>JAYKKI010000019.1:36225000-37453749 GCA_039881145.1 Druceiella hillmani
GCAAAAAAAAGTCATACGCAGAAAGTGATATTATAATTAAAAAGCTATCGCTTTTCAGTCAGTTTTCTTATTGCAAATATTTTGTTAAGAGCTTTTGTTTAGTAAAGAGTGTTTGATCCCAAATTGTTTTTTTCCAATACATTTTTCAAATATTATTATTGATAATTGTGTTCATTAGTTGCAAAAGACCGAATATTACGAGGTAAATTTATAATAATATTAATGTCTTCCTTAACAGACTTATTAAAATATAGTTAAATGTAGACATATTTCGTGTGTCATAATCAAGTTTATTCGTGACATAAATAGTGAAAAAGGAATTGAATCGGGAATTCGGCTATAAAGAGAAATATAGAATTTCAAAATAATTATGACCACTAAATATAAAAAGTAAAAAGAAAAAAAAAGGTACAGAATGTACACATTTTTTCGATTGAATATTTTCATTCCTTTAAGAACTTAGTTGTACCAATATGCGTGAATATACAATCTGCAGGCAAATTTTAATTAATACATAAATGTTGAAACCTTTCTTATGTTTTCACAGTTCTTCAGCAAATACAAGAAAGCGCACCTTTCCACAATTCTGCTAAGGTAGTAAAATCATTTGACAAAGTTAAGTTTAGATAGAAAAGACGAACGTTTTGCATAGTGGCTGAAGGAACTCTCCAACGAAGGAAAGCATTTTGGAATTCATCGACGAAGCCGAAGAAGGGTTACAAAATAGTTAATTTAGATCAATAAAAATGTTTATTGCAGCGCTTTCTGACGAGTTAATAACATAACATCTAACTAAAAACCTTCGTCTTCAAATCACAATTTTTTTTATTGATAACCGTATCTAACTGAGTAAAAGATTTACTATATACATATTTATATCACAACCAATTACATTATAATGTTTTTCCATCCCACTTACCGTGTTTGGGAGTAGTTTTGAAATATAATAAATTTGTAAATTTTAATTTTATGCCGCCGAACCACAATAAATTTATAAATGTCAAATTCCAGTTTCTACCTTATTTGGTTCATAGTTCAGGTAGATGCAACCGTAAAATTATATTTAGAGTTTGTATGGAACACAAAAGCATGGGATAAAAACTCAACGTAATTAAAATCCACTATCCATAAACCTTGTTAAAATAATTCATCTTTGTACCTCTCTTTAGACCATAAACCGTCTCTATATTTTACTAAAAATCAAATTCAAAATAGAATTTCGTTCTAAAAATATGATCATATTACTTTGTATAGGTAACATCTTAACGAAATGAAAATGTGACAGCGACAATATGACACCGAGAGTAAATCTATAACGTAAACAATAAAACGACATCTGAAGGCTAGGCAAAGCAGTTTTATACTCAATAATATTGTGTAACACATCATTACGTGTTGATATCGATGTTCCCAATTAAAAATAATTCGAAATATCAAATTACGTAAATTGATGGTTGTGTGTATACGATTCACGCTATAATGGAGGAAATCAAATACCACGTAGACTGTAACGCTAACGTGAGGTTTTCAAAACATTATTTTAGCTCCTTCTATACGAGACGCCATGTCTATTATAAAAACTGTGTCTTTGTGTCAAATAGTTAAGGTTTCTTTTATTCTAAATATTACAATTTTCTGCTTGGCTCAGCGTAATTTTTCACGTCACTCCAATCGACCCCAGTGTGTAGAGAATGTAGCAGTGCAAATTGCTGAAAAATATTACAATGCACAATATTCGGCAATGATAATTGGCAGTGGAATGAATGGGAATAATTATCTGCGGCATTTCAGTCGTCATTACACTGGCTGCTTAATGTCGTTTGAGATAAATGAAAACAGAAGATTGTCAAGTTTACTTTACAGTAAAAATATTCCGTATCACGTTACGCAGTAAGTAATTTATGTCGATTGTGTGAAAGAATTGGAATATATTATGGATATAATAAAAAGTGAATCAATATTTACCAACTATGGCAAATTCATAATTATTTGTGGTGGTGATGAAGGAAATATCAAGAACTCCAATGTTGAAACAATTTTTGCTATTTGCTGGAAATATTATCTGGCGAACGTTGTACTTTTACATCTGAATGAAACAGATGAAGTCAATATATTTACATATTTTCCCATGGAAAATGGTGTCTGCGATAATATAAAATCAATAATATTGGACACGGTAAAACAATGTGTTTACTATCAATTTACTCACAATCTTTTTCCACAAAAATATAATAATTTCAATGGCTGTCCAATAATAATGACAACTACTTTTTTTCCACCGTACATCATTAGAAAAAATAAACACGGAATACAAGAAATTTCTGGACTAATAATCGACTTTCATAACACTCTGACTAAACAGATAAATGCCACGTTGGAAATAAAAGAAGCTACTGGTGGTGTATATAATGGAAAGCGTTTGGGAGATAATTTTTATAATCTCATAACACGACAAGCAAATATTTCTTTTCCCTTATTTTTACACTTTGATAACACACGCACTTTTCGCTTTACGTATCCTTACTGGGTTAGTGATATCGTTTGGGTCTCACCACCCCTTCCTCTCAGGCCCGCTTGGGAGCAATTAATAAGACCGTTCGATTTTCCTCTTAGAATGTCATTCATAACATTTATATTGGTGTTGTTTCTCCTGTTGGTGATACTGAAAGAAACGAGAATAAGAGATAAATGGAACACGTACTTTCCAAAAGACACATTAAGTCCTAATCTGTATATTGCCACCTGGTCAATATTCTTTGGTCAAATGACTGCAAAACGAAAGAAGAAAGACGTTTTGTCATTTTGTTTAGCTTTGTGGATATGGTTTAGTTTTCTAATGGTCACTGCTTACCAAGGAGCACTCCTGAGTGTATTGAAACGAGATGTATACGATACTGATTTAAACACAATTTCTGGAGTCATTGCAGCTGGATACGAATACGGGGGATTGACTGAGTTTAGAACGTACTTTGTTGATGAAGTTAAACTTTACGATGGTTATAAAGTCACAGATGCTGCAAATATATTTGATTATTTAGTACCTATGTCTAAAAGGTCTTTGAATTTTGTTATGCGTATTCCACGTAACCATTTGGCTGCAATGCATTCAATTACCAATCGCACTAATTTCTTAAATATTTTGCCAAATGATATAATACAACATTTTCTAACTAATTATTTGCAACCAGACACGCCACTGGAGAATATGATGCGCTCTGTACAAGCTCGCATGGCAGCGAGCGGAATATATGAAAAGTTCATTATTGAATTACATCATTTCATTCAGGTAGAAAATCATAAGTTCCAACGGAAACGGAATAATAATAATGCATTGACTATTCACCACATGCGAGCCTGTTTCTTAGTTATTATAGGTGGATGGATGTTATCATCGGTGTTTCTTTTATTAGAAAAAAATTGTGAACGGATTCGCTGGTCTCGAAAATTAAAGTGCCATGTATGCAGAAGGGGAATTATGTAGATTTATTTTTTACTACACAAGTTTATAGAAAATATCTTTTCTACCTTAGAGTGTTAATAAATACGCATAACAAGCTTCATTTATCAATCGATATGCATGCTATCGTTAAGGTTTGCATTATTTCGTTTATTAGCTTCTCTTTCATATTATCGTAAAAAGCTTTTGTTCTTATTTAATTAACCTCGTTGTCACAAATAATAAACGTTAATAAGATTTTTAAATATTTTATCAGTAATCTAATGATTTCTGTGTAATGAAACACGAGTTTTCAATTATTTTTAGTCTTGGAAACGTATCTAAAATGTATCGAAAAATGTTGCATAGTAGAAATGTTTTATGTCAAGCTGTGATAATATATAAGATACAAAAATATAAAAATTATAAATAATGTAAAAGTCATTATAATTAATAAAAAGTCTGTAAATAAAATTAAATTGGAGTTTTTTTGTATATAGCTGATTAAAGAAAAGTGAGAAATTACTTCAGACTAAATTTTAATTGTTTGCGAAAAAAAATTTTATGTTGTAACAGATTTTGTAAGTTTTTCAAGTTTGTTTGAAATTTTTTCATGCTGCCTGAGGATTTTGAACGATAGAATTATTTTTTTAATTTAAATTATTTTAACCTTACGTTAGCGTTACAGTCTACATGGTATTTTATTTTCTTCATTCTAATGTGAATAGAATCCACATAACCATTAGTTTACGTTATTTGATATCTTCCTTTGTTTTTAATTAGGAAGATCGATATCAATACGTATTGATGTGTTATTACCATATCGTTAAGTATAAAGCTTCTTTGCCTAGCCTTCAGACGTGGTTTTTTTATTTACTTTATAGATTTACTTACGGTATCCTATTGTCGATGTCATATTTTTTTTTTCTTTAAGATGTTACCTATACATTGTAATATGATCATATTTCTAAGAGCAAAAATTCCATTTTGAATTTAATTTTCGGTACAATGTAGAGGCGGATTATGGCATGAAGATATAAAGATGAAATATTTTAACGAGAGCAATTACTAGTCGTTTCTCCTTACGTTCAGTTTAAAAGAACAGTATAATGTAATTTGCCGTGATACAAAAAGCTATGTAGTGAAACCCGAACATTGTTTTTCTCCAGACAAAGTTGTATCCCAATAGCGTACGCTTCAATGACTCGTTTCTACTAATTCGCTACACAATTTTCCTCGAAAATGGTATTATTCCACTCTACATCGTTACTGCAATGTACTCCATATCCATTCTGCAAGCAAACGATCACTAATAAACACATCGTCAATGGGACATTAAAGTAGTATATTATAATTTGCTGTTATAAGCCTGTTTACATCGGAAGCATGGAAACAGGACAGGAATTAAAGAAAACTTCTATGTTGTCTTTGTCAGACACATTTGTTACCTGATTATAAAAAGTTAGATTTTCTAAGTGTATTAAATAAATTCTGACCAATATATGATCACTAATTATCCTGAATTGAACCACCTTGGAAAAACGCTTTTCTGTCTACATGTAAATATAGCGTTTTTAGTTACATGTGTCATATTTATCACACCTTCTAAATACCTTCTTTCAGCATTATTTTTTATTAACATGAAAATATAAATAATATTAACATTTATTGGGACTGCTTGAATTAATGTATTTATCCATGAAACGGTCCACGTGGAACGTACGTATAGAAACTCCTGTTTCGTAGACGTTTTCCCTTTCTTCTCTTATCATTATAAAATCTGTTATATCTGCTTTGTATATTGATTTAGTTACTCTCAAACAATATTAGCCTTGCTTCATATTTTCCACTCAAATTTTCCAAATAATTTATTTATTGAAACGTGAACGTGTTAATTATTCTTGGTGTATAAATTTACCAATGATTACTTTGTCTTATCCAGAGAAGTGCTTTCCTTTATTTCGTAAATAAATAAAGAGAAAATAACAAGAACAACGCTGGTCTATTTCTTTTACCCATTTATTTAATTTCTGCCTCAAATAAGAAAGAAAATCTTTCTTATCCAAACATTACCCATCAACCGAATTTTTCAACATTGGCTTTATATAAATTTGTTTTCATGTAAACCCGATATTTTGATAGCTTTGGAGAATTCAGAGGTAGTTCTTAAATTTGTAATACTATCTTGCCTTTTTGGCTGTATTAACTGCACACTTGTTCGTTCTGGTTGGGTAACCAGCGTACCCGAAGCAAAGTTACGAAGAAGGGAAAGTACACTCTGATATTAGTTATAAAAAGTTGAAATTTTGTTAAAAAATTATTATGTTCGACGAGCTTTTCCATCAAAATTATTAATTTAAAACATCACTTCATCACGTAATAATTTCGCATAGAATTAGATATTAATAATTTTGTTTATTCTCATTTACTTATGCGATAAAATCTTACCTTATGCCAATTTTCTAAATTCTTAGTCAATAAGCAGTATCTTATAGACTTCGAAATAGTGAATTAGCATCGAGGTGCGTGATATTTGAAAGGCCGTATATTTTAATTGCATTGAATTAAAGGCTTCAATTATTATTTGCACGACCAAGGAGTAATATACCTTAGCATTTGACGTGAATTTTAAATTGAAATCTCTAATAATTCATCAAAATAAGTTCCCGATAAAAAAAATACATGGACATCAGAGTGATAATTGTAACGTTTTTGTATTTTTAATGTTGAGACAGGGAATAATAAAAACATAATGAAAACATTTTCTTGAAATATAAGAAAATAAAATATATACATATTTCATGTCGGAATAATGAGTGAAATATTGCTTAGTGTTTGTTTTAACCTCTGGTCATAGTATTTTTCCTATAACGGAACGGAGGAGGTATATACGTTTAGGGCTAGAAGTTGTTTATTTGTTTGTTTGTGTGTGTAATCCAACGTTTCCACTTATCTCCAAAACGGTTTGACCTATTTAGATACAGTTTTCCGTAAAATGTTTGTGTTTCATTGACAATGGTTCTTAGATAGGTGTTATGGTTATTAGTCGCAATAAAAAAATTGTTGCAGACGAATGTTTTTATTTTCTCCAAAATAGTTTACCCGATTTAGTCACGGTTTTCTACAGAATATTTGTGAGTAATCGGCAATGGTTTTTAGATAGGTGTTTATGGTGTTAGCTGGCCAAGGGGCGCTGCAACATTTTATTGTCAACGAATTCTTCCATTTTTCTCCAAAACCCTTTGACCGAATTAGATACGGTTTTCGATAAAAATATTGTGATTTAACTGCGAAGGTTATTAGTTAAGTGTTATGTTATTATCTCTTCAGGAGGCGCTGCAATGAACATTTTTATTTATCTAAATTAACTGTTTTGTGACCGTTCTTCGGCTTCGTCGATGTGTGGTCCAAGTAACATGTTTCTCAATTGCTCTAATTCTTCCAATTCTATGCAATTGTGCGGATTGTTAAAGAGTTTTCTTCGATTTAGATTATTATTTCGTTTTCTATAGATAATATAATACTAAGAGCCATAAAAACTTGTCCTTTAGCGAATGCTTCTTAGAAGTTATTACATTTTTTTTTCTTCGTTATTAGAACTAATAATAAAAAGCAAAATTAAAATTTTTTTTAAATCCGTACCGATGTAAACGTTCTAGTCGAAAAGGTATAAAATAAAAAGCAAAATTAAAAAATGTTGATAAAATATATGACGGATGCAGTCGATGTATTTGAAACACAATTAATTTTTCTTTGAAAACCTCCCGACTTCAAGAAATAAAAACCTGTTAATATAATTACAAACCCAAGCAAATCCGTCGGGACCGCTATCGCCATTTCCGTTCCTAATGTCAGTTATATCGTAGCAGCACAGAAAACTATTTGCGCTCGTAAGAGAATTTCAATTAGTCACGAACTAAAAAAAACTTTAAAAAAATATTTAATCGTTTTCCAATTACAATAACTATATCCGTCGTAGCTTTTTTTAAATTTTTAATTTCGCTTTTTATCTATTGTGCTTTTATTTTATAATTAAATATATTTGTTATTTACCAAAACGCCTTCGGAATTATATTTTAATTAATTTACCCTTAAATATTCGTAAGAAGAATATAACACAACGGTTCGCATGGGCTCTCCAGAGAATACAATTTGTTGGGAAAAATATCAATTGTTTATTATGTGAAATGAAATAAATACTTTTATTACACGAACAAATCGCAATTTAAATTAAAACCTTTAAGAACACAAAAGAAACTTAAAGATAAAACATCTCATTAAAGGTAAATTTTGGCACATATAAAGGTCAAAAGCTTAAAATCAAATTATTGTTATTAACTATCAAGATCTACGTCGTAGAAGGTATCGCAACATACACTAAAATGTTTATTACACAAAAATTTGGAGAATTTCTTAAATTTTATTGACAACTTTCGATTATTCCTTCTTGGACAATTGTAACACCGCCCACATTATGTGGATGAAAATCCCAGGTAGTTTTCTAAATCTTGCATTTTTAAGACACGTTTTTTACTACATTTGGAGTTGTATTAATATTGACTCGTCTTTTTTAATGACTCCCGACAAGTTCTGATGCAAGTTTTCGCAAGAAATGTCGCGAACGAAATGCGAAATGTTACGAAGTCAATCATCATCGAAGTCAACCTCATCGCGTCTACAAAGTTCAAACGAGTTGAGCTCAATAATCCGGATATTACCTATAAACCTAAGAATGTTTTAAATTCTTCAATAAATGAAGTTTTAGCGTCTCGGGCCTTTTAAAATTGTCTTTGAGTATTTCAATGTACTTGTTCGTGATTTTAATAGTCAAATTCAAAAGGTCATCCGTAAACAATTAATTGAAACACTCTACTGCACTCTACAAATTTCGCTAGTTGTTTGACACCCGAGAATTGGAGAATTATGTTATGTGCACGTGTTCTGACGGCGTTCGGTGGAGGAGTCTTGAAGTGTTTTTGTTTGGGGTTATGATTGACGTTACGTCTAGGCAAATGATACCGTCATCTTGTCTAGCAGTAGAATCATCGTCGCTATCTGACGATTAGCCTAATGCTTCGTCTGATGATTCTTCTATCTCGCTTGCAGTATCATGATCACTTTGAATGATCTCATCAGCTACACTACGAATCTGAACCTCTAACATGCTTTTCTTTTTTGAAGAGTTTCTTCAATCACTATGCAATACGTTCGTCTCTTCTATCTAAGATCTGTAGCCGAGGAAGAAAGAACATTTGCAAATATATACATTTTGTATACGTAATATTTGTAAAAAGAGAAACAAATATGTATTAATACAGTGTACTGATAATACAGTGAATTGATTCACAAATACCCTGAAAAAAACGAAACATTTGTACGAAACATTATTAAAAATATTCACTCAATTACTTGCATGGGGTCTGAACTCAAAAGAGCAGCGACGCGTCCTCCACTCCCAGCGATGTCGTATGCATTAAAGTATAATTTTTCGCACGAATTAGGAAGCTGGCGGAAGCGCGGGGACAATTCAACCATTGCTAGTATTTTTTTCGGCGAACGAAAGTGCGAAGACCCCATGTTAAGGGTTAACACGTAAAATGCTCAAAATACTGTTATTATAACCGTAGAGCGTTATGTTTCCTGTCGTTTTATCCCTTTTACATGACCTTCGGTGCTGTAAATTTGTTTTTTTAGCTAAACTATTTCACATGTACCAGATGAACTTTGCTTGTTCATTATAATTTGAAGTACATAAGGCAGAACATTAAAAATGTTATCCCGAAATTTTCGTTGTAATTTGACGATATCAACATGGTAATATTAGGATGCTAATTGTCTAACAATTCAGCCGAAGAAGCCTCTTCCCGTTTTTTAAGCATGTTCGTCTTTCTAAATTTAATTCCGCTTTCTGTAACCATATATAAACGTTGTATTTCTGTTAATATTCATAATTGACTCCCTAAAATTTCATTACTCTCACCATCTGTTATTAGGGAAGATACAAATTTATATCTACTCAGAATTCTCTCTTATTTCAACCGATATCCGTGATATTAATGCAAATTTCTGTATGAATGGAAATAATGGGTACATTAATAAAATCATTTAATGTTTGGTAACCAGAGGCTACTTTTTGAATTGATTCCTCTCAAATTCACCACGACCGAGAGTAAATGGTACTATTATCCCGTTTCGCTTACAAGATACAAGTTAACCTATTTATTAAAAAAAAATATTCAAGCAAGCTCGAGTCGACGATATATTTTTTGAACCGGAATTTGATCAGTCTTATTTACTGAAGCATCTTCAAAATTTATACTCAAGAAAACAAAACTTAACTTTGTCGAATGATTTTACCACCTTGGCAGAATTGTGGAAAGGTGCGCTTTCTTGCATTCGCTGAAGAAGTGTGAAAACAAAGGACAGCTTTCAACATTTGTTTATTAATTTAAAAAATTTCCTGTGTATTCTATATTCATAAATATTTGTACAACTGAATTCTTAAAGGAATGAAATTATTTAATTGAAAAAATGCAAAAAATTCTGTACCTTGGTTTCAATATTTAAATAATCTCTTGCCTTAAACCTAAAACATTAAATCTAGTGCTCATATTATATTCTCTGTTTCTCCTTATAGCCGAATTCCTGATTCAAGTCCTTTTTCACTATTTATGTCACGAATAAACTTGATTATGATACACGAAATATGTCTACGTTTAACTATATTTTAATAAATATATTATAGAAGACATTAATATTGTTATATTAATATTGTTAATGATAATATTTGAACAATGTATCAGAAAAAAACAATTTGGGGTCAAAAAAGCTTAGTAAACAAAAGCTCTTAACAAAATTTTTTAATAAAAAAACTGGCTGAAATGCTATCAAATTATAATATCACTTTTTGCGCATGAATTTTTTTTACACGTTTGACATCGATTGTGGAGAAATTCTAGGTAACTCACATTGAATGGAATTCCTGACAAAATTTAAATTATTCACTAATCGTTATCTTGTACCTAATGATATATCCCGTTTATGTATTATTTTTTATATGTTTTAAGGATGTTAGCTTTACGGATTTTAGAAAAAAATACATTCATGTAAATCCTCTATTTGTCAATTGGGAATTTCTTTGAATGCGAAAGAACGATAAGATTGATAAACATTCAATATTTGAAATCAATAATATGGTAATAACAAGTCTCTATAAAAACAATAAAACTAATTAAGATGACGGGAAACAGGTTAATCCTATTTTTTAATATAGGAACACCAAAAATCGAAAATATGATTAAATGTGATGAAAAAGTATTTTATATTGCATAATGTATTTAGGTATGAGCAAATACGAATAGTGAATTTAAAGTGGTATGTCGTTATAGACCAAATTTTTTTACGGAATATATAATAACCAATGTCCACAGAGTAGACGAAGAAGGCCATAATAAATGATAAGGTGTAACATATCATTACGTGTTGAAATCGATATTAACCTAATTGAAAAATAATTTCGGTAGCCAATTACGTAAATAGGATACGGAGCACAACAAAATAAAAAACAAAGCACTACATGGAGTACAAGACGCCATGAATATGTCCAAACTCTATTCGACCGCCTTCAAAATAAGACATTATGTCTGTTACCGAGGCAGCGGCTTTATTGCAGCAAATTAAAGTTTTATTTCTGTTGAATATAATCACTTCTTCTTCAGCTGAAGTAAATATGGTACTTCATTCCGACCGTTCGCATTGTGTGCAGAGTTTAGCAGCACAAATTTCTGAAAGATATTACGACCTACAATATACGACGCTAACATTTAGCATGAATACAAGTGACGAAAATGTTCTGGGATATTTTAGTTATCATTACAGTGGATGCTTATTGTCATTAGGAATGAATGAACACAGAAAACTTTCAAGTTTACTATACAGCAAGAATTTTCCACATCGCATTATGCAATATGTCATTCATATCGACTATGTGGAAGATCTTGAACATTTTATGGATCAAATTAGAAGCCAATCCATATTTGCCAACTATGGTAAATTTATAATTATTTGCAGTGACTACAAACAGGTTGCAAATAAATGTAATACTGAAAAGTTTTTTGAAATTTGCTGGAAATATTATTTGGCGGACGTCATTCTTTTACATCAAAGTGAAGCTTACGAAGTAAATGTGTTGACCTATTTCCCAATGAGTAATAATTCTTGCAATAATATTAAACCGGTTACGTTGGACACGGTGAAAGGATGTAGAAAATACCAATTTATTCACAATCTTTTCCCAGAAAAATACAAGAATTTCAACGGTTGCCCGATTACAATTGCAACTTTTCTTTTTTCACCGTATTTAATGGTTAAAGAAAATACTCAAGGACTACTAGAATTTTCTGGATTATTAGGCAATTTCTATAATATTATATATAAAACATTAAATGCTTCACTGGAAATAATATTAGAAAAAAATAATGGGAGGTTTAACGGGACGCACTGGACAGGATATTTTAATCATCTCATAAGACGACAAGCAAATATTACCGGTAGCGTATATTTACATATTGATAATACGCGCACTTTTCGATTTATGTATCCGTATAAGACAAGTGATACCGTTTGGATCTCACCGCCAATTCCCCTTAGACCCATTTGGGAGAAATTAATTAGACCGTTTGATTTCTACCTCAGATTGATATTCATAATGGTTATATTAGCATTGTTTTTAATATTATTGATACTGAAAGAAACTGGATTAAAAAACAAATGGAACAAGTATTTTCCAAAGGACACATTAAATGTTAATTTGTACCTTAACACCTGGGCAATTTTTTTTGCTCAAATAGTTCCTAAAAGATCAGTGAAAGACGTTTTCTCATTTTGTTTGGCTTTGTGGATATGGTTTAGTTTTTTTATGCTTACTGCTTACCAAGGAGCTCTACTTAGTGTTTTGAAACGAGATGTATATGAAACTGATCTGAATACAGTTTCTGGTGCCATCGCAGCTGGGTACGAGTTCGGAGGATTCACTGAATTTAGAACATTTTTTGCGGATGTACCTAAATATTACGATCGATATAAAATCTTGGATTATGATGATGTATTCAAGAATATGGTACCCATGTCCAAAGGCTCTTTGAAATTAATTATTCGTTTGCCTCGTAACATCTTGAATATATTACATTTAGTTGATAATAGTACGCATTCTTTGAATATTTTCCCGGACGATATTACGGAGTATTACTTAACAAATTTCTTGACACCAGACTCACCACTTGAGAAAACATTAAGCTTTATACATTCTGGCATGGCGGCCAGTGGAATGTATGAAAAAATTAATATGGAATACCGTAATTTGGTTAAGATGGAAATTCATAAGTCTCAATGGAACAGAGATAACGACGACGCATTAACTATTCACCATATGTTACCCTGCTTTCTTGTTATTATAGTTGGATGGATCTTGTCATCGTTGCTATTATTGATAGAGGGCACTTGGGAACGAATTTTGTTGTCTCGAAAACCAAATCGCCGTGTATTGGGAAGACGAAAGGTTTAAATAGTATTTCTACTTGTTTTAAAAACTATTACGCAATATAATTTCTACATAAAAATTTTAGAGAAAATGTGCAATGCGCTTTTTTAGATTTGGATGTCCTTTATCCTTGCCCTGTCTTTATAAAAGCTTTGCATCCTTTCGGCTCTTAATTTCCCTCAATACCTCTGTTATACGTAACATTAACTGTGTTGTTACGCATATTAATTGTTTTTTTCTTTTTAGTCATAAGCGTTAAAATGTGTTATCCAATAAGTCATCTGACGATGTATAAATGATTTAAATATACACATATATTTTTGACTATTTTATAGACGAAATTAAAACTGAAAAAATAGTTTTGCGCAAATAAATTAATTAATACACTGATATATTATTATGTAATATAATTATTATCTGATTATTACACACAAATAACAAATGAAATAAATCTGGAACTATTTGTGATGTGGAGTTAAATAAGAAAACGACAAACCTTGCACGAGTGAAAATTGTAGTAATTTCTTGAAGGTTGATCTTTTATTGTGACCGTTAGTTATATATGTATGTATATTGGATTTAAGTTTAATTTTCTCATATCGTATAGGGTTGTGTATTAAACAATAAAAGAAGTGCTCTAATGACATGTAATGTTTTTCTTTGAATTACTCACCATTTCATGACTATTCATTTTTTTTGTAACCTTTCTCTGATACTTGCTTTTTAAACTTTCAAAAGTAGCTGACAATTATTGCAGCAAAGCTAAACGCTTAGTAATTTTTATTTTATTTTATGATGCCTTCGTACAAACAGTAATCTATTAACATAAGTGAGATATGTCTGAGTAATTAACACAAAAGCAATATTTTGAATTTTTTTTCATTTAAAAGTATAATTGTTATTAACGTGAGCCACAAAGTTTGTGGAGGATGTAATTTTTGTTATTAGTGTAATAAAAACTTAACATGTTTTATCTCACAATCCTTCTAATATTTATTTACCAGATGCAAATTAGCAATTTTGGTTTTGAATAATTTATACCTTTACCTTACCTACGGTACCTTTTAATATGCTTAGTTAGTTACATGCAACCTAACGTGAGCGTATGTATTTAACTTTATTTAAATCATCTACCATATCAACTTTGTTGATACACACACCTGTGCAGCGCATAGTGCATGTTAATGTGTAAAATGATAACACTTCACTTTCGGTAACATTATATCCTTACTCATTTAACACCAGTAGGACAAGTTATGGTGTAATAAATTGATTATATTCAAAACCAATGTAAAAGAAAGTCAAACCAGTGTGTGTTTAAGAAAGGACAACAGTTGCAATATTAATTTTGCCAGACCTTATCTTCTTTGGAGATGTGGAATTTCAAAATAAAATTTATTATTAATATATTCATTGATGTTTTTCACTTCTAAAGATGTCACATTACTTGGATTAACCTATAAATTGTATCAATTTGAAATTATATACTCTTTTTTGGATATGGTCCAAAATATACACAACTTTGTAATTTAGTCGCAGTAGACGTTTGTCAAAAATGTCATATCATAATAATTTTTTCTGAAAGATATAAACTGATATTTACGAAAGTTTAAGTGACATTATACGTCATCATAATACGAGACAAGAACCTACTATCGAGCCTTTTCTTTCATAATGTATTCACTCTTTAGTAAACAGATTGAAAATTCTAAATCTCATTACTTGTGGTTAATACTTTCTTAAATTTAACTATTCTTTCTTAAAATATTACACTTTGTTCTTCGCCGTCTCTGACTTCTTCTCGTGTAGGCCCAATACTAACAGGCTAATCTCCAATTGCTCAGTGCAGTGTTTGCCGGTAATAATTTTGGTTTCGATGTAATTTTGAAAACTGCAAACGATGGTTTTCAAACTACTGAAGAGACATTAAAAATATGGCACCAAAATGCATTCCCAAGAAATAAGATTTTGTGTCATAGTCAGTCTTTCCCGCAAAAAAGTACGGGGAATCCCTGCCAAATTCATTTTTAAGTCATATCGGAATGCAAAATTAAGATATCACTTTTCACTGTATTTTGTGAAAGTTTTTTACTACATACATACTGTCGTAAAATTCAATCTTTTCTATCGTTGGTGATGTAGTAGAAAACCAAATAAATATCATTGTTATTAGAAATTTATCTAATAATTAGTCTGAAGCCAATTTTCCGAGATTTTAAGAATTATTTCAAAAAATATTGGTGAGAACATTCAGTTAATGATCATGAATGTCCTAGGAAATATTTTAGTTTTTTTAGATTCATTAGAAAGATTAACGTTTTAAATACATTTAAAAAAAATGTCATAACATACACAAATAGGGGCAAGCGCAAATATTGATTGTCAAACAAACGTGAGAAGTTCCAATATTACCGTGTGTATAAGAATGCATATTCATTCGAAACAAAAGTATCAGTTCACTTATAAATATAAACACGAAAATAACTTCCTTTATACATCAATTATTCCCTGAAGTTGAAAGGAAATTATTAGATTAAAAGTTAGCTGATATGGTAATAAAAGAAAATATAGAACAAAATATTTATTTGTTCTTTTATTTATTTACACACATATGTTTTAATCGATGCATTATAAGTAAATTATGTATAACAATAAGCAAATAATTGTATAACAAATTAAAACCATAGAAGGTACACATTAAACATAAGTACAAAATACACAGTAACTACAAACGATAACGACGATGCATTTCGAAATATTTACTTTCACTCTTCATGGATAAATCACACTCTGGTGAAAACGCTATCGGGAGTTAAACAATTGAATACTGCGGGAAGTGGTGGGTTCTGATATAATTTTATTCCAGAGTGTGATATAAGCAAAAAGTGATTATTGCTTGAGCGCAGAAAATTACCAGGATCCAAGGAAAGGATTCAATAATACAGGGTTTTAAATTTTTTTTCTTTTAATAACCGGGAAATTTTTTTGTTGCATCACAAATCAAAGACTTCGTATCGACGATCTGGTGGTATTCCGTTAATAATATATTCGTATTCAACAGAAGCATGTGTTCGACTGTAACTCGCTATTGAATATTTGCTGCAACTATTCGCCATCTGCTGAAATCTTGACGAATGCAAAAAGTTTCATGTCGTCCACAAATAACACACAATGTGCAATCATCACTTCACAACCAATGTTGTTTACCAGAATTATGAAAATTAGAGCTCACTCCGGATCGGGTAAAATAAATCTCGGATATAAAGTACTCACTCATAGGTATTGATTTCTATCCGCAAGACACGAAACTTAATTTGTTTACTCCATTTCACTATGAGCGCATGAGGGTAACTCTGCCACATAACTAGAACCTCTTTCAAAAGATCATTTTATATATAAATTCTTGCCATTTTCCTAGAAGAGAACAATCGGATAAAGAAAAATTAATTTTTTTGTATTTCATGAAGCGACGATTAATTGTATTAATGAAGAGCAAACCTTCAGCTACCATAATGTATGTTTTGTTCTTTGTTGTTACATTCTTTGCAGAGTGGTGATTGAAGGTGTTCTTTATTTGATCTGTCTACCTCATTGGAAATCTGCCTTGTGGTCTGGGCCTTCGACTTTGCCCTGCACTATTGGACCCTCTATGGATTCGCATTCGCGTTATGTTTGTGTCCAAAGAAAGTTATAGTAGAAGCTCGTACTGTGCTTGAAAGTCTTTGTTTGATGCCCAACAATCTAAGAATGGACTCATTGATTCGGAATTCCGTCAACGTCCGAATATGAGAGCCTTAACTAGTCTAGTTTCGGCGGCTTTGGTGATGTTTCAGTCCCACCATATTTTCCTCAGTTTATCCATATCTGACCTGGAGATCACCAAACGCCGCTTGATCACATCTATGCAGCCGCCATATATATATGAGCGCCATATAAATATTTAATATGAGCACCCCGAGATATATTTATGATTGTACTACCTCACAGTTTGCTTTTTCTGTAACCTCGGCCAATTGTTGTTTGCACGGTCAGCATGGTTTTGCTGCAATTTATTTTGAGACCAAAATAAAGGACACGGTTCATTCTGTGTAGGAGCTTTTCCATATATGTGGGGCTACTTGCGAACAGTGTGGTATCGTCTGCATAGCGTAGGTTTGATATTTGTTACTCTCCAATGCTAACACTATCAGTCCCATCTTCGAGAGCAATTCCCATTATCAATTTTGTGAAAGTGTTAAACAGTAAAGGAGAAATTATACATGCTTGTCGGACTCCCGCACTAGGATTGAAGTTACTAGACAAGACTTCGTCTGCACTTACTTAGGCCGTTCCATTTTGCCTTAGTAGTGGCACCAGGTGTTTTGTAGTACCCACATCCAAGAGTGTGCTCCACAGCTTCGGCCATTTGACTGAGTCAAATGTCTTGCTGCAAGATTTGGTGGAGCCTTTCTTGTCTAATGGTACAAATACTGTATGTGCACAATCCTTTGGCTAAACGCAAGTTGGCTAGATACTATTACACAAAGCGTGGAACATCTATACAGCATTCTCTCCCAATGCATTGATGGTTTCTATAGGGATACAAACTCTTCTTGTTGCTTTACCATTCTGTATGTATTGGATGTTAATTCACTCGTTTTTACCTCTCGAATCATAAATGCGCTCAACTAATAAATCAGGTGCATTCTAAGTCATATTCGTTAAATTTCGGTAAATTAACGGAAGGTCGAACGCTGAGCCTTTTATGAACTCTACAAGATGTATCCAAGTAGTTTCTGTAACATTCAATTAATTCGTGTAGAAAGTGGCGATTTCATTAATTTTGAAACCTATTAAATTTTGGAAATTAATAAGATGCGCCGATTCCAGATAATAATTATCATAAATGAAAAAAAAACATGTTAAAAGGGGATTCCGAACGGAGATTTATGTTTTGATTCAATACTCTTGCCTGGCCGGTACGTATTGCACATCAATCGTTACTTAATTTCAGGCATATCTTGACATATCGAATTGTTTATGGACACTTGTAAGCACAGATGATATAAAGAAGTTGCAAACGTCATTTCTTTCTTTCTGAAATTATTGCATTTAATAACAAACTAGAAAAATGAATACAAGAAAAAAAAACTTCATGGAAACAGAGGAAAAGCTATTGTTGCAGATATTAGTCCCTTACAAAGATGTAAATCAAAATAAACGCACCTACGGAGCAAGCGTGGTTTTTTTCTAAATATGCCAAGAAGCGTGTACTTTATTTATTTCTTTAGGCCATATGAAGTCAGTGTGCCAACTTGGCTTAATATAAAAACCAAGCAGAGAGGATATATATATATATATATATATATATATATATATATATATATATGTGTGTGTATATAGATATGTACATATATATATGAAATGCTTTTCAGTTTGAAAATATTTGATTCAACTGTAGTAGCAATAAATTTTATTTATCAAATTGTCTAGTATACTTTGGACGTCACCTATTAAACATTCTTTAAAAAAATGGGTTTCTTTTATAATAGCATGAGCATTTAACCTGTAACATTTACTATGGAAATACATATAACCTATGTTATTTTACTCTTTAAATTTTACTGACATTTAACTAAAAGATACAACCAATATACCCTTATAACCGATAGTCATTCTAGTTGTTAAGATTATAAAAAAATAATATAAAAGAATATCTTCGATACGCAATTAAGACTAGTAATTTTTTTTGTTGAATCCATTACTTTTTACAAAAATATATGCGGTATTTCAGCAATTATGATCATGTGGATAATGACAATTGGTATAGTATAGTTATAATGAAGAAAGCAGAAATCATATATGGGGTAATTCATGGTAATTTGGTTAGTTACATCGAAATTTTTAAGTTATTTTTCACTACCAATCGCTGGTTAATACCAGTAAATAACTATTATCGTGCTTACAAGTTGCTGAAACGTAGTTTTTTCTAAGCAAAGGCAGAATCGGATGGCTATAGGTGGAGAAGACGCGATTTATTCAAACTGACCTCGTTATTTCTTTAATAGTGCTAGGGATAATTGTGGAGGTCCCATGAAACGGTTCTGCCCACCAATTCAGTCGAGGCAAACAACGCAAATTTCAATAAGTGTACAATTAATCTTGTATTCGTATTATTTGTATAGTTTTTCAGCAGCTGATTAATATAGTAAAGGGGCACTGAACTTTTCAAGGTTGATTTATTTGAAGTGAACTTTGTTAGCATTTATATTTAATGATGAAGAAGCAGTATTACAAATGAAGGTAGTTTGTAAATCAGACTATTAAAATTATAAATTGTAAAATTCATTTAAGAACCTCCCAATTGGACTTTTATTTTGTTTCTTTTTTTAAAGTTTGTAGATTTGCGATAATCATGAATTGATGTTAAATTAATTAGGGTCAATTATCTACAGATCCGTTTGAACGCCAATCGACCAGTAGAAGTGAAGTTTTTGCTGAAGCCGTGGAAACTTTGTCGACACCGTCCGAGGAAACGGAAGACATTCTTGCTGGTCAGCTTAGGGTTGAGATGCAGTAAACCATGTTGGACGTCGACACGAATATACCAATAAGACGAATCAGCAGCCAGAAAACGCACCAGCAGCCAGAATACGCACCAACAGCCTGCATTCGGATATCTGACTCACTTTCAACCAACGTCGGTTGCTTCAGACAAAAGAATTAAAAAGAAATTATATCAGCCATGACATAGAGCAAGAGACAACGAAGAAGAGACGAGCTCCGAGAAATACGCAAGGAAATTTTATTAAGTCAAGCTCGAGAAGGGAAGTATCGTACTGAACTTGCGGAGAGTGAATTGAAAAATAACTGAATTACGTTTTTCTTAAATATTGTTTTTTTATTTCGTTTTAATTTTTTTGTACCCTTTTTATATACATTTACTACTATTTTTCGGTTTACAATGTATTTGATTTTATATTTTTTAAATTTTGCAACGGGAAATTAAATTAAATAATAAGTCATATATTCCTTATTTTATTGTATATAGAAAGGCACAAGGATTATAATATTTAAAAGCTAAAAAATGTTAATGTTTTACTCTTCGCACAATATTTTTGCGCATTTTTAGAGTGAGATATCAATATGTTTATTTGACATGTTCTTATATTATATGTAGTATATATACTTATAATAGGTGTTAATTTTGTAGAAATTCATTATTCACAATTAAATAAAACTACGTGATGTAGTATTATTTTTACTTTCTTTTAGTTCTTTACCGCAACTGGGCTATTAGTATTTATTCGAAAGTGCATATCAAATTAAATGTCATGAAAGTGATGTATAGGCCGAAAATGATTGGCAATCGATTGAAGAGATGGCTATCAACATTCAACCGTCTGGATGCAATATCGTGAAATTACGAAATAATGAACGAAATATTTACACTTATTTGGTACAGACGCTATGGAATATATTATACGTCGTTATATTATAGAATTATTAGATACAATTAATATTTATTATAACTTGTTCATTACTGTGCAGTAACGTAACGCGTAACGCTGAGTAAAATTACTTCTACCGAGAGGCTATAACTAGCGACAATAGCATGTTGTATTTCGCGCCCCACAGCTGTTTATACGTAGCGCTCTATTATGTTTTAAAAATATTTCACATATTTATCAGAAAGCACTTTGCTTACTTAAATGCTCTTATGTTAATTCCTTGTATAATTCTTGAGTCCCCAAATCTAAATTAATCAGCTAATTGTGATTAGAAATAAATAACATCAAATCGACTTAACATGATATTATATCAATAAGTAAATGAAAATATACTTAATGCATATAGGATATGGATGGAATTGTTGATTGGTTTATATTCAACCAATCTTATCTTTGTCTATTGGTGGGTTGTTGTTATATTGCTCTTTGTGAGTTGTTGTTAAATTAAGTTGTAATCAACGTAATAAGCACACAAGTAAAACTCGTCAATATCGTAGGTAATGCATACAACATCCTGTCACTTCTTTCGTTTGCTAAATTTGGTATTTTTCTGTATTTTTTATCACTTGCAAAAACTTTCTAACAAACCAAACTGTACTTTCTAATAAACCTATTTCATTTTATTTTCAACTTTCATTCAAAATAATTCATTCTCGGTTTGTAAAACCGTGATCTTATATTTATCTCACTTAAACGTAAGACAGTTTAACAGTCTTACATTTCCCCAAAAATTATTTTTTATCGCAACTTTCGTTCCTATATGGGGATGCCAACTTCCCGTGATCTGATCCTATGGATCCCGTGATCTGATCCTATGTCACACTTAGTAGACGGAAATGATTGTTGGTTTAATATATTCACTTTAATACAATTTCGTAAAATCCATAATCAACATTCATTTTTATAATTTGTTAAGGGTAAAAGTTAGCATTCCTCGTCTTAATAACTTCGAAGAGCCAAGTTGCGGTCAAAAACTAATTCTGCTTTAATGAAATCATTTATATTATGCGCGTAGCCATTAATAGTATGTAACTTGACTTTAGTTCGTTACAGATTTTTTATTTACTTCAGTAATGCATTTAGTTCTGTTGATTTTAACATTTTATTTTCGGAAGTTATTTCATATTTTTCAATAATGTTTATTGGCTATAAAATAATTTGCTTTTTAATTTTTATTAAACATCTCGACAACGATTCTATTCCAACTACCATCTGTAAACAGAATTTTACAAAATTTACATTCAATTAGGTTTCTGTGTTATTTCAAACGCTTTATACATATATCTGTACGCTTTTTCAATGGATGGAAATAGTAATTAGCACCAAGTGAACACTAAGCTAAAGGTTGATGATGGACCACAATCACGTTTGCACGATTGCAATCGTTGACTAACAGTGTTGGAGGAAATTTACTTATTTCATAACATTGTTAGTGTTTTGAAATCAAAAAAGTTTATTTTTCAAAATGTTTCCGTAATACTAACAGCAACTGGTGCTAAACGGTACTGCGATATCTTGTACTTCGGATATGTTTGTTAATTAAAAATATAAAATATTTTAGGTTTAACTTTTGATTAAAATATATACTAGCCAACTCAAGTAAACGACATTTTTAGACAGAATGTTTGCAAATTAAATTTCCTATAGCGTGCTTAACAATTTCACGAAAGAAGACAAAATCTACATTTACATAATAATTTGACTATATAAAGTTGACAATGGAAATGCATGCTCTCTAGGAAATAAAACCATTTTTATTTTTTAGGTAACATGATAATGGAATAAAAATGTGACATCGGTAAAATGACATCGCAAGAACTTGTATTGATTAAATGAAGACCATGTCTATAGATTAACTGAAGAAGGTTTTTATTTAATGATATGGCATTACACATAATTACGCGTTAATATCGTTGTTTCTAATTGAATATAAGTTAGGGTGAAAAATTATTTAAACTGATGGTAATACACAATATTTGAATAACACCGGAATGAAAATAAAAATACTGTGCAGACACCAACTTCAATTTTTTATCCAAAAATTATTTGTACACTTCTCATATAAGACGTATCGTTTTATGCATAGTTTCGTACCAAAATTATGTGTTCATATAAGAAAATTAATGTGTTATTTATTTCAAATATTACCACTGTTTGTTCAGCTGAGTTTAATTTCTCGTTTCCCTCAAATAGACACTAGTATATGCAGCGTTTAGTAACACAAATTTCTGAAAGATATTACAATGCACAATGTTCGACTCTGATGTTTGACAGTCATAGGAATAGATTTCTATGATATTTTAGTCATCACTATGGTGTTTTTTTATTGTGGTTAGAGAAAAATGAAAACAGAAGGTCGTGTCAAGTATTCTCTACAGTAAGAACATTTTATATCATATTAAGCAGTAAGTCATTTATGAAAGAATTGAAATATTTTATGGATATAGTTAGAACTGAATCAATATCTGCGAACTATGATTATTATTTGCAGGGATCATGAAGAAAATTCGAAGAATTTTAATGCTGAAACAGTTTTTGCTATTTGCTGGAAATATTTAGCGTACGTTGTATTCGAACATTTAAATGAAACAGATGAAGTCATCAGTATATTAACATATTTTCCTGTAATAAATGGTCTTTGCAATAACGTAAAACTGATAATAGATTAGACACAGTAAAAAATATGTACATTGTCGATTAATTCACAATCTTTCTCCACATAAATATAATAATTTCAATGACTGCCCAATAATAATGCAACTTTTCCCCTACTCTACTTCATCAGAAAAAATAAATGCGGAGTACAAGAATTTCCTGGATTAATAATCGACTTTTATAGTACTCGAACTAAAATTATAAATTCCATGTCAGAAATAAAGGAAGGTAGTGTTGGAATATTTAATGGAAAGCTTTGAGGAATTAATTTCTATGATTTTATAAGGCGATGAGCAAATATTTCTATTTCCCTATTTTTACACGTTGATTAAACACGCAATTTTTGTTTTACGTATCTTTACTTGAGGTCTGACATCGTTCTGGTCTTACCATATGTTCCACTCAAGTACACTTTGAAGAAAATAGTGAGGCCTTTTGACGTGTACCTCAGAATGTCAGTCGTAACATTTTTATTGGCGTTGTTTCTCATAGGGAAACGAGAATAAAAAATAAATGTAACGCGTACTTTCCAAAAGACACATTAAATTCTATTTTGTATATTGCCACCTGGGCAATATTCTTTGGTCACATAACGGCCAAACGAACAACGAAAGACGCTTTGTCATTTTGTTTGGCTTTGTGGATATAGTTTAGTTTTCTCATGGTTACTGTTTACCAAGGAGATGTATACGATTCTTGTTTGAATACAGTTTCTGGAGGTATTGCAGCTGGGTACGACTATGGGGGACTGGCTGAGTTTAGAACGTACTTTACTGATGAACTTACACTTTATGATTGGTATAAAATAATAAGTGTCGAAAATATGTTTGAATATTTGAAATCTAAGACTAAAAGGTCTTTGAAAATTATTTTGCGTATTCCAAGGTACGCTTTAGCTGCAACGTATTCTATTATCAATCTCACTAATTTCTTAAATATTTCACCAAATAATATGGTGCAACATTCTGTAACTAATTACTTGCAACTAGACTCCCCACTGGAGATTATAATAAGCGCTGTACAAGCTGGCATGGTGGCCAGTGGAATGTTTGAAAAATTCCGTATCGAATTACATAATTTTATTCAGGTGGAAAATCATAAGCCCGAATGGAATCGCGATAATAATGATGCATTTTTTATTCACCATATGCAAGCCTCTTTCTTAGTTGTCTTAGGCGGATGGATGTTATCACTGGTGTTACTGTTATTAGAGGAAATTTGTGAACGAAGTCGATGGTTTCAAAAACTAAAGTGCCATGTATTAAGAAGGCGAATGAGGTCATTTTATTTTCTACTTACCTCAATGACGTAAATAATATATTTTTGTTAATTTGTTAGCAAATACGCAAAACGAGCTTTATCTGTCGATCGACATATATGTTATCTACACGGGTTTGCATTACTTCATGTATTAACTTCTCTTTAATATCACCGTTATTGGCTTCTGTTCCAGTTTAATCAACTTTTTATCACCAATATTAGATATTTTTCGTTGAAATGTTATTTGATTTTGAAATGTTTACTTAGTACGTAATCTAACTACGTTTGTTCAATCAAACTCAAGTTTTAATTATTTGCAGCGTTGGATTAGTATGTCAAATTTCCCAGAAAATTTTGCATGACAGTAGTGTTTTAATATCAAGCTGTGGTAACATGTAATACACAAAGGTATAAAAACAATTCATCATAACTAATGAAAATACAGATATAAATGGTAAAATTTTAAAGAGTTAGCTTTTATAAGTTCAAAAGACATCGGAATAAACGTAATATTTGTCAAAATTCCTACTGGTAATTATTTATCCTATCTAAGGAAAATATTTGTCAAAATTCCTATTGGTAATTGTTTAGCCTCAATTTTATTCTTTACATATCCTTAATAAATTATTTGTAAATTAAAAAAATACTTTCGTTAAATATAAATACTATTAGGGGTAATGTTGTTCGCGTCCGTAGGAGCTACCTAACCATAACCCTACACGTGCCCTTCGGGTGGTGCCAATTGAACAACAAACGCCGAGTCGTAGGCGGCGGTCAACTAACCTACTAAGCAAGCCTAACAGCTTCTTATGTTGGAGGTAGGAAATGATCTCCACACCCGTAATCTTGTGGCCATGTCTCGCAAGAACGGAGACCTGGGCTTGGTCGCCTGGGTCGCGAGGAAGACAACCTCTTAACCTTAAAAAATAACCCTAATCCTAAGGTGTGACCGTGCCGATAGGATGAATGGCTGCAGGTAGTCAGTCTCTAGCGCAAACCTCGATGAAACTGGCTCACATCGTTGAAAAGTGCCCTCTCACAGGAATGGGCGTTACCCTGTGAGTGACCTATTATATCGACCCTACTCGTGGGAACAATATGAATT
Source organism: Druceiella hillmani (assembly GCA_039881145.1). Taxonomy (NCBI): domain Eukaryota; kingdom Metazoa; phylum Arthropoda; class Insecta; order Lepidoptera; family Hepialidae; genus Druceiella; species Druceiella hillmani. Next base: position 36,250,485 of record JAYKKI010000019.1, read on the forward strand.
CCAAACAAGAAACAATATCACAACCACAACAGAAATTACTTAAACAACAAGTACTTCATCAAAGCTACTTCTCTAGGCAAAGATCATCATCCCTCTCTGATATAAGCAGAGGACAGTCAACAACTTCAAAAAAACAACCTGAATCAGACCTGTTGCATGTTGAAACTACAGCAATAAAAGATATCTCTCAACATCCTGCCCCACCCATATGGCAACATGTACCACTTCCTCGTGGCAATAAGAAGAGGAAAATGTACGATTCTCCACCACCGTCTAATGGAATTGTAAATAAGAACCGGTTTAGCAACTTACCGCTTGATCCAAATGATGACATTGCCCTTTCAAAAACTCAGAAACCCAATAAACCACCACCAATAGTTCTGAGTGGTATAGAAGACGTCAACGAGTTAATAAAACTAATTGAAACTGTTAGCCAAAAAGGTAATCATAAGCTCAAAATGATTACCAAAAATATCCTTCACGTGCTAATGAAAACTCCAGAAGAATATAAGAAAATTATCAATCTCCTCAGAGATAACGGGCTTATAGGGTATACTTTTACGCCTAAGGACTCCAAATGCTACCGAATTGTCATTAAGAACTTGCATCACCTCACACCTCATGAAGCTATTGTTGAGGCAGTTCAAGCGACCAACAACAAAGTCAGAGGTGAAATAATTAATGCACGATACGGCCCCGAAAAGAAACCGACTTCAACGTTCTTCGTCAATATCGAGCCTAGCATTAACAATCCTGACGTTAAAAACATTGCATTTATCGTACAGCAAAAAATTAAGATTGAGGATCCACGGAAATCAAAGTTCATTGTACAATGCCAACGCTGTCAACAATATGGTCATACCAAAAATAACTGCATGAGACCATTTAGATGCGTGAAATGCGGTGAAGACCATAAAACCTCAGAGTGCAAAAAGAATAGGACAACTCCAGCCAAGTGTGCTTTATGCTGCTGCGACCACCCTGCTAATTATAAAGGATGCCAAATATACAAAGAAATACTAGCTCGAAGGACCAAGAATCTCGCCTCTCGCGCTAGACTACCCTCTCAAACACCTGTTATCAACATACCAACTACCACCAACTTTGACACTAAGGGTCATAGTAACACCCACAAAACTTATGCCGATATTGCCAAAGGTAGGCAACCAACAACACAGCAATCTACTCACCAACAATCTAATAAATTAGAAGATATACTTGCCAAACAAAGTGAGAAAATGGATCTCTTAATTCTACAAATAGGCTCCCTACTGGGACTTATAACTACCCTGATATCTAATCTGACAAAATGACTTCTCTACACATCGCCACATGGAACATAAACGGACTTGCTCCCAACACTAAAGAACTTGAGATGTTTTTGAGAACCAATAAGCTTGACGCCTGCCTTATATCAGAATCTCACACTACATCAAGATCACGCATATGCATTCGTGGATTCTGCGTTTACACAACTTCACACCCCGAAGGGGAAGCTCATGGTGGTGCGGCAATAGTAATTAAGGAGAACATTAAGCATTGCCTACTCGAGTCTTGGGAAACCAAGTACCTGCAAGCTACAACTGTACGGATCGATGATCGTACCGGACCCCTCATCCTCTCAGCAATATACTGTACACCGCGTCACACCATTAAGGAGAATATGTTTACGGAGTTTTTCAAAGCTTTAGGAAACCGATTCATAGCCGGTGGTGATTGGAACGCTAAGCACACGCATTGGGGATCTAGGTTAACAACTACGAGAGGTAGAGAATTAAAATGTAATACTGAGATCAACAATCTAGCAACCATTTCAACCGGAGAACCTACATATTGGCCTACAGATACCGAGAGAACTCCTGATCTTATAGACTTTTTTATCACAAAAGGCATTTGTCATCAAAATCTCCTAATCGAGTCAAACCTAGATGGATCTTCTGATCACACACCAATACTTCTTACTGTAAGCCCTATTGCGATACCCCGTGATACCCATAGCTCCTATCTAACTAACGCTAAAACCGATTGGAATGGTTTCCGAGAATATCTCGACGAAAATATCACTCTCAAACTTCGATTAAAAACTGCTGAAGATGTAGACGATGCATGCCTATACATTACAAACCTGATCCAAGTGGCAGCGTGGACAAGCACACCCACACTGAAGCATTCATTTGCGAATACACCGCTCCCGTTTGAAATCCGTCAAAAAATTTATGAAAAACGCCGCCTTCGTAGAGTTTGGCAACTTTCCCGTAACAGCGAAGACAAAACGCGACTGAACAAAGCAATAAAAGAGCTAAAGATTCTTCTTGCTGATGTCACTAACGCTGCAGTTAGACAAAGACTGGAAAAGATGTCACCCAATGGCCATGGGACCCATTCTTTATGGAAAGCTACCAGGAATATGCCACAGCCCCAACAATGTTCAACGCCAATCTGGAATGGCAATACATGGGCACGGACAGACCCAGAAAAAGCTGAGACCTTCGCCAGTCATCTTGCTGATGTCTTCAAACCTAACGGATCTGACAACCCTGAGGACCCTGAAATAGATCTGATCCTAAATCAGGACCTGCAGCTGTATCTGCCGATAAGACCTACTTCCCCAAAGGAGCTGTCTAAAGAAATAGCCAGCTTGGACTCGAAGAAAGCTCCAGGATTTGACCTGATCACCCGAAGGTACTCAAAGAGCTTCCTAGAAAATGTGTTGTCTTCCTGGTATCCCTCGTTAATGCAACCTTCAGAACAAAACATGTTCCTGCTATTTGGAAAATATCCGAGGTAGTTATGATCCATAAACCCGGTAAACCAGTCAACGATGCATCCTCACACCGCCCTGTCAGCTTAACTCCAGTTCTAAGCAAATTTTGGGAAAAAATAATCCTTACTAGGATACATGCATACCTAGATATCAATCACGTCATACCAGATCATCAGTTCGGGTTTCGCAAGCAACATTCGACCCTAGAACAAGTACACAGAGTCTATCGTACTATACGAGACTGTTTGGAAAGGAAATAATATTGTTCTGCTGCTTTCCTGGACATCCAACAGGCATTCGATCGGGTCTGGCACAAAGGGTTACTATGCAAAATAAAGCAAGCACTTCCACACTCTTTCTACCCCTTGATGGATTCTTACCTTAGAGACAGAATGTTTCGAGTAAAACACCGTGACGCCAGGTCTTCCTTGTATAGTTGCCACGCAGGAGTACCCCAGGGATCGGTACTCGGTCCGGTGCTTTACAACATCTTCACGAATGACTTACCCCAGACACCTAATATTACAGTAGCAACCTATGCTGACGATGCTGCATTTCTCGCATGTAATAGCAGTCCAGAAGAGGCAAGTAAATTGCTGCAGGCACAACTCGACACAAATAAATGGTTGAACAAATGGCGTATAAGAGCTAGTGCCCAAAAATCTCACCACATCACGTTCACTCTGAGACGTGCAACTTGTCCTGCAGTCAACTTAGGTACCAACACCTTACCGCAATCGTCCTGCGTCAAATACCTGGGGTTTCATCTGGACCGAAGGATGACATGGAAAGACCACATCAAAAATAAGCGTAACGAAATCAATTTTCGATTTAGAAATTTGCTATGGCTTCTAGGAAGACAGTCAGCACTATCCCTAAGCAACAAACTAAGAGTGTACTGGTCCGTAATAAAACCCATTTGGACATATGGGATTCAACTGTGGTCATCGGCCAGTAATTCGAACATACTCTGCCTACAAAGAGCCCAAAACAATATACTTAGGGTCATATCAGGTGCACCATGGTACTCCCGCAATTTGGAAATCCACGAATACCTACAAATTTCAACCATCGTAGACGAAGCAAAACGCTACACAGCCACATACAAAGATCGTCTGACATTCCATCCTAACCCACTTTCGCACATGCTGTTGCAGCCCAACTCGATAAAGAGACTCCAGAGAGGTGACGTGCTTCATAATTAGAGCGATTAAGGGCACTGGCCCTATATTCGCCCAAACAAGATGCATACCACAACCTACCTGCTTATAGTTCTAATTACTGATCGCAGGATACAAGCAGAAAAAAAAAATATATATATAAATACTGTTGAAATTAATTGACCCTCAATTTTTCAACATGTAAATAATTAATATTAAAAAAAATATGTTAATAGAATACTTATAATTTTTCATTAGCATTTATTTTTTCATATGGTCATATAATTTTATCATACAAAACTTGGATGCCTCATCGGTTTCAGCGTAATAAAATAGAGACCGGCCATTGCGTGAACAGCATGATGGGACTTGGCTAGTTTCGCCCCAGGCGCTCCCTCCGATGTAGGTTTTTTGAACTGAGTCAAAGGGAAACAAAAGAGATATAAATCCACTCGTTACTTCAGAAGTTAAACAAATATATTTATAACGAATTACTTAGACGATTCAACGGATATAGTAATTGCAATTAATTTTATTAAAAATGACTTACTAAAATAAAATCGAAACATTAATGTAGATAATATTCCAATTCATTGACTGGATAAATCCTTGAGAAATTTATAGCGTATAATTAAAAAAAACCACTATTTAATAAAAGTTATATAAAATAATCCATTACTAGATCAAAAAGGCAAAATTTTGATGGGTTACTTTTACATTTTATCAAGATGTCGAAAATGGCAATTTGAAAATGAGAAATAATTATATTTAATATGGTCACAAGTCATAACAAAGATCTCAGAAGGTTCTTGAGATTATCTGAAGGTACTAATTAAGTGCTTAAAGTATTACAAGTTTTGTTTTTTAACAGTATATTACTTTATTATTTAATTAGTTCAAAGATGAAAAATAGTATATATTATAACACATTATACATTCAAAAGAAGATGAAAACTTTATTAATATGACACATGAGTAAAACGTTACACAGCACTACAATAGATACAGCATTTATGTAAAAAGAAATAAATAAAATAATATTTCTATTCGCTATAAAATGTCACTTATCAAAATATAAATTTATTAATTAAGCATCAATAAGAATTACATTGAACAATGACTAATTCACACATGAATTTATAATGTTTATCAGAATAAACAAAATTGTTTATAAATCAACAGACATAGAATCGATAAGTAAATACACAATATATATTGTATTATTTCTAATAAGTCAGCAGACAATAATATCAAACATCTATACATTTATACCTTTGATATGAATTGAAATGCGCTTTGATGGTTACAATGTACTGTTGTCATTAAAATAACACCGGTTATTTCAACCCATAATTTTTGAAAATATACCGTTTTTTACATGCTTCAGCTAGAGTTATATGTTCGGCCTCAGTACTAGGAAAGGTTACTTCCCTTTGTTTTAACATTTGGGAAGTTATAACAAAATCGGACATCGTAAAATAAAACCTTCTACCTATTAAGTCACTGACCAATCTGCATTTGTAAGCTAATAATTTTACCTTTATCTTAGCAGTGAGGATATATTTTATATTTTATAATTGCCTTTAAATCTAGGAGGCAGAATTAAAAATTTCCAATATTTTGAAATCCAAGACGGTGGCATCTGCTTTTCTCAAAGCAAGTCTTCAACTTACTTTATGATGTTGAATTCCAATTTCAGAATGTTTTGAGATCGAAAATAGCGGTACGGCTTCATATTAGTTTTATGATGCTGAGTTCGAATTTCATGTTTATCCAGAATGGTATCCTTTTTTGTCTCTCAACAAATCAGTACTGTGTGATTTATTTTAAGAGAAAGAGACTGCAACACACGCAGTTTGCTCGTAGCCGAAAACATTTTAGAGTGTAATCACTTATATATCACTGAATTTCCCAATTATTTATAAAATATGAAAACTAACCTTTCTTTACAATATGCATTACGCCTTTTTTAAACTACGTTCTATTTTTATTTCTTAAGTAGCATCTGAAAGCGTGAAACGTAATCAATGTTTTAATCGCAAATATGATAGTTATTTGTTGCGAGAAAAATACGTCCTAAACTGGCATTTTGAAAAAATCGTAGAAACTGAATTCAATGTTTTCAAATTGTTCATTATATTTATTAACTATATTAGTTAATATACATCGGTACTTATGAATTAAACTATATTTAAAATAAATTTATAATCATATTTGGAAAATTAGTTTTATTATTCTGTTAAATCAATTTGATGTATTTTTTTTTATAAAATTTACAACTACCATTGAATTAAACATACAACGAAACTTAAGAACCACGCCGGCGACTGAAAAAAAACAATTGCAAGCACGTATATATAATAAGAAACATTTTATCCTCAAAATTTTCCGAATATACATTATTATATCGAAACTTCTCAAATCAAATATATGGATTGTCCAGACTTTTACATCAATTGGGGAAAAAACTAATGCATTTAAGAATTTTTAAATATTTTTTAAAATTGTCAACTATTATTAATTTAATTATTTCGATTTATTGAATATGTTTTATCTGGAAAACTCATTTCTACAACAGAAAACTTTCGAGACAATACAATTATTGGGCAATAATATGATAAGTAGATATCATATTGAGAACACTTAGTTTTTGGAAAAAAGAGAGAAAACAAAAAACACGAAACTAATATAATTTTGATATACCGAAATATCTTTTGGATTGAGTTATAGGAAAAGTAAGACAAAGACAAAATTAAGGGGATATAGGAGGCAATGGCCTGGAAAAAGGGTAAATTTGGAAAAAGTACCTTTGAGAATTTGTAAAAATTAGAATGAACTTTGAAAATCTGGTATTAGAGCCGAGTTTGTTCCATTACTTGGTTACAAATTACACTTAAGTTTCAAGCGAAATAAAATATCTGAAACTATTTTAGATAATATTCTGCGAAAGATTCGAAGTTTGACATCATAAATTTGTGGTCGCAAATTACGAAATTTGAGCTGAGGAGAACGGATAATTGCGCCGTTAAATAAGAGTTGAGGAGAATACGATAATTTTACTGCAATAGATGAGGGATTTTATTTTTACCATGAAATTTCCTAAGAATATCAACATTGAAATTAACAGGATTCACTAGGAGGATTTAATATCGTACGAATCCATTAACCACTCATCAAATTCACAGTTAAATGTCACGGTTGAGAAATGTCTAGCATAAGACATTTAAATATCGTCTCCACATGTGACACAGCCGAGAAATTCAACTAGAATTCAAAAAAGAAGCTGGGAAAGCACCCAGCTTTGTGGAATGCCAGCTACCAGATCAGCCCACTTACAAAAATTGTATGTTAATGTGACGCTTTACTGGCTTGTGACTTCTGCGAAATATAAACAATTGCAATATTTGACGATTGGTTAAGTAGCTACAAACCGTAAATGCCACCAAATTTTTCTGCTTTTATTAACAACGAAGAATTCCACAGTGTATGTGATTTTTAAATACTAATATATTAAACATTCACACAGTGGATATCGAGACATTTTTCTCAAGACAAACTTTCGTTAAATTATTCTTACGACTCTAAGATTATAAATATTCCTAGACCCGTGTTTTTATTTCTCAAACGTTACAGATTATTAACAGGAATCACAAAATTAATTATGGCACAACTAAAACCCGAAACAGTGATCTTGGGAAAAGCTAATAGGTGAAATAATGCCAACACATTTGTTAAATGCGACGAAGACAGAACATATGTCGATCGACATACAAAACTTGTTGTGCATGTTTGCTATCATAATAATGCGGAAAATATTATTCATTTGTGTGGGACGTAGAAATACCGTTTATATTATTCGCGTTCTCAATACATGACACTTAGATTTTCGAGACCATCGAAATCGTTCACAAATTATCTCTGCTAATAGTGATACCGCTGATAAGATCCATCCGCATATGATAAAGGAGAAGCAGGCTTGCAGATGGTGAATAGTCAAAGTGTCGTCATTATACCGGTTCCGTTGTTGTTTAAAATTTTCAACCATAATGAAATAACTTAACTCAATATACATTTTTTCAAATACTCCACTGGCTGCCATGCGAGTGTACGCAGAATTTAATGTGTTCTCCAGTGGCGAATCTGGTTGCAAATAATTAGTCAGGAACTGTTGTTCCACATCATTTGGTAAAATGTTGATAGAGTTAGTGTTATTGGTAATTGAATGCATTGCAACCAAATGGTTACGTGGAATACGCATAATAAAATTCAAAGATCCGTTAGATATAGGTTTCAAATAGTTAAATATATAGTCATAACGTATTGTTTTAAACCGATCGTAAAGTGCAGGTGCATCGAAAAAGTACGTTCTAAACTCAGCCAATCCTCCGTATTCGAAGCCAGCTGCAATGGCTCCAGAAACTGTATTTAAATCTGTGTCATATACATCTCGTTTCAGTACACTAAGGAGAGCTCCTTGGTAAGCAGTGACCATAAGAAAACTAAACCATATCCATAAAGCTAAACAAAATGAGAGAACATTATTTGTCGATCGTCTAACAGTCATTTGACCAAAAAATATTGCCCAAGTCGCAATGTACAAATTTGAACCCAAGGTGTCTTTTGGAAAGCACGTATTCCATTTGTGTTTTATTCTCGTTTCCTTTAATATCACTAACATGAGTAACAATGCCAACATGAAAATTACGAATGATAATCTGAGATAGAAGTTAAATGGCCTTATTAATTGTTCCCAAGCGGGCCTGAGGGGAATAGATGGTGAAACCCAAACGATGTCAGTTATCCAATATGGATACGCAAAACGAAAATTGCATGTATTATCGGTGTGTAAGAAGAACGCACTAGAAATATTTGCTCGTCTCGTCATGAGCTCATAGAAATTTACCGGCCAACGCTTTCCATTTAACACTCCACCATTAGCTTCTTTTATTTCCAATGAAGCATTTATCATTTTAGTTAGAATAATATAAAAGTCGCTTAATAATCCAGATATTTCTTGTACTCCGTGAGCATTTTTTACAGTAATATACGGTGGAAAAAAAAGAGTTGTCACTATTAATGGGCAGCCATTGAAATTATCGTATTTTTGTGGGAAAAGGTTTTGAATAAATTGATAGTGTACACAATCTGTTACTGTGTCCAATATTATCGGTTCTACATTACTGCAGATACCATTTGTCATGGGGAAATATGTTAACACATTGACTCCATTTGCTTCATCCGGATGTAAAATAATAACATTCGCCAAATAATATTTCCAGCAAATCTCAAAAATTGTTTTAGCTTCACAGTTCTTTCCATTTCCTTTTTCACCACCATAAATAATTATAAATTTTCCATAGTTGGCAAATATGGATTCACTTTTAATTTTGTCCATAAAATATTCGAATTCGTTCACAGAATCGACATAAATTACATACTGCGTGACATGATGTGTAATATTCTTACTGTAGAGTAAACTTGACAATCTTCTCTTTTCATTTATCTCTAACGACAATATGCAGCCAGCGTATTGATGACTGAAATGTCGCAGAAAGTTATTCCCTTTTATTTCACTGCCCAATATCAGAGTCGAGTATTTTGCATTGTAATATTTTTCAGCAATTTGTTTTGCTACGTGCAGCACACATTGGAACCCGTTTGGAAAAAGCGAGATATTAAATTCAGCGGAACAAGAAGTTATAATATTTAAAATAAATAAAACTTTAATTATCTCGTGTAATAGCACTCTCTTTGTAACAAACATGGCGTCTCTTGTGAGAGACTTTCAAAGAATGTTTGGTAAAGCATGAGCGTTATTGTCTACATAGTCTTATATACTTTTTTCATTCTTTTGAGATTCGAATATACACAACCTTCGGTTTGCTTAATTTGTTCCCTTTATTTGTTCAATTTCAAGACATAATGATATATTACGCTGTGTCATGATTTACAATACAGGTAATTTATTTATTATGTAAACATCTTGCTATGTTATTTTGCCGATGTCATATTTTCATACCATTAAGGGTTTCGTGAAAAAAAATTAGATGGTAAATTTTTTAAAGCCAAGATTTTATTTTTTTAATCAAACTTCTGTATTACAACATCTTCATGTGGCCTATTAGCAAAGATGTAATCTTCCCGATGTAATCTTGACGAAACCTAGGTCGTGGTAAAGAACTTAAAGAAAGTAGAAATAATACCCATCTGTTACAATAAACCGCTATTTTTACCAGATACTGTTAAACGACAAGATGTCATTAAGTGAATGACAAGTTCTTCAAATAATGTTAATAAGCTCATAAGCTTTTTACTATTTGTTTTCGGTATTATTGTCATTTCAAACTGGTGTATAAATTATTTAATAATGATAAAAGTCTTCCAGCCATAATCTTTCAAAATGTATGAATAAATGACCTTCATAACTTTAACAAAGTCTACAACTTTGTAGTGTACTGTTGCAGTAAAGTTTTAAAGTTATATGATACATTTAGCACCGCGTAAGCTGGGTCAAATAGTTTTCAATCGATCACTCGATCGTAAATTTAAACTTTATTACCGTTATTTATTTTGATCGATATAAGAAATAGTTAAAATTAAAGAAGTAGTTAACATTAAAAAAATAAATAGGAGAAAGAACCCACTGAATAAGTGTCGTGATGATGAGGGGATATGACTCATGTATAGGAGACATACTGAAAGCAAGACGCATTCGTCTCTGCTTTCGAGTGCTTAAATATGTTTCATTCTTTTAATAGATTTATTATTTCAATCGTTTTACCACTTGTATGTGCGTTGCCACTTATATGTGACTATGGGGTAAGGCGTATTCAAAATATACTTAGGGTGGGTGGATATGGAGTCTCATGGTTCTGGAAACAGAGACAAAGTGAATCATTTTTTAATACATAATGAAGGACGACAATAAAAAAAATTAGGTAAAGAAATTAACCAAAGACAAAAGCAGTTACATTTAAGTCCATCAGAGGAGGTTTATCAATTTTATACTAAGGGTGGTGCGAACTGATTATCCCCGATTAGAATATTATTGGGCGTTCCTTGGATTGATGCTGGAAATACTCTTCGGAATTAAGGTGCTAGAAATAATTTATATATTTTAATATATTTGTACAAATGCTCAGTTAAAAATTCTGTTAAGCATATCATCTTAAAGAACAATAATTGCTGTATATTATATGAAACTAAATGTGTATGAATTAGATGTTGAGAAATTCTGTGGACTTACAAGATTTCAATGAGGAGGATAAAATTTGAGGAAAAATTAAATAAACGGCCATAGAAATAAATGTTCTTGTTTGTTGTTCATTTATTTGTAAATAATGAAAAGTACTTCTCTGGATAAGACAAAGTTTTAATTCCTTAAATAACATAGCAAAAATAATAAACACGATTACCTTAACCTCAAAAACCCAAATAAGTAGCTAGGAAAATATTGGTGGATAATATCATGCAGTAGCAAAATAACAACTCCTGGAATTTACGTGGGTTACATAAGTGTCAAAATTATTAGTATTATTATATTCACAGAATATACAGTATTTTTAATGATGTAACATAACATGGGTATTTTAAAACTTTAGAATAAAGGAGGAAATGTGTTGTTTCAAGACGCGTTTCATCTATTTCGCTGATGCACGATGTGCACATATTTTTATATTTAAATAATATGAAATGGTTAATAATTATTATTAGGTATATTAGTTGTAAACACAATCTCTCGTGGCCCACGAAAATATGGATCTTGCTTCGCCGTCAAAGATCCTATGCTTTTTGATCAAATCAACAGACCATAGCGACGATATTATAATTTAAAGGTTCTTACGGGAAACAACAACTTCTGAAAAAAAATTGTATTTTTTATATAAATTACAAGAAACGTTATGAAAAAGAGAAAATAAATGTTATGACAGTTTTTCTAAATTATCACCGACAGGAAATATAAATCTCATCGATCGTTTATACGTAAACGGGAAACTAATGGTTTACGTTTATATTGTCCATATCTTTTATATTTCATAATTGAATTTAATATTTTAGGATGATGATGAATATCATTAAAGGAATCTGCTGTTTTATATTATGTTACAATTCAGATTGTTTGCAAAATGTTTACTCCGTATCGTAGTCCTATTTCTTTGTCTCTATGTTACCGAGACTGCACGTAGAATCTATGGTAAACTAATTTAATTTGCTTTATTTACAAGGCTTTAAAGTGTGACACCTTTGTTTCTGCTGAATGTGAAATGTGTATTTTGACTCTCTTACGCCTAAAGATTATCGGTTAATAGATACAGCAATAATGGTTTTCCTTTTAAAATTATAAGACAGAAATAATTGATAATATTTTGTGCTAAAAATTATGTTGACAATGGCCTTCATTAATAGATAAATAATGTATTCTTAAATAACAAAATATTCGTTTCAATTATAATTGCCCTTAGAATGTTTATTATGATAAACCGAAATTTTACAAATAAGAAAAAGTACAAAGCGCTGAATTATCAGTGTTACTATAAAATAATACTCGTGCTGCACAATATTGAAAGCAGAATAAGGTTACAAATCACTTTAATGACCTCGCGCGACGCCCGGTGTCCGTGTACTGTAGGGCGTATGACGTTTAAATTAACGTTGAAATAGTTTGTGTCTAGGACGGCGGACGATATGGAAAAAGAACTATTTTTCAGGACGATTTAGCTCAGGAACTCGTGGGAGCCGGATGGCTAAAAACAGCCTGTACATTTTAAACTGCAATGTAATTGTCGCTCTTTGTGTGTTATTTTGAATTGTATTGGTTTTGAAAGAACATAGCTTTAGAAAAAACAAAAACTAAATATTTTTTATTTATTATAGTTCCTTAATAAGATATTGATGAAATTATTTTAAATAAAATTGAAAAAAATTTTACAACAATGCCAAAAATATTATTATTACTAAACTTGGTAAGCCCATGAAATGACATTTACTAATTCCAGATATATCTCATGTTTTCTGTTTACAGACAAATAGCACGACTAGGCAGTTTACGTTTCCAAACAGTTTTTTAGGTACCCACACGTCAAAAGATAAAAAAATGGAACCTTTAGAAAATCATTCGCGTGTCTCTCTCGTCTCGCTTGTGTCCGTCTCGGTGACTGCCGTTTTTCTTAGAAATGGCTTGACACAGAAACCTAAATAGTAGTAATCAAATATATGCGCTGAGATACGTAATCGGGCTAAATATTGGTCGAGTATTATCCAATTATGACTAGTTTATAAACCGACATTTTTTATGCATTTGAAGAGGAAGTTTATGAATGAAAAAAAAATTCTCGTATTTTATTTGTCTCTTCTCAAATTTTCAAATGCATATTATTTGAAAATTTGAGAAGTTAGACATTATATTTAAGTTCTATTGAGGTATATGAAGGTCAATATGTGTTATCGCCATGCCAAATTTCAAATTTCTATATCAAACGGTTTCCGTGAAAATGCATTTACTCTTTGTAACTTCAATTACTGTTAATATCGACTTAAATAAATAAAAGCGGTAAAGTGTAAATTTTCCGGTCGAGTTATAGAATACAGCATGTTTGGCCTAGTTTACGTAGTGCTGGAAGAATCATATAACTTTAAAATTGTTCTTTCATGCGAGTACTACGATATTATTCTAGACAGTTTCAGACTTTAGAAATGTTGTGAAGGTCATCAAGGTTACTTTCGTATTTCAGGTTATTGATGCATATACATTTTAAATATTTTTTATGTTCGTCCTATCTAGACTATATATTTTAGCACACTCTATATTTGATTTGCTGACATTAAGTATACTTACTGATAATAAGTCAAATAATAAGTTCTGAGGAATTAATTTAGAAGAAAAATATCGAAACATTTTTCATTAGTCAGTAAATTGTTTATAAGTTTCTCTTAAGGATAATAGCAAAAAATCATTATAAGGGCTACGTGGTCATAAGTATTATTGAAATAACTTCATCATTCGTTCAATGATATCATGTTGTCGTTTGGTTGTCGTTCTGGTAAAATTATTGGTTTATTGTAAAAAACAACACAACAACTTTTAAACTACGTAACAAGTACGCATCGAAAAGTAAATAAACTTTTTTGTAGCTTATGTTATCGGCTTGTCAGTTAGCATCCAAGGTATTGATGTTGCAACATGAAAAACTAAAAAAATTAATTTGTAGATGAAGTTCGTTACATCTGTAATGATATATTAAATAAATGTGACGCTTAAAATTAATACCGTCCCCTCCAACACAAATTAATTTGCAGAATTGACAATTGTTGGTTACTTACCAAATCAGCAACATATTTACTATATCAAATAAAACTATATCAATAAAATATTCAAGAAATATACTTACTTATTTTAAAATTTAATTTCCTTTGAAATATTGGTGCATATAAGGCCGATTGACAAATGATGCCGATTAGAAATTATATGACAAAATAATACAATAATTTGACAAATTGCTAAATATAAAATTGATATTTTACAAGCTATTAAATACACGATTGGGAGGGACGATTTAAAAATTTCAAAAGCCTTATTTTAATACGAAAAAAAAAACTTAAACTACGCCAATTTTAATTATTTTTGTTTGCTTATGGGAATAAGGAAATATAATTCTTGTCATTAGGAATAATTCACGTAGGTATTTTTGTGATTGCTCGAGATGTGAAACAAGAAATGTCAAAGTTCATAAAACGTCATGCAAATAGTAACATTTGGTAACCGCGTAAAACCTTATTTTTTTTAATTAACATGGGACATTAAAGAAAAAAATTACTAGGATATCAACGTATATAAATGAATGAAAAATTATTTTTAGGATTCCCCAACCAGATCGAAAAAAACGGAAAACTTATAATTTCGTCATGTTCAGCTATTCGTCTGTCTTTAGATCCGTATGTCGCACCCATTTTACTAAGAGACTATTGGCGCTATGTAGTGAAATTTGAATGGTTGCTATCTTCTGTGAAATACCTTCCATCTTAATTTCAGAACCATCCAAATTTAAAATGAAATATTCAAGTATGCCTTCAATGCGTAACTTTTCAGCTAACCTGGAAAACTTAGAAAAAAATTTAGATAGTAGAACTTAAAACAAGCTTTCGAAGACAATTGGCTTCAATAAGATATATTGTGCGGTTTTAGATACATGGTATATTTTCGGTACCGACCGCGGCAATATTCTATGCTTCCTGTCCTTTGAAGTTGTAAAGTTGCTGCGAGAGCTCACAAACTGGCCAGATG
The DNA here is from genome assembly GCA_039881145.1 of Druceiella hillmani. Lineage (NCBI taxonomy): Eukaryota > Metazoa > Arthropoda > Insecta > Lepidoptera > Hepialidae > Druceiella > Druceiella hillmani. The sequence goes on from JAYKKI010000019.1 coordinate 36,265,690, forward strand.
TCATTAATATCTCATACCTTAGTAGCACAAAACAAATTGACACAGCTAATCTCGGGATTTTCTATTAAAACAGCGAAAGTAACCAAAATCACCACAATTATAAATTTGATATTTTATTTTTATATTGCAAGAGAATTAGCTGTTAGATTCACTTTTTCATTTTAAAAATTGCTGAGCAATTATCTTTCAGAAAATTACTTTTCAAATAATTCTTCATTAATTAACTACTTACACTAAATGCTTGCATGAACAAACAATTTAAACGCACTGATGATTTATTTTCATATTAAAAATTAACGTATTTGTTCTGGTCCTTAGGAAATTTACTTTTCACTATTAAGTAATTAATGTCAGAACTTTTGTTGTTGAATACTAGACTTCTGGATAAGTTATCTAGTTGAATCTACGTCATATATACCGTGACGTGTTGTTTGTACTTAGTGACAGGTGCACGAGACGTTTCAAATTTAGCATGGACTCCATTATTAAAAAAATTACCAATTTACTATTTGAACTATGAATTGACAAAACAAAAATTATAATTTAAATGACTTAACATCCAAAACATAACATCGGTATAACATTATCAGTTTAGACATAACAACGGTATAAACAAATAAGTGAAAGCCTAAAATGTTGCTTTTGTGTGAATAACTATACTATGTCGGATACGGTAATGAATTAGAATTAAAAATTTCAACAAGATATTGGAAAAATGAAGAAAAAATCAAAGTTGTAGCTGCACTGCAATGATGAACTGTTACTCTGAAAGGTTAAACTAAATGGAATATCAGAGTAAAATTGCAAAATGAAATAGAGTTTTGGTTAAAAGTAGTATTAGTAATAGAAAGAAAGAAATTGCATGGATGTAAAATGTATTTTGATATTATTAAATATTCAGTGATCCCAATATGTCTCTAACTCAATATAAATTAACACACATTATTATATTCAAAAATTCTACGTGGCATAAAAACTCTTAAAGTAAATACGAAATACCTATGTCACTCACAAATTCAGTTATATGGTTCATAAATGGTTAAAAAGTAGAAAAAAGAGACAGGCTATAATTAATCTGATTTTATAAATACTGAAAATAATTTTTAAAAAACCTGAAATTTCTTAATATGGAAGAACCTAAAAAAATTAGACGATTAACAATCAGGAAAAAATAAAAAATAAAATACAGATTGTGAGCAAAATATAGAACAATATTCCTGAAAGCATTCAATTTCAAAATTTTTGAATTTAATTATTTTTAATATACTCATAAATGTAAAAGAGAAATAAAAATGACCAAGATAATTTAATTGGGTAAGTAATAACCTTTTTCAAACCTTTTTTGATTTAAAAATAAAACGGTTAGTTGACATAAACAGTGGTCCTGTTGTTGTAAAAATGAATGTCTTTTTAGCTCTTATTACGTTTTACGTGACTTTTTCGACGACTCTCTTGAGTCTGTGAGTGTCACGAATTAATATGGAGGTCGATGGATTAAGGATACAACGAGAAACAATCTGCACTTTGCTTATTTCATTAGTTCGACGATTGACATTTTTTTAAACAACCACGTACAGTAAATAGCTCCAAATTAATTTCTTCTGTCAACTTTCATAATATACAAAGAATTTTACAGTTACATAGCTTGATATAAAGACATTTGTATCAGTTAATATTTTTGTCAAATTTTTCATTAGTTTCTAACATTGAAAATAATTAAAAACTTAAGTTTTTATCATATAAACGTCATTAGAATATTAGTTGTAACAACGAAGTTAATTATGCTTCAACAAAAGCCTGTAACGATGACATTAAAAGAATCTATAGCCGAGATAATGCCTGCAAATTTTATAGATGCGGCAAAGATTGCACGCATTTGGATTGATAGGTAAAGTTCGTTATGCGTATTTCCTAACACATTAAAACGGAAAATATATTATGCATTAATTTTTAAGGTAATGCCATTTACATCATCCGCCTTCTCAATGCACAACGCCTTGTTTTTCGACACCATTGAATTCGTTTAAAAATTACCTCTGCTAAAAGTAAAATCAGTGATAAGATCCATCCGCTTATAATAATAAAGAAGCAGGCTTGCATATGATGAATAGTTAATGCGTCATCCTTATCCCGGTTCCGTTGGGGCCTATGCTTTTCAACCTGGATAAAAGAGCGTAATTCGGTAATTAGTTTTTCAAAAAACTCACTGGCGACCATGATACCCAGTACGGAGCTTATTATATTCTCCAGTGATGAGTCTGGTGGCAAATAGTTAGCCACGTAATATTCTACCACATAATTTGTGACAACAGTGCGATTAGCAACTGAGTGCATTAAAATTAAGAGTCTACGCGGGATACGCATAATGAAATTCAAAGATCCATTAGATATAGGTTTCAATTACTTAAATGAATTTCCATATTTATTGTTTTATACCGATTGTAAAGTGAAGGCGTTCTAAGCTCATCCATTCCTCCATATTCGTATCCGGCTGCAATGGCTCCAGAAACTGTATTCAAATCATTATCGTATAGATCTCGTTTCAGTACACTAAGGAGGGCTCCTTGGTAAGCAGTAACTATGAAAAAACTAAAGCATATCTATAAAGCTAAACAAAATGACAGAGCATCGTGCGACGATCGCCTAGCAATCATTTGTCCAAAAAATATCGCCCAGGTGACAATATGCACATTAGGATTTAATGTGTCTCTTGGAAAGTATGTGTTCCATCTATCTTTTATTCTTGTTTCCTTCAATAATATTAATCCAAAGAACAACGCAAATATAACGGTTATGAATAATAATTTGAGATAGAAGTCGAACGGCTTTATTAATTGTTCCCAAGCGGGCCTGAGTGGAACGGGTGGTGAGACCCAAACTACGTCAGTTATCCAGTGAGGATACGTGAAACGAAAAGTGCGAGTACTATCTATGTTTAAAAAATAACCAGCAGAAATATTTGCTTGTCGTGTTATGAGATCGTAGAAATTTATTCCCCAAAGCTTTTTATTCAATATTTCACTATCACCTTCCTTTGTTTCCAGTGAAACGTTCATCGTTTTACATTGAGTATTACACAAGTCGCTTAATAATCGAAAAATGTCTTGCGCTCCGGGAGTATTTTATACATTATTGAATGGTGGAACCAAAGGAATTGTCATTACTAATGGCCAGCCATTAAAATTACTATATTTTTGCGTGAAAGGGTTGTGAATTAATTGATTGTGTACACAATCCTTTACCGTGTTCAGAATAAATGGTTTTACGTTATTGCAGATACCATTTGTGAAGGGAAAATATGTTAACATACTGACTCCCTCTGTATCATTCAGATGTAAAAATATGACGTTTGCCAAATAATATTTCCAGCACATATCAAAAATCATCTCAGCATTACAGTTCTTTCCATTTCCTTCATCATCACTGCAAATAATTATGAATTTACTGTAATCGGCAAACGTTGATTCACTTTTTATTTGATCCATAAAATATTCGAATTCTTCCACATAATGGATAAACATTATTTACGGCGTGATCGGATATACAATGTTCTTACGGTAGAGTAACCTTGACAATCTTCTATTTTTATTTATCTTGGACGACAATAAAGAACCAGCGTAGTGATGACTAAAATGTCGCAGAATATCATTGCCATGCATATCACTGCGGAATAGCAGTATCGAATATTGTGTGTTGCAATATTTTTTAGCAATTTGCGCTGCTAAATAGTGCACACACTGGGGTCGGTTTAAATAAAGTGAGAAATTAAACTCAGCTTAACAAAAAGAGATAATATATACCATAAAAAACATATTAATTGTATAGATAAAAACATTGTCTCGGTAATAGACAGGGCGTCTAGTGTGGTAGGCGTTTAAATAATGTTTGGATAGCCACAGTGCGTTTTTACTCAATAGTTTTTATTAACCATTATACTGTAATTGGGGTACACACAACCCTCAATTTGCATAATTTCCTATCATATTTTATTCCAATTAGTAACATGGATATCGATACATAATTATGTATGATATCCTGTTTTTAAATATAAGCATTCTTCCTCTAATTTACAGATATGGGTTTTTTTATTTATTTTGTAGGTTATTTTGTCGAAATCGTACTTTGATTCCTTAATATGTTGTCTAAGCAAAGAAATATGTTTGTTTACTCTAAACCTTAAATTTTACTTAATAAATAAATCTGCAGTAAAATCAAAACTGCGCGTATTTTATTATCATGCTGAAATAGAAGAATCGTGTGATGGAAATGGATTTTGTGTCTTTAAAAATTGCTGAATCCACTGGACGAAGTGTAACTTTCTAAATACACTATCTAAAAATGTCTTTTACTTAAATTCGTGAGAATATGATTTATTAAGAGGTAAGCATGTAATATTTTGTACTCTTAAAAAATAAAAAAATTTCTCATTTGATGAAAACACCAGTTATGGCCATTCTTACAAGAAAATTTGTAATTGTAGCTTCAAGTTTCTATGTACATACATATATATATATATATATATATATATATATATATATATATATATATATACATGTACTATAATAGCCTTGGATTTACTATATTTTATTTTAAAACTTGTTTTAAATACTCAATTACTTCTGTTATAAATTATTTGTTTGAGGACATTACAAGGGCAACGCCAACATAAATATTTAGGAATACTCTAGTCTGTAAAAAAATTCCTACATAAATACAATTATCTCCCTAAGATTGCGTAAAACCATATTTCTTCAAAAATTCATTGAACCTTTTCATTCAGCGCCGAGATACTTGTTTTAAACCGTATAACGATTTATTTAACTTTAATATATAATTATCCTTCATTACTGTACCTTCAGGTATTTCTAGAATTGTCTTCTTCAAGATAACTTTTTAAAAAGATTGTTGTTACACCAAACTGTCGTATTTCTAAGTTATAATTTGCAGCAATAGAAAGAACAATGCTTATGGAATCATATCTTGTTGTTGGAAAAAATATTTCTTGGTAATCAATGTCTTCGATATGACTAAACCTTATTTACCACTGATTAATCTCATTTCTTTTAATACTAAAAATCCACTTTGTTTTAAGTGTTCGCTTACCAAATCTCTTAACTGTAGTCCAAGTATTGTTTTGTTTGTATGCATACAATCCTTATTTAATAGTTTCAGACCAGTCACGTTTCTGCGCACTATTCAGCGCATCAGCATACGTTTTGAGATAATGACAGCTCGACAAGATTTGCTTCAAAGTTTCTGTTAAGTCCTGGCCTTAAATTTACAGTCCGTGCTTCTAAATCTTCTATTTCTTGAGGCGGTTCACATACAGGGTCATCACTGTTATAACTTAGTAAGCTCTCTTCATTCTCTGTTGAAAATGTTTAATCAAGATATCCTCATTCATTCAATCGAGATTCATTCTGACTTATTATTTCAGTTTCATTCTGATTTCTTTTCATATCTATATCATCGGTACTTATTTGTGCAATATTCTTTTTGTCATTAGAAATTGATGTTCATCAAAGGTGGCATTTTTGATAGCGTTATTTTCACTTTATTCATATTAAACATTCTATAGGTGTTGTCGAAGCCAGCTAGTATCATTTCCTCACTCTCATTATCCAATTTTACCCTTAATTAATCCGTGATCTATATCACGGATTAATGTGTCTATACACAACCAACGCTACCTAATATCTTTACATGGCCTAACAAAGATTTGATGCGATTCTACAATTCAAAAGTTGTTGTATCTTCCACACTGACTCCTAGTGTGTGTGGAAGGTGTTCTATTTAATAAATACACAGCACAGTTCACAGCTTCGGGTCATAAATTCAATTGCACATCTCGAGCATATAACATTGAACGTGAACTCTCCACTATGGTTTTGTTCACCGTTCCTACATGTCTGTTCTGTTCTGGCGTACCATACACGCCCAGTACGCTCATGAACTATTCCCTCTCTGTTCATTTATTTTTTGAAAGAATTTTATGCATACTCTGTTCCATTGTTGGTATGTAATATTCTGACTATGTGCATGAATTTATTTTCAATCAAAACATTGTATTTCTAGAACACTTCCATGCATCACTTTCTTTTTTAATAAAATGTACATGTATCTAACTCATAGCTGCATCTTTGAACAATAATATAGGAACACATCATAGGTCCGCGGATATCGCTATATACCAGGTCACTTGATTGTAGTTCTCTTTGCTCAGATTGATGTAACGAAAATTTGCAATCCTGCTCATATGCACATGGCTCACAGACAAAATCATCTTGTACATTGTCTTCACTTTCAAGCCTCCACAACACTGTTTATATTCATGTTTTTAATTTGTTTTTGATTAATATGTCCCAGTATTTCATGCCATATTTTAATACCACTTTGATTATTTTGGATCAGTTACAAGTATCTGGGAACCCTATTTTAATGTTCAACTCATACAAATTTTGGCACTCGTCACTACATCATTGTTTTTATAAATTAAAGCACCTGTATGTTTCTTCATAACAGAGTAGGACTTTCGTATTATCACATCTTCAGAAAATTACTTTCTACCCACACTTAGAACATATAAAAAAACATGCAGTTGGCTCGTCTCCCACTCTCCATTGGCATATCTTTTTATTAATACTTTGTCGATGCTAGATAGTTCCATAGATTTTTTCCCAATGTCAACGACTTCTGGTTGCATTCAAACAGCTCCAAAAAGAAATCATTTCAAAAAGTCATATGCGTAGGAATACCATTATATAGGATTCAAGTTTGAATCGCTCCCACTCGCCTTTGATTCATTTTGTTACGGCGTTATCTTCCATCCTTTACAGACAACAAGAAGTGCAGTCTTTTGTTCCTCTTTATCTGCAAGACTCGCTTTTTCATCCAACAAACGAGCAGTTAAATTTACAATGTTCTGCTGCTTTTAGTCCAATGACATTAGCACTTGTTGTAGCGATCTGTACTTGGGCGGCAATATTCCTAATATTTGTATTATGATGACCACGTCCCTTACACTCTCACCACTTTTTTTTTAGCCTTTTAGCCAATATTTCAACTTTTGTGATGTGTTGAGCTAGACTGTCAATCGGTGACATCTTGCACAGACAAAACTTTTTGTGAATCAACATTTTGCATAGTTCACTCTTTTCTTCACTATTGCAATTTTTTATCAATGTAATTTGTTTGCAGTTCATCGATGAGATTATAATCAACATCGCAATATCATCAGTTTTCGACCATGCAGCACTGTTTTGTTTTGGTTTCGTCACTCTAATGTCAATAAACCAAAGTCAATCATAAAAAATCAACTATAATGTTCTTTTGCCTGCAAAGCACATTTTATTTTAAACTTTCATTGACGAAAGTTATTTCCATCTATTTTATCTAAATTCATTGACCACGTGGAATCCATTTTGAGGTTAATATGAAATCAAAATGAGGGTTTTTCACTTTAAAGATCATTAGACATGCTCAGTAGACTTTACAGATATATATTGATAAAGTCTACTTGGGCAGGTGGAACCTCATCTATCTTTACGTATCGGGCTTATGTTAAACCTCATGTAGCTAAGCATATCATAGTGCCACATGTCAGCGTATCATAGCTCCATATATACACAGCTCTGTCGAAAAATATGATATGTATCGTATTTTAACCAAGTTCATACAAAGAATGCGCAGGTAAATTTAAAAACTTAATACTTTTTAATATTTCTGCTTATAATTAGAAAATAAAAGAAAAAAACGAAAATATATTGTTTTAAACAAAATTAATAAATACGTTATTTGTAACATAAATTCAAGTTCACAAAACGATATGTATATTTTCTAACTCATCATTGAAAGAGAATTTCCAAATTTTACTTTTCAGTGAATTTATATTCACAATTAAATGAAACTACGTAATGTAGTGTTATTTCTACTTTCTTTAAGTTCTTTACCACCTGAAGATGTAATACAATGAAACTTAGGTCGTGGTAAAGAACTTAAAGAAAGTAGAAAAAATACTACATCACGTAGTTTCATTTAATTGTGAATAATGAATTTCTACAAAATTAACGCCAAATATATTCAATATTTGAATATATATTATTGAAATTGTACGATAGTGACATAAATTTAGAGATTTCATCGCGATGTATTAAAAATCTAGACCAAAATAATAAAGATTTAGCTGCACTACAGAGATTGTCACAAAACCAGAGAGTTTTGATAAAGTAGAATATAAGATAAAAAGAGTAAAAATAACAAAATTTTGGTAAAATGGTGAAGAATTTAAAGAAAAGGAACTACAGGGTTTTTAAATATTCCTTTTTTATGGTTAAAATTAATTTAATCACACAAGCACCTAGTCCAATATAAGTCAACTTAAAAAAATCTGAAATACACATGTCACTCACAAATTCTGTTCATACCAAAATTTATATTTTGTATATAATTAAGATATACATTCAAATAATATTTCACCTTTTATTAACCAGTGGCACACTGTAAAGAGTTAAGAAGTTAATTCATTTGTTGATTTTCATATTTATGAAGAAATTTTCTTTATCTCTCATCTTTACATATTTACATAATACATGTTAACACAGCTTGATATCGAAACATTTGTTTCATGTAAGAATTTTTACAAAATTTTACATTCGTCTTTAGGATTGCACATAATTCAAAACTCGTGTAATAGTATACCAGTACAAGCATGCTTAGATTTCTTACTAAACAGTGTTTTCAAAATCTTACATATAGATTCCGACTGATAGATAAATTCATTATTCTTAATTGCTAACACAATAATACAGAAAATATATTTCGTATAAGTTTATAAAGTAAGTGAAAACATCGTTTATATTATACGCCTTCTAAATATACAACAATTTGATTTTTGATAACATCGTATTCGTCCACAAATTACCTCTAATAATAGTAACACCAATGATAACATCCAACCGCCTATAATCACCAAGAAACAGGCTTGCATATTGTGAATAGTCAATGCGTCATCTGTATCCCGTTTCCATTGGGGTTTACGATATTCAACCTGAATAAAATAACGTAATTCAATATTAAATTTCTCAAATATTCCACTGGCTGCCAAATGAGCTTGAACAGAGCTCATTATATTCTCGAGCGGCGAATCTGGTTGCAAATAATTAGTTATGTAGTGCTGCACCATACCGTTTGATAAAATGTTTATGAAATTAGTGCGATTGGTAATTGAATGCATTGCAACCAAGGGGTTACGTGGAATACGCATAATAAAATTCAAAAATCCTTTAGACATTGATTTCAAATACTCAAATATATTTTCATAATCTATGATTTTATACCGATCGTAGAGTATTGGTTCATCAGCAAAGTACGTTCTAAACTCAGCCAATCCTCCATATTCGTACCCAGCTGCAATGGCTCCAGAAACTGTGTTCAAATCCGTATTGTATACATCTCGTTTCAGTACACTAAGGAGTGCTCCTTGGTAAGCAGTGACCATAAGAAAACTAAACCATATCCACAAAGCTAAACAAAACGACAAAGCATCTTTCGTCGATCGTTTAACAGACATTTGACCAAAAAATATTGCCCAAGCGGCAATATACAGATTAGAACTTAAGGTGTCCCTTAGAAAGTACGTGTTCCATTTATCTTTGATTCTTGTTTCCTTCAATATCACTAACAGGAGAAATAACGCCAATATAAAGGTTATGAATGATAATCTGAGGTAGAAGTCAAATGGTCTTATCAATTGCTCCCAAGCGGGCCTGAGAGGAATGGGCGGAGAAACCCAAACAATGTCAGTTGTCCAGTGAGGATATGTAAACCGGAAAGTGCGTGTATTATCGATGTGTAAAAATAAGGCACCAGAAATATTTGCTTGTCGCTTTACGAGATCATAGAAATTGGCTGCCCAATGCTCTCCATTAAACATCCCACCACTAGCTTCTTGTATTTCTAACGTAGCATTTACCATTTTAGCTAGAGTATTGTAAAAGTCGCTCAGTAATCCAGAAACTTGTTGCTTTCCGTGTTTATTTTTTCTAATAAGGTACGGTGGAAAAAAAATTGATGTGATTGTTAACGGGCAGCCATTGAAGTTTTTATATTTTTGGGGAAAAAGATTGTGTGTAAATTGATAACATTTACATTCTTTTACTGTGTCTATTAATTTTGGTTTTATATTATTACAAAGACCACTCGTCATGGGAAAATATGTTAACACATCAACTCCACCGGTTTCATTCAGATTTAAAAATATAACGTTTGCCAAATAATATTTCCAACAGATAGCAAAGATCATTTCAGCATTACAGTTCTTGGAATTTCCTTCGTAACCAATACAAACAATTATAAATTTACCATAATTGGCAAATATTGATTCATTTTTAATTTGATCCATAAAGTATTCGAATTCTTTAACATAATTGACATAAATAACATATTGTGTGATGGGATGTGCAATGTTTTTACTGTAGAGTATACTTGGTAATTTTTCGTTATCGTTTATCTCTACCGACAATAAAGAACCAGCGTAGTGATGACTAAAGTGTCGCAATATATTATTCCCATTCGTGTCGCTGCCGAATATCACCGTCGAATAATGTGCATCGTAATATTTGTCAGCAATTTGCGCTGCTACGTGCACCACACACTGGGGTTGGTTTGAGTCAAGTGAGAAAGTAAAATCGGAAAAACAAAAAGAGATAGTATATAAAATAAATAACACAATAATATTTTGATGTAAAGACATTGTCTCGGTAATGGACATGGCGTTTTATCTGGGAAGCGTACAAATGATGTGTGGAAAACTGTAGCGCATAACTGTCTACATAGTATTTTGTTTTTTTTTTTCATTCTAATGCGATCCAAATGCCGTCACGCAACCATCACACGTAACCGTCAATTTACGTAATTGTGTACCCTTATTTTTCCAATTAGGAAAAATTATATTATCACGTAATGATGTGTTATGGCCTGTCATTAAGTATAAACCTTCTTCGCCTAAGCTGTAGACAAGGTCTTTTTTGTTTAATCTGTTTGTATTCTTGCGGTGTCATTTACTCGATGTATTGTTTTCATTTCATTAAGATGTTACCCAAAGGAAGCAAAATTGTCATATATTTCAGATAGCGCGCATTTATATCTTTAATTTTAAAAACTGATATCATCAGGTAAAGGTAGGCTTTTGTTTCTTTTGTATAAATCGTTGAACGGCTTAGGAAAAGTTATCTGTCGACATACTCTTTAAAAATATCGCTTATTTGAGTTTGTTATTATATATTTTAATCAATAGTTAAGTCTAAAATATTTTATATTTTTAAGCATATTATATATATATATATATATATATATATATATATATATATATATATATATATATATATATATATTATTTAAAGGATCGCAGCGGCATTAAGTACCAGTTGCGAATAGTATTACACGCAAATTTTAATAAAAAGCTACTGGCCTCTAATAGCCAACGATTTACGTCATTTTATTGAAAGACACATTGTTAAAGTTCATTGAGAAACCATACAGTAACTTTTATTAATGTCAAGCATGTCAGTTGGAATAAGACAGGAATCTTAAAGGGTTAAAATTTACAAAAAATCGTCTTAAAGATGGTGAGAAGAATTGGATTTTTTGACTAGGACTTGTAAGAATATTAAAAAGTATCTACTTGAAACCTGAACCTGGACTTATATTAGCCACGAAGTTTTTTTATGGTCACAAAAACAGGATTTGTGCATAAAATAACTAACATGATTGAAAAAAGTTAAGTAGTCATTTAATGCCTGTCAATCACGTTTTCCAAACCATTAACTAAATAAGATCTTAAACCAATTAGAATTAAGTACAGTTTTTAACTAAAATGAAAAATACTTGGCCCATATACCTTTACACTCTTTCTCCAATCAGAAAGTACCTCAATATTGACGAATAAACAGGTTACATGATGTACGACACTGGTTTGTATACATTTTGATGTATTATTTGTGTACTTATTATGTAGATTATATATCGTTATGTTGTTCCAGCTGTCATAATGAACCATTAATTTATTATGATAGCTGTATTTACTAAATTAAATTATAATTAATTAACTGAAATTTCACTAAATTCCATCAAACGGCAAGAAAATATTAAATGAATAATTTTTTATATTTACAGAAAATTTCTTAGTGAAATCATTTGAACAACGTTGAAGAGTTTTGTAAATTTTTTACACAATTTTTGACTATTTATTAAACGTACTTATTTCAGTACCATTGTTTGAACGTAATATGACGTAATAATTGTTTGAACGTATATATATTGTCACCAATACTATTCTTACTATCAGGAATATAAGTTATGGCATACTATAATGAACCTAATTGATATAAACCACAGCCCTCAGTGCATCAATAAATTGAAATAAAGAATAAAAGTTTCAGGACTTTCCAAAGTTATAACGTGATAGAATATATTGCTGCAGACGTATCAAAGATCAGTTTCAATATTAAATGATACTTTTAGCGCTGCGTACATCAATCAAATATACTCGATTAGTTTGAGTATGAATTTACACTTAATTACTGTTACTTATTTGATTGAAATAGTGAGCAGTCGAAGTTAGACGTGTAAGGCAGGGAAGGAAGATGTTAGATTAGTTATGAGAGGGTAATGGAAGAAGATTCGCGCAAACAAATCGTGCCATGATACGTCACACATGTGATCTTATTTTCGATAAGCTCATTTTATGTCAATATTATAATTAGTTTTTTAAACTACTTCAAGAAAAGAAGGACTTCCTCAATTTGATGTACATGCATAATTTTAATTTATATAGAGCCCTAATTCGATGGAGCATTGACATGTTTTAATGATTGTTGTTGTTTGTACGAAATGGTTTATAATAGGTCTATTAAAACATCATTTAAGGCCCCTTTAAGAAATTTGAAACCGAACTTGAACTTATTTAACACGTTTGTAAAAGTACTTTGGTCAAACATAATGAAATCGAAAAAACAACAGAAAAAAACAGCTCCCTATTGGCGAAGAAATATAGACTCGTTTGACTTGACTAATCCTTTGCTCACGAATAGTGGCCAGTCCCTGAGAAGGGAGTCGAAAGGTTGTAACAATAAATCCTTAATGGTAAAAGTTAATTCATAGGACAAATCAAACGAATCCATGATTTGTCTCTATATGAAAAAGAAAATAACAAAATATGTATCATTAATTAAGAAGATCTAATACCATTAATCTACACCAACCGTGTCAAAAAAGAAAGTAACAAAATAAATATCATAAGTTATCAAAAGAAAGTAACAAAATATGTATCATAAGTTATGAAAAAGAAAGCAACAAAATATATACCATAAGTTATGAAAAAGTAACATAATATATATCATAAGTTATGAAAAAGAAAGTATCAAAATATATATCAAAAGTATATCATAACAAAATATATATCATAAGTAATAAAGGAACAAAATATATATTATAAGTTATGAAAAATAAAGTAGCAAAATATATATCATATGTTATCAAGATCTAATACCATGGATCTACACAAACCGTGTTGGTAACGCAAGAGATTCCTGCCTATCAGCATAACATGTATCACCTAATAATTTCCGTCTACATTGCATTTCCTCCGGGAACATGTTCCGAAGTCCAACACTGATCCAGCGATCATCGCCGTCTCAAATTTGGACTACGCACCTCGTAACACTGCACCTCGTAGCACTATACATTTTTAACATTTCTATTCATTTTTACGTATTGTTTAACCACCTTTACACTCCACGATTTTCTCTTAAATAAATTAAATTGCATCATGCTAAATTAATAGTAAACAACTAACTAACCTAATTGGATAAAAAATATTTCCAGATATAAAAGAAATGTGAGAAGCGCTATGACCGGACCGACAAATTTAGAAAACATACCCTTTAGCATAATCCTCATGACGACTCGCGAAAAAATATTAATCCCCTCCTCAAAACAATATCGACTTAAAATTCATTCTCAGTCAACTGCAAGCCAAAGTACCAATTGCGTCTTCCATTAAAGAGTTCAAAAATTGGTCCACACTTAAGGATTTCTTAAAGAATCAATTCCGTAAACGTAAATATTACGCCTACTCACTCACAGACTTACAAGATTGTAAACAAGATGCTCGCAAGTCTGTACGTCGATTACTTTCGTTTGACCAGGGTAACCGTATAAAAAAACGTGAAAAGGGAACTCAAGTTAAGACTAGCGCAATAGAAGGCCTTTGCGCTAAATACATTTATTATAAGTGTTCATCCACAATTTTAATTACAATCCAATATGATAATTCAAAAATTTAAATGAAGCAATAAACCTTGCTTTTCAAAGGAGAAAATCCGGCAATATTTTTATTTACAAAAATTTAATAATGAAAATTTCAGAACTTAGCCTAATAATTACAATCCCGGACAATCGTCCGCTTAAAATCAGAAACCAATTTGGTTTCTGATTTTAATTTCAAATTCCGTACATATTTCGTAAAAAAAAAACGATATTTCATTTAATACAAATATAAATGCCAACATCCCTGAAAACTCAAACAAATAATATCGCACAGGGTGTCGTGCGAAACTACCTTTTTCCGAAATCCTACTTCTAGTAATTAAGACCAACAAAGAGAGTAACTAGCCCCAAATTTACGGTCATTAATAATTCAACTATGGCCAACGGATAGGATACTCAACCCTAAGCCCTAGCCAACAGACAGAATAACCATCCCCAAAGTCACGGCAATCAAAAATAACTCAGACGGATGATAATCTTCAACTTAATAATCATAAAATAACTGAAACTTTTAAAACGAACAAATCCGATACTTCAACTATTCTTACTACACTCTCTACTAATACTGTATCCATTAAATACTACTTAAGTTGACACTGCACATGAATTCATAAAGATAAAATTGAACCATTTCTGAAGAGGTATTAGCGAATAGTTCCCTCCGCTCCAAAAAACGTTTACCTTATAATATCTTAAAAACAACCCCATCTTTTCATCTCTTATTATTTTTGGTAGAAAACGGTCCACCGGTATGTTTAATAAAAAAATTCAATGTAGACATTGCTTATTCTAAATTTAAATAAATTAAGATTGAAAGGATGAATAAATATTGATACCTACGTCTAACGAATGTAAAATCTACACCAGGCTTATTCGCCATACAATTCCGGATACCTAATCAAAGAATCATATGAATTTCACGTATTTGATATAATTATATATATTAATATAATATTAGAAGTAACCATTTACTGACTGACAGAATGCATAGATTATAATGTAAGTACCCTGAAAATATGAAATTCTAATATTCAATTGCAATTCACCAAGTGTACAGTGAATGTCCCCTCACTGTAAAACTGTAATTGAATGTTCAGGTGCAACCTTGAAATTAAACAAGGCATAATACTCCATCAGTGTATTACATCTTATTGCAAGGAATTTCACTCATTTACAATACTGTTTTAAGTACTCCAAGGAAAGCCCTCTAGAACACTGAAACATCCAAAGAAAGCTCAGAAACCTGATACGAGTCTCTCTCTAGACTTCTAAAAGTCCAAGTTGGAGACTACGTATATCGTAGAAACCACCTGAGGCTGCTTAAAACATTTTTGTTTTTTTAAAAGAACTCTATATTGTTATAGAAAGAAATGGGCGAAATTCCCTGACTTTATTCCTTACCCGTTGTTCCATTATATTCCAAATAAAAGATAATTACGGGATAAATATTTCTATCGTAAATACTTCCGAAAGATATATTTAAATGAACTCTGATTTGAAATTATACCTCATCCCTCGCAAACCAAATCATGCCTATCAATTAATACAATGCTCAATCCACTCAGTAAATTCACTTTAATGCACTAACGACGTTTTAAATCTGCTCCGAATTTAACATCTCAGTAACGAAGAAATAAAGTCCTTATATAACGTATGTTTCCGATATTTCAATATATTTCATTTACCTTCAGATCAATTAAACAAAACCAATTCCGTTGCCCGTCAAATTAGGACAACTTCAAATATATTCATACATAACAAATCCTGCATATTTCCCGAATATCATAAACATGAATTAAACAATCAATAAATAACATCCTAAATCAGGGCAGAGGTTCCTAAAATTGTTTTGAGCGCTGACCACTTTCAAAATTTTATTGGTTTCGGTGGACCCTCTACTGCAACATTTCTACCATATTTCTAAAAGTCGTTAAAAAAATGTGAAGATAAGGTCTAAAGATGGGCTGATTTCCGACCCTAAATTCAGAGTTGTAAAAATAAAAAGAAATATAGTATGTTTTGTTGTGTTCTATTTATTAAAATAATATGATTACAGACTAAACAGGATTAAAATTTAACATTAATAATGTAATATAACTTCAACAATGCAAATCGACAATTTAAAAAATAGTCATAATTTTAATGGGAGGGATATATTTGATAGATTGACAGCAAAATATCAATATTTTTTTCAGATTTGTAAGGCATGACCACAAATCTCCCCGTTCTGTGATGTTCAATCTACTCTTTTTTTGGTAATAGGTTTGTAAAGAAACTAAAACCTTTTTCGATAAGGTATGACGAGGGAAACGCTATCAAAAGTTTTCTCGTAATTTCCCACAGCCCAAGATTTTTTTGCGGGTATTTCTACCTGCAGCCAAAATGTTTGATAGCCTTTTATTAAATGTTTCCTTCAACTGCTCATTCGTGCTAGGTCGTATTTTCATCGTCGGAATGTCATCAAATTTGTTTTTGAAATCATCATGCAGGGCATTTAGATCTTGAACGCATGTCTTTATATCCTCATCAAGACATTTACCTGTGACAAGTTTGGAAACTGGAAGAATTCGAGCCGACTAATATTTTGCTTCATAAATTTAAATTTTCTAAGGAAAGCCAAAATTACACCCCTTGTTTTTATTAAATTTAGGCTGTCCCCTTGTAACTGCAAGTTAGTGTCATTAATTTTTTTAAACAAACCTGTCAAATACGCGATGTTTGATTACTATTGCATCAGGTTTTCTTTTAAATCTGGATTTTTTTTTCCAGAAATTCTAAACTGATTTAAAAAGCGAGTAAAATCTTGTTAAACAGGCACATCTCGACAGACAGCATACTTCAGTATGTAAGAGCAATCGTTGGAAGTCTTCATTTTCGTCGCACAATTGTGCGAATAAACGGTTCTTCAAACCATTGCTCCTTATTTTGTTAACTGCTTTAATCACAAATTGAAGCGATTGGTGCAATATATCACCCAATTTTTTCGCTACCAGGTGTTGTTATGGATGACACAGTGAATTGCACTGTGTCATATTGAATTGTACTTCTGGTATAATTCTATTAAGATGGCTTATATACTCACATATCTCCCGAACATGGTAGGAGCTCCATCTGTTGCCACCGAAATAATGTCTGTAAATGGAATCGATTTTTTCTTAAGGAATAATTAAGTATATTAAATATTAATTCGCATTTTGTGGTCGTCTATAAATCTTTTGCGAACAGCAGCTCTTCATGGATTTCTTCATCCATAACAAATCGAATATATGCCAATAATAATCACGCTTCATTATCAGATAAAGTTGACTCGTCCGGTTGAATAGAAAAATGAGTCGTTTGCAGATAATTACACAAAAAGCTTTCAATATCAGAGCACATTTCATCAATACGTCTTTGTACAGTGTTGTTATTAAAGGAATTCTTTTGAGTGCGTCAAATGCAGGTTTGTGTAGTACAGTTTTTAAAACGTCTTCAATGGCGGATAAAATGAATTGTTCTCCGATGGTGTGCGGTTTTTCACATTTCGCTATAAGCAATAAGATACTGTAAGATAATGGCTTGCGGGCAGCCATTATCGTTACTTTTAGACGGTAAGCGGACATACTGTGCACGGTGGGTCTCTTTTCATATTTTTTCTTATCCTTATTGAAAATATTTTAAATGTTTACCTATTTTATACCTATTTGACACCTTCTTAAATGATGGTCGAGCATTGATAGTTTCACAGAGTCATTGCCCGAAACTTTATTGCATGAAAGGAATACGGGAAATCGTTCCCTGCCTTTGATGGAAGAAAACCAAATTTCAAATAATCGACACTGTACTGCCGACATTTCTTCTTAGATTCAGCCATTTTCGTATCAGTTACCTACCTGCAAAGAAAGAAATATTTGTTTTAGCAATCATAAGGCGATTTTAATAGGATATGGCTATTTTAACATAATATTATAGGATTAATAATTTATTGCGTTGAGAAAACCAAATACCGGCGGCAAAACAGATTTTAATTATTAAAAGCAATAAACCGCTAAAACCCATATAGAGGATTTCATAAAACGGCTGAACCTATTTTAGTATAATATAAAACATTTTTTGATTAATCATATTTTGATACATTTCTGTAAATTCGAGAGAAAATACTTTTAGAGAATATTTTGACGACAAAACTCCGCGATTTTAATGATTTATTTATTACTCTGATGTACGTTACAAGTGGTACATAAAGACTCGTACAATTTGTGAAAAATTTTATTCATTTAGCATTAGCAATTACGAGAGCACTGAAACATGTACAAATATGCAGATCAATCATCCATCTCTCCTTTAGTGAATTACCACAGTCGGGTAAATAAATAGTTTTTTAATAAAAATTACTAAAATTTCAATCTTTCTCGGCTTTCTGATACTTTATAGAAGTATCGAATAATGGCCCTGTTAAGTGTTTAATTTTGATTACGTACGTAACACGCGCAAACATAACAAATATAATATTATTACAATCACAGATTTCTCCCCAGTAACAGCAAACAGTTTCTACTCACAAAGTTACAGAAGGTTTAAGGCAGCCTGTGGTAAAATATTTAATAGTACATACTATTACGACATGGAATAAAATTTATAACTTAATTTGTATGTGCTGAAAGTATAAATTTAAATTGTTTATTTGCGTCATTTGTGAAAATTTCCCGTAATGTAATATTTTTATCCCGTGACAATATGCATTTTGTTATGTATAGTATATACTGCATTTTATTATGTATAGTATATACAATATGCATTTTTGCCATATTTAGCGTAATTTGCCATTAATTTGGGCACTCATACCCAAATTACCGACTACTAAAAGCAATTAGAACACGCCGAAATAAATTTTGTAAGAAAGGCCGTCAAAATATTGAATGGTAGTTAATTTAGATAGCAGTTGTTAGCTAAATCATAATTTTTTAATTCATAATTACGTAAAAATAACTTTTAAGTTGTATTTGAATGTGAGTTTCCTTTGTTATGAATTGTTTTATATACTAGGTATTCTCCGCCACATTCCTTTCTAGATTCTCGTAAAATGGCATTTACCTTATTGGTGTTAAATGAGTAAAGATATAATATCACATGAAAGTTAAGTGTTATCATTTTCCACAATAACATGCACTATGTTCTGCACAGATGAGTATCAACAAAGTTGGTTTGGTAGATGTTTAGGTAAGGTTAAATACATACGCTTAGACTGCATGTAACTAACTAACCATATTAAAAGCAACGCAATGAAATATGAAATAAATTTCGGCCAGCATAAAGTATTCAAAAGCAAAGTCAAAAGCAAAATCAGAAAAATAAAAGTTAGAAGGATTATGAGACAAAACATGCTGAATTTCTACCGGGCCACCAACAAAAATTATATCCTCTGCGAACTCTGTGGCTCACATTAATTACAATTATACTTTCAAATGAAAAAATGGTGAGTAACTCAAAGAACACTTTTTTTATTATCCAGTATTAAAGACGTAACGCACATGGACGTAACTCCACTTCAATAAACGTACATTATCGTTTTGATAAGCAACTCTATGTGGCAGGAGAAAAAAAACTTAAAGCAAATATGTAATACATATATCATTCACGGTTGCAATATGAGACGGATCTTTAAGAACTTTTGACTCGTGCAAAGTTTGCGATATTTTATTAATCCACGTGTAGAAATTACATTATGTGCTAGTTTATAAGGTAAGCTAAAATATTCTTTATATCATTCGTCTTCCCAATGGAGAGTGATTTGATTTTCGAGACCGCAAAATTTGTTTCCAAATGACCTCTATTGATAATAGCAAAAATGACCAGATCAATCCAACTATAATGGAACTAAATCAAGGTAAAATTTGGTGAATAATTAATGCGTCATCGTTGTCCTTATCAAGATCTTATGACTCCATCTTAACCAAATTACGATATACTAAATTAATAATTTCATACATTCCACTGCCCGCAATGCAAGCATATATGAAGCTTAATCCAGTTGTGAATATGGTGACAAGAAATTTGTTAAGTAATGCTCCGTAATATCGTTTGGGAAAATATTCAAAAAACGCATACTATTAATAATTAAATGTAATATAGTCAAGATGTTTCGAGGCAGGTTCCATATTCTTAAATATATAATCATAATCTACGATTTTATATTGATCGTAATATTTAAGTTCATCAGCAAAAAACCACCTAAATTCCGCGAATCCTCCAAACTCGAAACCAAGTTAGTTTAAATAATTGTCAAGTTTACTTGCAAAATGTTCGTATAAAGAATCTAATTGAAATTATTTTTGGGGACATTTTCCTAAAAGTCATAAAGCCAACATCCTAATATCATATAAAAAATAATACGTAAAGGGGCACATCATTTGGTAGAATGTAACGATTACTAAATAATACAAATTTTGTCCAAAAATCCATTCGGTGAGAGTTACCTAGAATTTCTCCCAAATCAATATCAAGCAAAAAGTGATATCATAATTTGATAACTTTTCGGCCAGTTTTTTTATTGCAAACCTTTTGTTAAGAGCTTTTGTTTAGTAAGAGTTTTTGATCCTGAAATGTTTTTTTCTAATATATTTTTCAAATATTGTTATTAATAATTGTGTTCATTACATGTAAAAGAAAGAATATGACGAGGTAAATATATAACAAAATTAATGTCTTCCTTAATAGACTTGTTAAAATATAATTAAACGTAGGCACGTTTCGTGTATCATAATCAAGTTTATTCGTGACAATAGTGAAAAAGGAATTGAATCGGCAATTCTGCTATAAAGAGAATAAAAAAATTATGAGCACTAAATTTAAAGTTTTAGGTTTAACGCAAGACCAGGTCCGAGATTATTTGTATATTAACACAGAGATACAGAATGTACACATTTTTTCTATTAAATATTTTCATTCCTTTAAGAACTTTGTTGAACCAATATACGTGAATTTATAATCTGCAGGCAAAATTTAATTAATACATTAACGTTGAGAGCTTTCCTATGTTTTCACAGTTCCTCAGCGAATGCAAGAAAGCGCACCTTTCCACAATTCTGCTAAGGTAGTAAAATCATTCGAAAAAGTTAAATTTTATTTTCTTGAGTATAAATTTAGAAGATGCTTCAGAAAATACGATTGGTCAAATTCCGGTTCAAAAAATATGCTTTCTACTCGAGCTTGCTTGAATATTTTTTTTAATAAATAGGTTAACTTATATCGTTTTAGCAAAACGGGACCATAGTACTACAAAATGCGAATATAAGATCACATGCTAGTTTAGACAATTAGCATCCTAATATTGCCATGTTGTTACCTTCAAATTGGAACGAAATTTTCTGGACAACATTTTTACTGTTCTACCTTAAGCACTTCAAATTACAATGCCCAAGCAAAGTTCATCTGGTACACGTGAAATAGTTTAGCTACAAAAACAAATTTATAGCACCGAGGGTCATGTAAAAGGGATAAAAAGACAGGAAACATAACGCTTTACGATTTTTATAACAGTATTTTGAGCGTGTTATGTGTTAACCCTTAATTAGTCGCATGGGGTCTTCGCACTTTCGTTCGCCGAAAGAAATACTTGCAATGGTTGAATAGTTGAATCGTTTTTTTCTTTTTTTATGTATATATTTGCAAATGATCTTTCTTCATCGGCTACAGATCTTAGAATGAAAAGACGAACGTTATGCATAGTGGATGAAGGAACTCTCCAACGAAGGAAACCATGTTGGAGTTCATGGACGAAACCGAAGAACTATCAAAAAATATTTAATTTAGATCAATAAAAATGTTTATTGCAACGCCTTCTGACGAGTTAATAACATAACACCTAACTAATAACCTTCGTCGTTAAATCACAATTTTTTTATTGAAAACCGTATCTAACTCAATCAAAGATTTACTATATACATATTTGAATCACGGCCAATTACATTATAATATTTTTTCCGTCCTCCTTACCGTGTTTGTGAGTAGTTTTGAAATATAATAAATTTGCAAATTTTAATTTTACACCGTGGAACCTCAATATATTTATGAATGTCAATTTCAAGTTTCTACTCTATTTGATTCATAATTCTGAAGTCTCTGACATACATATAGATACAACTGTAAAATTGGTATGGACCCAAAAGCATGGAATTTTTAAAAAATAATGTAGCTATTCATAATAACTAAAGGTAAGGAAAAGCCACTATCGATGACCCTTGTTAAAATAATTCCTCTTTGTACATTTTACTGAAAAACAAATTCAAAATAAAATCTTTGCCCTAAAAAATACGATTATGTTACTTTGTTTAGATAACATCTTAATGGAATATAAATATGACATCGGCAAAATGACGCCGCAAGTAAATCTATAGAGTAAATATTAAAATGACGTCTGAAGGCTAGGCGAAGCAGCTTTATACTCAATAATATTATATAACACGTCATTGCATGTTGATATAGATGTTCCCAATTAAAAATAAGTCGAAATATCAAATAACGTAAATTGATGGTTGTGTTTATACGATTCACATTAGGATGAAGTAAATAAAATACCACGTAGACTGTAACGCTAACGTGAGGTTTTCAAAACATTATTTGAGCGCCTTTTATACAAGACGCCATGTCTGTTATAAAGACTGTGCCTTTGTGTCAAATAGTTAAAGTTTCTTTTATTCTAAATATTACCATTTTTTGTTCGGCTCAGCGTAATTTCTCACGTCACTCCAATCGACCCCAGTGTGTAGAGAATGTAGCAGTGCAAGTTGCTGAAAAATATTACAATGCACAATATTCGACAATGATAATTGGCAGTGGAATGAATGGGAATAATTTTCTGCGACATTTTAGTCGTCACTACGCTGGCTGCATATTGTCATTAGAAATACATGAAAATAGTAGATTGTCAAGTTTACATTACAGTAAAAATATTCCATATCACGTTACGCAGTATGTAATTTATGTCGATTGTGTGAAAGAATTCGAATATATTATGGATAATATAAAAAGTGAATCAATATTTGCCAACTATGGCAAATTCATAATTATTTGTGGTGGTGATGAAGGAAATGCGAAGAACTGTAATGCTGAAACGATTTTTGCTATTTGCTGGAAATATTATCTGGCGAACGTTGTACTTTTACATCTGAATGAAACAGATGAAGTCAATATATTTACATATTTTCCCATGGAAAATGGTGTCTGCGATAATATAAAATCAATAATATTGGACACGGTAAAACAATGTGTTTACTATCAATTTACTCATAATCTTTTTCCACAAAAATATAATAATTTCAATGGCTGTCCAATAATAATGACAACTACTTTTTTCCCACCGTACATCATTAGAAAAAATAAACACGGAATACCAGAAATTTCTGGAATAATAATCAACTTTTATAACACTCTAATTAAACAGATAAATGCCACGTTGGAAATAAACGAAGCCACTGGTGGTATATATAATGGAAAGCGTTTGGGAGATAATTTCTATAATCTCATAACACGACAAGCAAATATTTCTTTTCCCTTATTTTTACACTTTGATAACACACGCACTTTTCGCTTTACGTATCCTTACTGGGTTAGTGATATCGTTTGGGTCTCACCACCCGTTCCTCTCAGACCCGCTTGGGAGCAATTAATAAGACCGTTCGATTTTCCTCTTAGAATGTCATTCATAACATTTATATTGGTGTTATTTCTTCTGTTAGTGATACTGAAGGAAACGAGAATAAGAGATAAATGGAACACGTACTTTCCAAAAGACACGTTAAGTCCTAATCTGTATATCGCCACCTGGTCAATATTCTTTGGTCAAATGACTGCAAAACGAAAGAAGAAAGACGTTTTGTCATTTTGTTTAGCTTTCTGGATATGGTTTAGTTTTCTAATGGTCACTGCTTACCAAGGAGCACTTCTTAGTGTACTGAAACGAGATGTATACGATACTGATTTGAATACAATTTCTGAAGCCATTGCAGCCGGGTACGAATATGGAGGGTTGGCTGAGTTAAGAACGTACTTTGCTGAGGAACTTACACTTTACGATGGTTATAAAATCATAGGTGATGAAAATATATTTGATTATTTGGTACCTATGTCTAAAAGGTCTTTGAATTTTGTTATGCGTATTCCAAGCGTCGTCTTGGTTGCAATGCATTCAATTACCAATTGCAATAATTTCTTAACTATTTTGCCAAATGATATAATACAACATTCTCTAACTAATTATTTGCAACCAGACTCGCCCCTGGAAAATATAATGAGCTCTGTACAAGCTCGCATGGTTGCGAGCGGAATATATGAAAAGTTCGTTATTGAATTAAATCATTTCATTCAGGTAGAAAATCATAAGCTCCAATGGAAATGGAATAATAATGATGCATTGACTATTCACCATATGCGAGCCTCTTTCTTAGTTATTATAGGTGGATGGATGTTATCATCGGTGTTAATTTTATTAGAAATAATTTGTGGACGAATTCGATGGTCTCGAAAATTAAAGTGCCATGTACGCAGAAGGGGAATTATGTAGATTTATTTTTCACTACATAAATTTATAGAAAATATCTTTTTCAAGTTAGTGTTAGGAAATACGCATAAAAAGCTTCATTTATTGATTGATATGCATGCTGTCTTTAAGGTTTGCATTATTTCGTCTGTTAGTTTATCTTTGATGTTATCGTTGAAGGCTTTTGTTCTTATTTAATTAACTTCGTTGTCACAAATAATAATCGTTAATATTATAAAATTTTTAAAGTTTTACTCAATAAGTAATCTAATGTTATCTGTGTTAATACGAGTTTTCAATTATTTTCAGTTTTGGAAATATATCTAAAATGTATCGAAAAGTTTTGCATATTAGAAGTGTTTTATATCAAGCTGTGATAATATACAAATATATAAAAATTATATATAATGCAAAAGTCATCATAATTAATAAAAAGTGTGTAAATAAAATGAATTTGGAGTTTTTTTTGTATGTAGCTGATTAAAGAAAAGTGAGATATTACTTTAGTCTAAATTTTAATTGTTTGCGAAAAACAATTTAATGTAGTAAGTTTTTCAAATTCGTTTGAAATTGTTTCATGCTACCTGAGATTTTTGAACGAAACAATTATATCTTTTTAATTTAAATGATTTTACGTACTTGTATGGATAAATTAATATTTAACATGAAAAAAAATAACTTTAATGTCATGCTGTTATTTTCTTCAAACTTCTTTCCCATTTACATATTCTTTTTAAAACATTTTCACAGCTGACGAGTGTCATATAGCTAAACTTTAATGCTTTCTCTTCATTATTTTGCAAGTTCTTGATCAAATCTGTAGTTCCTTAGCTTAAATAAAGTATATGAGATTTATTAATAACAACTAATTAGGAATTTATTTAATGTTATTAACTTACTATTTTAATTATCTCATTAGATGTCAATGAGGACATTGAGATAGTTACAAGAGCGTATTCCAAGCAACGTCTGTTGTTGTGCTGATACTTTACGCCAAGTTAAAATGAATAAGGGAATATTGTATCATGTTTGAGATAAGATGCAATGAAGACCGGGAAATGAGCATTCAGATTAACACAGCAGTGACATCAAGATTAACACTAAATAAATATGACACTGCTATATAAATAAAATTTATGAGTAATGGTTTTAAATATTTTTTAAGTCTATAAAATAAATGAGTGATTTGGTATTATTTTACGAAAAGTCAGAATATTTCTACATAAAACAAATTTGGGTCAATATGCGACAGCAGATACGAAGAAGATAGTCACATTATGAACTGAGCT
This sequence comes from Druceiella hillmani, assembly GCA_039881145.1. Classification (NCBI taxonomy): domain Eukaryota; kingdom Metazoa; phylum Arthropoda; class Insecta; order Lepidoptera; family Hepialidae; genus Druceiella; species Druceiella hillmani. The sequence goes on from JAYKKI010000019.1 coordinate 36,291,820, forward strand.
GGCTGGCCTTTTAGTGAAGGCCTTTCACATTTTCGGTTAAAGCGTTATTGCGTCGGCCACAATTTTGATGCGAAAAAATAGAAGCCTCCTACTGTCTGACTACTGAGAATCCTGGATGTAGTATCAGCATTTCTGGTTTTAATAACACCTCCCCCCTTAAATGCGGGTCTCTTTTTTACTCTTGGCGAAAGGCTTGGTGTTCTTTTTTTTAAATATATAAATTAGACTGGAACACACGCGAGTACGACGCAGAGGGCCTGTTTTTAGGTAGTAGTGTTTTATCGAATTATCTATGCTATTTACTTCCAGGGGTTGCTCACTCCATTAGTTGCCGAATTTTTTCTAGAGTTGAACATTTAATTTTAGATATCGCAACTTATTTCTTGTGATTAAATTTATTAGTGTAAATGAGGGTAACTTGATTGGTTGCCTGTTTGATTTTTGCTGGCGCTGAAGGAGCTTTGAGAATTTCAAGTTTTTAGGTTCTCTATGTGGATGTATAGTCCCATTTATCACAATTTAAGGTTATTCTTTTGTGTACTGGACAGGTTGTTGTACAGTATTTATCACTCAGTTTTTCCAAAATGTCTACCAATATTTTTTTATAAATACTATATATGCTGGTATGTTTACAGATCTTCCTGGAGCAGTTACAGGCTTTGAATATAGTCTACATGCTTGAATCAAATTCATTTTATCAATGTTAACACATGGATTTAAATGTTTCGAAATCGTCAATAAAATATTGATACCAATGTTGGTAGATGGCCAGAAGCGGTTTACGGAGAATAATTACTGCTCGGTTCATTGCAATAGCTGGAAATAGGAATGAATCTGGAAACTATTTTATTATCAGAGTAGTAGGGTCCCACCTTTACTATAGCATAATAAATTCCAATGTGCGTTTGATCGTCTATAAATAATTGATCGACCAGACAAAATCTTTTGTGTGTACGTACTATATAATATACATTTGTAGGTGGGATGACACTTTGATGTGGAACATGGAGTCGAGAAAAATTAATGACGTCTTCTATACGGTTAAGCAATTTAAATATTGTGTACTTCAATACTATATAAAAACCCAAGTTTTTATTTCAGTCAATGCATACAAGCTGTCTACTTTTTTCTCAATTATGGCGTTTTTTCAATTTGAATTTCTAATTATGTCATTGATTTTACTCTCAATAGTAATCTGGTCGTTTGCTGTTTCTAATTATAGTCCCAGTCAAATAATAAGTTTACCACAAATTCTAAGTCTAATAAATAAATTATATTTTTATTTGATTAATAATAATAGATTTTTAGGTATTTATTACGAAATGTCATTTATGATATACAAAGCGGACAAAACTTTTAATATAACGATGGGTTTTTAAACCGCATTTACGTTATTGTGTAGTTTTTTAACACTAATAATTAAAAAAAAATGCAGTCCACTTTTATCACTTTATATGCCCTGTCTTAAATAGTAATATACGGGGATCCTTGATAAATTGTGTTACTTTAATTTCCTGAGCCAATGCTTGGGTCAAAGCATTGAGAATGTTGCAATAATTTTTTTTTATTTAGTAAGAAAATTTTTTAAAATTCTTTCTGTTTATTACTTTGAATTTTTCGCAAATTTATTTCAGTTCTATCTATATCTTTAAATACATTTCGCATTTTATATTGCGGTTTTATTTGGAGCCTTGCAGCTAACTGGCTCTATACATAAAATGAGATTTTCTCTGTAAATTATGGGTCAACAATGGTTTTTATTTTGCATTGACATTATATTTGTTTGTTTTTTTATTAAATTTTCATTAAGAATGTCGGAGGTAACATTTGTAAATTCTTCAATCTAAATCAATAAAATTTTAAAATTATGTGTTTTTCATATCGATTTTTAATGTGTCTCGATTATTTAAATCGCCTTTTATTTTTTCAATACTTTTTTTTTTAATAATAAATTGAGGATTTATTATAACCAGAAATAGAACCCAACATTAACTTGTTAGTAGTATTTGTATACATTTCAGTAATACAAATTGCAATCGTTCGATGGCACCTTTAGATTATAGGTTTTACCACTTTTAAAATGAACATTAATTTTATCTAAATTTTAAAATTTGTTTATTTACAAATATTGTTCCCTTGTCCATAGAAATGTTTAAAAGTATAGCCAATGTGACATAAAAAACAGATAATGGGGTCCTGACAATATTCGAAAAAGATATTGGTTATCGTCATAAACGTTTGACGTAAAATTGTAAATATGTTAACATGTATCACTTCAAAGGTTTTTTCAGAAATTTATGGTACCACAATTATTTAGTGGAATGTCTTTTGAATTGATTGGTTGAAATTTACCAGATCGTTTAGTTATTTTACCAGATCGTTCTAAACTTTCATCAGATGTCCACATAGTGAATATCCAGTTAGTGATAGGATTGAATTATTTAGCATTAATAATTATTGAGGTCAGGTCAATAGGAATATATTTTCAATTTTCCATCGGGAATTGATGTAGGTATTTTTATTCGTTATGTCGACTTAGCATGATTTACTTTTTTTTTAATTAATCAGTACAACACGAGTTTGGAATTAGAATAGGGTTAGTTGCTTTATGTATAATTATTTTTTTCTCATGAATGTTTACTTTATCTTGCAATTTTTCACGCAATTCTAAGCCGATTAATCCAACAGTAATATTATGGCTTTGTAGATATAAAATTTAATAAAGTCTGAATTCTATGAATGCTGTTAATATTATACGGTAGTTCGTATAAAGAAATGTATAATTCTTATGGTAAATGGGTCGTATTTTGTTGAATAAGTATAAAAAAATATTTTTTAATTCTTTGGCGGAAAAACACATTTATTAGCGCGTGTCCACAGATAATTTCAGTGGTTTATATGAACGATAATTGCTTGTATGGATTGAGATGATTTATACATACGGTAATCGAAAAAGGTTTTGTATTTAAAGAAAAAAAAGTTATATATATATATATATATATATATATATATATATATATATATACATATATGTGTGTGTGTGTGTGTGTGTGTACATATACATATATAATTATTATTATGAATACTAATATTCGTTGTGTCTATAGTTTTGGATCTAGATCTGTACAAAAATTTTCATTCTATTTAACATTGCGCTCAAAGTCAGAATTTCTTTTTTTCGAATCGTTTAAACTATTTTTAATTATAAAATTTATTTTGACAAGTATTGTTTCCTAAATCATTTATTTCCTCTTATCCTTTTTAATGTGGGTTTGACTTGAATTTAAGAATCATTAGTTAGTAAGAGATAGGTGTTGGGCTGATTGATTTTAATTAAATCACGTAGAAGATTTTTGATAAAATTTGAAATGGTTGTTTCTGAAAATTATTAAAATTCTAATTCTTTTTCATTGGTAAATTTTAATTATTTTGTTTTAATTATTATCGTTTGAATTGTTGCATTGTTTTTGTAGGTAGGCTCTATTCTCCGCCTTTTAATGCACTAGATAATTGTGGGGAAATTATCTCGACGCATAGCTCTAATGGTAGATCCTAATATTTCTTTTAAATCTGCTAGATATATTTTTAGTTTCTAGGTACTGAAAAATTATCGTTTAAAGTTTCGGAGGTCATGGTCAGTTTCGTAAAAGTCAATGCAATTAGGGTGGAATGGTTATTATGAATATGTATATTATTAAGTTTAACAATTAAAAGATTTTAATTCAATGTCAGCCTATACTCTTAAAAAACAAAAAATATAGAAATCGTATACGGTTGGAAAGAGTTACTCGAGTACATTCCAATGATACCCATAACACACTATGTAATAGAGTAAAGCAAAATGAAACTGAATATTAATAATTCTACAATACCTTCAATTGTTCAGGTTATAGAAAGAACACTTATATCTAGTGATACCGGTATATTGGAAATAATTATAATTATATGAAATTGTTTCTTTATAACATTATATGCTAGTGGAAATTATCAATTTTGGTACAAATTTAATAGTCGGGCGCTTAATCATGACATCTTTTAAATTAGAAAAAAATTATAACCCAAAATTTTTAAAATGTATCCCTTACCTTATAGAAACATCAATTAAAACAAATTTTGTCTGAGACATAGAATACGGGTAAAAACTTAACTCCAAATTGAAGTCTGCACTTTTCTATTATTTTCATTCAAAGAAAGTTTTGACGATCTATGGTTCATCCATAGAATATTTTTCTTGCTTTGATTTTTCAAATATGGAGTAACAACCTTGACCGCGCTGTTCAAACTTTGCTCATTAATATTTATTTAGTTTAATACTTCCCAAGAAGCTATTTGTGTTGGTGACCTAACCAAATTATTTTGTTTAACATACTTTGCCAATTTCTAATTAGCAACACCTTCGTTCATTGCACCAAAAAAACTTTTGATGATGGGTACAGTACTGATAACCTGAATATTGTAATCGTGAAAGTTAGAAAACGAATGACATCCAAATTACTGATTACATCACTATAACGTGTGGAAAGTGGTTGGATGCAAATATGACATTCCATGTTCTCAAATACATTATGCTATATGCAAAGAAACCTTGCTATTCCGAAAATAAAAACACAACCTTTAAGTATAAATAAGAAGCAATTAACTGTGGTCAACGTGAAATAATTCAAAAATGCCCAATGACTTCTTAAAGTTGACATATAACACCCGTTTTTTGGGATAGAAAAGCACTTTTTGAAATGATGTTTTGGAGTTAAAATTTCTTACGGCTCACCTTCTTCAACATTTCTTGACGGGAAAAGAAGGGGATAAGGAAAGAAGAGGTCGACTGCAAACGCACAAGAGGAGCCACGTTAGTAAATATATTTTTATTGCGTCACTCTCAGTCGAGTCATTGGTGTAGCGGTAAAGCATTGACCCACTTACAGAACACGACGAAAATTCGAGCTCGAATTTTGGTGCTTGCATTCATTTTCTATCGTTTTATTTTGCGAATAAGATTTTATTATTAAATTCAAATTCCGAAAGTACAGTCTTATAGATTTATTGAACCTTTATTTAATTTTACATCCAAAGCGTGCACGTACGCAGATAAGATTAAATGACAAAAAAAAGGGTGCGTGTACTTATGTACGCGCGTGAGAAGTTATACTTCTTTGGCATCATTAAAAAACGGTTTTGTTTTTAATTGTATGCAAATAATAAATTACAATAAAATAATAAAAGGACTAGAAAAGGATCGTCAACACAATCAATAAAGTTCAGTTTAAATTTGACAAATTAAATAAATAAATATTTATTTTCTTACATTAAGGGTAACATAAATTCTCTTATTATCCGAATGTTATTTTTAAATTATGTCCACTGCCATAGCATCTTCCGGTAATGACTGAATCGGAACTTCAGTTATCAGTGGCTTATGATAACTAAAATATGATACAAAAAGTCTTGTATTAACAGCGTTGAGATATCGTACAAATACAGCATCTATGGTAGTGCCATATCGTGTTGTCGAAACCAGAGGATTATTATTCATGGCTAGATTCAAGTCATTTTGGAGGAAATCAGTAAGTGGACGAGCATCTTCACGGGAAAAATTGACGTTGAATTCCCCACTTAAAATTATCGGTAACTTGTCTTTTCCTCTACCAAGATACTCTCCTCCAGGTGTTGTATATGGCCATAATAATCTTTTCAAGAAATGAATGATGTCGTCCATTTTTTGATTTGGAGTAATGTAAATTACCATCAAAACAATTTTGTTGCCATCTTCTATTTTGCATTCAGCTGCACAAAACTCACCAACTGATGTCACTGTTGAACTTGCCAATTCCGCCTGTCTTACAGTCATATCAATGTTTGGAGTAATGATATTGATGGTGTCGTGCATATTCTGATAAATGGCAACTCCTCCAGCTCGAACGTTTGATCGTTTATATTGTATTATACAATTGAAATTTGGTATACTAATCGACTCATCATTGGCTAACCAAGTTTCATTTATTTGTTATAGAAATAATTATAATTTTCTAAATTTAATATTTAATAATTCATAACAAATTAAAAAAATGTTAAATTAATAATTTAATTATGTATATATATATATATATATATATATATATATATATATATATATAATACACAGGACGTAATTTGTACTAAATTATTAAAATATTCTTAATTTTAAATATTTATTATTGATTATTTAATATTTTAAAAGTAAATGAATAAATTTAATAATTTCAAAAATTGAATTTAAGTTAATTCATTTTCTATATATAAATATATTTAATATTTTCAAAATAAAGAAATAAATTTTATAAAACATTTAATAAAAAAATTGTGATAAAAATTAAAATTAAACATCAAATTAAAATATTAATTTTCAATATTTATTATTAAATTGAATAAATGAAAATAATGAATATTTATAAAAATAAATGAACAAATTTAATGAAAACTTTTTGATAAAAATGAAAAGTGAATATTAAAGTGAGAAAATGATATTTAAAAAATGAATAAACTTAAATTCAATGAATTCAAATTGAATTTATTATTAAATATATTTATTTACTTTTAAAATATTGAATAACCTATAATAAATATTTAACATTAATAATTTAATAATATTTAGTATTAATTATGTTAAATAATAATATTTTAATTTATATCAATAAATAATACATACGGATAGATAACCTCAATTATATTGGAGCACTTGAAAAAGTCTATAAACACAATTTTTGCACTAATATTTACGAATAGTAAATATATTAATCAAAATATTGAATTTAAATCACTACTGAATATAATTTATCAGCACATATATAAATCGCACTTATGTGAAACTAAAACACTTGTGGAAAATAAATACTATGAATATGAAAACAGTGAACAGAAGCGACGATGGTGCCAACTTGCGCGACTAATAAAGGTTCTATTTCTATTTTGTTGGTAGCTTTTGTTTCGAGACTGTAACCGCTGCAACTTCATACTGTAACTTTTGTGTGACGAATCTTAAAATTTCACTCTCATCATTTTTTCATAACGCGCCTAAAGAAGTATAACTTCAACAATTCGGGATCAAAAACTCTTACTAAACAAAAGCTCTTAACAAAATGTTTACAATAAAAAAACTGGCTGAATAGCTATCAAATTATATTATCGAATGAGCTTTTTTTACACGTTTGACATTGATTGTGGAGAAATTTTAGGTAACTGCCACCGAATGGACCGAATGGAATTCCTGACAAAATTTATATTAATCACTAATCATTGTCTTGTACCTAATGCGAATAGTGAAATGAAAAATATTCAAAATGGTATGTCGTTATAGACCAAGAATTTTTGTAGAATAAATAATACCCAATGTCCACAGAGTAGGCGAAGAAGGTCATAATAAATGATAAGGTGAAACATATCATTACGTGTTGAAATCGATATTAACCAAACGGAAAAATAATTGCGTTAGCCAATTACGTAAATAGGATACGGAGCACAACAAAATTAAAAACAAAGCACTACGTGGCGTACAAGACGCCATGAATATGTTCAAACTCTAATCGACAGCCTTCAAAATAAGACATTATGTCTGTTACCGAGGCGGCGGCTATACTGCAGCAAATTAAAGTTTTATTTCTGTTGAATATAATCACTTCTTCTTCAGCTGAAGTAAATGTGGCACTTCATTCTGACCGATCGCATTGTGTGCAGAGTGTAGCAGCACAAATTGCTGAAAGATATTATGACCTACAATATACGACGGTAATATTTAGCATGAATACAAATGACAAAAATGTTCTGCGATATTTTAGTTATCATTACAATGGATGCTTATTATCATTAGGAATGAATGAACACAGAAAACTTTCAAGTTTACTATATAGTAAGAATTTTCCACATAACATTATGCAATATGTCATTCATGTCGACTATGTGGAAGATCTTGAACATTTTATGGATCAAATTAGAAGCCAATACATATTTGCCAACTATGGTAAATTTATAATTATTTGCAGCGAATACGAACAGGTTGCAAATAAAAGTAATACTGAAAAGTTTTTTGAAATTTGCTGGAAATATTATTTGGCGAACGTCATTCTTTTATATCAAAGTGAAGCTTATGAAATAAATGTGTTGACCTATTTCCCAATGAGTAATAATTCTTGCAGTAATGTTAAACCGGTTACGTTGGACACTGTGAAAGGATGTAAAAAATACCAATTTATTCACAATCTTTTCCCACAAAAATTCAATAATTTTAACGGTTGCCCGATTACAATTGCAACTTTTCTTTTATCACCGTATTTAATTGTTAAAAAAAAATACTCACGGAGTAAAAGAACTTTCAGGATCAATAGGCAATTTACTTAAATATTATATATAAAACATTAAATGCTTCACTGGAAATAATATTAGAAAGCAATAATGGGAGGTTTAACGGAACGCACTGGACAGGATATTTTAATCATCTCATAAGACGACAAGCGAATATTACGGGTAGCGTATATTTAATTAGCGTATTATTGATAACACGGGTAGCGTATTATTGATAATACGCGCACTTTTCGGTTTGTGTACCCGTATCAAGCAAGTGATATCGTTTGGATCTCACCGCCATTCCCCTTAGACCCATTTGGGGGAAATTAATTAGACCGTTTGATTTCGACCTCAGATTGATATTCATAATGGTTATATTAGCATTGTTTTCAATATTATTCATTTTGTTTGGTTTTGTGGATATGGTTTAGTTTTTTTATGCTCACTGCTTACCAAGGAGCTCTACTTAGTGTTTTGAAACGAGATGTATATGAAACTGATCTGAACACAGTTTCTGGTGCCATCGCAGCTGGGTACGAGTTCGGAGGATTCACTGAATTTAGAACGTTTTTTGCTGATGTACCTAAATATTACGATCGATATAAAATCTTGGATTATGATGATGTATTCAAGAATATGAAACCCATGTCCAAAGGGTCTTTGAAATTAATTATTCGTTTGCCTCGTAACATCTTGAATATATTGCATTTAATTGATAATAGTACGCATTATTTGGATATTCTCCCGGACGATATTACGGAGTATTACTTAACAAATTTCTTGTCACCAGACTCACCACTGGAGGAAACATTAAGCTTTATACATTCTGGCATGGCCGCCAGTGGAATGTATGAAAAAATTAATATGGAATACCGTAATTTGGTTAAAATGGAAATTAATAAGTCTCAATGGAACAGAGACAACGATGAGGCATTAACTATTCACCATATGTTACCCTGCTTTCTTGTTATTATAGTTGGATGGATCTTGTCATCGTTGCTATTATTGATAGAGGTCACTTGGGAACGAATTTTGTGGTCTCGAAAACCAAATCGCCGTCTATTGGGAAGACGAAAGATGTAAATAGTATTTCCACTTGTTTTAAAAACTATTACGAAATATAATTTCTAGATAAACATTTTAGAGAAAATACGCAATGTGCTTTTTAGATTTGGATGTGCTTTATCCTTGCCCCGTCTGTATAAAAGCTTTGCATCGTTTCGGCTCTTAACTTCCATCAATACCTCTGTTATATTCGTAACAACACAGTTAATGTTACGTACATTAACTGTGTTGTTACGAATATTAACTGATTTTTTCTTTTTAGTCATAAGCGTTAAAATGTGTTATCCAATAAGTCATCTGACGATGTATAAATGATTTAAATATACACAAATATTTATTGACTATTTTATAGACGAAATTAAAACTGAAAAAATAGTTTTGCTCAAAGAAATTAATTAATACACTGATATATTATTATGTAATATAATTATTATGTGATTATTACATACAAATAACAAATAAAATAAACCTAGAACTATATGTGATGGAGTTGATTAACAAAACGTCAAACCTTGCACGAGTGAAAATTGTAGTAATTTCTTAAAGGTCGATCTTTTATTGTAACCGTTAGTTATATAAGTATGTTATATTGGCTTTAAGTTTAATTTTCTCATATCGTATAGGGTTGCGTATTAAAATGATAATGCACGTTTATTGAAGTGGAATCACGTCTAGGTGCATGTAGTTTAATATTGGACAATAAAAGAAGTGCTCTAAAGTCGTGTAATGTTTTTCCTTGAGGTACTCACCATTTCATCACTACTGATTGTTTTTGTAACCTTTCTCTGATACTGGCCTTTTTGAACTTTCAAAAGTAGCTGACAATTATTGCAGCGAAGCCAAAAGCTTAGTAATTTTTTTCCAATTTTTTGATGACTCGGTACAAGCAATATTTCTCTTGACATAATTGAGACACGTCTGAGTAATTAACACTAAAGCAATATTTAAATTTTTTTCATTTAAAAGGATAATTGTTATTAACGTGAGCCACAAAGTTTGCGGACGATACAATTTTTGTTATTAGTATAATAAAAACTTAGCATGTATTGTCTCACAACCCTTCTAATATTTATTTACCAGATGCAAATTAGTAATTTTGGTTTTGAATAATTTATGCTGGTTGAAATTTATTTCATGTTTTATTGGGTATCTTTTAGTATGCTTATTTAGTTACATGCAACCTAACGTGAGCGTATGTATTTAACTTTACTTAAATGATCTACCAAACCAACTTTGTTGACACTCACCTGTGCAGCGCATAGTGCATGGTAACGTGTAAAATGATAACACTTCACTTTCGGTAACATATCCTCACTCATTTAACACCAGTAGGACAAGGTATGGTGTAATAAATTGATTATATTCAAAATCTATGTAAAATAAAATCAAACTAGTGTGTGCCACTTATGGGTTTAAGAAAGGACAACAGGTGCAATATCAATTTTGCCAGACCTTATCTTGTTTGGAGAAGTGGAATTTCAAAAGAAAATTTATTATTAATTTATTCATTGATGTTTTTCACTTCTAAAGATGTCATATTACTTGGATTAACTTATAAATTTTATCAGTTTGAAATTATATACTCTTTTTTGGATATCGTCCAAAACAAACACAACTTGCTAATTTAGTCGCAGTAGACGTTGGTCAAAAATTTCATATCATAATATTTTTTTCTGAAAAACATAAACTGATATTTACGAAAGTTTAATTGACATTATACGTCATCATAATAAGAGACAAAAAACCTACTATCGAGCCTTTTCTTTCATAATGTATTCACTCTTTAGTAAACAGATTGAAAATTCTAAATCTCATTACTTGTGGTTAATACTTTCTTAAATTTTACTATTCTTTCTTAAAATATTTCAAGTATTTTACACTCTTTGGTCTTCGCCGTCTCTGACTTCTTCTCGTGTAGGCCAAATACTAACAGGCTAATCTCCAATTACTCAGTGCAGTGTTTGCCGCTAATAATTTTGGTTTTAATTTAATTTTGAAAACTATAAACGATGGTTTTCAAACTACTGAGGAGACATTAAAAATATGGCACAAAAATCCATTCCCACTGAATAAGATTTTCTGTCATAGTCAGTCTTTTTCGCAAAAAAGTACGGGAAATCTCTGCCAAATTCATTTTTAAGTCATATCGGAATGGAAAATTAAGATATCACTTTTCACTGGATTTTGTGGAAGTTTTTTACTGGATACATACTGTCGTATAATAATGTAGTAGAAAACCAAATAAATATCATTGTTATTAGCAATTTATCTAATAATTAGTCTGAATCCAATTTTCCGAGATTATAAGAATAATTTCAAAAAGGATTGGTGAGAAAATTCAATTAATGATCATGGTTGTCCTAGAAATTTTTTTAGTTTTCTTAAAATCATTAGAAAGATTAACGCTTTAAATATATTTAAAAAAAATGTCATAGCATAAACAAATAGGGACAAGCGCAAATACTGATAGTCAAACAAAACGTGAGACGCCCCAATGTTACAGTGAGTATAAGAATGCATATTCTTTCCAAACAAAAGTATCAGTTCACTTATAAATATAAACATAAAAATAACTTCACTTATACATCAATTCTCCTCTAAAGTTGAAAGGAAATTATTAGATTATAAGTTAAGTGATGTGGTAATAAAATAAAATATAGAACAAAATGTTTTTGTTTTTTTATATATTTAAACACATATGTTTTAATCGATGCAATTAAGATAAGTGAATTTTCTATAACAATAAGCAAATAATGGTATAACAAATTAAAACCATAGAAGGTATACATTAAACATAAGTACAAAATACACAGTAACTACAAAAGATAACGATGTTGCATTTCGAAAAATTTACTTTCACTCTTCATAGATAAACCCACCGGTGAAAACGCTATCGGGAGTTAAAACAGTTGAATATTGCAGGAAGTTGAGGGTTTCGATATAATTTTGATCTAAAGTGTGGTATAAGCAAAAAGTGATTATTGCTTGAGCGCAGAAATTTACAAGGATCCATGGAGGAGGTTCAATAATACAGGGTTCTGATTTTTTTTCTTTTAATAACCGGGAATTTTTTTTGCAGCATCCATCATATCTACAAAATTTTTCCATCGCGAATCAAATTTGACTCATAAATCAAAGACTTACGATCCATACGATCTGGTGGGATTCCGCTGATAATATATTCGTATTCAACAGAAGCATGTGTTCGACTGTAACTCGCTATTGAATATTTGCTGCAACCATTCGCCATCTGCTGAAATCTTGACGATTGTAAAAAGTTTCATGTCGTCCACAAATAACACACAATGTGCAATCATGTTGTTTACCAGAATTATGAAAATTAGAGTTCACTCCGGATCGGGTAAAATAAATCTCGGATATAAAGTACCCACTCATAGGTATTGATTTCTATCCGCCAGACACGAAACCTAATTTGTTTACTCCATTTCACTATGATAGCATGAGGGTGATTCTGCCACATAACTAAAACCTCTTTCAAAACGTTTTTTTTAAATCAATGTATGGCATTTTCCTAAGGGAGAATAATCGGATAAAAGAAAATAATTTTTTTTGTATTTTATGAAGCGACGCTTAATTGTATTATTGAAGAGTACACCTTCAGCTACCGTTATGTATGTTTTGTTCTTTCTTGTTACATTCTTTGCAGAGTGGTCGTGATCGTCACGTCGACATTATTGGTCTGTTTCACAATGCGACGCCATTCTTCGCGAACTCTCGCCCTCCTTGCACATTCGTGTAGTGGTCTGTTGAAGGTCTTCTCTATTTGATCTGTTCACTTCATTGGAAATCTATCTTGTGGTCTGGTGCCTTCAACTTTGCCCTGCACTATTGGACTTCTATGGATTCGCTTTTAATATTATTCATGAGTTAATATTATTTAATATTATTCATGACGAGACATTTATAATCAGAAATCCAAATAAAAGTAATAGAGGTACTGAGAACCGTTCAGAAATTCGATTGAAAGGTATTAAAATAAGGTACGTATTAAGGATGCTACCTGATTGGACATTCAGTATACATACGATACTTTAGATATACCTTGTCAAATGGAGATAAGTATTAAGTTTTCTGTTTAATGAAAACCTCCCACACAGCTTACAGGTTTAGTATATGTTTTCGCGTAAATTTTGTTTAGACGCATACAATATTTGATGTTTCGTTAACCACGTCAGACTGTAAATGGCACTTAATTTTTTTCAGCTTTCATTAATGACGAAGAATTTTACAGTGTATGTGATTTTTACATACCAATATATTAAACATTAACACAGTTGACACCAAGACATTTTTTTCAAGAAAAAATTACGTTAAATTATTCTTACGACTCCAAGATTATAAATAATACCAGACTCGTACTTTTATCTCTCAAGGATTACTAACAGTAACCACAAAATTAATTATGCCACAACAAAACCCCGAAACAATGATCATATGAAAAACGAATAGATGACGTAATGCCAACAAATTTTATAAATGCGACGAACGACGACGTGTGCTGTACACATGTCAACCGACAGACAAAATTCGTTATGTGTATTTGCTAATATAATACGGAAAATATTATTAATTTGTAAGGGACGTAGAAATACCGTTTACATTATTCGCCTTCTCACACGACACTTAGATTTTCGAGACCATCGAAATCGTTCACAAATTATCTCTGCGAATAGTGACACCGCTGATAAGATCCATCCGCATATGACAAAGGAGAAGCAGGCTCGCAGATGGTGAATAGTCAAGGTGACGTCATTACCCCGGTTCCGTTGGTGTTTATAATTTTCAACCTGAATGAAATAATTTAACTCAACATCCATTTTTTCAAATATTCCACTGGCTGCCAAGCGAGTGTACGCAGAATTTATTGTGTTCTCCAGTGGCGAGTCTGGTTGCAAATAATTAGTTATGAACTGTTGTTCCACATCATTCGGTAAAATGTTGATAAAATTAGTGTTATTGGTAACTGAATGCATTGCAACCAAATGGTTACGTGGAATACGCATAATAAAATTCAAAGATCCGTTAGACATAGATTTCAAATACTCAAATATATAGTCATAACGTATTGTTTTATACCGATCGTAAAGTGTAGGTGCATCGAAAAAATACGTCCTAAACTCAGCCAATCCTCCGTATTCGTAGCCAGCTGCAATGGCTCCAGAAACTGTATTCAAATCTGTATCATATACATCTCGTTTCAGTACACTAAGGAGGGCTCCTTGATAAGCAGTGATCATAAGAAAACTGAACCATATCCACAAAGCTAAACAAAATGACAGAGCATTCTTCGTCGATCGTCTAACAGTCATTTGACCAAAAAATATTGCCCAAGTGGCAATATACAAATTGGAACGCAAGGTGTCTTTTGGAAAGCACGTATTCCATTTGTCTTTTATTCTCGTTTCCTTTAATATCACTAATATGAGTAACAATGCCAAGATAAAAATTACGAATAATAGCCTGAGGTGGAAGTCAAATGGCCTTATTAATTGTTCCCAAGCGGGCCTAAGGGGAATGGATGGTGAAACCCAAAGGATGTCAGTTATCCAATGTGGATACACAAAACGAAAATTGCGTGTATTATTGGTGTGTAAGAAGAATAAACTGGAGATATTTGCTCGTCTCGTCATGAGCTCGTAGAAATTTACCGGCCAACGCTTTCCATTTAACACTCCACCATTAGCTTCTTTTATTTCCAATGAAGCATTTATCATTTTAGTTAGAGTAATATAATAGTCGCGTAATAATCCAGATATTTCTTGTACTCCGTGAGCATTTTTTATAATAAGATACGGTGGAATAAAAAGAGTTGTCACTATTAATGGGCAGCCATTGAAATTATCGTATTTTTGTGGGAAAAGGTTTTGAATAAATTGATAGTGTACACAATCTGTTACTGTGTCCAATATTATCGGTTTTACGTTACTGCAGATTCCATTTGTCAGCGGGAAATATGTTAACACATTGACTCCATTTGCTTCATCCGGATGTAAAATAATAACGTTCGCCAAATAATATTTCCAGCAAATCTCAAAAATTGTTTTAGCTTTACAGTTCTTCGCATTTCCTTTTTCACCACCATAAATAATTATGAATTTTCCATAGTTGGCAAATATTGATTCATTTTTAATTTTGTCCATAAAATATTCGAATTCGTTCACATAATCGACATAAATTACATACTGCGTTACATGATGTGTAATATTCTTACTGTAGTGTAAATTTGACAATATCACATTTTCATTTATCTCTAACGACAATATGCAGCCAGCGTATTGATGACTGAAATATCGCAGAAAGTTATTCCCATTTATTTCTCTGCCTAATATCAGAGTCGAGTATTTTGCATTGTAATATTTTTCAGCAATTTGTATTGCTGCATGCAGCAGACATTGGGATCCGTTTGAGAAAAGCGAAATATTAAATTCAGCGGAGCAAGAAGTTATAATATTTAATATAAATACAACTTTAATTGTCTCGTGTAATAGCACTCTCTTTGTAACAACCATGGCGTCCCTTGTGAGAGGCTTTCAAATAATGTTGGCAAGCCATACGCGTTATTGTCTACATAGTCTCATATATTTCTTTCATTTTAGTGTGGTTCGAATATACACAACCTTCAATTAACGTAATTTGCTACCTTTATTTGTTTAAATTAAGAACATCAATTTCAAACATAATGATGTGTTACGCTGTATCATTAGGTGGAAACTTATTTTACTTAATACAGGTAATTTTATTTATTACATTGTTTACATTCTTGCTCTGTTATTTTGCCGATGTCATATTTTCATTCCGTCAAAAGATTCGTGTAAATAGAATAAGATGGTGAAATTTTCTAAAGCCAAAATTTAATTTCTTTAACGATATTCTATAAAGTCAATTTATTCCGAATTTATGTCATCATCAAAAATCATTTGATATATGTAGATTTTGGCTTCTTTTGATAGTGTTGCAGACGCTTTAGGAAATATTATAGGCTGTGCAAAAAATGGCTTTTAACTTCAGTTTGCTAAAATATATTACGTTACAATTATATGATTTATATTATTTCGGCGAATCTGTGACAATTACAAATAAAACGTAATTCTTGAAATGACGCACTCCGTTTCAAAAAGTGAACTCACTGGGACAATGTCAAAGGGAGATGAGTTTACCACATTTAGTGTCACCCATTCAAGCGTGACGGCCGGATTTCGTTCACTGCTCAGAAAAAGTTGGTACGGCGGACCGAAAATTATGAATTCTGTAAAAACATTTGTGTTCGAGAGGTTTGACTTTAAGCCTCACGTTTATTTGAAATGCCAATTCACTTTCTCCAATATTATGTAAACGCAATGATATGTGCAAATTCTTTGATTTTGTTTCAAATAATTTTTGATAGGCGAGTAAAATTATTTGTGTTAATAATTCTCTCAATATCATGATATACTTCTTCTACTTTTGAAATCAATAAACTTTAATATTGATTAGCGAGCAAATGACAAAGGCCATAAAAAAGTTTGTTCATGTTTCCAAGTGCAATTTGCTTACTTTTGTAGTTTAGATATTGTTACTTTATTTTATTTGTTGCAATAAACCACTAATTTTACCAGATACAATCAAAGACAAGATGTCATTAAGTAAATGACAAGTCCTCCAAATAGTGCCAATGAGCACATAGTGCTAATGAGCATATGGGCCTTGTAGTATCTGTTTTGATATTATTTTCATGTCAGACTTGTATATTAATTATTTCCTAATGATAAAAATCTTTCCGTATAAATCTTCCAAATTAATGTCTGAGAACTAAACATTTCACTTACTGTCAACAAGTTCACTTATTGCTTGCGAATGAAATAAAAGGAATGTTAATGAATATGACGAGCCTAGTCGAGATAAGCTATAGAAGAATATGTCTCAATAATCTGAAATATAATGAAAAGATGTAAAAAAATCTACAACTTTGTAGAATACTGTTGCAGCATACGTATGGAAGATCAATATTAAAGTTATATAACACATTTAGCACTGCATGCACTGGGTAAGTTATCTTATACTCGATCACTCGAACGTAAGTTCAGACTTTATTGCAATTATTTATTTTGGTCGTTATAAAAGTTAGTTAAAATTGAATAAATAGAGAGGAGGAGGAACCCATTTGATAAGTGTTGAGATGATGATGGGATATGACATATGTACATGAAACATACTGAAAGCAGAACGCATTCGACTCTGTTTCGGAATGATTAAATATATTTCATTCTTTTATCATATTTATTACTTCAATGGTTTTAGTAATGCCAACATATATATGAGCGCAAGGTAAAGCGTATTATCACTTTATTTAGGGTGAGTGGACATGGAATATCACAATTCTGGAATCAGAGACAAAGTGAATCATTTGTTATTGCATAGGACGGAAATAAGAAAAATTAGGTAATGAAATTACTCAAAGATGAAAGCAGTTATATTAAGTCCATCAGCGGAGGTTTGTCGATTTTATACTAAGGAATAATTTTCCCCAATTATAATATTATTGGGCGTTCCTTAGAGCGATGCTGGAAAGACTTTTCGGAATTAGGGTGCTAGAAATGATTTATATCTTTTAATGTATTTGTACAAATGCTCACATAGAAATTCAGTTAAACACATCATCTTAGAAAAAGTAATTGCCATATATTATATGGAACTAATAGTGTGTGATTTCGACGTTAAAAAAAATGTATGTGGACTTAAAAGGTTTTAATGAGGAGGATAAATTCGGAGGCAAACATGAAGTAAACGACCATGGAAAAGAAGTAAACGTTATAGTTCTTGTTTATTATTAATTTATTTCAAGAAAATGGAAAGTACTTCTCTGGGTAAGACAACATTTTTGTTGCTTAAATAACACAGAAACAATAACAAACACGTTTATCTTACTCTCAAAAACCCAAATTAGTTGCTTGGAAAATTTATATAAAAATTACTGAGTCAAATCAAATAAAAAGCAGTTAAGTGAATTTTAATAGTGTCTTAATATGATAAGAGAAGAAAAGAGAAAAGCCATTATTAACGGAGAAATATTATGTTCTTAAATAACAAAATATAATTTTCAATTATAATTACATTTAAGTTATTCATGTGAAGCATTTGCTGAGGAGATTAAAGGATATTACTATTACCCCTTATATTACTATTTAAGAGATGGCATACAAAGTGATAAAAGTGGACTGCATTTTTTTTAAATTATTGTAGTGTTAAGATACTACAAGATAACGTAAATACGGTTTAAAAATCCATAATTACATTAAACGTTTTGTCCACTTTGGATATGTAAGAATCGATTATTTTCAATCAAATAAAAATATAATTAATTTAGTGAATTAAATGAAACTACGTGATGTAGTATTATTTCTACTTTCTTTAATTTCTTTACCACGACCTAGGTTTCGTTGTATTACAACATCTTCAGGTGGGATATTAGCAAAGATGGTTCTACCTGTTGAGTTCGGTATGGTGCTATTGGTGTTCCGTGACCTTGACGAACGTAACTGGGCCTTTACGTGCAGGGGTGTGACGTAACGGCCCCTCCCCCCCGCGCGGCGGCGTTCTTGGAGGGTGATGTGTCGTTTCGTCCTCGTCGCGTGATGCTCCCGGGACGTCTGGGTGACGTCTCGTGTCGTGGGAGTCTCGGAGTAGTAGTAGGGACGGCGGTGCCTAACCTAACCTAACCTAACCTAACCTAACCTAACCTAACCTAATCGACCACACCGAACTCAACCGGTAGAACCATCTTTCGTGGTGAGAGGTGCAAAGTATGACTCATGCTACAAATATGCAAATGAAACAACGGACGAGTGTTTGACCTTCTTTATTACAGTTCTGTGTGCCGGGGCGCGACGGATGGTACGTTAGCCGGTTTTCCGACTCTTTTTATTTCATTCCAGAAGGGATCTTGCGCGGGTGGCGCCGATTCTCCGTCGTTCTTCGGGATGGCGTACTGAAGATTCTGCTGCGGTACTATGGTGACGGTCGTTACCGCCGCTCTCTGCGCCGCCAACCACGCCTGGCGAACTTGCAAGTTGTCGGTGAACACTTTCTTTCGTTGCTCATCGTTCATTCGACCCGTTATACGCCTCTGACCCGGTATGAGTATGGCTCGAATGTTTTTCACGACTCCCGGACCGGAATTTCGCGTCCACGCGTTCTCTCCCGTTACGCCGGGGTCGTCGTCGTTTATCTCTTCCGGTTCTTGCTCGGTGGCTATGACGGGCTGTCCGCCCACGCCGTACATATCCTGGAACTTTCTCTTGAGCGCTTCGAGGCCTACGGCGTAAGTGTTGGGCTGCGGATAAGGATTCTCACCCATCAACACGTTCGTTCCGTGCGACGAAGCCTCTATGTCGATGTGCATCTCTACGAGAAAATTGAACACCGCATTCTCTACCGTTTCGTCTTGATTCAAAAGCGGCACTATGCCCACTCCGAGCGACGAGGCGAACGTCTGTCCGGGATTGCCTTGTAGTGTCGTAAACATGATGTTGTCGATGGTGGTCGTCGCGTATTCGGCCTGCGTCAACACGCCCGGTCTCGATACGTTCACCTCTCTTATGCTGCCCATTTCTTGTTCTATGTTATGCGGCGGTCCTGCGTTCCTCATCTGTACGCCTCCCACATGCCACGCATTGTTGAACACGGTGTGTACTCTTTCGTGTATATCGGTCCAATGCTGTTTGTCGCATTGTACAATACGGTCGCGTTCATTACGAGCGACGGTAAGTAAGATGTCGTATCGTTCGTCGGCACCGAATGCTCTCCTCCTATGTGATCGATAGTCCTATGTGACGAATACCGCTCTATTGTCGATGTTCTTCGCCTGGGCGGTCGCTCCGTAATCGTCGTTGGGTACATTCGTATACGTATCGTTGTCCCCTTTCGCCTTGACCAGCGCGATATCCTTCAATTGTTTACCGTACAATACAGACGGTGTTATGTCTTCGCCTAGCGTGAGCGGTCCGAGCGACTCCAGATTCTCCCATACGCCTATCGTCGTTTGCGAATTTGCATTGGCGTAACTCACTCGTTGCGCCGACGTCACGAAAGGAGTTCTGTTGCCCAAGTTGATAATTTTAATGCTCACACCTTTTACGTGTGCGCTGTGATGCATCCGCTTAGTGTCTGTAAACTCTTTATCGGTGAGATAAAAATATACATACTGCCAGGGGAGCGTATGTACAAAAATCTTCATAAAGAATATGTGTTTATCATTTATTTTTCTAAATTTATGTGAATACTTGTGCGATCTTATGTTAAAAAGAATTTTTTTTGTAAAAGAATAATTATGCACATTTACCGGATTGTTCACTCCCCTATCTATTATAACGTTAAACGAGTGTGGCAACTCTTGAGCTCCGTCCATGTCTGTGACGCACTAGCGACTGACTTGACCTTTGAAATAATACACATTTTTATACCATGTACCCTTTATTGTGTTGCCAATGAAAAAAAAATACAGTGCTTAAAAAAAATACAAAAATTTATAATTATAGAGTAAATCCATAGTCTGACCACAGGCGCTCCCAACTGAAGACTTTCATTTTAAAATAGTGCTCCGTCAGATAATAAAACGTAAATGTAGAGGTGCGCGTGTCTATCGCCGTCTTAGCTTCCGGTACTTGACAATACATTTCGATGGGGCAATTGGATCACGTATACAAAACGCATCCCTCCACATTGTGTCGCTCCTTATACTTGACGTCGGTAGCCATCCGCGCGCCCGAAGCTAGCAGTTTCCATTGTTCGAATTGATTGTCTGTCAGCTTGCACTCGTCCACAAAGCAAGCGTTAGTGTGTAGCAAGCTGCTAAAGTTGAAGGAACTGCTCGGTGTGAGACCCGTCAGGCGTGTAAAGTTGGAATGTAACTGCACCAGCGTGTCCATAATCATAGTTTTTCCCGTAGACGGTGGTGCTATGGAAAATAAATTGTTTTTCTTGCCCAATTGACCGGTAAAGTGATTAAAGGTAGTCTCTACAAATGTTTTCACGCAAATGTTATTTTTGCGTAACGTATAAATCATGAGCCGCATCAATCTCTCTATATTTTCCTCTTCCGCTATCGTGGGATCGGCCGCCAGCTCGCAACTGCGTTCGTTTTCAAAGCGTTGTTTTAGTGTCTCTTGAAATACCAAAATTCTGCTGACTTGTACCGCTGTTTTGATCCGTTCGTTTGATCTGTATCTAAATATGAAGTCGATCCCCTCAGCGCTTTTCGATAACACTCGCGCTGCTTCTTCCTCGTTAAAAGCGCGGTTTTTGCATAAAAGGAAAATGAGGTCTTGAGCTCCGAAATTAGTAATCCTATTTGATCGGCCGATAGTTCTCCAACAACTCGTCGGCGTTTGCGATTCTCTTCCAAGTGAAACGATTCGCGGTTCATGTTCCACAATGCGCCCTCTCCTCTCACTAGATATACTTGCATCGGTTTCACTATCTGATGTAACCATCGCAGTGTTCCCCACGGCAAGTGCTCCGCTTTCCTCGAAAAGTGCTGAATTTCCCCACGCGGCACATTCAGCAAAAGCGTCCTTGATGTATTGTTCGTGCGGAACGTCCATTCCAAGGGAATGAGCGACGTACATACAATCTTCAAAATCCGCCTCTGTGATAATATCTTGCAGAACTTCGCGACTATTGCCGGAATATAAATAGCAACGAAGGCAAGCAAGGCATTCAATTGACTTACATTTGTATAGGGCTGATCTAATAGTTCTGCCAAGCCTACTGGAATGTCCCCACTGATTAGATCGAGATATGTATATAAAGTGCCAGTGGAGTCTTTTCGTTCCGTGATGCGCAACTGCAAGTTTCCAAGAACCATCGTAAATCCTTTTACTACCTGTGCTATGTTGTGTGGTATACGTGCCGGTTCCAGGTATATTGGGACGTAATGAAAAGGAGGGCATTTCAAAATTAAGAGAGGTCCTGTCAGTCCTGTATCCGATATCGTCGTCAGGTTGCTCATACCACGCATTATGGTCGTCATCGATATTAGTGGCTGTAACGGAAGACGGCGACACTAGCGAATATGACGGTGGAGGAGACGTATCAAATTCCTCATCTCCATGAAGACTGCGCAAAAAGTGTCCCATTGCCGGTGACACGGGATTAACGACAGCCGTAGGCGGCAAGGGCGACGGCGGCGGCGGCGGCATCGATGACTCATCGTATGATGTAACGGCTGGTGGAGGCGAATATTGTTCAGTCATAATTAACAATATGTAGCGAGGCTCGTCAACGAATAACTGATGTAAAACCGCACGACAAAAGGCCGTTATATACGTTGAAACTAGATATTCAATACGGGTAAAACGACTAGACAACAAAGATATATGCAAATGCATGCATCCATCATTGGCAAACTCAAATTTGCATATCGTAGTTACAAGCACAGACTAACTCGCATTAATTCATTTGCATACTGCATACTGTGGGTGAACAAATTCGCATATTGCATTATTGAGCGGAAGCGCTCGCGTTAATGCACAATACGGGCTAATTAGCATATTGCATTGCACGTCCTCATTTACATATCACTATGCTGGAAACAACAAAGTAATTTCAATATTGCATTATAATGACGGTTGGTGAGGTGCACTCATTAGCATAATATTGTCGCGAGGGCGAAAACGGAGCGGCGTCTATATTAACCGTATACACTGCCATACATTTCATCAGTTGCTTCGTGTACGTCGACCGAGCGACATGCAACAACAAGACAACGTCGGGAGGATTCGTTATCTGCACATTATCACGGCCAACGAAGATATGAAAAATTACTTATCTCTACTCAATTGCTATCCGTCTATAAAGGACTTATTGAGAGTCGACGACGACGACGACGAGAAGGCAGAAGTTTTCGGCAACGACGATGACAGTTTCAGCAGTGAAGACGCAGCGGCGGAAACAGCGGCGGCTATAGAAGAGGAATTAATAAAAGAGGAAGCGGTAATAGTAGAGGAAAATGAATGGGCATTTAGAAAACCCAGAAGCGACGTTGGGAGCGGAGAGGAGGGAGTGGAGGAAAAGAGCCACGGCCCTCAACATCGACAAGAGGCGACGGCGGCTACGATGGCTACGACAACGACAGCGGACGCGACGACACAGCTGCTATTGGAAATTGCGCAAAATCGCGAAAAATTAATTGCGGAACACGTAACTCAAGCGATGGGTCTCCCGCAGAACATGGAGAAGTTGGGAATGGACACGGTGATGGAGGAAAAGACGAATGCGGGATACACGGGCAGGGAGAGCAGCAACGGCGGCAGCAGTACATTACATGGAGACACGGAAATGACAAAGAGCGTCGATACTCTAATGGAGGAGGAAGCGCAGAAAGACTTATCGGAAAAGACGGTCGCTCAATATCTATACACTACCTGGAATCGGCACGTATACCACACAACATAGCAAAGGTAGTAAAAGAATTTACGATGGTTCTTGGAAACTCGCAGTTGTGCATCACAGAACGAAAAGACTCCACTGGCACTTTATACACATATCTCGATCTAATCAGTTAGGACATTCCAGTAGGCTTGGCAGAACTATTCGATCAGCACCATACAAATGTAAGTCAATTGCATGCCTTGCTTGCCTTCGTTGCTATTTGTATTCCGGCAATGGTCGCAAAGTTCTGCAAGATATTATCACAGAGGCGGATTTTGAAGATTGTATGTGCGTCGCTCATTCCCTTGCAATGGACGTTCCGCACGAACAATACCTCAAGGACGCTTTTGCTTAATGTGCCGCGTGGGGAAATTCAGCACTTTTCGAGGAAAGCGAAGCACTTGCCGTGGGGAACACTGCGATGGTTACATCAGATAGTGAAACCGATGCAAGTATATCTAGTGAGTCGTTTCCGTTGACCGCGAATCGTTTCACTTGGAAGAGAATCGCAAACGCCGACGAGTCGTTGGAGAACTATCGCCCGATCAAATAGGATTGCTAATTTCGGAGCTCAAGACCTCATCTTCCTTTTATGCAAAAACCGCGCTTTTAACGAGGAAGAAGCAGTGCGAGTGTTATCAAAAAGCGCTGAGGGGATCGACTTTGTATTTAGATACAGATCAAACGAACGGATCAAAAGAGCGGTACACGTCAGCAAAATTTTGGTATTTCAAGAGACACTAAAACAACGCTTTGAAAACGAACGCAGTTTCGAGCTGGCGGCCGATCCCACGATAGCGGACGAGGAAAAGATAAAGAGATTGATGCGGCTCATGATTTGTACGTTACGCAAAAATAACATTTGCGTGAAAACATTTGTAGAGACGACCTTTAATCACTTTACCGGTCAATTGGGCAAGAAAAACATTTTATTTTCCATAGGACCACCGTCTACGGGAAAAATTATGATTATGGACACGCTGGTGCAGTTACATTACAACTTTACACGCCTGACGGGTCTCACTCCGAGCAGTTCCTTCAACTTTAGCAGCTTGCTACACACTAACGCTTGCTTTATGGACGAGTGCAAGCTGACAGACAATCAATTCGAACAATGGAAACTGCCAGCTTCGGGCGCGCCGATGGCTACCGACGTCAAGTATAAGGAGCGACACAATGTGGAGGGATGCGTTTTGTATACGTGTTCCAATTACCCCATCGAAATGTATTATCAAGTACCGGAGGCTAAGACGGCGATAGACACGCGCACCTCTACATTTACGTTTCATTATCTGACGGAGCACTATTTTAAAATGAACGCCTTCAGTTGGGAGCGCCTGTGGTCAGACTATGGATTTACTCTATAATTATAAATTTTTGTATTTTTTTAAGCACTGTATTTTTTTTTCATTGGCAACATAATAAAGGGTACATGGTATAAAAATGTATATTATTTCAAAGGTCAAGTCAGTCGCTAGTGCGTCACAGACATGAACGGAGCTCAAGAGTTGCCACACGTGTTTAACGCTGTAATAGATAGGGGAGTGAACAATCCGGTAAATGTGCATAATTATTCTTTTAAAAAAAAATGTAATTTCAACATAAGATGGCACAAGTATTCACATAAATTTAGAAAGATAAATGATAAACACATATTCTTTATGAAGACTTTTGTACATACGCTCCCGTGGCAGTATGTATATTTTTATCTCACCGATAAAGAGTTTGCCGACATTAAGTGGACGCATCACAGCGCACACGTAAAAGGTGTGAGTATTAAAATTAGCAACTTAGGCAACAGAACGCCTTTCGTGACGTCGGCGCAACGAGTGAGTTACGCCAATGCAAATTCGCAAACGACGATAGGCGTATGGGAGAATCTGGAGTCGCTCGGACCGCTCACACTAGGCGAAGACATAACACCGGCTGTATTGTACGGTAAACAATTGAAGGATATCGCGCTGGTCAAGGCGAAAGGGGACAACGATACGTATACGAATATACCCAACGACGATTACGGAGCGACGGCCCAGGCGAAGAACATCGACCATAGAGCGGTATTCGTAGCGACTATCGATCACATAGAAGGAGAGCATTCGGTGCCGACGAACGATACGACATTTTACTTACCATCGCTCGTAATGAACGCGACCGTATTGTACAATGCGACAAACAGCATAGGACCGATATACACGAAAGAGTACATACCGCAAGACGGACGCATACACGTGTTCAACAATGCGTGGCACGTAGAACAAGAAATGGGCAGCATAAGAGAGGTGAACGTATCGAGACCGGGCGTGTTGACGCAGGCCGAATACGAGACGACCACCATCGACAACATCATGTTTACGACACTTCAAGGCAATCCCGGACAGACGTTCGCCTCGTCGCTCGGAGTGGGCATAGTGCCGCTTTTGAATCAAGACGAAACGGTAGAGAATGCGGTGTTCAATTTCTCGTAGAGACGCACATCGACATAGAGGCTTCGTCGCACGGAACGAACGTGTTGATGGGTGAGAATCCTTATCCGCAGCCCAGCACTTACGCCGTAGGCCTCAAAGCGCTCAAGAGAAAGTTCCAGGACATGTACAGCGTGGGCGGACAGCCCGTCATAGCCACCGAGCAAGAACCAGAAGAGATAAACGACGACGACCCCGGCGTAACGGGAGAGAACGCGTGGACGCGAAATTCCGGTCCGGGAGTCGTGAAAAACATTCGAGCCATACTCATACCGGGTCAGAGGCGTATAACGGGTCGAATGAACGACGAATAGCGAAAGACAGTGTTCACCGACAACTTGCAAGTTCGCTAGGCGTGGTTGGTGGCGCAGAGAGCGGTGGGAACGACCGTCACCATAGTACCGCAGCAGAATCTTCAGTACGCCATCCCGAAGAACGACGGAGAATCGGCGCCGCCCGCGCAAGATCCCTTCTGGAATGAAATAAAAAGAGTCGGAAAACCGGCTAACGTACCGTTCGTCGCGCCCCGGCACACAGAACTGTAATAAAGAAGGTCAAACACTCGTCCGTTGTGTCATTTGCATATTTGTAGCATGAGTCATACTTTGCACCTCTCACCACGAAAGATGGTTCTACCGGTTGAGTTCGGTGGGGTCGGTTAGGTTAGGTTAGGTTAGGTTAGGCACCGCCATCCCTACTACTACTCTGAGACTCCCACGATACGTGACGTCACCCAGACGTCACGGGAGCATCACGCGACGAGGACGAAACGACACATCACCCTCCACGAACGCCGCCGCGCGGGGGGGAGGGGCCGTTACGTCACACCCCCGGCACGTAAAGGCCCAGTTACGTTCGTCAAGGTCACGGAACACCAATAGCACCATACCGAACTCAACCGGTAGAACCATCTTTGCTAATATCCCACCTGAAAATGTTGTAATACAACGAAACCCAGGTCGTGATAAAGAAATTTAAGAAAGTAGAAATAATACTACAAATAATACTAGTTTCATTTAATTCCCTAAATTAATTATATTTTTATTTGATTGAAAATAATAGATTCTTACATATACAAAGTGGACAAAACGTTTAATGTAATTATGGATTTTTAAACCGTATTTACGTTATCGTGTAGTATCTTAACACTACAATAATTTTAAAAAAATGCAGTCCACTTTTATCACTTTATATGCCATCTCTTAAATAGTAATATAAGGGATCCATGATAAATTGTGTTAGTTTAATCTCCTCAGCAAATGCTTCACATGAATAGCTTAAATGTAATTATAATTTAAAATTATATTTTGTTATTTAAGAACATAATATTTCTCCGTTAATAATGGCTTTTCTCTTTTCTTCTCTTATCGTATTAAGACACTATTAAAATTCACTTAACTGCTTTTTATTTGATTTGACTCAGTAATTTTTATATAAATTTTCCAAGCAACTAATTTGGGTTTTTAAGAGTAAGATAATCGTGTTTGTTATTGTTTATTTGTTATTTTAGCAACAAAAACGTTGTCTTACCCAGAGAAGTACTTTCCATTTTCTTGAAATAAATTAATAATAAACAAGAACTATAACGTTTACTTTTTTTCCATGGTCGTTTACTTCATTTTTGCCTCCGATTTTATCCTCCTCATTAAAACCTTTTAAGTCCACATACATTTTTTTTAACGTCGAAATCACACACTATTAGTTCCATATAATATATGGCAATTATTTTTTCTAAGATTATATGTTTAACTGAATTTCTATGTGAGCATTTGTACAAATACATTAAAATATATAAATCATTTCCAGCACCTTAATTCCGAAAAGTATTTCCAGCATCGCTAAAAGTCTTTCCAGAACGCCCAATAATATTATAATCGGGGAAAATGATTACTTAATATAAATCGCTTTTGTTTTTACGTAATTTAATTACCTAATTTTTCTTATTTCTGTCTTTCACTATGCAATAACAAATGATTCACTTCGTCTCTGATCCAGATTCATGATATTCCATGTCCACCCATCCTAAATAATCTTTAATACCCTTTACCTCGCACTCATATATATGTTTTCATTACTAAAACCATTAAAGTAATAAATATGATAAAATAATGAAATATATTTAAGGATTCGGAAGCAGAGTCGAATGCGTTCTGCTTTCAGTATGTTTCATGTACATATGTCATATCCCATCATCATCTCAACACTTATCAAATGGGTTCCTTCTCCTCTCTATTTATTAAATTTTAACTGATTTTTATATCGACCAAAATAAATAACTGCAATAAAGTCTGAACGCACATTCGAGTGATCAAATATTTTACCCAGCTCACGCAGCGTTAAATGTATCATATAACTTTAATATTGATCTTTTATACGTATGGTGCAACAGTATTCTACAAAGTTGTAGATTTTTTTAAAAATTTTTTCATTACATTTCAGATTATTGAGAAGTAGATTTATATAGCTTATCTCGACTAGGCTCGTTATATTGTTTAACATTCCATTTATTTCATTCGCAAGCAATAAGTGAGCTTGTTGACAGTAAGTTAAATGAGTAGTTCTCAGACATTAATTTGGAAGATGTATACGGAAGGACTTTTATCAATGTTAAATAGTTAATATACTAGTCTGACATGAGGATAATACCGAAAACAAACATTACAAGGCCCATATGCTCATTAGCACTATTTGAACGACTTTTCATTCACTTAATGACATCTTGTCTTTTGATTGTATCTGGTAAAATTAGTGGTTTATTACAACAAATAAAATAAAGTAACAATATCTAAACTACATAAGTAAGCAAATTGCACTTGGAAACATGAACAAACTTTTTTATGGGCTTTGTCATTTGCTCGCTAATCAATATTAAAGTTTATTGACTTCAAAAGTAGAAGAAGTAAATCATGATATTGAGAGAATTATTACCACAAATCATTTTACTCGCCTATTGAAAATGATTTCAAGCAAAATCAAAGAATTTGCACATGGAAATCATTGCGTTTACATAATATTGGAGAAAGTAAGTTGCCATTTCAAATAAATGTGAGGCTTAAAGTCAAACATCTCGAACACAAATGTTTTTACAGAATTCATAATTTTCGGTCCGCCGTACCAACTTTTTCTGAGCAGTGAACGAAATCCGGCCGTCACGCTTGAATGGGTGACACTAAATGTAGTAAACTCATCTCACTTTGACACTGTCCCAGTGAGTTCACTTTTTGAAACGGAGTGCGTCATTTCAAGAATTACGTTTTATTTGTAATTGTCACAGATTCGCCGAAATAATATAAATCATACAATTGTATAATATAAATCATGCAATATTTTAACAAACTGAAGTTAAAAGCCATTTTTTGCACAGGCTATTAAATTTCCTAAAGCGTCAGCAACACTTTATATCAAAAGAAACCAAAATCTACATATATCAAATGATTGTTGATGATGACATAAATACGGGATATATTGACTTTATAGAATATCGTTCAAAAAATTTAATTTTGGCTTTAGAAAATTTCACCATCTTATTCTATTTACACGAATCTTTTGACACAATAAAAATATGACATCGGCAAAATAACATAGCAAGAATGTAAACAATGTAATAAAACAATTACCTGTATTAAGTAAAACAGGTATACTCCAAATGATACGGCATAACACATCATTATGTTTGAAATTGATGTTCTTAATTTAAACAAATAAAGTAGTAAATTACGTGAATTGAAGGTTGTGTATATTCGAACCACACTAAAATGAAAGAAATATATGAGACTATGTAGACAATAAAGCACATGGCTAATCAAACGTTATCTGAAAGCCTCTCACAAGGGACGCAATGGTTGTTACAAAGAGAGTGCCATTACACGAGACAATTAAAGTTTTATTCATTTTAAATATTATAACTTCTTGCTCCGCTGAATTTAATATTTCGCTTTTCTCAAACGGATCCCAATGTGTACTGCATGCAGCAATACAAATTGCTGAAAAATATTACAATGCAAAATATTCGACTCTGATATTAGGCAGAGAAATAAATGGGAATAACTTTCTGCGATATTTCAGTCATCAATACGCTGGCTGCATATTGTCGTTAGAGATAAATGAAAATGTGATATTGTCAAATTTACTTTACAGTAAGAATATTACACATCATATAACGCAGTATGTAATTTATGTCGATTATGTGAACGAATTCGAATATTTTATGGACAAAATTAAAAATCAATCAATATTTACCAACTATGAAAAATTTATAATTATTTATGGTGGTGAAAAAGGAAATGGGAAGAACTGTAAAGCTAAAACAATTTTTGAGATTTGCTGGAAATATTACTTGGCGAATGTAATTATTTTACAGTCGATTGAAGCAAATGGAATCAACGTGTTAACATATTTCCCGCTGACAAATGGTATCTGCAGTATCGTAAAACCGATATTACTGGACACAGTAATAGATTGTGTACACCATCAACTTATTCATAACCTTTTCCCACGAAAATACAATAATTTCAATGGCTGCCCATTAATAGTGACAACTCTTTTTATTCCACCGTGTCTTATTATAAAAATGCTCACGGAGTACAAGAAATATCTGGATTATTAAGCGACTATTATATTACTCTAACTAAAATGATAAATGCTTCATTGGAAATAAAAGAAGCTAATGGTGGAGTGTTAAATGGAAAGCGTTGGCCGGTAAATTTCTACGAACTCATGACGAGACGTGCAAATATCTCTAGTTTATTCTTCTTACACACCAATAATACACACAATTTTCGTTTTGTGTATCCATATTGGATAACTGATATCCTTTGGGTTTCACCATCCATTCCCCTTAGGCCCGCTTGGGAACAATTAATAAGGCCATTTGACTTCTACCTCAGGCTATTATTCGTAATTTTTATGTTGGCATTGTTACTCATGTTAGTGATATTAAAGGAAACGAGAATAAAAGACAAATGGAATATGTGCTTTCCAAAAGACACCTTGCGTTCCAATTTGTATATTGCCACTTGTGCAATATTTTTTGGGCAAATGACTGTTAGACGATCGACGAAGAATGCTCTGTCATTTTGTTTAGCTTTGTGGATATGGTTCAGTTTTCTTATGATCACTGCTTACCAAGGAGCTCTCCTTAGTGTATTGAAACGAGATGTATATGATACAGATTTGAATACAGTTTCTGGAGCCATTGCAGCTGGCTACGAATACGGAGGATTGGCTGAGTTTAGGACGTATTTTTTCGATGCACCTGCACTTTACGATCGGTATAAAACAACACGTTATGAAAATATATTTGAGTATTTGAAACGTATGTCTAACGGATCTTTGAATTTTATTATGCGTATTCCACGTAACCATTTGGTTGCAATGCATTCAATTACCAATAACACTAATTTTATCAACATTTTACCGAATGATGTGGAACAACAATTCATAACTAATTATTTGCAACCAGACTCGTCACTGGAGAACACAATAAGTTCTGCGTACACTTGCATGGCAGCCAGTGGAATATTTGAAAAAATGGATGTTGAGTTAAATTATTTCATTCAGGTTGAAAATTATAAACACCAACGGAACCGGGATAATGACATCACCTTGACTATTCACCATCTGAGAGCCTGCTTCTCCTTTGTCATATGCGGATGGATCTTATCAGCGGTGTCACTATTAGCAGAGATAATTTGTGAACGATTTCGATGGTCTCGAAAATCTAAGTGTAGTGTGAGAAGGCGAATAATGTAAACGGTATTATTACGTCCCTTACAAATTAATAATATTTTCCGTATTATATTAGCAAATACACATAACAAATTTTGTCTGTCGGTTGACATGTGTACAGCACACGTCGTCGTTCGTCGCATTTATAAAATTTGTTGGCATTACGTCATCTATTCATTTTTCATATGATCATTGTTTCGGGGTTTTGTTGTGGCATAATTAATTTTGTTGTTACTGTTAGTAATCTTTGAGAGATAAAAGTACGAGTCTGGGATTATTAATAATCTTGGAGTCGTAAGAATTATTTAAAGAAATTTTTTCTTCAAAAAAATGTCTTGGTGTCAACTGTGTTAATGTTTAATGTATTGGTATTTAAAAATCACATACATTATAAAATTCTTCGTCATTAATGAAAGCTGGAAAAAATTAAGTGCCATTTACGGTTTGACCTGGTTAACGAAACATCAAATATTGCATGCGTCTAAACAAAATTTACGCGAAAACATGTATTAAACCTGTAAGCTGTGTGGGAGATTTCCATTAAACAGAAAACTTAATACTTATCTCCATTTGACTAGTCGTATATAAAGTATCGGATGTATACTGAATGTCAAATCAGGTGGCATCCTTAATACGTACCTTATTTTAATACCTTTCAATCGAATTTGGTTCACAATACCTCTATTACTCGGATTACTGATTATAAATGTTTCGTCATGAATAATATTAAACTCTCTGTTTTCATACTTTTAAACTGTTCAGTAGTGCCTTTAAATTACGTGGATTTTATCCTTTTATAATCCGAGAGTTTACATTCACAAATTTCCATGGGATGTTTAAAATTTTATTTGTACGGGTTCCAGCAAGCCGTCGCATTAACATAAATTCTTGAGAGGTGTCTGATCTGGTAGCTGGCGTTCCACGAGGCTGAGTGTTTCCCCAACTTCTTTTTTGAATTCTTGTTTAAACTATAATTAAAAACCTCGGCTGTAACCTATATGCAGACGATATTTAAATGTCTTATGCTAGAAATTTTTCAATCATGAACGCTTAACCGTAAATTTGATGAGTGGTTAATGGATTCATATTAGGACTCTTTTAGTGAACCTTTTAATTTCGATGTTGATATTGTTGATTCAAGAAATTTCATGGTAAAAACAATATCCCTCATTTATTACAGTGAAATTATCGTATTCTCTTCAACTCTTACTTAACGGTGCAATTATCTGTTCTCCTCAGCTCAAATTTCGTAATTTGCGGCCCCAAATTTATCATGTCACATTTTGAATCCTTAACAGAATATTATCTAAAAAAGATTCAGATATTTCGTTTCGCTTGAAACTTAAGTGTACCTGGACTTGGGCTATTTTGATCTTGAGGGTAATTGCTAAACAAAACTTTATAGCCTTCAATATTTATGTATTTATAACATTACAAACCATAAAAAAATTAATATCGCGCTTTGAGTTCAAGTCGCGTCTCCGATGGAAAGAAATTTGTAACCAAGTCAATTTTCACGTTATTTCGCTGCTACAAATTGTGTTTAAAAATATACTCAGCCCCGCTAATTTTATTGACAGATAAGAAGCTCTTTCGGCCCATTGCCTGAGTCTACGTACTAAATACTTTCTCACGCTTCTCATCCACAAACAAGGTATAATTTTCTATGAGCATCCACTTTCTTTTGATGCTGCCAAGTTAATAGAACAAACTCGACTTTAATAGCAGATTTTCACCAACCATTTCAATTTTTACAAATTCTCAAATGTACTTTTTTCCAAATTTACCTTTTTCTAGTCCATTACCTTCTATACCCCTTTAATTGTACCTTTCTCCTTACTTTTCCTACTACTTAATCCAAAACATCTCTCGTCTTATCAAAATTATATTGTTTTCTTTTTTTTGTTCTCTTTTTTCTTCCCAAAAACTTGATATTCAAATTTTGTTATCTATCTATCATGTTATTATAACTCTATAATTTGTTTGCCTCAAAAGTTTGCTATTATGGAAGTAAGTTTGCCAGATAAAATACACTCCAAATAATTAAATCAGTAGGTTTTTACATTAACAAAAAAAGACATTAAAAAATCTTGTAAAATGCATAAAATTCTGGACAATTCTCAAATATTTAATTTGAGAATTTTTGATATAATAATATGTGGAGTCGGATAATATTGCGGTTCAAATAATTATTGTTACATATACCTTAATTCAATGGTAATCATCAATTTTATCCAAAAATATACGCCCAGCTGATTTAGTAGAAGAGTGAAAATACTTTATAAATATGATTATAAATAATTTTGGTTATAGTTTTATTCATAACTACGGATGTATATTTACTTGTGTAGTTATTAAATATAAGAAATAATTTGAATACATTGAATTCAGATTCCACGATTTTTTTGAAATGAGAGGTAATGACGTATTTTTCTCGCAATAAATGATCATTCTATTTGTGGTCAAAACATCTGTTACGTTTCGTGCTCTCGGATGCTATTTAACCAATAAAGATTGAACGTAGTTTAAAAAAGACGTAATGCATATTGTAAAAAAAGGATTGTTTTCATATTTTATAAATAATTGAGAAATTCAGTGATATATATGTGATTACACTCAAAAATATTTTCGGTTACGAGTAAACCGCGCATGATGCAGTAAGTCGAAAATATATTCGTATTCCATTAATTCAGGAGACTGAATTTATAATTCACAATATTTTAGACTTTACGTGGCGCTAGGTTATATTTGCATGAAATAGCCAATATAATCGGTTTTAACTATCTTGTAAATTTTTAATTCAAATTTCACAATAGTCAGTAACAGTTTAATTCAAATTTAAAATAATATGATGCTGGTGTGTTGAGAGGGAGAACAGAATGATGCCTTTCTGGATAAACATAATGAAATTTGAATTCAGCATCATAAAGATAAGATGAAGCCGTGCCGCTATCTTCAATCTCATAACATTCTGAAATTGCAATTCAGCGTCATAAAGTAAATTGACGACTCGCTTTGAGAAAAGCAGATGCCGCCGTCTTCGATTTCAAAATATTGGAAAATTTTAATTCAGCGTCCTAGATTTAAAGGCTTGTGGTCATCAAAGATATCCTCATTGCTAAGGTTAAGGTGAAATTAGTAGGTTACCGATGCAGATTGTTCAGTGTCTTAATAGATAGGAGGTCTCAAACTTGGTTTTATTTTACAATATCAGATTTTATTATAATTTCGCAAATTATAAAACAAAGGACAGTAACCCTTTCTAGTACTGAAGCCGAATATATAACCCTAGCTGGAGCAAGTAGGGAAGTGATATATATCCAAAAATTATGGGTTGAAGTAATCGATGTTATTTTAACGAGAACAGTATATTTTAACCATCAAAGCGCATTTAAATTGGTACTCAATTCTTATTCACGTCAAAGGTATAAATATGTAGACGTTTGATATCATTTTGTTTGCTAACTTGTTGTTAATAATATAATATAAATTGTGTATTTATTTATTAAGTCTGTTGATTTGTAAACAAAAATGTTTGTTCTGATAAACATTATAAATTTATATGTGAATTAGGCATTGTTTAACCTAATTTTGAATTGATGCCTATTTAATAACTTTATATTTTGATAAGTGACATTTTTATAACATAAAAATATTATTTTCTTTATTCCTTTTCATATCAATACTGTATCTATTGTAATGCTGTGTAACGTTTTACTTATGTGTCATTTTAATAAAGCATGCATTACCTATTGGGTAAACGACGTGTTTTAATAAATACTATTTTTCATCTTTAAACTAATTAAGTAATAAAATAATAACATTTTATAAAAAAGAACTTATATAAATTAATCACTCTAAGCAAATAATTTGTATCTTCAGATAATCTCAAAAATTGAAATTTTTTCTAATAACTTTGTTACGGCTTCTGACTACTAATTATAGTTATTTCTCGTTTTCGAATTGATCTTGATAAAGTGTAAAAGTAACCCATCAACATTTATCTTTTTGGTCTAATAATGAATTACTATATACAACTCTAATTACCAAGCGGTTAATTTTGTTTGAATAAATTATACGCCATAGGTTTCTCAAAGCTTTGTCCGGCCAACAAACTGGAATATTATTTGTATTAAAGTTTTGATATAATTTTAGTGATCCCCTTTTCAATTAAATTCAATGTAATTACTTTACCTGTTGAATCGTATAAATAATTCTTCTTGCATATTTTTGTTTAACTTCTATAGTGATGAATGGCTTTCAATGTCTTTGTTTCCATTTGACTCGTGCTAAAAGAACCTACATCGAAGGGAGCGCCCGAGACGAAACTGACCTAGAATCAACATGTTACGCAATGGGCAGTACTGAATGGCTTGATGATGGGCTTCCATGTTGTGTATGACGAAATTATATAACACTCTGAAAAAAATACTAATGAAAAATAATAAATAATCTATTAAAATATTTCTTTTTAATATTAATTAATTATCTATATTTTGATAAATTGAGGGTCAATTTATAAATAATTCATAAAGGATCATATCAATAACAAAATAATTTTTTTTAGGCTAAACAATTGCCAATAGGAAATTTGGCAAGTATTATCCTTAGATGGGATTTTAGACTTTATTAAATATAATTATTGCCTGATTTTGAATTATTATTTCCGATGTCTTTCGAATATGAAAGATCTAAAATTTTAAATTTAAAATTTTAAATTTAAAATCTGACAATGGATATGCTTTATACAAGACCAATTTCGAAAATGAATTATTTTCCTGGAATAAATTATTAGCCTTAAATTTCTTATGGCATTGCCCGGTTAATATTATTAGTATTGGAATATAAGTCTAAATATTAAATATTATTTTTATTATCATTTCGATTTTCTATGTCAAGGTGTATTACTTCGAAGAGTCTCTCAGGGATATGATATTATAATTTGTCGCAATAACACTTTCGTATCTGTTAATTCGGTGAATATACTGATGAAAAGTAATACGTGTCTATATTTGTGATTTCGGTGAATAGTCTTTAAAAAAAATGATATGGCTCTATTATTTAAAATTGTCATTCCGCGTTGATGACATCTATCAATATCGTCTTACCAAAAGTTATATTATATGCTGAATTTGGAAAAGTGTCGTTAAGAATAGTTTAAAATTAAAAGATACCCACTTAATTTCGCTACACGTCGTCAGGTACTTTAATGCCATATCTGCTATTTTGTTCAATGTGTTCCTTAAATAATTCAGTTATGTCAGTTCTTGTATGATTATTACCAATTTGAGCCATAATTTGGTTTTTATTGAAAAATGAATGTACAATCTTTACTTTAGTAGATGAGTGAAAAAGGAAAGTGATTTTCATTTGATATTTAAATAAAACTAAATTAATTATTAGCTAATAAGATTTTTTTTGAGGGATCCTCTAAATTATAAGAAAGTGCTTGTCTCGATATTTATTTTTCTGGAGCGACATTTCCTACGTGGGATAATTGTGATAATTATGTTGAGTTTATTAAGGTATTTTGTCTTTATCGTACGTTAACGCATGCCTCAAAGTCTTAGGATCTTTAATTATCAATGATTCCGATGTAAAATTATTAAAAATAAGAAATATACAATTGAAAAAAATGAGTCGCACTTCTTTACATTGTTACCAAAATAAGAACAAAAAGACAAAATAATTACGGTTAAAAAACAATAACATTAGCTCAAGGAACAAAATACCATTTTTATTTACCGTAAACCATACTCCTTTTTAAATATGGGGAGAATCTCTTATTATTTCCAAAAAAAATATGATTCAATCAATAAAATTTGAATTCGTTGGAGATTTAATAATTAATAGGAACCATTATAAGAAACGCAACCGGTAATATAGATCAAGACGATGTTAAATGAATAATAAATCCCTATTCAAACTAGGCAATATAAAATATTAAATAACATTAATAAAGATTCAGCTTGGGCAAGCTACTGCCTGAATTATAATGAAGTTATAATGAGACAAAAGTAAATAACTAGATAAATATTGCGACCATAATCAATTAAAAATGAAATAAAAATAAACAAACAGATCAATACTCAGAGCAAAATGAATCAAAAAAATTTAAATTTTAATTTTCTCACGTTCTTCAATTTATAAAAACATATAGCTTGTTTGCACTGGCTAAAACAAACAACTAAACAATTTTAGAATCACCTGACAATATAGAAAACGCTATTGCTTTCTCCCAACTACGTGTTGCGTATCATAGTGTCAGCCCAATTAAAAATATGTGTTGTATAATACGTTCACTTGAAACATTTCACTTGCTTAATCGATTAATTATAGACAATCAAACAGATATTACAGTTTATTATGACATAGTAAAGACGCAATCCCGCTTTGACGACAATACAATAGTTTTCCTAACTGAAATAAACCTGATGTACTAGGGGGGCATACTTTTATTATCGCCTGTTTACAACTGTAAAAATAAAGTAAATAATAAATATCTTCCTGAAACTCTTCTGATCCTGCACCAACATTGACACCAATATTTGACAGATGACTGCGAGAAATTTAAATTCACATTTTACTATGATGAAATGAATTTGAATGACAACCGACAGCATGTACATTTCATCCATAGCCTAGTACTTTGCCAACATCCCAGCATAAATTATATAGAAAAAATGGTTCGAAATTTGAAAGAAACGGACCGACCAACTCTATATAATGACCTTCCCAGCACTACCAGGAAAGAAATTCCCAAAGGTTGCGCCATCGTCTCCAACGCCAACAAAACAATGAACATTCACAAGAAATGTAAAGGGCAAACAATCAAGTTACCATTATTCGAAGTAATAAACACAACCACAGAAAATACATTGCAATTGTTTAAAATTAAAAAAGCCCTCTGGAAAAAATCTCTGCATCAGGAAAACTAATAGAGAGAGTGAAACTAAATAGACAAAAATTTAAAGAAAACCATTATCTTAAAGTACCCCTCTATCTCCGTCTACTTAGTATATTTGAAAATAAAGGAAACCCGTCTAGGAAAAGCTAATAAAAACGTGAACTCCAAGGAAAATATCGGCAAACCGTTTTTCGTCAAGAAAAAAGAATACCAGATCTGTTGACACTACATCTTGCATTCTCAGTATTCAGGAAGCAGGATGAGCTTCCTTGTTAATCTAAACACTTTCAGCAGCGCCATCAATACTTTCATTGGCGTACTTTTTTGCATCAAAATCCGCCAACTCAATAACAATTTAGGCGAGAATATGAAAGATCCACACCACAAGACAAGCCAGCTCAGTCTATCACTTGGAATATAGTCTCTGAATCTGCTGCCACGTCTTGACATAATTGTGTTATTTATTTAACTTTGTCATTTAATATTGAAATTGTTTTTTTATTATTCCCTTTTTTAACGTAAATATTCATTTCCACGAAATCGCTGGGAACTCCAGCGATTTCGTGGAAATTTGCTTATGCAAACAAAACTCACGAGTTAATCTTTGTACAATTGGTAATTCGAATTATAATAATCTTAAGTTTTGTAGCTTAATATGAGTTACGCAAAGTTTTTATGATCTAAATGAGAAACTTAATAATTTAACAAATGTCAAATTTTAAATGCTCGTTACTTTTCTTTGATTTGGTCCACGCTTGGTGTTTATGTTCTACGTTGTTGTTGATGAGGAAGAATAGAATGTTGAATCATTGATGTTAACATCACTAGCTTCAACCATCGGTTTATTATTATTGAACTAATCTTTTAAATTAATATTTAAATATTAATAATCATTACCGTCGATGATTTGTCAAATAAATAGAGAAAAAACAAAACAAAAATAAAGAGTGCAAATAAAAATATATTGACACGTGTGTTTCAGAAGTTCTGAAACAAAATGTTGACAATTGTACATATATGAGCATTTTTTGATTTATTGACTTAAATTCCTTGTTTCAACTTAATTCAAATACATAGCGATAAGTATAAAATAAAAAAATTATTTGATAATCAATTTCTTAAGTTTTGTTTAAATTCGATGTAAATACTGAATCATTTTAAATTTAAGAGCGAATGTATTTTGAGGAAATGATTTTTAATGGGGTCTAAAATATGGCTTAAGAAACTTTCGTCGATATTACTTAGGGAAGATGTTAAATTAATTCTTTCATGGTCAAAACATTTTTAAACGAATCAAGACACGGAAAATTTGATTTAACTTTACATAAATTGAAAACCTATTTTTTTACTTTACGACCAGTTTTTTAATCTTATCGCATTCAAATACAGTAAGCAGCAATGTTATAATAATCAGAGAGAAGAGGAAAAAAAATATCCAAACTAATTAAGACATTAAATTTATCTAGCTCGCTCACAAAATTGCATTACGACATTTGTGATTCCGAATCAAGATACTTAATAAATAAAAATCATTCATTTACTAAGAACATAACACAATACTTTGCTTTCTTTAATTACGTATCTATTTTTTCTCATTTGATGTAAAAATTTGCTTCACTCAAACACACCTCAACTGATTCTAATGGTTTAATATTTGTATTAACGACCATTTGCGTTTGAGTGAAACAAATTTTTAAATCAAATGAGAAAAAATAGATACGTAAGTAAAGAAAGCAAAGTATTGTGTTATGTTTCTAGTAAATTAATGATTTTTATTTATTAAATGTCTTGACTCGGAATCACAAATGACGTGATGCAATTTCGTGAGCGAGCTAGATAAATTTGGTGGATTTCTAAATATTAAGGAAATATCAGTAAGTAAGATAATAATATATTTTTTATAATAAAGTTAATAGAAAAAAATGCTAAAAATAAGTCTGGACCATGCGCTAATATAATAATGTAAATAGTGTAGAGGAAATGTATGATAGAAGAGTGATTCTAGGCTCAAACCTGCGGGTATCGTATCCAGCGACAAAATCAGGGTTATTTCTCCTTTTTTTAATACATTTCTTTTACTTCATCAGATGTTATATATATTCAAGATACAGCATTTGCGGTAACATTTTTCGAATCCTTAACATACGTCAAATGTATACTCTTTTATCGTAAGTCTAAATTTTGTCAGTCTACTTGAGGGATCTTTCATACTAAACAGGTAAATTAATTGTTTGTTTCATATAAGTAAGTTTTTCAACACTTTATGACCCAAACGATTATTATTAGTTTGGGTCATAAAGTGTTGAAAAACTTACTTATATGAAATTTTTGTATAACAGGATAGTTTGATTCACCTTTGTTAGGTGTTTTACTAGCAAATGCTACTGATTTTTTGTTTATTTAAACAAAATTGCTTTTTTTTGCTTAATTTCAAATAGCTGTCTGTAAAATAAAATAACTTTGTTTAGAAAAATCAGGTTACTGTAAAATTGGCGGTAAGACAATATATGATTTAATAATTTCAAAAATTAAAGGCATTTTGCATCGATGAAAATAATATTTTTCTGTTACAAAGTTTTTTTAAAGGCCAATTTGACCAATTTCCACAAATTTTGATATTAATTTTTCCTAGCAATTTGTGAAAACAACGAAACTTTTACCCCATCTGCATTTATTGGGCATGGATAATTTTTAATTACTTATATTTTTTAGAAATCAGGTAATATTCCTTTATCAGCGATAAAATGTCCCAAATATAAAATTAATTTTTTCATGAGCCGCACTTTGATTTTAAATTAATTTTTTTAAACCTTTCAAAAATACTGTGTAAATCTTTATTGTACACCACTAAATTACGTTCAAAAACTATTAAATCATCCAAGGGGAATTTTATCAACTTCAATGAAGTGTTTGATTTTGTGAATGAGTTTAATTTTCGGTAATCAACTACTAAACGTCATTTTTTGTTTGTCCTAACGAGTCTGTCTTTTTTGGAGCTAATAGTACTGAACTAGACCAGTCAATTTTACTATGTTCTAAAATACCTTCATCTAACATTCTCTCAATATCTTGTTTAATATATTTTTTTTTCAATAAATAGCATCCTATATTGTTCGCACTTGATCTTTTAAAATAACTGCGGGTGTTTCTAGACTTATAAACATATTTATATGACATACCCACTATCTCTCCAGAATTTGATGCCGTAAATATCCCCTCATCTTGAGCAGCCCAGATTTCATCCTTCAACAAGCTATAATTTCTAACAGAAATGGTTGTACTTAACCTACTCTTTCGTAAGCCATCGGTGAATTGTTTAATTGCATATTTTTCGTTTATATTTTGTAATACTCTAACATTTTTCTATTGGTTTGCGATGTTTAGATCTACAAATAGGTCTGTTATTTGTTTCCTGTACTAAGAAATCTATGAATCAGTTTGTTTAAAACGCTACAATCTCTTTTGAATTGCAGACGCAGACTTTTTTTCTTTGAATGTGGTCATTTGTTGCAGGGAAAAGGATGTACCCTAACATTGAAAAGAATTTAAAATTTACTTAGGAATTTGAAAGGCGAGCTTAGTTTGTTCCGTAATTTAAAACTTAATTTACTGGATATGTACCGTACATCAGGACGAAAAAGAAAAAAGCACAGGACGAAAGGAAATACCTTTGAAGTTTATTTGTGTTAATAATTTTGACATTACTTAATCATGTGCAAAACGTTGAATACCCTTTTTTATGTAAAAACTAATGTAAAAACTAGAAAAACTATTAAATGTAAAAACTAGAAAAATATTTTCATAATTATTTACATGTAAAAATATTTCTGAACAGACTACAGTATCAAAATCTCAAAGGTTAATAATCTCATCACCAAAGTACTTTAAACCGTGACTGCCCTAAAAGTTCAATGCTAGACAAACATATATTTTTTTATAAAGTAAATAAATGAAATATTACAATTTTGCACTGTAAATTTGATACGTAAATTCATTTATTAAGAAAAGAGATATGAACACCAAATCAGTACCATAAATTCACTAGAAGGGCTTAACGTAAATTAAAAGAAAATCTGTGAAATTATGAGTGAGACTTTTTTATCCATTGCATGAAAACGTGAACTAAGCATTAAATTTTTCTTGAAAATGTGAACATTTTTTAACATGGAAACGTCTTTAACTCTTTGCAGTAACTGAAGAGTGAAACCAAATGCCTCTGATAGAGTGTTTATTGATACCTTTTTTAATTACAAAGCTTCTTTTTCACCGCTGAATGTTTTATATTCTGTAAAGAAAATGATTTATAGTAAAATGAAAGGCCTTATTGAAGCCTTACATTTTGAAGATTTCAAAATGTTCTGCACTTTATAAAATTAGATACTCGTAAGTTGCGTAAGGATTAGAGTCACTTATGGTCCAACTAATTACAGGCCAAGACTGTCTCAGCTAACTTCTGCCATACCAGGTCCTGTTTGATCCGATGATAGGCTATTAATGATTGAAGACCATAACAAACAGATTTTTTTCCACAGAATCTGGTCATCCGATATAAGACTTTCTCTGCTTTTTGGTTTAGATGAAATTCAAAACTTGCAAAATTCGTGTTTGTATCCCTTCAAATATAATTCTTTATTATAGCATCAGTTAGCCATCCAGAAGACTGAAATAACTTTTTTTCAATAGCCTTGTTGATCGGCCAGGATTTCATTATATAGAGTTACAGGTTTTATTAGATTTCGTGGAGATTTTTCTTTGTATTTTCTTTGATTAGCCCATAAACGGATCTACTTTGCAAAACATGTATTAGCTGTAAGCACTCTGTTTTTAATATTAAAACTAATATTTTGACTGAACAGGTAATTTTATAATTTTTTGGCACTTTCAGGGGTGTAGCTGTTTTGGAGATTATACTACGATAGTAATGTTTTTTGTGATAATAAACTGTTTTTAATATTAAGACTAATATTTTGGCTGAAGAGGTAATTTTTTGGCACTTTCAGGGGTGTAGCTGTTTTGGGGATAATACTACGATAGTAATGTGTTTTGTGATAATAAACTATTTTTAATATTAAGACTAATATTTATGCTGAAGAGGTAATTTTATAATTTTTTTGGCATTTTCAGGGGTGTAGTTGTTTTGGGTATAATACGATAGTAATATGTTTTGTGATAATAAACTGTTTTTAATATTAAGACTAATATTTTGGCTGAAGAAGTAATTTTTTGGCACTTTCAGGGGTGTAGCTGTTTTGGGGATAATACTACTATAGTAATGTGTTTTGTGATAATAAACTGTTTTTAATATTAAGACTAATATTTATGCTGAAGAGGTAATTTTATAATTTTTTTGGCATTTTCAGGGGTGTAGTTGTTTTGGGTATAATACGATAGTAATATGTTTTGTGATAATAAACTGTTTTTAATATTAAGACTAATATTTTGGCTGAAGAGGTAATTTTTTGGCACTTTCAGGGGTGTAGCTGTTTTGGGGATAATACTACGATAGTAATGTGTTTTGTGATAAACTATTTTTAATATTAAGACTAATATTTATGATGCAGAAGTAATTTTATAATTTTTTTGGCATTTTCAGGGGTGTAGTTGTTTTGGGTATAATAGTGTTTTGTGATAATAAACTGTTTTTA
The DNA here is from genome assembly GCA_039881145.1 of Druceiella hillmani. NCBI lineage: Eukaryota > Metazoa > Arthropoda > Insecta > Lepidoptera > Hepialidae > Druceiella > Druceiella hillmani. Next base: position 36,336,366 of record JAYKKI010000019.1, read on the forward strand.
ATATTAAGACTAATATTTATGCTGAAGAGGTAATTTTATAATTTTTTTGGCATTTTCAGGGGTGTAGCTGTTTTGGGTATAATACTATGATAGTAATATGTTTTGTGATAATAAACTGTTTTTAATATTAAGACTAATATTTTGGCTAAAGGGGTAATTTTTTAGCACTTTCAGGGATGTAGCTGTTTTGGGGATAATACTATGATAGTAATGTTTTTGTGATAATAAACTGTTTTTAATATTAAGACTAATATTTTGGCCGAAGAAATAATTTTATAATTTTTTTGGCAATTTCCAAGGTGTAGCTGTTTTGGGTATAATACTATGATGTAATATTTTTTGTGATAAATAGTTTGTTCTTTATTTATTTTAAAGCCAGTCTCTCCTGTAGTAATTTCCGGAAGAAACGAATGTCTGCAATCAGTTGTTTAGTTTTTCCAATAAAATTATTGTCAGCGGCATATGCAAAATTTGGTAAATATTACCGCCTATTGTTAGCCCTGATATATCCAAAGGGATTTTGCAGGCGCGGTCATTTCATTTGCTTACGAAAATGTATCCTTGACTCCTCTTTGGATCAATTTAAAATTAAATTTTCAATAAAACCTAATTTCTTTTAAATCCTTATATAACTGCTCCGAAATAACAGCCTCAACTCACGTAGTAACCAAACTAAAGTAAAAAAGAATTGCACGAAAACATACCTGCAAAACATTTTTAAAACGTGTCAAACATACATCATTCTTGCACATGGTATTAAAATATTCTAAACAAAGTATTAAAATAATGACTATATTTGGCGCTAATATTGTGGAAATTCATTATTCACAATTAAATGAAACTACTTGATGTAGTATTATTTCTACTTTCTTTAAGTTCTTTACCACGACCCAGGTTTCGTTGTGGTACAACATCTTGAGGTGGGCTATTAGCAAAGATCTCCTAGAAGAATCTTAAAGAAGATTAGGTCATGGTAAAGAACTTAAAGAAAGTAGAAATAATACTACATTACGTAGTTTCAGTTAATTGTAATTGAAAACTACTAAACTTGTAGTCTAATAATACCCTTCACTCAAATAAAGCAAAACTGCATTTTCCACGGAATCTAACATCAAGCGCTATGTATATTATATACGGTTATATGCGAATATCATACATTCACTTTGCACTTTGTCATCACATGAGCTTCTCAGTTTTTAGTTGACACTCAATTTTAGGGGCCGTTGGGGTAGCTGTTAACGAAAAATAGATCTTCCCAACAAATTCCGATACATTTTGTTGTTATCCTTATATATGGCATTGCTTTTAAGCAAAATATTCCTAGCACGGTAATGAGTTTCTTCTTTAATGTGCTGCTTACCGATTTTGTATTGTACAAAGGCAATTTAAAACTTTTACCAAATAAACGACCTTCTTGAACAAAACGTAACACCGAAATAACAATATCTTCAAAAAGGTCCACACCGTATATGGCGCATCATATTCACTTTGTCCGTGCGATGGCCATTTATTCTGATTCACATAATTTTGAAATTACCGATTTTTCAAAATTTAAATTTATCTTTTATAACATTATTACAGAGGACTAATTCCCCATACAATATATATTTTTGGTAAATTTGTTCTTGGTAAAAATCATTTCCGGACGAATTCGTAATTCGTTGCAAATTTTTGAGTGTTTTATGAATACCTGCATTATAATGTTTGTTCATATTATATTTTCAATACTTAAATATTCCATTTCAATAATCATTAAAAACGGTGTTAGTAATGTTTAATTTTGAACACTGGGAGGGATTCGCACCGATTTCAGCAGATTCGGGCAAATTTATTAATTGCTACGAGTCGAGTATGTAAAATCAAGAGATTCCGTGGCAATATCTTTCCAATAATGCTAATGAGCATACGGGTCTGTATTAAAGACACCTACTCCCCTGTTGATAAATTGCTGACAATAAAGCTATTATTGTCTTACTTTTGCAAAAATTCTTTAGATATTCATCAAATGGTTGTAGAAACAGCATTTCTGATCGACAAAGTTTTGTCTGAAGTATGTATGAAATAGCCAGTTGATTGCGAACATGGTACTGATAGAGTTAATAAATCATAATGTGGCTTAAAAGAGAGTCCTTTTACATGGTATGAATGTTTTAGCGATTTTCTGATAATTCCTAATTTTCGCATTAATAACCATGTTTATTTTCTCTATGTGAAAAGGGGAATAACTTAGTTGTTGACATTCTGTCGTTTATTCACGATCTCCTGATTTGCTATAAAAATAAACAAGTTATTGTTGACATTAAAGACAAGTTATCTTAAAAGTTTAAAATGAAGGACATAAGTAGAGTAAAAAACATAATTATAAACCGGATAAGATTTTAATTTTGAGTCAGAAAGCTTATTGAGTCTTTAGATAGGTGTTCTAATATTAAATATTCAAAATTATATGAGATACTGGACGAAAATAAATTTCAAACTAGAAAAATCTGATATAAAGTGTAGAAACTTTACAGGTGCATGTTTGTACATCAACTATAGTAGTCTATATATCTTACAGTGTAAATTATCTGAGCCAATTACAATTTGTTTATGGCCAGACACATTTTAAATATATTTTTGTGTTTTGAGAAAGGTATTAAATTAAAATTTGACAAATTTAGAAAATATAAATTAGATTAAATCATTAATAGAATTACCAAGTTAGTAACATACATATTTATATGTATAATCTTTTGACGTGTTTTATTATGTCATATAAATATAAGAAGATATGTTAGTAATTATACTTTTGTATTGACAGCACTCTCTGATTGTGCTATCTATAAGGCTAGTATATTGCTGCAGTTAAAAGATAAAATGGCGGAATGGTCTGTACAAAAAAATAGAAAAAATTTAATTATATGACTTGTCTAAATAAAATAAGTAAATATTCTGATAATTTGTTAACTCATTATTTTAACAAAAACTTTAAACATCGCTGACCTTTGTAACTTTTTGATTTTAAAAATAGCGCCATGTGTCATTCGTTTTAAATCGCTACCGTATTCGTTTTCAAATAATAAAAAGGTTTCATATAGTATAAATGAAATATTTATTTACATTTTTCCACAATGTTATCAGCAGAGGTATCTAATGCCGCCATAATATTCAATGTAGATATATGTTGACAAGTGACATATTTTTTTCAATACAGTTGAATGTTTTTCTGTCATACACATTAAGAATATGACATGCAACAATATTTAATTTTTATACTTTTCTTATTACGAAATAAAATGAAAAAAAACGGAAGTGACATACGTATAACCATAAAAGGTAATTTAGGTTATATCACTAGCCTTATTTAAATATATGTTTAGTGAACAACTTTTTTCTGTCGATTTTTGTTGCATTGTGTGCGCTGTAAGAAGATTCTTGTTGAATGATTTAAAGAAAAAGAATTATTTTATTGAATTAGAATTATTTTATTTATTTTAAGTAATTAACTAACAATATTTCACAATGTTATTGATTCTGAATATCAACCTCCACATCTTTGGTTTAACAAATGGTTTTACTTAGCTTCAAGTTCTGTATTGTGTTGTTCATTGAAATCTTGAGACTGATTTTTCTAATATTTCCACTTAAGTAATTCTCGAATAATACGATAATTTTAACCTTTGCTTTTTAAATTCTGATGCTGCATAATGACTGTCTGTTTGAGCATCCACTGTTTTTAATTAGTATTATTTGTCTCAAGTAAATATTACGCCAATGAACTTCGGATTCCAACTTCACAGTTCTGATGCTACAGAGGTACTGTCTACATAAACTATGAGATTTGAGGATCTGTTACTTTTATATTGGTATTATAGGTCTCAAGCAAAAACTCTGGAACCCGACTTTTTTGCCCTGAAGCTGTAGGAGTACGTTCTGTCTAAATCGTGAGACCTGAAGATCTGCTCATATTTTGGATTTCAAATAGAGGCTCTGTGTATGAATTCCACATTCAAATTCCTCAACCTGACGCTGCAGTAGTGTTGCCTGCTTTAATTAATAAATTAGGCTACAGGAAACGATCCCTGTCATGAAATAAATATGATCAAATCATGTAAACAAACAAAACAAACTAAACGGTTAAAAATAAAATAAGAGTATTTTTTTTAACTTGAATAATTTTGTTTTAGTCTGCTAATTTTGTTTAGTCGTAGTGGCTTCTATGAGAAAAATTGAGCACTTCTCGTGTTTATATTACTCGAGCTATCGAAGCGTATTAAGTGGTGTTGCTAATTGTCACTAGATGGGAGATCGCGGCTCAACCGAGGGCTTGGCTAGGTAGTTTCGACGAGTAGAAGTAAATGGCACTGTTATAGTTGCAATCGAGAATGAAATGATCATACTTTACATTTTTGAGGTTATGATTACAACTGTTTTTTTTTTTAATTTAAGCACTTTTGTTTTTATCTTACACGCACTACATTAGTATTTTACACATTAATAATGTCTTATTATTGATTACTTGACGTATTTCGAGTGTCTTTTGATGGATCATAGTTTGCATTTTTAACCCAATTTTACTGTTTATACACTGTTCATTTATTTTTGAAAGTTTCACATTGTTTTAAAACACTTAAACATTTTTAAAGTTTATTTAATCACGAGTACTATGTTGAAAGTGATACAGCGGCGCCATCCACTCTACTTGTTTGTCCGTAAATAAACAAGTAAAATAATAAATATATGTAAATAATAATAATTATCACTTATTATTTATTAAATGATAATGATCGTAGTTCTAGATAAAAAAATTAAATTCTGTACTACTCTATGAGAAAATAAATTTTCATTTTAATAAATATTTATTTGTTCGAATTTTTTATTTTATCCCGTATTGGTGATCACGCTCCAGTCCTTTTATTATTTTATGTGCACGCTAAATAAAATTATACTTGTATTATGCCAAAGAACTATAACTTCTAACACATATACATAAGTACACGTACAATTATTTTGTTTTTTTATTTTATTCTATCTAACCTATGTTAACAGTAAGGGATGCGTGATTAATGGCGTGGTTTCTTGCCTTTAAATGGAATTACATTCAGTTTAAAAATACATTCAGAATCTCTGAATATAATATCACTTTAATAAAAATGGTCATCTGATCCAATCATAATTATGATATGGCCTATATTAAAATAGTCGTAATTATGATATGGTCTACATTAAAATAGTCATAATTATGACATGGCCTACATTAAAATAGTCATAATTACGATTTGGCCTTCATTAAAATAGTCATAATTATGATATGGCCTATATTAAAATATAATATCACTTTAATAAAAATGGTCGTCTCATCCAGTCTTATTATGATATGGCCTACATTAAAATATAATATCACTTTATTAAAAATTATCATCTCATCCACTCATAATTTTATATGGCCTACATTAAAGTATAATACCAGTTTAAAAAAAATGGTCATCTCATCCAGTCATAATTATGATATGGCCTACATTAAAATATAATATCACTTTAATAAAAATGGTCATCTCATTCAGTCATAATTATGATATGGCCTACAGTAAAATATAATATCACTTTAATAAAAATGGTCATCTTATCCAGTCATATTTATGATATGTCCTACATTAAAATTTGACTTTACTTGCTAATTTCCTATGCGTTTTGAGATTATTTCATACTAGGCAATTACATTTAACAAAAAGTTGGAAAAAATATGATAATTTTAAAAATTTAAAACATTTCAATCATATTAGGGATATATATTAAAAAACAACATCAGAAAAAAACAATTTCGGCAGCTAACACGTGCAAGCTATCGTCATTTACTGGTCTGAACAAAAGATTTGTAGTGAGAGAACATTGAAATATTTCGATGGGCCATCTTATCGGATTAGCTATATAACCTAAATTACCATATATGATTATATGTACATTACTTGAATTTCTTTTAATTTTGTTTTTGTAATTGGAAACGTTAAAAAAATTAATTTTTTTGCGCGTCATATTCTTAATATATATAACGAAAAAACATTTAACTGCATTGAAAAAATATATTATTCGTCAACATATATCTTTGGTGAATATAATGGTGGAATTTAACATCTCTGCTTATCACATTGTCGAAAAATATTCAAAAGTTCAGAACGAATCAAATCTTATCCTAAAGCTAGGCCAAGAGAAATATTACGAAGAAGAAGAAAGTTCTTCTATCACCTTAATATATGTACCAGAAAGAAAACTATTGAAGAAAGACATAAAGCAAGATAAAAGAAAAAGGAAAAGAAAATACTCTCAGAACAGACACGAGATGTTCAAGTACTAGTATAACCCGTGCCCCGAGGGTTATGCATAATTATATATTATCTTAAAGTTTATTACTTTACAAACAATTAGTAATTTGTAAACACACCACAAAAAGCGCGTGCGGTGTTGAGTAACTTTCTTTGGTTATTATGTCCCACAGACTTACCAAAAAACGGTCGCGCGGAAGCTCAATTAGTCTAACCGTCGTAGGTATGTAATGTAAGGGTAGGCATAAAATTTTAAAAATAGTGACATAATTTAGTACGGGCACATACGGGCGAGGGTTATGTATAATTATATCATACTATCTTGAAGTTTAGTAATTTACAAACAATTAGTATTTTCTAAACACACCAAAAAACGCGTGCGGTGTCGAGTAACTTTACTTGGGTATTTTTAACAGACTTACCAAAAAACAGTCGCGCGGAAGCTCAATTAGTTTAACCGTCGTAGGTATGTAATGTAACGTTAGGCTTCATGACTAAATTAAAAATTCATTAAAAATATTCATTAAAAATAATAATAACATAATTTAGTATGGGCACAATCGACGACACATCAAGATTTACATTTGAACTACATACATCATCCCTATACCGCCGAGAAAACATCGAGTCAAATTCCAAAATCTAATGTGCTGTTGACTGTACATAGACAATATATTACTCTTAGCTTTTTCTTTTTAATTCACGGGTATGTAAAATTTTCTCTTCAGTTATAGATAAATACACATTTGAAAATGCCAAGTTATTTTTACAGTTATTTTGAACCTTTTGTATAAAGTTTTTGTAAACATTTTTCAAGCCCAAGGGCGTATCATACGTTGGTCAACAACTGCTCGTAAACTAGTACTATCAAACTTTTATATGTATATTACTATCGTAAATACTTTTCAGATATTCAAAATTAGCGATTTAGCTGGTACGGGGTGGGGTCCTGTAACACTAATGAAAATTACCAGTTTAATATTCATTTTTTTGTAAACGGATCCTTGTATCGCAAAGTGTTCACGACACACCCCCAATATGTATGAAAACATGTTCAACGATAGTCTTCGTAATAGGGTGTGAGAAAAAAAATCACCGCCACTTTATCTGGGGGACGTGCTCTATAAACTTTCTTTAAATTTTGTTCTATAAGTTTGTCGTCGTTATAAATATATCTGACCATGCCAGGCTTACAGCACAAATAATCGGCGGTTGAAACGATTGTGATAAATAGACGACTAGCTAGATAGACAGACGAAGTTAGCAAAATTAATTTCTTTTTTGGCTACGGAATACTAAAAATGGTGAAGCATGAACTGGTTTTCGAAGACAAAGATGCCGTGGTATCAGAACGATGCGTCTTATGTCCATATCTGTTTCAGACATTGAGACTTAAAAGCCTAAAGGTAATGATATTATTTTATCATTATATTTTATGGAGTCTAAACCTAAACATGAGAAAGCAAATTACTTGACACAAAGAAGGTAATAAAATAGTTTCTTGTGAGATAAGAAAGAAAATTTACCAAAAGAAAATTAAATACAGGTATTCTAAATAAATCTCGGAAGGATACATTAGTTCAATTACAAGATTTTAGAGAATTGAAAAACTTCTAAACTGAAATGTTAAAAAATAATAAAATGGAGTAGAATTCTTAATCAAAAAGTTAAACTATTACAATGTTTATTATTTTAATGTTTACTACGTACTAAAGATTTATAATTGTTACACCTATAGAAAGATAATAAATGTAATTACAGAAGAAATTTGAAAACAATATAAGTCGTAACTATAGTGAAAACTGTATATTGCAAATTATTTTGTTAAAAATTATTTTAAAAAAGCTTAAATAATATTATTAACACATTTTTAAGCCCAAAGTTATTTTAATTAAAATGGACTAAACAATTTTTATAAAACTCACGATTAAAAAAAGGAAAAGCAAAATTAAAGGACAAGGAGAAAAAACGAGCTAAAGAACGAATACCAAAAAGATAAGAAAAAAGATTATATGAATTTGAAACATTTCATTTATTTCATCTTCCGTTACATAATATTTTTAAACAATAGAAAATAATATGATGAATGAATGAATTTATTTTCCAGATTATTTTGGATTATATTAAAAAACTGAATTTCTTTTTAATAAGAAATTACATTTTTTATCGTTTCCAGTACCTTAAACATTATAAAAGAATTGGTCTCCCAACACCTATAGGTTCAATTGTGCATAAAGTCGTTAATATGATATGTTTCCAGACATTAGGGTATTCCATAAAACTGCTTTATTTACAGGTTTATTAAAATAGTTTTTTATACTACAAAATGTCCTCTATTAAATCATATAAACTTCAGTCTCAAATATTTCGAAATAATTTCTAAATAACGAAATTACATCACGAAAAAAATTGAAGTCAAGTGTTTCTAATTCCTCTATTCGAAATGTCATTCACGCCACAGTACTGGCATGGCAATTGCTTACATGAGATATTATTTAAAAACAATAACTGTCATTTGACAGCTATCAAATAACACTATTCAATACAAAATAAGCATATCAAAAACTATTTTTTAATATTATTACGCTTATAAGGTAACAATTAAATTCATTTTTAATTAAATACATATTTCATCTAAATATTTGCTAATTCTTATTTTTTAAGTATTATTTATTTTCCAGTGTAACTGTAGGTCAGGTCATATACAGAGTTTACTCATTTAATATTTCTTCTGTGTAGGATTTCATGTGAAAAATAATGTTTTTAGAAATGTAGTATTTTACCAAAGAACAAGTCCCGTTTCCCAATAATTAAAAATTTCACTATTTTAAAAGCGTTTCTGCCATACTTGTTTCTTTACTTTAGTTCAGCGGCTCAACGAAAATCTAGATATCAAGTTCTGATTGCGTTAAATTTTGTCAGTACCTTTTTACACAACGTCTCGGGACAAATTCAGTTTAGCGAAAAAGTGAATTTCTTGTGTTTTTGTTTTAAATAAAAGAATGTAAGTAAAAAACAAAGTAATAAGCAAAAGTAGGGCTCAGTCGCGATTATTTTATTTGAAATTAAGTGATTTGAAGAAAGTTTCCTTACAAAAGGGTTCTTTGTCAAGGAGACATGAGTTTTTCGAGTTAATTACCATTCTTAGTAATATTAAACGCTGAATTTGCAAAAGCAAAGAGGAATTGATCTAAAAAGTCCAAAAAATAAAGATATGGAAATCGTGTAAAGAGAGGTTATAAAATTTATGTTTGACAGCCAATTGGCAGCCGTTTCTTCATAGAAATGGCATATTCCAAATATGTTTTTTGTAATAAATAAATTGTAACCGAGCCCTAATTTGTTTAGGCATTTTTATATAAATTCTTTCATTGAAAAAAAACTGGGAAGTCTAGATTTTTACTGAACTGAACTTGTGCCAACGTCTCTTTATATCAATATCTCTTATAAATGTATGTATGTTTATATCATTAGTAACAGGGCTTTTTGAATCGATTAACCCAAAAGAAAAAAAACGGAGCCCTTGTCATATTACTCATATGTCCATCTCTCTGTCACAGCCATTTTTCTCAGAAACCATTCAATAGCTATAAAATATATTAAATCATGTTTGTCTCAATAGCTAACACCCGAAATGTCCTGGTAGCAATTTTGGATGATGCAAATAATTTTTAATTTCATATTTTGGATGGAGTATCAATTTTAAGAGCAGGTTATAAATATTCCCAAAGGCTTTTTGAAGTGGAAAACTTCTTTTGGGACACCATGCGTACATTTTCTGTGCAGTGAACAAAACGGAGCCATCACTTTCGGGTCGGTGACACTGAATCGGATAAATTCGGCTTGCTTTAACCTCAGCCAAGCGAGCTCCCGAAGAGTCTCACACGATGTCTAACACAAAGAGCATTGGTTCAAGAATCAATTTTTACTTTTAATTAATATTTTATTTACAACACATGTCAAGAAGTAGATCCCTCCAAATCACCTCACAGTTAAATTTAGTTAAAAATTGTGTTTTTTCTGTAACTCATTTTCATTACCGTTAAACTTTTCATTAAACACTGGCTGGTGTCCTCTTAGCGCTCGCCGCACAAAGCATAAAAATAGAATACAATGAAATTATATTTCGTGAAATATTTTTTTTTTGAAAATTAAATAAATTTTCGGCAGTCAAGCCATTCGATAAACAGGTTCCTTCTCATTTTTAACATCAATTAAGAATATAATCGGGTGTATAGCTATATTAAGCATAAGGCTACAAATGACTCAAAATTTCACTACATATTCCTATATATATATATATATATATGTATGTATCAACATTTATGTAATAGATATTAAATTATACATAATCTACATAATTAATTTACGTTTTAATGTAAATAGAAATTTAATAGCTTATGTAACAATTGTAATATATAAACAAATAATATTTATTATACCTAAATAATCACTTGTTTATATCCATTCATATATTCATTAAAAAAATCAATGTGTCGTTATGAGTCATGATGAATAGTCCTGTTCCATTTAGAAAATTATAACACTGTTAAATTGTTTTAAACTAATTGGCATCTAATTTCTTCGTACTCAGATAAATAATAATATGTATAATTATTTAAACCCTTTACAGATGACGGATGAAGAAAATAATCTCAGCGATGAATGGATACGAAAAAGGAAGCTGGCTAATGCGCGCATGAGAAGATATCGTGAAAAAAAACAGAGTACATCTAAGCAACTGGATGAACCCACAATTGATGAAATAAAAAAAAAGCAAATTAAAGAAGAAAATAACCAAAAACGTAGAGAATTAGCCAGGGAACATTCGAAAAGATATTGTGAGAAGAAACAAATCGAATCTCTGAAATCTGATGAACATATGATTCACGACTCACAAATTCCCTCGCCTTCGCATGCTAATCCACCATTTGTAATAAGGAATCAAGGAACTACAGTTGATGATTCCCCGATTGCCGGTAATGGTTGCTATTTATGTTTCACCAAAGCATAAACAATCATTGCATTTATTAACAAGAATTTATTGTCAACACCGAAGCCAGATCTGCTCTTCCGAATAAAAATCTTCAAAAATTACAAATGATTTTGAGTGGAAACTTTAATGTCAATTTCTCAAAAGACTAATCAAAGCTTTTAGTTAATTTTTTTAAATCAAAATTAAATTTAAATAAATCAACGAACATATGTAAATTTAATTTTGATGTTCAACGATTATGTTAAAGAGCGCAACAAAATGCTGTACGATGCTTAAAACAGTGTTTCTATTTAGATATTTTTTGAATTAAATTAGAGTCTAAAGTAAAAATGTATTTTGTTGCGCTCTTTAACATAATCGTTGAACATCAAAATTAAATTTAGATATGTTCGTTGACTTATTTAAATTTAGTTTTGATTTAAAAAAACTAAAAGCTTTGATTAGTCTTTTGAGAAATTAATATTAAAATCTCCACTCAAAATCATTGGTAATTTTTGAAGATTTTTATTCGGAAGAGTATTTTATTTCGGAAGAGTTTATTATGTTAAAGTTATAATGTATTTCAGTTTCTATAAGCCTATTGTTTCATTCTTAGAATATGATAGCAACGAAGAAGTCCAATTGGAGCAAAATTCCATTGTATGATTTATTCACTAATATAATTATATATTTTGTAACAAATATTACTTCTTGAGTATAGAAATAAAATTAAATAATTGTGTTTTAAAATTGTTACCGATTCACCGAAATAATGTATGACATCAATGTAATTATTATTATGAACATATATTTTTTAAAATTGGGTAAATTTTCATTTCTATTATGTGATCATGAGTGCAGACCTGTGTTCTTTTTTCTTAAATTTTATAGCAAAAAATTCCACAGATATTTATTGAAAATGTCCCCAAAAATTGCTCTTCGAAACTTTTAAAATAAAAATTATGAAAAAAATCTAATTTATGAAAATCTTACCAAAAACTACAGCGGTTATTTCAAATTTCGTAATTTTTGAGTCACTATATTTTTGTGCCTGTGAAAAATATGCTCGATATGGCGATTCAGCGTCACCGACCCAAGAGTGACAACTCCATTTTGTTCACTGTTTATATGGTGAAGAATTTAATGTTTCTAAATTGTTTGTTAGTAATGCTATGTGCCCTTCAGTATTTATATATGCTCAGCTTTACAAAACGAGTATAGCGTAAGTTGCACACATTTTTAATATATTATAAGTTTATATTACTCTCGGTTGACATTATTGTGATGACCCATGTCCGACATGTGCCGCTCCGGTTGGGTATTTTGTGCTTTCCTATCTCAGCGGCCAATGACAACCCGCAATCATCATGAACGATAAATGGGTTAAAATACGTGATGATTAATGCACCCTCAGTAGTGGTGTTTCCATAACTTGGCACACTATCGTACACCTACAATACGCAAACATCATAACAATAACCTACAACTCCATATCTTTTTATTCTACATTAAACGTGCCTCACTTTTTATCTGCATAGAATGATTTATTCTGCTTTCCCCTAACCCATCCCGCGGTTACTAAATGCCACCGATACATTCAATAAACAACAGCGCCCGTCGGGGTTGGAGTATATCGGCAGGAATGCTTGGGATAATCAGCCAATAGAAAAGCTGGTCTCTCTCTATCTTTAAACAGTGTTCTCCAACTCCATTACGTTTTTTATCACTTTGTCCCTATGAGTTGTAGTATATGTTGCAAAGCGTATAATATCTCAATATTACGGGCTTTATAACACAAACAATTTTTTAAAATCGGACTTCAAATTTGGAAAATCTATAATATACTAGCAAAATTATACAATTGAGTTGTATAAATAATAACCTTTCCAAGAATATTTTGCATTTGTACATGGAATATCTATAATACACTAGCAAAGTTATACAATTGAGTTGTATAAATAATAACCTTTCCAAGAATATTTTGCATTTGTACATGGAATATCTATAATACACTAGCAAAATTATACAATTGAGTCATACAAATAATAAACTTTCCAAGAATATTTTGCATTTGTACATGGAATATCTATAATACACTAGCAAAATTATACAATTGAGTCGTACAAATAATAAACTTTCCAAGAATATTTTGCATTTGTACATGGAAAATTTATAATACACTAGCAAAATTATACAATTGAGTTATACAAATAATAACTTCCAAGAATAAATTTTTAAATAATTGATTTTGTTTTAATTTAAATAAAAATTGGAAGTTTTCGTTGATCTAAAACTGTAAATAATATAATTCATAAATTTATATAGCCATGGTGACTTTTTTCATAAATTGATACAATTGTTGCAGACCAAAATACAAAAATGGACGAGTGGGTCAGTCATTATTTTCAAAAGCCGCCCGAGTCGAAAACAACTATAAAGACAGAAGTGGATGAGGCGTCATGCTCTGATACGTATGTTGAAATTGAGGTGAAAATATTTTTTATTCATTTCTAAAAAAAATGCATCATTTTTAAACCAATATGAAAGGAAGTTCTAATAAAAAAGTTTCACAGTACACTTTGTAATCACACTAATAGCCCTTTGTGATCGCAGTATGTTCCAGTATACTTTGTAATCAGTAGTACCTCTTTGTAATCACAGTATGTTTTCAGTATATATTGTAATCACAGTAGTACCACTTTATAATAACAGTATGTTCCAGTATACTTTTTAATCATAATAGTACCTCTTTGTAATTACAGTATGTTCTCAGTATACTTTGTAATCACAGTAGTACCTCTTTGTAATCACGGTAGTACCACTTCGTAATCACAATATGTTGTAAGATACTTTTTAATCATAATAGTACATCTTTGTAATTACATTATATTCTCAGGATATTTTACAATCACAGTAGTATCCCTTTGTAATCACAGTATATTCTCAGTATACATTGTAATCACATTATGTTGCCTGTTATATATATTTGATAATATTAATTTTTCTGTTTCTCATATGTAAAAATCGGAAGATCAATCAGGTGTCCCTCATCTTTCACAGCTGCTATTGTCAGAAAATGTTTGAATAGGAATCTGTAATTTTATTGTTCAACCAATAACCAGTGAACAAACATATTATATATAATTTAGCAATTAGTATTTACATGGCGAGTACCAACTACACCACACCGTATTAAAATATCCTACTTCAGAAACTAATCGCTAGTATTTTGTTGTTTGAAAAAACATGCTTGAACATACTATACCATATAATACCTTTTATTAATTACAAATTTATTACAATACCAACGTATCGTTATAAATTGCCAACCATATTTTTTAAATTCAGAATCGGTATTAGATATTTTATAAATCAATAAACCTCACCATAAAATTAAATGTAACCTTTGCCTCTTTCTCTCTGACAATGACTCGATCAATCATAAGTCATTTCACGCTGCATTATCTACTTGACTAAATCATAAGTCATTTCACGCTGCATTATCTACTTGACTAAATCTAAATGTAGCTGCGAAAGGTGAATAATCCCGGCATGAATCATGATCGACTTGGTATCTTCAATTCCTACTGATATAAATATTAACTTAGTATGAAATATTGGAACAAAATATATTATTACTTCACTGTAAAACATCTTTGATTCATTATAATTGGTAAAATATAATTTTGTTCCCTTTTGGTTTTATTAAAACATTTTAATAAATAACACATTTCATAATGATGTTATCAATACCGTTGATGTTACTTATATTTTCTAAACAAAGGTAACTTTGACCAGTAAAACATTAACAAAAGACACACTGTCAATAAATGAACTAAAAAAAATCCTATAATTTTATGTTTAGCTACTGAGACAACTTTTTTAGGTTTTCGTACCACGAAATTTTAAAAAACGTAACATTTCACTTTGTTATCTCAAGAAAAACTAGAGGTATCGACGTTAAATGAATTTCAAATACTAATATTTATAACCCAGAAATCCTTCAAATGCCACATAATAACTCAATGACTCGCACGTCAAAACATTACTACCTTATATTCATTTAATTTTTTTTTTCTAAAAAGTGTTGTTCTAACAAGTTTTTCAAGTTAACTCAAATTTTGATGTCACGTAGATCAAAACAAGTATACAAGTGTAAAGCCAGTGTATTGAAACAATATCAATAAACATATTAACGTATTGTCAACATCAACATCACTATATTAACAATAGCAAGCAGTGTTCTAATTTACTTGCTACCGCTTAATTTAAAATGTTTTACTTTAATGATAGAACACTCAAATCTTTTATGTCACAAAGATTAAAACAAGTATACAAAAGAGCAGACAGTGCTAAGAAATTTGTTATTATATTATCGAAATCACTCTATTAACCATATTAAGCAGTGTTTTTTTTACTTGTTACTGTTTAATTTAAAGTCTGATTCTGACGAGAGAACACTCAAACCTTTGACGTCACCTAGATGAAAACAAATGTACAATGTACAATTACTGTATTAACAATATCAAGCAGTGTTTAATTTACTTGCTACTGTTTAATTTGAAAGTGTGATTCTGATGAGAGAATACTCAAATCTTTTATGTCACATAGACCAAAACAAATATACAACACATAAGCAGTGTATTGCAACAATACCAAAAAATTGTCATTGTCAACATCAATATTACTGTATTAACAGTATTAAGCAGTGTTTAATTTACTTGTTACTGTTTAATTCAAAAAGTTTTACTCTGATGAGAGAACACTCAAATCTTTGACATCACCTAGATGAAAACAAATATACAACGTACAAGCAGTGTATTGCAACAATACTAAGAAATTTATCATTGTCAACATCGACATCACTATATCAATAACATCAAGCAGTGTTTAATTTACTTGTTACTGTTTAATTCAAAAAGTGTTATTATGATGAGAGAACACTCAAATCTTTTATGTCACATAGATCAAAACAAATATACAACAACCAAGCATAGTATTGCAACAATACCAAGAAATTTGTCACTGTCAACACGTTATATTTTATTAACAATATCAAGTGGTGTTTAATATACTTGTTACTGTTTAATTTAGAAAGTTATATTCTGATGAGAGAACATGGATTATAACGAATATACAAGCAGTGTATTGCAACAATATTAAGAAATTTGTTAAAATATTATCGACATGGAAGAAGTAAAATAATGTGAATGGAAGAAGTAAAATAAATTATGCGAACTGGCTTCAAAGATTAGATCAAAAATTAATAGGTGCCAAGCTTTTATTTAAAAAACTGTGTTGGGTTTCCTGAAAACAATAGAATTTTGCATAAACTATCTAAAAAGGTTTAAAACAAACACTGTAAACATCTTGGATTTTTTGAAGTTACAATCTTGATGCCTTTCATAAATTTATGTTCATGCTGTCAAAAGAACTGTAGGCTAACCTTTCCATCTTCACTGATTACCTGTCTTATTATAAATTCCTTTCCAAACTTTTCACATTGCTTGTGAAAAGTTTGGAAAGGATCCATCAACAGTTGGATAAAACTTTTTCTCGAAATTATATTACTGTATTACTATTCTTTCACATGTTTTAAAGTTTTACTGTAACTTGACGGAAAACATTCTCCTACAGATGGACAAGGTCCTTACAAAGTCAAATCGATTGTTCCACAGTAAAGATTACACATATTTAAATGCCAAAACTTTGTAAAGAGCTGTGCATGACTCATATCTGTAAAACAGTTTTGGAATAAAGCAACTCATTCAATATTTATTGTGGTATCAAAATTTAAACTCAGTATCTTAACTTTCAATCCATTCCTCATTCTAAAAATTATTAAGCTTACCTTTATTAGTCTGTTAGTGCGAGAAATGATATGCTGTTTGTTATATTAGAATATGTTATGTAGAAACTGGAAGACAGTAACTTGGTCATTGTTTTCTTTATTTCTTGCCACCTTTGTTCACGGCTTGGCTTGCTGGATAGTCGAGTTGCCACAGCAATTAATACACACTCAATGCGGTGATACCTACCAATTTGGAACAAACCACGTAACTTGATTTGATGAAGCGATTAATTTTTCTAATATTATCTGTAGCAATCTTAATAATGTGAAATTGGAATGATTCCGTAATGAAAATATATTATTGTATTTCAGATCGATATAAACTGCGTAAAAAAAGAGCCAGGTTTGACGCAAGACGTAAAGAATGAGCCTGAATTGCCGCTGAAGAGCTATGTAACTGATGGCTTCAAAAGTGAGTTGTTACCTTTAACACATAATAATTAAATAAACATCCTTAATGAGAGAGGATTTTTAAGAGTGGCTTCGTCACAATATATAAGTTGTTATACTGAGAACAGATTTAGATTAAGCACTTGCTACATTTCTGTCTAGTGTCAGAAATGTTATTCTACTCTCATGTATGGCACAAACCGGGTTTCCATTTCATTATGTATTTTAACTTTCAGAAATATTCATAGGTATATTGTATAAGAGATAGTCCTATAATTTTACTGATATATAAGAAGGTGTGTTTATTTTATTCATAGATTTTTTTTTGATTGAAAAGATTAAAAAGTATTAAAATGACATCAAATATACATATATATATATATATATATATATATATACATTATATGTATATATATGGCATTTAACGGGGGTACTACTTATGTAAAAAAATAATCAACTCTGAAAGAAAAATTTATGTAAATAAATAGTATTTTTCTAAAACTTTATAAAATAGTTATCCTATCAAAATTAACATTCCCTAAAATAATGTCCACATTTTAAACATATACTGAATATACATCTTCTGATGGATAAGTCAGAAGACGCTTACCGTATTTGCCGAAATTTTTACGATTTATAAATTCTCTTGTTCGTTAGTTCATGATTGTACCAAAAAATTTATGCGAAGTTCATAATATATATGTTATTTAGTTTTCTAAACCACGAATTGGCCTATATGTTCAATAACCAATTTAATAAATTGTGATAAACCCTCAAAAGTGTTACGTAATCTATCTAATAATATCAAAGACATATCTACAATCTTTTAATGGCCATTTAGAATATTATCACGCCAGCCTTGAGTTGTGATGACAGAACTAATGAATAACACGGGGAACCTTACAATTAATAAACTTTTAATATATCTTTCTGGGGAAAAACTAATCTTTCCTTAAAAAATAATATTGTTCATAATTTTTTTAAATATTTGCTATAATCAAATATGCCTATAAAAATGACATACGTTTCCGTTCGTTTGATATATATGTATAGGATTTTGTCAGTACAAGTACCTATGTAAGTAAGTACCTATGTATGTATGAGAACATGTTATAAAGTCTCAATTCTTGACCGATTTTGGTGATTCTTTTGTCTGCCGATTGATTAACTTAATAGTTCGTGAAAAAAGACTGTTGATTGAAAATCTCTGTAGACTCCGATGAGAAAATCTCCGTATTTTCGTACTCGGTGACGGTTCTCGGTCTCAGTAGTTTGTTCGGATTATCCTGCTCCTTTACATCTCCTGCCCCCGGTTTTTATATTTTTTTAACAATTAAGAAATAGGGCGATTCAATTTTAATTTCGCTAGTGATTTTTATTATATAGAATAATTTGAATTTTGTAAAGAATTTTCTAAAAAACCTCAGTTTTTTCATTTATTCTGGTTGTCTGGTCGTCTGTTCTCGGTATTCAATTTGTTCTGGTCGTCTTTCTGCTTTCTATCTCCTTCACCCTGTTTTTATATTTTTACTTTTATATATTAAAAAGTAAAGGTGCCACTTTTGGATTCACTAAAGATTTTTATTATGTCAAAAAATTTCATTTCTATAAAAAATTTTTTGTTGAAAATGGGTATTAACGTGCTTCTCGGCGGAAGGTAAACGGGAAAAATAGTAATTTTATGAATTTCCACTCAGTTTATACTTTCTTTTAATTTGACTTCTACATGGAAAACTAATCTTTTCTATGCATATTTAAATTGCCATGTCATTGGGTTATTATTAAAACCACACCTAGATCTTATGGAGCTAAAAGTATTTCCAAAGGTGTTATTTATAGATTGTATTCAAAAAGATAACTTGCAATTTCTACCTTTTTTAGTTATATATGTGTGTATATGCATTCAAAAAGGTCACTTGCCATTTCTACTTTTTTTAGTTATATATGTGTGTATATGATTTCAAAATGGTCACTTGCCATTTCTACTTTTTTTCAGTTATATATGTGTGTATATGCTTTCAAAAAGGTCACTTGCCATTTCTACTTTTTTTAGTTATATATATGTATATAGGCATTCAAAAAGGTCACTTGCCATTTCTATTTTTTTTAGTTATATATGTGTGTATATGCTTTTAAAAAGGTCACTTGCCATTTCTAATTTTTTTAGTTATATATGTGTGTATATGCTTTCAAAATGGTCACTTGCCATTTCTACTTTTTTTAGTTATATATGTGTGTATATGCATTCAAAAAGGTCATTTGCCATTTCTACTTTTTTAGTTCATAAAAAAGTGGCAATTTTAGGTGAAAGTATAAAAGATAAAAAGTGGCCTTTTGAATATGGTCTGTAGATATTTTACTCTTGTTATCTTTATTAAAAGCTAGATCTAAATATGTTGTATAAATTATGATAATGGTACGGTTTAAATACCAGATAGATTTTGGTCCAAAACTTCTCGTTTATTCATTAGGCGCAAAGAGTTAGAAAGAAAAGAAAGTTCCTGAAAATATTTAATAGGTCATTACAAGGCTGATATATAGCGTAACAGCTTCCAAATTCTCATGTTGAGATAACAGTACTGAATAGCTCTTGCAAAAGAGCAAGGAAGTAATTGCGCTACTAGTATCATTTTCATTTTGTGTTTGAGATATTTAATGTGCCTAAATATAATTTTATTCCCCAATTTTAGATCTCCTTTGAGTTTAATATTATGTTAACATAACAATATGACTTGTCAATAAAATATACAAAATCATATTTCTGACAGACGAAAACCATACAATTTTATTTACTAAACTTAAAAATAAGTGGGAAAACTTAAAATGGAATGTATATAGTATGATATGTGTATTTTACAAAGTCTAGTTGAATGATAATTTAGCGGAAAATGAGAGATGAAAGATGTAAGTAATCATGTTTACACATGAAACGTCTCTTTATTTGAGTAATCCTATATATTTATTTCACAATTCAACACTGAATATTATACCATTGCTTATTCTAAACAATTATCTGAAAATTATAGTTCAAACTACGTAAAAATGCTGAACTACAGGGGGACACTAATGAAATGGGAGACTGGAACACTAACGAATGGACAACTTAAAATGGAATGTATATAGTATGATATGTGTATTTTACAGTCTAGTTGAATAATGATTTGGCAGAAAATTAGAGAGAAAGGTGCGTGTACTTATGTACGCGCATGAGAAGTTATACTTCTTTGGCATCATTAAATAATACATACGGATAGATAACCTCAATTATATGGGAGCACTTGAAAAAGTCTATAAACACTATTTTTTCACTAATATTTACGAATAGTAAATATATTAATCAAAATATTGAATTTAAATCACTACTGAATATAATTTATCAGCACATATATAAATCGCACTTATATTTTTTTATCCAATAAATTCAAATGAAAAAACGGCTCACTGCGTCAATATTATGTACTTGAAGTATTTTTGTTACGTGAAATTATTAATCATATCTATCAAAAGATGGCGCTGCGCTGATGTAAGGAAATTATAAACTAATTGATATTTTAATTCTGTATGAAAAGTGAATAAAAAATAAAGATAAAAACAATATTACCATAAAGCTAAATGCCTTATGGTAATATTGTTTTTATCTATTATCTGCATAAATTAAAATCATCATCAAGTAAATCTGCATCAAATGGTAATATTGTTTTTAAATATCATCTGCCTCTCTGTATAAGTATTTATCTGTGAAACTTGGATATGAGATTTATTAGTAATATAAATAAAGAATCACATTTAATGACATCAAACATTTTTAAATTATTCGAAAGACAAATAAAATGCAGAATCTAAAAATAAAAAACTTGTCTTGGAGGCGCCGGGTATCGATCTCGGTACCTCTCACATGCTAAGCGAGCGCTCTACCATCTGAGCTACGCCCCCAACGTAAGTTTCGTACAAAATATTGGTATTAATATATAGTCTCAATAACTGCAACCGCTGCAACTTCATACTGTAACTTTTGTGTGACGAATCTTAAAATTTCACTCTCATCATTTTTTCATAACGCGCCTAAAGAAGTATAACTTCAATAATCGTATTTACACATGAAACGTCTCTTTATTTGTGTAATTCTATATATTTATTTCACAATGCAACACTGAACATTATACCATTGCTTAGTCTAAACAACTTTCTGAAAATTATACTTGAAACTACATAAAAATGCTTAACTACAGCGGGACACTGACGAAAAGGGAGACTATGGGAGATTATTATCTGTTAACATTGTTTTAATGATACATATATTGTCATCTCTTTTTTACTGGTAGTTATGTCAAAAGGAATATTTTCTGACTCGCACCTTTGTCCGTTTATTAGTATACGTAACAATAGATGAAGACATACTCTCCTGTAACTTAGCTGACCATTCACTCTTAAAGATTCGTGGGAGGAATTAGATGAAGACATATTATCCTATAACTTAGCTGACCATTCGCTCTTAAAGATTCGTGGGAGGAATTTTAATCTCCCTGATAATCCTCATCCAAATTAATCTAGCGCAATTAAAAAACTTGAAACAGGTCTTAGGTTATATTCGTATTATATGGCAGTACTAATTTTATCGTTTCTGCTGTAGGTAAAATAGCTTTGTATTTTGAGGAAGAATATTCTATTTGGCTACCACATTAACTAACACCAATTCAACTTCAAAAGAGAGCCGACTTATACACTGCACAGCTACTGAGTTCCCACTGCACAGCCACTGAACATCTCATCGACTGAGCTTGCTCACTCTTCTTACTGTGCTCTCAGATCTCTCAACCCCCCTCCCTATTATTACCTGTCTCGCTTGGTGTCTAACTATTTACACATTAAACAAATTAGAGACCTTCTTCAATTACGATTATCCTTATATGGGTTTTATAATTATTTTTATTGTGTTTATTTGAAAAATTATATATAATAATATAGAATTTATTTATTTTTTCTAGCTATGCTATATTTCTTTTACTTAGCCCACTTGCAAAAAAATTAGTAATATATTATATCTGCTTTAGGTTAATCGACAAAGTTGCTGGATTACATCTTACAATTAGATTTATCTGTCAAGTTGTCAAATGTCAGACATTATCGAATGTCAATTCTCATAAATTGTCAATGTTTTATTTTTTATATGGCATTTGTGATTACTTCATTTGTTCATCTTCTAACTACTTTTTGATTCTATGTAACATAATAAAACCTATCTTCTTTAAGTGCTATTTTAAAAAAGATGTATTTTTGGGACTTGAACATGAAGCCTTACATATAAACCACAGATTTTTTTATTTTAATTCTTCTGTACTGAAAGATAATAATTTATAATGCTGACATATCAAATAATTGACCACATTTTAAATATTCATATTATCGTATCCACAGGTGAGCAAAAATTTATACCAGGAGAGCGGAATGATGCTGAAGAGAGCATCGAACAAGACATGCCGCTCCACATCAAAGAGGAACAGGAGGATACGGACTTGGACATTGGCCCCACTGTGCTCCAGCAGATGGACTCAAATTATACAAAAAACCAGGTGTTGCAATGTTCATAAATCATAATCATTCTTAAAATGGTAGAAATTTAACTTGGTCCAGTTAATTTCCAGGGCGCCGTAATGAAATAAACAACCGTACAAATCAACTAAATGATAAATAATAACAGTCTATATAGATTACAAGCAAAAACATAATGGAAATAACCTCTTATGATTCTTAAGAAATCACATTAAAATCTCTAACGGCTACTTTTTTATTTTATGTAAAATAAACTTCCCTTAATGACAACGGGAATTCAAAATGTTCACGTAATGGGGTTGAAGGAGGTCAAAAATATGGGGTACTACTTTTCCCTTTTCAATATATACATTTCTCATCTTTCTCTCTCTCTCTTCACCTTTATACATTTCTCACATCTGTTGATTAAGTTATATAAAGCCCCCAAAAAAAATTTTTTTCTTTACAATAGGCTAAGATTGCAGACTTACCACTTCATTATCACTTAATTTTTTTAGTACAAGGTTTCTTTTTCATTTTTGGGAACAAATAACAATCTGAAGGGGCCAGTCGGGGCTGTAAGGTGGCTGTTGCAGTATTTGAAAACCACACTTCTAAGGACCGCCTTCGCAACATGGCTCTTGTGTACAGGTCCATTGTCATGGAAAAAAAGCACCTTTCGCTAATTTTCTTTTTTTTTCTCTTTCAATGCTTCTTTAAGTGGCTTCAGTAAACCAGTGTAATATTGTCCCGTTAAAGAAACATGCTTATCTTTGAAGTCAATGAGCAGGATATCCTTAGCAAGAATTCTCGACAATAATTGCAACACCTTAAACTTGCGTGCAGTGATATAAAGACCTATTGAAATAAAAGCGATATCCGCTACCGATGCTGGTATTAGTAATACCCAAGTGATATTAGTATTTTATATGGCATTTCTGCAGCTGTCGCGCAACCGGAACTGCGTACCAAAGCGGTATGCAATACTGTTTCTTTCAAGTTATCAAACAAAATATTATACACTAAAAATCTAAACGCAACCAACAATACAGCGACGATGACAGAAGCGCAGTGAGCCTGTACAGGAGACCGCTACTGGTTCCAGTAGCGAATACTGCTGTGTTTTGTGCACCGCATTATTTGCATGCCCATTGGGATATCGCTACTGGCACAAGTAGCAGATACCGCTTGTATTTGAATAGGCCTTAAAGTGGGTAGAGTACCCTTTTTATACATTTGCATAGACTCCTGCTTAGATTCAGGCTCCTAATAATGAACCCAGGTTTTATCACCCTTAATAATGGGCTCAAAATTTCATCCTTATCCTATCTACAGAGATCCAAAAAGCCGCTTGAACGCTCGACACATTGTTGCTTTTGTGGTGACAGCATTTCACGGCACCCATGTTGCACCGACTTACCAAAATGGTCATAAAGAATATTAAATATAGATATAGAAGATATTCCAGCCATTTCTCCCAATTACTTCTTCTCTAATCGGGCATCTTCCAATACAAGTTTTTCAACAATGTCCGAGGAGGTAACCTTGGCCACCCAGAGTGCGGTTCGTCTACTGTGAAATCTCTGTCTTGGTTTAAGAGATTATGCCACTTGTAAATCATGGTTTTACTAGGACAAGAGTCCCCGTAAACTGATGACATCCCATCCAATTTTGTTTGTGGTATTTGATAACAACTCAAAATTTGATTTTCGCCGCATTGTTGACTTCTTAGCTCAGAGGTTAATGATAGAATTAAGCTAAAACTTGATATATATATTTGTGATGAGTCACTCATTAGCAACTATGCTATTAAGCAAACCCCACCCATCGACCTCCCTTCTATTTCGTGATTTTTTTGAACTACCCTCATATCATCACTGTCTATTTTAAGCACTGCATCTTTCACAGCAGCATTAGCAACGTATGGCAAGTCCAAATAGTCCATATTTTTCTGGTATTTTATATTTCTTAAAGACACTTTTTAAACATTAAATATTTTCTTCGTACAAAAAGAGGTATAAGGAATGTATAAAATAATATGAAAACAGTGACAGAATTTTGGTGATGTTTAAATGTGCTCAACATTTATTTAAAGTCATTTTTGGTGTCATCAAAATATAAGCATTTAATAAAACCTTATGATTATCCTGATTTATTGGATATAACAACTCTTCGATTGATGAAGAAAATATAGCATTTTGGTGAGAAATAAACTA
The DNA here is from genome assembly GCA_039881145.1 of Druceiella hillmani. NCBI lineage: Eukaryota > Metazoa > Arthropoda > Insecta > Lepidoptera > Hepialidae > Druceiella > Druceiella hillmani. Next base: position 36,361,626 of record JAYKKI010000019.1, read on the forward strand.
GAGAGAAAGGTTTCTACTTCTAGAAATCCGAATGATATAAATTAACAGTTTCATAATTGAAAAAAAGAAATGAATTTTAATATCGGCTCTAAATAACGGCCATTCTAAACGTGACACGAAATTCGTGAAAAAATACCAAAGAAACAGAAGAAAAAACCCATTTTTGGAACAATAAAAATGGTTTTTGCTCACACAACTCAAAAAACGATCACGAAAATCAATGAATTAAAGTACAAATTGTTGCAACATCCATCCTATTCACAGGATTTAGCTCCCTCTGACTTCTAGCTGTTCTCACATCTCAAACAATTCACGTGTGGGAAACAATTTTCATGGAACAAAGAGGTAAAAGCAGACGTAGAAGCATATTTTAACAGTCTTCCGAATTCTCACTTCAGGAATGGAATCCATAAATGAGAAGATCACTGGAGCAAGTGTATTGAAGTGTAGGGAGAGTACATTGAATAATAAAATGTATTCCAGACCATAAAATCATCTTTTTCTTATAGATCGGCAAAAGTTATTGAATAATCTGATATTAAATTATATAAACATAATCTACATAAATAATTTACATTTTAATACATATATAAATAATCAATAGTTTGTATAAAATATAGTAATATTATGTAAGCAAATATTATGTATTATATAATAATTCATAATATTAAAAAAAAAACCCTTTACAGATGATGAATGAAGAAAATAAGTACAGTGATGAATGGATACGAAAAAGGAAGCTGGCTAATGCACGTATGCAAAAATATCGTAAAAGAAGACGGAGTGAATCTAAGAAACTGGCCATGGCCCAGAATGAGGCTATGACTGATGAAATTAAAAAAATGAAAGAAAAGCAAATTAAAGAAGAAAATGACAAACGACGGAGAGAATTAGCCAGAGAACGTTCGAGAAGATATCGTGAGAAGAAACGTATCGAAGCCTTAAATCTGTTGACCATGTAATTCACGACTCAGAAATTGCCACGGCTTCGCACGCTAATCCACCATTTGTAATAAGAAATATGTTTTATGTTACCCAGATTGCCGAAACACCCACAAATATGGTTATTCCTCTTATAGTGCATCATGATTTAGAAAATGTGAATCTCAGTCTATCAGTTATTGAATTGAACTTAAATCCAATGCATTTATAACATTGAATATATTTGACGTTAATTTTGTAGAAATTCATTATTCACAATTAAATGAAACTACGTGATGTAGTATTATTTCTACTTTCTTTAATTTCTTTACCACGACTTAGGTTTCGTTGTATTACAACATCTTCAGGTAGGATATTAGCAAAGATTGTATAAAGATTGATCTTTGCTAATATCCCACCTGAAGATGTTGTAATGCAACGAAACCTAGGTCGTGATAAAGAAGTTAAAGAAAGTAGAAATAATACTACATCACATAGTTTCATTTAATTTTATTTATAACATATTTCAGTTTCCACGAACCTATTCTTAGAATATGATTATTGCTTCATTCTTAGAATATCATAGCTACAAAGAAGTCCAATCAGAGCAAATATACAGGTGTCCAGTAAGATATAGACCAACTGAAAAGGGAAAATAGGCAGTATATGACTGAGTTACTGACAAAGTTTGACCTTAACAAAAATCTCTTAGTTTTCGGGATATGAGACACGATGATCTTTGTGTACCACGACCACAAATTAAGTCTGACTGTTAATTTTTTGTATTTGATTATAGTTGAATAGTAACCCTTTTGAATTAATTAGAACATTTTTACAACACTAATATGGTTCTCTGAAAAAAAACTTTTAAGGATTTTGTAATTTTTTTTCTCAACTCTTTATGCTAAAAAAATGTATTACTCAAAATTAGCAAACCATTTTAAAAATTGGCACATGTTATGCGAAAACTACAGTGATAAAAATCTTACTGCCTCAATTGCAAAAAAAAATTTGTATGTGTATTTAGCCATACATTTAAGTTATACTTCTTTATCATAATAAAAGAATAACTTTTATTTAGCATGCAAATAATTAGTGGAAATAAAGTAATAAAAGGACTAGAGTGTGATTATATATTTAAATTTTAAAAATTGATATATAATTATATTTTAAAAATTGAAATTTAAAATTCATTTGACAGATGAGTGGTCCATCATATTATTTTTCTGTTAGCTTTCCACCATAAGCCAATCATCTGCCAGACCATTTCCAAATTATTACGCTTCAACTTTATTATTTTCTCTTACAGAATGGTAAAAAATTGGATCTATTTATCTAGAATTACAATCATTATCATTTATTGTTATTATTATTAATTATAATAATAATTATTCTTATTTATTGAATTAATTAGATTTAATTTTTTTTTATAATGTAAATGAATACTTGGCATTCAATTTAATATAAACACCTAAATATAATTAGTTGTTAAATTTACTAAAATAATTTAAATAAAATATAATTAAAAATAAAAATAAATTAATATACCGAAAATTTATTGTAATTTATTAATTTTAAGTATTTAACAAATGATAAAATAATAATTTGTAATGCAAATAAATACATACCAAATCGAAAATGGCCTTGCACTTGATTAGGTTACAATAGAAAGCCAACAAAAGAATAAAATAAAATGGTGGACAACTAATCTGTCAAATAAACTGTAATAATATATTTAGTGAGCAACTTCAGGGTGCTGATGTTTGTTGCATCGCGCCAACTTCATCCTGTATTTTTAAAATTACACTGCCATCATTTTTTCATAACAAACCTAAAGAAATATAACTTCAAAAGATATTCCCACTTAACGCCAGTAGAGACCCATTGTGTGGTAATTATCCAATATTTGAATTTCCATGTTAATTCATTTATCTTTAATGTTTTTTTCATGGAAACTATTTAATACTCCTGAAAAACAATAAAAGTAACATTAGATTAACCCATCTACATTTCGGGTGCTAATTAGTAAATTTATGTGGGATGTCCCTGAATAACTGAAACTCTCAACATCTGCACCGCCAAAATTTAATTATCACCTAATTGTGAAAATAACTTCAATGGAAACTACCTTAAAGAAATTATGAAATTTTCTAAATGATAAAGTATTTTTTTTATTTAAGAGTATATAAAGAGGTATTGAATATATTTGGCGTTAATTTTGTAGAAATTCATTATTCACAATTAAATGAAACTACTTGATGTAGTATTATTATCTTTAAGTTCTTTACTACAACCTAGATTTCGTTGTATTACAACATCTTCAGATGGGCTGTTAGCAAAGATCTTTGCTAAAAGCCCACCTGAAGATTTCATTTAATTGTATATAAAGAGGTATTAAAAAAAATTTTCAAAATTAAAAAAGACCATTTTTTCGCCTGTTTTTCTATTTCATAATATTTTGTGAACTTTGGCAGATGACAAACTGATTTTATTGTAAAGAAAACTTAAATCAATTTATAAAAAAAACATTTAAAGTCATATGAATCCAAATTACGTCCAAAAATCATATAATCCAATCCAAAAAATGCATAAACATTATTGAAAAAAGTGACTTGTCAAGTTTTTACTGCGCATTGAAAAAAAATTGCTACAATAAAACTAATTAACTTTTTATTTTACAACTTTGATGAATTGCATATAAAATTGTAAAAAAAACTATATAATTTTCGTGAAATAAAATGATAAATTATTCAAGAAAAAGCGTGGAAATTTTTTTCTTCATATATTACCATAGTATATTTTCTAAAATACCAAAAAAGTACTTAGTACTTACTTTAATTGTATACTTCCATTTAAACATACATAATTTTGAAAATATGTATAAAGAAAAAAATATTACGTTTATCTGATAAGTGAAAGTATTTTAAAATTAATTTTAACGTTTTGTTTGGTCACAGTGCATTTTATGCTATCGAGAAATATCGTCCTTGGTTATAATTTTTTCGTTAGAAACATATTTTTTTATTTATGTTATCACAAAATACGTAATAAATCCAGAGAAAATTATTTCCTACTGTGAATATGTTACGTTATATTTTTAATTAATTCTGAAAGAAAAACTCGGATATATTTTTAATTAATTCTGAAACGAAAACTCGAATATGTGTACGTGTATGACGATAAATCAAATATTAACCGGACTTTTGTTTTAGAACATTTTTTGATATGGTAAATAAAACTTTGAATACACCTTATTTTTCTATATAATCTCCTTATTTATTCTCACATTATTCCGTTATTAATTCCGTCATCAAAGGATGAATCTCGTCACATCTGTAACCAATTACGCACGAACGTTTGTACAACTTCGTCTTCGTCAAAGTGATAATGAAACATGTAATGACCCACCCTGGGGTATAATGATGCACCCAAATCTCATCATAGGTGACAATGTGCCTTAAGAAATCATCCCCCTCTTTTCGATATCGTGCCAAGTCTTTCACACCGTAAGATGGTTTGCTTTCTGATCTTCCATTAAGAGGTGAGGAACCACCTTGCTGACACTTTTCGGTTACCCAAATCATCTGCACTCGCATATAATATTCCGACGTGCCGCAATTTGCGATATTGTAAGGCGGCGGGCTCCTTCACTCATCTCACGGATCGCAAGAATATTTGTTTCACTGATGCTTGTCCGCGGTCAGTTTGCATGGGTTTCATTTTGCACTTACTCTCGGCCATCAGAAAATGTTTGTGCCAGTGGTAGCCTAGGGTGCTTGAAAGCGTTTTTTCAGTGAACTGTGTAGTTAGTCGATGCAAAATTTTGGCAACTGTTATATCCTCCCGTGACAAAAATTTAATAATAATATGTTGCTCAACAGACTTGTGTACCTCTTGCTCAAACATTATTCTCCTAATAGCCAATCTGCTCTAACGAGCTAAACCGATTTACTCCCCTCCACTTTATATCCCCACCCAACATATATCAAGACGTCACGTTACTCACTTCACCTAGGGACCGTTGAAAAGAAAAGCCCGTTAATATTTGATACATTTGAATTCCTGTACTTGAATTCTAGGTATGCAAAGCGAATCGAACGTTAAATATTTAAAAATAGTGAATAATCACAATCTGCAATAACTGTAATTTGTTTTGATATATAACAATATATATATTTTACAAAAATTTGCCACGTTATTTCATCCATTTCCCACAGATCTCACGAAGTCTACTTTACAATTCACGAACACATATCTAAATTCAGTTATTTATTTCACACATGTATTAATTTAAAACACATTTTCGTATTATTTTATCGCAAAGTATGTAATATACTAAATCTAGAAAAAATTTTTCTCACTGTGGAAATAATTTGAATAATTCGGAAATGAATACTAACGCGTACCCGTAATTCTTGCGCGCGTCCTCAAATTCAAGGTCACAATAATTCAAATCACTATAATTGTTAGATAAACAAAATAAATAATCACAATTATTTATAATAATATCTTCAACAATAATTTCTGATTATTTTAATACGTAATAATGTATGTATTGCAAAAACTTTCCATTTTAATTGTTTGATTTCTGATGGATATCTCACATGCATAAGTCACGATACACAAACCGCGGTTGTGTGACTCAAATATTTTTTACCCAAACACTATTGTGACCGAGCTGCATTTAATTGAGTCAATATGTATTTTCAATATCGAATAACACAAATGGGGAAACGTGTTTTGTTCACATTTATTAGCATAAACTCATTCGAAACTTTGACGTGTGCCATGTATAATTTACGTAAATTTTTACTTTGTCTGGGAACATACTGCCTGCAATTGGCTCTAATGCATGTGTGACATCAAAGCAATAAAAGTAATTTAAGATTAGAAACAATTTTATATATTATGGTTTTTATTCAAATTTTTTTTAAAAGGCACCACGCCAAGAGCAAGTATGCGAGTAAGAAGAAAAATACATACGTATCTATATCTCAGAAAATAAGAGATTTTTATAAGGACAAATTTTGTCAGTAACCCAGTCTTGTAAGGATAGCTTGGCCTGTCTTCCCTTTTCGGTTGGTCCAAATACTTGGTGACACTTGTATACTTTGTACCCAATACTACTTCATAAGTATAGAAATAAAAATAAATAATTGTATACCAAAATTGTTACTGATTCGCCAAAATAATATAGATCATGTAACATCAGTGTAATTATTGTTATATATACATGGTGTCCTGGAATAGATGTTGGACAAAGAAAGACGCTATTCGTTGGCTATAAAGAAATAAATTGTCGTTGGAATAAAACGTAAAACTCATTTACTACACCCAATACTTGCCTGGAGTGCGGTTTTTACCGCAGCTGTTTACTGGTTATTCCCCCGAGCTGTGCTGAAAACGATGACAAATAATTATGAATATTATTTTCAAATTCCTGGGTCCAGATTTTCCTATCAAAAAACGTGTCCCAACCATCTGATTCTGTAGGACTTGACTCTCAAAACGTTTGCTTTTTATATAAGCTTCTTCAGATATTATTTTCTTTGACCGCTCCAAAAATTGATCATAAGATCTTTCTTTCGAAGATGAGTAGCCTATTCTCTTCCGCTTTATTGATTGCCCAAGTTTCGCTACCATACAAAATGATAGGTATTTTGATACTTACCTTTTAATATCCTTTAGTATTGCTATAATAATTTTGAAATTGCTAACATCTGCATCCTTTAGAATTTTAGGTTATAATTTGGGTATATTTGCCATTTACTATAAAAACATGTGTTAATGTAAAATGTCCTTCTATCTAGGGGTCTGCTTTACGTGTGCAACTTTTATGTGTGTGCCAGAAAACATAAAAATTCATTACGCTATGAGTGAATACGAGAATGTATTTTTGAAAAACTAATCGCTATATTATTGTAATGAATTATTTGATGAAAAAAATGTATTTGTATACTTTGATGAAAAAAATGTATTTGTGAATATTTTTTAATAGCAATAATTCCTCATTAACGTTTGTTTGCCTTCCACAACGCAAAAATACTCGTATTGGATATCTACACGGTTATTGAGTAATCTCAATTTCTTGCAATCCTGTGACATTTGAACACATTTTATACAACACTCTTCATTATACATGGTGTCCTGGAATAGATGTCAGACAAAGAAAGACACTATAACGTTGGTTATAAAAGAATAAACTGTCGTTGAAATAAAACGTAAAACACACCCTATTTCTTAATTGAGTGCAAAAAAAATATTACACAACTCTTTTTAACACACTCAATACTCGACCGGAGCGCGTGTTTACCCAGGCAGCCAAATGCAGCGCGTGTTTACCCAGGCAGCTAAGCTTTTTAACACACTCAATACTCGACCGGAGCGCGTGTTTACCAAGCAGCTAAATGCCTTTGCAGCTGTTCACGGAGTATTCACCTGAACAGCACTAAAAATGTGCACAAGGATGGTGTGTACGAAAAAGATGACAAATAATTATGAATATTATTTCAAATTTTCTGAAAAAGTCATTTTTTAAATTTTATTTTAACAACATTCAACTATTTTTCAGTTAACAAATAACGTCTTTCTTTTTTCAACGCTTATTCCCAGACACCGTGTATATAGGCATTATACATAATTTTGTTTGGTTAGAGTATGTATGCTATGGATACTTCGCAGAAAACATGCTAACCAAGTGTTTATAGACATACCACTAGATGGCGCTTATATCATTTTGTACATTCCCTATACTTGATTCATTAACTTAGACCTTCGTGTTCAAGTCTTAAAACTCAATTTGTCTTTTGTTTAGATAAAGTTAAATGGCATTAAACAAGAAGATAGTCTTCTGTACAAGCAACTGAAGGATAAAACGGTTGACAGTAACTTGAAGGGTGAGTTATGACTGATATATTTAATAGTATAGTCGATTTTACATCTCATTGATTACTTTTTCATAGTAAGCACTGAATACTTGTGTAGTAGTACTTAGAGAAATATAATGAAAAATTATACTTGCAAAGAACATACTTCGGAATTCAACCTTACGCAGTTATCCATCTGGTCACATATTCAAATGATGAACATGTTCAAAATTGTTTAACTTTGCTGTCTTGGAAAATAATTTAACGACTCTTATGACCCGCAACGTAATGACGTGACAAGAAATTTTCACTTCAACTTTAAAGTCAATTTATAATTTTTAAAAAAATTTCTTGAGAGACTGAAACCCTAACAGACCTACATGAAGTAAGCAGATCTATGTGACTTGTAGAAAAATGTTGCTGACTTCAAACTGATCAAAGTACCTTTCATTGACATTGTAATAAATTCCGATTAATAAAGCGAATATATGAATTTTATTATATAAACACTGAGATCAAAGCGGAAATATACATTTTAAATAAAACACTATTATATGTATAGTAGTCACTATGTTTGTATACTCACGATGGTCACGTTACGCATTTTTTGACCCTAAAAATAAGTTACAATTTCTATTGGCAAAGAGATGGCTCGGAAGTAGAGTTAGTCGCTAATGCTACATAAATGTGAAAAGGTATAAATTTAACAGTGTCCCATCACCTTGTAACCGAGCTACTTAAAATAATCTAAGAAGGACTGGTGTAGTGGTATCAAACATTTTTTTTAAGTTAATTAAATCAAACTATTATTTTTAAACAATGTTTTAAAATAAGTTTTTTTCTCTTCACTTCAATCTATACATGTTCACATGTAGTCGCCTTAATATCTATTAAACTAATCTATGTCAGTTAAATGTACAAAAAATACATTCACTGTCAATTGTTCATTCCACAAATAACAACGCAGAATTTTTTGATGGTACTTCTTCATGACGGTTGTACCATGTAGTATGTACTTGTGATGAAAAATGGCAGAAAAGTAAAAAAAGAATGGCAATGTGAATTTTACCCTGTAACCAATCTACCTTGCCTTTTTTGGAAGTTTGTCGAAATTCTCCTGAAACTCAAATGCTCAGTCAAAATTTAATTAATGGATCCAATGCTGATGCTCCCTTCGCTGAGATGTTCTCTGCTCGTGATTTAGCGATCTAATGGGGTTATCTTCAAAAAAATGAATGAAAGGCACCGTGGGTACCTGGTCGGAACGAAGTTCCTTTCACTATATTATATTAAATAAATAAATGAAATTTAACACATTTATTGTAATTTATTAATTTTAAGTATTTAATAAAAGTAATAATTTATAATTTATAATGCAAATAAATACATACCGAGTTGGAAATGGTATGGCAGATGTTAGGCTTACAACAAAAAGCCAGTAGAAAAATAATTTGACACATGCTTGTAAACACACCAATGTTTATACTGTAGCAAAAGTGTCTGTCGAAATCTTACACTTTTATACTGTAGCAAATGTAGTAAGTGAAATCTTATACTTTTTTCGGGCTAGCTCTCATTTGTCAAGCGTGTAATATGCATAAGGAAAACTTTACTCCAAAACTTTAAATTAAAGAAATTTACAATACCGACTTAGTGGACACTCAATAGATATGTTTAAAATCCAATTGTAGTTTATCAACCACTATTTAATGAATAACGGAATACAATAAATATATGAATTATAATTTTGAAATATAATATATATTGATTTAAATAAGATCCTTGAACATATTAAAAAACTAACTAAACCTATTTAAAACATTTAATTTCTTTAGTGATGAACAACTTTCATTTTGTATATTCTCGTAATGCAAGCATCACGTTGGATGATAATTTTCAAAAGCTTTAGAATGAAACTTGTTCATTTGTGAAAAGTTTCCGAATTATTATGCAAAATTAAAACGAAGGAGGCCGACAAAAGTCCATATATTGTTGGACTTAGGTGTTACAAGAATAAAAGTGACATTCTTATAGAGAGAACTTTAAAAAAGAAGTCCCTTAAAACATTTACTCAAGTCGTTAACCAGATTAGAGGTGCGCAAAGTGTATCAGTGTAACGAAAAAAGTAATATATATCATTTGATTGGAAAAATATATATCACTCATTTATACCTTTAGCTCAGTAGCTCAGTATATCAATACTCGAGTTATTAACGAAACTATTACGCATACGTTGAACAATAGTCATACAACGTGATGATAAAAAGTAATTACTGAACATTATGCACTATTGTTTGAAAATAAAAAAAATTTTTCAAAGGTATCCACTTGATTTTACTTAATACTTTGCAGGTTTACGATTTAGGACTGTCAACCTAGATTCAAATTTTACATAAAATAACTTTAATGATAATTAAATAAATTGGAAAAGATTGGCGTATTTATAAAAATTTAAAATACAATTTTATTAAATATTGGCCTATTTAAAAAAATTTTCAAATGAAACAATATTTTGAGCGAACTAAAGTATACTTTATCTTTAACGAAATAACGTATACTTTATCACAGTGTTCACATTCAATCACGAGTCGCTACATCGTCTACATAGATCCAGTTACATATTTGACTAAACAGTTAAATCGTTTTTTTTTTCTTTCACGTAACATCAAAACGTATACTTTTATATCTATCTTCACAATGCGACCAGTGAGTGAAATGATTGATTTGGTGAAACGAAAAAGACGCCGATCACTCCCGAGCTAGTGATATACTTATACATTTTGATTTCATGTCAGCGAGTGATAAATATGATCGTAACATATGAGCTATATCTTTTATATCTCTCACCAGAAAGATGAAACAAAGTATGGATTATACATACATGTATTTAGGGACGGTACAACAGGATATAATCCATACTTTGTTTCATCTTGCTAGTGAGAGATATAAAAGATATAGCTCAAATGTTAGAATCGTATCTATCACTCGCTCACTTGAAATCAAAATGTATCAGTATGTCACTAACTCGGGAGTGATTGGCGTCTTTTTCGCTTCACCAAATCAATAATTTCACTCTCGTCGCGTCGTGAAGATAGATATAAAAGTATATGTTTTGACGTTACATGAAAGAGAAAGAAAACGTTTTAACTATTTAGTCAAATATGCAACTGTGACTTTTTTTTGAGTCAAATATGCGCTGTGATAAAGTATACTTTAGTTCGCCCAAAATATTTACGTAAACAAACACTGTTTTGTTTCATTTCAAAATTCTAATTTACAATTGTATAAATACGCCAATCTATTCCATTTTATTTAATTATCATAAAAGTTAATTTATGTATAATTTGAATCTAGGTTGACAGTCCTATATCCTAAACGTGCAAAGTATTAAGCTAAGTGGATACTCTTGTAGAATTTATATTTATTTTCAAATAATAGTGCGTAATGTTCAGTTATTACTATTTATCACCACATTGTATAACCATTGTTCAACATTTCAACGTATGCGTAATAAATAATTTCGTTAATAACTCGGAGTACCGAGATACTGAGCTACTGACCTAGAGATATAAATAAGTGATATATATCTTTCCAATCTAATGATATATATCACTCTTTTCTTTGCACTGATACATTTTGCACATCTCTAAAATAAAGTAAAAAAGATATTCATTTCGACAACAAAGAACGAATATGAATGTCCGTTAACGCTTTGTTTTTAATTAATTTAGACAATGGCCACACATTTAAAAAGGTGATTGATATTGATTCTTTTTTGGAATAGTTTCTAAGTCATTATATACTTCATTATATTTTTATTGTTGTTAATATTTCTTTTTTACAATTATATATATACATATATATATATATATATATTATAAATATATATATACGCACTTATGAAGCGCGCTCTTGTTGTCAATCGTAGAATTGTTTGGTTTTTTTTATGTTTTCAAAAATATCAGCTTTTTTACAAATTGTCTCCATTTCTTTAACCTATACAGTCAAGCTCATTTTCACCGGTGTCCTTCACTTTATTGAGTGTATGTATTTATTGTGCACTTCCTGTAAATCAAAATTTTAATATAAAACACTTTTGCTTTTTACTTCGACTTCCAAAAATATTTATTTCTTTGGTCTTGAAGGGGTTTCCAATCGCACAAAATACTCCTTACAATACCCCGAAATAAAACTTTTTCAATTTAGCTAAAAACTTTAATCAAACCACATTATTTAAATACTTTGTTTTAAACATAGTCTTATTATATAGACCAACTCTGTTTCAAATTCCGAGTCACCTGAACCGTATTGTGTGTATGCGTAAATTTACTATATCGTAAGTGATGTGCAATATTATATACAAGGTATATAAGTGGTGTTCAATATTATATACAATATTATATTATATACATATATATAGATAATTTTTGTAAATATTTAGTATTCTACTTTTAACATTTTTAATTTATTTTTTAACTAAACAATACTCAGTTGGTGTAACAAATATTTAACAATAGAAAAAATCATATCAAATACAATGAATACTTTAGTTAAGTGTTTCATTTATATTGTGAAGGGATTGTTAAATAAAACAATTTGAAAAATTTAAGTTTTTTTTATTTTAATAAAAATAATTTTTAAAGTTAATAGTTACATATTTTAAAACAAAAAACATTTTTAATTTAAAATTTATTAATATTTTCTAAAACAAAAAAAATTGGTTGTCTGTAAAGTCAGTTTACGGACGATAGTTTTACGTGATAACGTCATAAAGAAACATTGATGAAAAATTGCATACTTTTATGAACTAAATTGAATTATTATCACTGAATTATTATTATTTTGTATAATTCAAAGGAGTTAATTGAAAATTACAATTTTTTCGATAAATTAACATTTATTTACACTCTATAATTCAAATATTTTTTTACTTAAATTATACAGATTAATTACAAGTAACAATGTGCTATTAACAATTTATTTACAACTTATATACATGTGTTATATTTAAGATCTTCCAATCTGCGTTATTCTGTTAAGGATAGGACGATGATAGGAAAAGTACGAAATCAAGGGGAGTGTTTCAAGTGTAATGTGTCTTGAAAAAGTCAAATCGATCAACTGCTAGCTCTGACGTCACGCGAGAAGAGAGATAAATTCCGACGCTTGGCCCAATCGTGCCTCTCTATCACTTGTTCCGCGCTCTTACTTGCGCACTCAGGCTCAGGTGGAACGTGACACTTTTTCATACGTGCAGCTGGTGTTGATCAATTTATAAGACGTTATCACGTCAAAAATTTAAATAAGTAAAAGACTCATTTAAAAATTTACTGTATCTTATGTATGAAAGTTTGATAAATTAATATTTTAAATGTAAATATTGTGAAACTTAAAAGAATTAATTAAATTATTTCATATAACTATTAAAAATAATTATTTAGCAATGATATGTTAATTGTTTTAAAAAACTATCTAGTTTTCAAGAAATAAACTAAATTTATATATTTTATATAATTATTTATTGTATTATAAATTGTTTCATAAATTAAAGTAAATCTAACATTATTAATGGTATATAATGTGTTAAGTTTTAAAAAATTAATAATAATAAATTTGATTTAAATTGAATTATATATTTAATACTTTAAATTAAAGGTTATCTCATAAAATATTAGCAGCATTAAGATATATTTATATCATTTTATTCAGATTTTAGGTATAATTGAAAAAAGAGAGGATTATAACATGATATCTTTAATTGCGTTTTGAAAGACAATTAAAAGTATTCACTAATACCTCATTTGATGATGTAAGTGAAAAAAATATATCTCAAGTTTCTATCAATAGGTACCTCAAAAAATGATCTTGTCAAATGAGTTGACTAAATGCATAAACCTGTAAAATGGTATAATCGCAAAATATTTAAAAATGACGTGACTACTGTAGTTATGTCATTTTTAAATATATTTATGCAAAAGACGATATATATACGGAAGGCAAGAAGCATTGATATATATACAGAAGACGGACAAACAATCATGATGAAATTATAATGTTTCTAGTTTGCTACTGAACTGTAAAAATAGCAATGCCTGAATTTCTATCAGTATAAAATTGCATTCATCGATACTAAGCACAATTAATTTTATTGACGAAATAATCTATAAGGTGATTATACACTAACGTAAACTAGCGTAAAATAAATATTTTATATAAAAATGGGCTATCATGATTTTTAATGTTTACTGTTATTTTACTTGTAATTACGAATATTATTGTGTAAATTGTCATATATGAAATAGCCATTTATGTGTGGGTTTTTAAAAATAAATACGAAAAGCACAGTGATACTGTGTTTTTTTTCCATGGCAACAAATTATCGGTGAAATGTGCGATTATCTGAATTATTTCAATGTGCAGTGCTGCATTCAAGAACACAACATGTCACCGTTGTTCTAAACACATTTATATTAACAATATAATAACGGATAAATTCAAAATGGCGAAAAACCGTGAATGCTATTTTCCAAACGTACCTCCAAGTGCCTCCTGTATTGCAAAAGATGGTTCTAATGGTTTTTATTTTGCTTTCTCTTTCTAATACATAACAACGCTATTATATACCCCCATGCTCTCTCTCACTTTTGTTCATCTATTTGTGAAAACTAGTAATCATAATTAATTAAATTTTGATATAAAATATTTTATTCCTAATCAATCATTTTATAATTACCCTTCCTAAAATTAATAAGCATGTGCATGTATTGTATATTAAACACTCACTTACTGTGTCTAAATTCTGCATGAGGACTACAGGTAGCCAAACTTCGATTGGCAAGAGTCCCACTTATGTGCATATAAAAAGTAAGTGTGCATACTTTAACATAAAAAATGAATCTGTTGTGATTAAATCTTTTTGAATGAACTTTACATAACTTATGTAGGTACTTCAATATACACATGCTTTCAATATACAATGTATACATACTATACAATTACAGTTTATTTATACAGGTCTTAGTTAATTAGTACAGTACGTATTTTTTTCAAATTCGTCTCGAAAATATAAGATGAAAATAATCTACCACATTCTTTAAATTTGAGACATTTTTTTAAATTTTATTTTTTAACAAATAAATCGATTTTATTTTTAACATTTTCTCAATTATAATGACATTCAACATTTCATTATCATAACAAAACATCCATAAAAAAGTTAAAAAAAACATTTAAAAATTGAATTTTCTTTTTGTATACTATTCAAAACTAAACAAGGGGTTCGGCACGTCTTTTGATGCACCACTGACGTAGCTGTGTAATATCTGGTATTCGTACACTGTTAAACTAAAGAATTAACTTTCGTTTACATTTTGAAATATTTTGAGAACAGGAAGTATGAAAAAATGTTATTTGATATAATCATCTTATTTTGTACATTAACATTGAAATTGTATGTCTTGAGAACAGGATTTATTAAATTTTTTTTATTGTAATCTTAATTTGTACTCAGAAACCTATAGAAGCCAGCTTACAAGAATTTAATGAGATTTTGATCAAGAATCGCCTTTTACATTAGTGACGCTGAACCTTCCAAAATATCTTTCCTATAAACCTCATACTTTACTGGTTTTCTTTATAGATAATATTGTGAAAAAACATCTTCCAAATTACTTTTCTTCTAATTGTTTTTTTAGATTAATAGTCTTGATGGAATAATAATATTTATAAAAAATATATAATCTCATTTCAACATTTTAGGGGTGTGCTTTTTTGTGGAAGAAAAGCATCCTTCAAAGTTCATATTTCTAACTCCTTGATGTGGATAGAAAAATGGAATCTGTAAAAAAAACACATCTTTTCTCTCCATTGGATGAAGGAAAGAAAGAGCAAAAAAAATGATTAGTAGTTTATAAATTAATCAATTCCACAACTCTAAATTCACAACTCTAAGACCAGTTGAAGCGGACATTGGTATAACAGTCGATCAGTCAAGTTTAATTTTTGATTGCATATCAATTTCATATTTCCCTTAAGACATATTTTCACAGGGCTGGTCCATCTCATCATTCCAAATGTAAAACGCTTTTGTGAAATGAGAAAAATGTCAATTGTTTCCGATATAAATGCTTTCAAAGCTCATAATTATGAACTTCAGTACATTCAATATATACTTGAAAAATCATACTACTTTCAGAAAAATAAAACTTCAAAAATCAGAAATCCCTTTTCTGTGATTGTATATAATAGTTCTGTTACATAAAATTACAGACAAAATATAAATTGTAAACAATAAGGTTAAAGCTGACTATTGGCAAAATATTTGTCGTAACATTGTTTCATATTTTTCATTACAGATGTGATTCTTGAATTTAATCTGTGTAGGAAGAACTAAAAATTATGTTGTACAAAAAATTCTTATAATGTTTAATTTTTTTTTTAATATTCAAAATGTCAGCTATTTTTAGCCAACAGTTATTTTATTTCTAACTTCATCAGCGAGTTTGTTAAACAAACCCTTAATTATGAACCTTGGACTACAACCTTTCTAAAAGAGTACAAATTCAATTAAAAGAATAGTGGTCGATTTTGATACAACTTCGGTGTACCAATAAGTAATACGTTTTTGAATAACGTAATTCTGTCGCTATAAAACATTTTTTTCCAATCAATTTGTAAGCCTGATGATATTTCTATAAAATGGAGCTAAATTTATAAAATTGTCAATATTTATAAAAATGATTATTGTCTTAATTTTTTATTTTACAGATTCCCCGTCTGTACTCTACTCATGTGGTCATTATATGCAGAAATTCCATTCCAAAACTAAGCTAGCAACCCACGTACAAAATACACACCTGGGTAAATTGCACAGGTGCAGTGTATGTGAAAAGGATTTTGGAAGCCAAATAAGCTTATCGAGACATACCGAAGAGGTCCATGGCAAAGGAGACCATGAGAATCATAAGTGTGACAAGTGTTTCAAAGTTTTCAAATCTAAAAACTACCTGTGGCATCATCGTACAAGCGTACACGCAACGGAATCACATAAATGTGATCAGTGCAACAAACAATTCAAGTGCAAGGCTTATTTATTAAATCACATGCGGCATACGCACAGTGATGAGCAGCATGAATGTAGATTTTGCAAGAAATTATGCAAGTCAAAAGTAACGCTGAGTCAGCATATTTCTAGCTATCATCGTTACAGGTTTGCAGGTGGGTATAGTTGTTTGTTAATGTAACCAGATATTGAACAGTACTTATTTAAACAGTATTTACCTTATTGTTCTCATAGCTGTAACTATGAACTAAATTCCTTATTATTCTTTCTAGCTATAACCATAATTTTTACACCTCTTGTCTAAAACAAATTTATTTGAAATTTGGTGTTGTTTTGCATCTAGCCATGGAAGTTATAAATGTATACAGGTAGAACAAAGAATCTGTCTAGTCATACATATCATTCTGTTCATCAAATTGAGTAAAAAAGTGTAAATAAACAACTTTATGGTAGTCCAACCATTTGTGAAAAAATATTAAATAAAGAACATTATGACAAGTCTCAACCGTTTCTGCAAAAATGTTAAATAAACATCTATATGACGTGACTCAACAGATTCTGAAGAAACTTTGAATACAGAACTTTACGACAAATCTCAACTGTTTCTGGAACAATATTAAATAAAGAATTTTATGACAACTCTCAACCATTTTTGAAAAAATGTTAAATACTTTGTGACAAGTCCCAATTGTTTCTGAAAAAATGTTGAATACTTTGTGACAAGTCTCAACTGTTTCTGAAAAAATGTTAAATAGGAATACAACAGTGAATATGTTATTGAAAATTTATTTTTAGAACTAATTAATGAATATTTTCTTATTTTTTCCATGCTTGTGAGCTCCGTGGCTTAGCGTAGATACAATGTGACACAATCTGCATTTTGTTTCATCATCCTAATTCAACAACTCCCATAGAAAAAGCATTAAGATCAGCCAAAATTGTGGATATGTGCCTTGGCCGAGTTGAGCAGTGTCGGTTTTTGTTTGTGCTCATAGGTTCCTTCGAACGTTTGTCGCGTGCACTCTGGACGGCGATGTGAGGTATACACACCTTTGCCGAAGGAGATGAACAAAAATCATTGTTGTAAATTAATATTCTTGTATGGTGGATACAAGTGCCCGTGGAACTCAGATGATGGTAATTATACTAATAAGGGGATTAGAGAAGATTCTTGTTACTGTATAAGTCATGAAGTGAATCACGTTCCGTTTCAGAGTTGAAGAAAAATATATTAATGGAATTTTACAGGAGAGAAAAACAGATTCTTTAGATGTACAGTGTTATTATTAATTTCTAACATGTTTGAACAGGTTTTTAGCACGTTTATTTTTTTTAGCTCTTGTAAATCATCCGTCTAAAAATATGTTTGAAATCAAAACATAGTTATAACATTTTCAATAGGGTATAACTAAAACTTCAACTGAAAACTACCTTCCAAATAAAACTCGAACACATAACATAGGACGCATTTAACACTTTGACTTGAAAACAAATGGATAATATTTGCTCAGTGGATAATATTTGCACTGAATCACGTAACAAAATTAGACTAATATAACTATATATAACACAACATCGTAGGTAATTAATTTTTGTCTTTTTTTTTTTTGCTAAGACTTTTACGAGTCTAATTGGTATAATTATTTTGCTTTAATGTCAGAGAAGAAAAACCCATGATAAAAGCGAAATCCTTTGCAATATGTCATTGCCGTGGTGTGTTGGGTTGATCACAAGGCTTACGACCTTTGATGGTGCGGCACACTGTGGGAACCCGGGTTTGATCTCCGGCCGCTCGTCGAGCGGGGCTGGACTGGTGTTATGATTGGCTGTAAGAGATTGCTCTCGTGCAATAAGTTCACCATATGTATCAATTAGATACATGAAAGTAGATAAATAAATAAAATGTTATTTTCTATACATTGATAATCATTCTGCTAACTATTTTTTTCATTTGTGGTTGTGTATCTTGCTGGGTGAGAGTTTCTTTAGCTTTATTTCATCCTCTTCGTGGTGTGACTTCAATTGGTAGTAGGGATATCGGTTCTGGTTTGCATTGTCAATTCCCGGATATTATTTCTCCCACCTCCATTACTGTATGAAAATAATTGCTATGGAAATAGTTGTATAAATATATTGTTGCCTAGACTGTTTTTGTTGGTTGCTCTGGTTCCAAAAGCATAAGTTTTTCATAAAACTCTATATACTGAAATGAGCACTCCGAATGCCTTTTCTAAAATTCTTTGTGTCTTTGAAAGTCTGTAGTTATAAATTCTTTCCATAAAACCTCCTTTATAAGATTTTATAATATGCTCTTTAGACTGAAAAGTTTATAACTGATACAAAAAAGGACATTTCAGACTTGTTATGAACTTGTAAAATTCTAAATGACGGAATATTGAGTTCTTCTTTTCGAGTTTGTCATATAACATTGTGTCTTGAGTACACTTCCATTTAGGATATTAGTCCTTGCTTCCAGCATTTACATAAAGGAACTTATAGTTTTGCATCTACTGTGGCGAATGAAACTGTACTCAATAATAATTTTTAGTTATCACAGTCGTTACCACAATAAATTGCAAATCAACATGTTTTCCATCCATCGCTGCTATAACATATGAGATAATACATTTACTTTTGAATTCATATAAAACTGCGAACCATTATTATTCTGTTGATGACATCTGAATGAGAAGCAGGTGTACTACTTTTCATGTTAACGACAAAAGTAATGCCAATAAAGGACGAAGTCTTAATCGAAATACTTTACTGGCTGAGAACAAGGATCGTAATGAAACATCTGGAACAAATAACCAACAAACACAACGAAATTTCGACCACAGTTTACAATCTAATCATTAAAACCAATAAAAATGAACTATAAAAAGGAAAGAAAAAAATCTTTCAAATTTAGATAAAATATCCAACGAAATTATTCCAGAAGCTTTTTAACTTCTCCATCAATGTTCACAGTCACCGCAGCCAAAAAAGTCTCATATTCCAGTTTTGACCATGTGGGTCATGTGGGAAAAAGAATTAAGGAAATACGATGTTAAAAATGCTATTTGCGAAATTATTTATGAAGCCAATACAAGAACATGTCAAGAACGTTTATATTACACTAATATCATTATGACAATGCTGGAAGTACTTCATCTTTTTACAATTTACTACCTGCTTCCTCAGGTATGCCTTCTCCGTCTCCGCTACCTTCATGTTCCCATCTACATCTGTCGGCTCTATCTCTAACATTTTCTGCCTCACCGATGCCTCTGCTGCCTTCAAGTTCCGAGCCACCGCTACAACCTCTCTCATCAACGTCTCCTGTCTAACGGATACCTTTGCATTTCCAATCAATTCCTGGCTTTTCAAATATATCACCACCATAATCACAATCTAATTAAAAATTTAAATTTCAATACTAGATATTGTTTGTTAATTTCTATTTTGATCTAATTCTGAATACTAATTAAAGTGAGAATATTGTTTTACTGACTTTTATGTAATCCTTGATAAGGAACTGTTTTGATACGCTGAAAAGATATTGCAGACCAATGTATGAGTATCCTGTAACTAAAAACCTTGAAGTTGTTTGTAATCTGTCCTTATCAGTTATGGCTTTGCGGTAATTTGTATCATTCTTCCTTATTTTGTTGTTCAGTGAAGAACGTAGTATCTCAAATTGATTATCCATCCGTCCAAAATTGTTTTAGACTCCATCGCCAACTAGTTCTTCGTGCAGCCAATTTCCACATTCAAACCTCTTTTTATTTATTTTCCTTATCCAGATTCATAGACATTTGTTTTGCTTTTTTTTTGGAAATATCCGAGTAAAATAAAACAACAGTTGCCAAGGTTGTCTGCCGCATGTGTGATACTGTTTTAAGTGTACTCTCAATTGATCCAATTGCCCAAAGCAATTCTGGAAACATGGCTTGGCTATGCCCCGGCAGTCTCATGGTTATTGGACAGAGGCTAGAGCTAGACTATATTTGGACAGAGGCTGCTGTGCGCTACGTCCGATCAAGGTGAACACCCTGAAATTGCCACACAAGGTGGTTCGATTAGTCTGGATGCGGCTATTGGTATATGATTCCATGAAGCTGATGTTCACTTCCATGAGGTCGTCAACACAAATACCTTGCATAGCCCGTACTGTAAACCTTGTTCAGGTGAAATATGCGTTTAAATACAGCGAATCTAGAAATATTCCATATAATTACTTTACTCATTGGCCAGTAGCTAACACATTTTTAAATAATATGAAGTTTTCAATTCCACAGTGCACTATCTGTGTTGCAGTTACGAACCCTTGATTATCAAAAGTTTTTTGGTTTTCCATAGGGCGCTATCTATTGTGCAGTAGCGAACCTGTCAATGACTATGTGACTTCATATTTTTCTTCTTTTTTTTTCTTTAATTAACTATATAAGTTCATTTTATTTTTAAATAACCAATCTAAATAAATCCAAAGTCCATGCAAACGAGTCATGGGCTGAATAAATATAAAATATAAATTTGAAGTGAAAAGGCTTTTTCTTTTTTTATTTTTGTGAATGGCTCAATACTAATACTATGTCTTAAATATTTATACTTTTATGTGTATTGAAATTTTATATTTTTATGTATATTGCAAACTCTGAACTGTTCTTAACACATTTTTACCTAATACAGTATTTTATGAATATTCAATGCTGTGAAATATTTTGTTAACCTGTTAAGAAATATAAATTTATTGTAGTGTTCTAAAACAAGTGTTGGGCCCAGGTGTTACCAGAGTAAAAACAACACTCTGAAATAAATAAAATAAAAAATAAACTCCATATAAGTTTTCAAATCATTTTTCTATGAAAAGTCAGGTTGCTTTTCATAAGAGTTTGTAAATGCCATTTCTATGGCACTCTTTGAACCAACAATATGAAACGATGGGTACATTGTGTCTCATATCCTACATCTACAGATGTAACATATTAATACGTGAAACTCGCAGCCACAACAAGATTGTCGAAAAAAGCCACTGAAAACTCGAAAAGAGCGAAAAATATCAATTTGACAACAGTATTTAACCATGTATTATTAATTAATTTGGGCAATGGCTACAAATATAAAAAAAATCAGTGTTGGTTACTTTTTGTAATTGTTTCTAAACTGTAATTATGTACTTTGTTAGATGTTTATTGTTATTTTTAATTCTGTAATAATAATCTCTCATAAATTAAAAATATAATATATGCACATTTATCAAGATAACTTTTGTTTTGTATTATGATTACAAAGTATATTTTATTTTTTGTTCCTTATTATCAATCTTATTGTCAATCACTGAATTGTTTGCTTTTTTTTATTCCAAAAAATACCAACTTTTTTAAAAAATATGTTATTTTTTGTAAGACCCTTTTCACCAGTCCCTTTTTCATTAACTTGTTAAAAAACATTTCAATTAACTACAAATTTTGTTCCCAAAATCTTTTAATACAGTCAAATACAGCCATTAACAGATGCAATATAAATAAACATTTGATTTTATTTTTTGCAGACCCTGAAGACGGTGGCTATTGCTGTGATAAATGTACGAAGATATTCCAGTCGAAGATTATACTCATGACACATCGTAGACATGTGCATGCAACTGAACGTTACAAATGCGAAAAATGCAATAGTGAATTTAAATGCACGGCTTATTTACAGAGGCACATTAGAAATACGCATACAGACCAGCAGTATAAGTGTGACGTCTGTAATAAAGTTTTTAAGTCCAAGCGGAATATTAGTACTCATTTTCAAATTTTCCATTGTGATAAGTTTTCAGGTCAGTATATGTATATATTTTCTTTAATTCTCATATTTTCGCATGTTCATTTGCAATTTGCACTTTGTTCGTGTTGTTTTTAGAATATGTATGTTGCAGAAAGTGAAAAGAACCCCTTGTCGGTAATTTTCAAATTTAAGTTAACGTTATTTTCATATACAGTATTCAATTGTGAGCAATTTGAGGCCAAAGTTGAAGTTGCAAAAATGGGGGTAGTTATTCGGCCATTTGACAAAATTGCGGGCGGGAGAGTGTCTTCAGAAAATGAAATCTAAAAATTAATAATGTAAATAAACTTTGGAATGTTTATAGTGGCATAAAAATTAGATGAATTTTTTTTTATTTTCTTAATTTCGTATACTAAATAAAACTAACTGACTAATGTAAAGTAACTGACTTTGTAATTGCAAGAATCATTTTTCTTTAAAAACTTCTGATATGTCACGATCTTATACTAAGGTACAGGAGGTCTACCGAACAGCTATATTTAATCTGATCCGCTCATCAGTGGACAATGACCAAAATGCAAATATTAAAATTATGAAACAAATTTTATACCATGAATACATTATGGTGTTGTAATAAAATTACAACACCTGAATGTAAAGTGAATAATGATTTTGACTTACCATCCTTTCTTCTTCTTCTTTCATCTCTAGCTGACGAGCCAAAGCAGGAAGGACCAAGACCGTTCCTTCCTGCTTTGTTATTTGCAATTTGGAACCTCGTTGACGACCTTTGCATCTTCCAGAGTCAAACTTAGGTTCTGCTAATGTGACTAATGCACGTTTTTGTTGGTGCTATGCGTTGAATTTTCCAGGAGGCTAGTCTTTCCTGCCAGAGAAGCTTGAATGATAAACGACCCGGTTTCATTCAACAAACATAACCAAACAAACATACCCTCCGTATTTTGGTTAGTTGAGTGATTGTTGACTGATTCTCATTAGTCTAGTCGAATCTTCTTGGTCCAGATGCGGTCGGTCGCGTAGGATTTGCCGAAAGCAAAGCATTTTTCAAATGCTCGAGTTTTTCCAAGTCCTACTTTAACAACGTCTAGTTTTCTGATCTATGAAGAGGGATGGGCAGGATGCAAGCTCAGAGTAGGCGGAGCTTAGTCTTGAGGGAAATTTTGCCTTGCTTTCAAATATACCAATTGAGAAAGGCATACGCTGTTGCTACGGAACTAATGCTGTTGTGAATCTGGTTAGTGGCAGTCACTTTCTTCTCCTGAACTAATGATCAGAGGTATTTGAATTCTTCTCCAAATAAGTTCATTCGAGATGGTCAATTGCTTGTAGTCCATCTATAGATATTACCTTTGTCTTATCTATGTTTATTTCAAATCATATAACTATGCGATACCGACGATTTGATAAAAAATGTCAAAAAATTGCACTGTCATCAGCAAAAATTAAGCGGTCAGGAAATCCTTCATATCTTATCGTACACCTCGTTCTCCATCCAAAACTTTCCACTGATTGCGTCAATAACAATGAAGAAAAGAAGCAACTCGATGGTACCTTTGCAAACTCCAGTTATAATTGGGACTGCTCCAAAAATACTCCTCAGATTCGAACATTACTTCTTGAACTATGGTACTCATCTGTGTGATATGAATAAGTTTCAGAGGTAGGTGTTCAGCTTCCAGTATTTTCCATAAAGCTGGCCAAAGAAGGTGATAGAATGCTGACTTGTAGTCGATAAAGACGACAACAGTCCTCTTCCAACATTGGATCCTTTCTTCAATTTGTAATCCACGGGTGTGTTCATAACGATCCGGAGGATACAAATGGACGGTGCAATCTTCTTTCCGAGACTTACTTTTCTTCAGTTCCCAGTCATTTCAAGAGTCAAGAGCAGCAAATTGATTAGATAAGGTGAGTTAGGAATTGAGCTTGAACGTTTGATCTCACAAGCGTATCAATTTGGTTTTGTTGCTTTTTGTTTCGGTTCAACCTAGAAATGGTCAAATCCACAATCCGTCCTCATGCCGACTGCATATTGTTGAGAAAGGAGTGAAACCGGGTATTAATCAGCGTGTAGTCCGGAGTTGTTGAGTATTGATCACTTAAATTATC
Source organism: Druceiella hillmani (assembly GCA_039881145.1). Taxonomy (NCBI): domain Eukaryota; kingdom Metazoa; phylum Arthropoda; class Insecta; order Lepidoptera; family Hepialidae; genus Druceiella; species Druceiella hillmani. The sequence continues at coordinate 36,386,358 of JAYKKI010000019.1, forward strand.
TACAAATAACTTGGTGCTTAGGTGGTTGTCGAAAAATGCTGTTTCCAATTATGAAGGTGTTTGTCGCATCAAAGGACAGTATGTGAAGCCTGTTGTCATTAGTTTCACCATTGATAAACTAGCCCATTATCTCTTTCCATCTCTTTCTATCCCTGCCAACATGCACCAACGATGATTTGTTTGGTTCTTGGAATTAAATCAAGCGCATGTTGCATCTTATTGCGTCTTGGGGTATGTTCGAACTCATTTCTGTAGTTGAATATACGTAATGCCATTAATGGAGGGAATAGTCAAATGGTTCAAGTTTGATTCGAAGAAAGATAATACTATTGACTAAATGACTGTTGACCATAAATTTATTTTTAACTAACACAATGACAAATTCTCACATTCCACTTCTGCATTTTGATTTGATTCTTCAGTTTTATAACTAGATATCGTTATTGCTGTTATTGGCTAGTAGCCCACTTCTCGCTAGGACCCTGGGTCCCCAAAGCTAATGCATCATCAGCCCTGGATGTGGAAGTGTAATCAGAAATACTTAGCTCATTTTTCATGCAGTTTTCTGCCTCTTTTGCTGGTCATCGCAATGAGATAAACAATCTTCTCTTTTTCAGCTAGGCTTCAGATTATTTCTGAAGAGAGACGTAGCGCTAACTGATTGATCAATAAGTAAAGATTCTCAATATTTGTTAGTCCTATAATGCAGATTTTTGGTTACGTCCATAATGAATTACAATTTCAATACGCAAAAATAAATACCATTATGTAAATAATATTAATATTTCGAAACGAAGTAGATATATTTCAAATAATAGCGTTATAAAAAACGTAATGTTTTTCATCAGTTCGAATATTCATATGCAAAGTCTTTATTGGATGAAATATCACGTTTTAAGTAATTATTTTCACAAATATTTTCAGTATACCATGGGTATCAGACAAACCATCAATATTATTAATATGACCATAAAATGAGCATTTTTTTGTGTACAGATTAGTTATGATACGAATCAGTTATGTGTAGATTATTTTTATCTATTCATGGAAAATTTGTATATTATATGCTAACAATACGATTGTACACCATTAAGATTTGCAAAAGATTATTATGTAAGGTATAATTGAAATAATAGAAAATTACTGTTATATTTAACAATTGAAAAAGTGGTCAATCTAAAAGAAATTAACTTGATTAGAATTAGCATACATTAGCGTATTTATTAAATTATATTTTAATTGTTACAGATTTCAAGTGTGATGAATGCTTAAAAACATTTCAGTCAAAGCAAGCACTGAAAATACATTGTCGACAACTACATTCGACATATTCACATAAATGTGCTGTATGTGACAGGAAATATAAACGCAAACCGTACTTAGATAGTCACTTCCTCCAAATGCATAACGAATGTGATGTTTGTAAGGAACTATATAAATCTGGACAATCACTATCTGACCATGTCTTAAAATATCACCGACATAAGCCGGCTGTTTCTTGTGCAATGACTATTGTTTGAATATCTTTTTTATTTCAGTTTTAAATCTATATCCACATAATTAATTCTACATATATCACCATTGCCAGAAAACACTCTGTTAAATGTTAGGAACTCAGAAAGATATACAGTGTGTCAACAGATTAAGAGTTTCATGTGTAAAGTGTAAAGGGAATTTTAAATGCCTTAAATATCTCCGGAAAAAATCATGCTGAAGCAAAGTATCTTCGTAGATCTTACATTGAAGCGTAGATCTTACATCTTATAAGACCTTTATAAACTCATCCATCATCGAAAAGAGTTCATTGTTTAGAAAACAATAAAGGGCAATTAAAGTTGAATTTATGGAAGTTCAAATCGTACCATCGACGAGATGAATCTAGTCTCCGTGACGAGTACACAACAGCACGATCTAGTTATAATGAAAAAGGAATCGCTTAAAGTAGATCTAGAACCGATTCCCGTTTTATTCCTGCATATCGTCAAAAAGGACGAAACTAACATGAGCTGACATCAAAACGATGTCCTTACCACATAATTCTTATTACAACATACAATCTTACTAAATTGACACCAATCGGTAAATTTTAACGTCCTGAAAAAAAGGTATGTTAAAACATTGCAAAAGATAAATCACGTACAGTACAGTTAAACAGCATATACGCTGTGTTCGTCGCATTTATAAAATTTGTTAGCATTACGTCATCTATTCGTTTTTCATATGATCATTGTTTCGGTTTTTTGTTGTGGCATAATTAATTTTGTGGTTACTGTTAGTAATCTTTGAGAGATAAAAGTACGAGTCTGGGATTATTTATAATCTTGGAGTCGTGAGAATAATTTAATGAAAATTTTTCTTGTACACATACGATTAAAAGTATATGCATTCGCTAATGATTTTTAAAGGTATTAAAGGGTAATCTATGTAATTCTCAAGTGTCTGATTCTAGTTGGCCAGTATATTCTGATGGTGTATAGAGAACACACAAAATAGAGAAGACAATTTAATAAATACATTTAAATTTAACACAATTGCCCTATAAAAAGTTTGTTACCTTGTCATAGTCTATGAATCTCAGCGAATTTATACAAGCTGGAAACGATAAATAGGAGAATGGGCAACCTGCAGTGATCCCAAAATGATGCCACTTACTGATGCTGAATGAAGCAGTTTCTATAGGGAGAGGAGAAACATAAACGCGAAGATCCAGCTCAGCCTAGTACCAGTGCAAACATTGCATTCAGTGATCCAGCTTACATTGATATTAGTGCTAGTGATGCAAGCATCATTGGAAGATTTTTCAGCGTATGAGTTGTAATTAACGTTAATTGAAACTAATTTCTTCCTTGGAACTCTCCATGCACAGTACCCATGTTAATAATTTAAGACCATGTCTCTGCATAGCCTATTCCAGCTTTTCTTCCATATTGATGCCATGTATATTTCGAATGCCCATTCTATATTTTTTGTAGAAATGATTGTTAAATTAATTTTGTAAATAAAATTTATTTGTGTATTTTTTCTTTATACTACCTATGATATTGCATACACATTTATTTTAATTTTTTATTAATAAATAAAATGCTGAAAAGTAATTCTGCAGCGTTTCACCGATATATCATGCTATTCTAGCGCCATCTGTCAGTCAATTTAAGTAAGTCTTTATACAGGTATCCTTATGTCATTAGTCCAACAAAAAGTTAAGTGTAGAGGACTTCCTAAGCAATCAATCTAAAGTAAAACAAGGTTATGCAAAATTACATAGTTAAGAAGTTATAAATTATTTTCAAAATATCTAAATTTTTCAGACTGACTCACATTAATTGACCCTGCATCGAAAGTATTCAATGGACAGGCGTGAAAAATGGTGACAACATAACTTATTAGTGTAATATAAAATAACCTATTTTATACCAAAAAGTGAGAAAAAATTCTGAAATTAATTCCTTATAAGAATATGGAATTCTAAAAAATGTGTTCAACTTTCCAAGATCCACTGTGTTAAAAAAAAAGTTCAATAAAGATGACAAGGAAATTATCTTGAAACTATTAACGCCCATATGCACCTCACGGTCAAGACTGTCAGTCGGACTTACTGACAGTTAAAAACTTATTTCTGTTTCTCATTAGGCTTGTTGAAAAAATATCGATATTTTTATTGGCTATATATATATATATGTATACCTATATATATATGGCTATATATATATATATATTTTTTTTTATTTTTTTTCTGGCGATATTTAATATATCGACATAAAATATCAAGTATCTGAAACGTATCAAAACCGATATTTTTTTCCAACGACGACACTAAATTACTGATATCCTGTCGCAACCGACTAAAAACTGCTGAAATTCTTAGCCTTATGAGAATGGAGCGAATGAAGAAAAATTCGTGTTTGACTTTCTTTACTTGTGTGAATATAAAAAAACATAACTTCAAAGCCTCAAGCTCAAAGTAATTTATGATTGCATTCAATTATATTGTAGTGAGTGAAGTGAATTTAAGTGTTTTATATATCATGTCTACGGCTGTATGGAACTTTTCAAATAAATAAACAAAGAAAACGCGTTGTGTAATCTGTGCGGAAAATATACAAAACAAACGGTAATACAACAAATTAGCATTTTTTGTATTGAGCTAAACTAGATTAAATACATATAATTTTTATAGAACGCCAAACTAACTTTAAATCGTATCGATATTTGTTTTCGATATATCAAAACCGATATTGATACTTTTAAAATATAGCGATACGATATATATCGATACTTTTTGGCACTTCCAACATCCCTATTTCTCATTAACTGTCTCAATCGAGTTGGAACATGTGTCAACTTTACCGACCATACCCTATTGCACAGTTCGATTCCTAAACTATCCACGAAAAATACATTTTTAACTGTCATTAAATCTGACTGAGAATCCTGACCGTTGAGGTGTAAGAGTAATGGTTTATAAATTGGGAAAATCTGAAATATAAATCTGCATAGAACATTTTGAAAACTTACAGTTTTTGCAAGATCATCAAAATATTTCAAAAATGATTATGATTCTTCTTTTTCTCTTTGGAAGTTTATTGCGATGCTATTGAAACAACCCCCTATGTCACAGAATTTAAATAACTGATTAAAAAAGATTTGGATATGACTGCCTTGGACCGAAATTCACCCTAGATCCCCCAGAAAATTCCGCCGCAAACATAAAGGTTGCTGATTTTACCTCATATACTTAGTTATAGTTCAGATTTTCATTCAGTCACATTCGGTGATTATCTCCATATCTTTAACATAGCTCAAGGCGAAAAAATCGAGGAGTGCGCTGGCCAACTGATTGTACAATCCTGACCAATCAATCGATGTGAAAAAATATGATTAAAGATTACCGTACGCTCCGTGCATAGTGATGTGATTGTCCATTTGCCATCTAAAGGGATATGTTTCAAAAAATCTAATTCGATTTGCAGAAACTGCGATTATCATACTCCTTGTAAATGGGCTTCTGCCTAGTTTGCCAATTTCAACGTACATACATTTTTTTTACTGTTTACGTAATCTAAGATATCTATAAATAAATAGCCAATAAGTAACGGGTTCCAGAAACTCGTAATTTATATATATATATATATATATGCACGGTGTCTGAGAGTAAGTGTCGGACAAAGAAAAACGTTATTTCTTGACTGAAAAATAGTTGATTATCGTTAAAATAAAATTTAAAAGATGACTTTTTTTAAATTTAATATAATATTCATAATTATTTGTCATCTATTTCGTACACACGATACTCGCGCACGTTGTTCAGCGCCGCTCGGGGGAATAACCCGCGAACACCTGAGAAGTCATCGCCACTGCGGGTAAACACTACTCCGGGCAAGTATTGGGTGTGCTAAAAAGGGTTATGTGTAATATTTTAGCACTCAACTAGACAAAGGGCATGTTTACATTTTATTTCAACAATAATTGATTACTTTATAGCCACGTACGTTAACAGGCATATAATATTAAGGGATAATAAACATGTTGGAAAGCATTACAAAAATAACACAGTACATTACGTAATGAAGAAACTGGAATGACAGTGTCACCTGTCAGCGTACAAACTTTATCTTTGATTATATAGCGTTCGTTCTCTCCAGACGTACAAACTTCAATATGAATAAAGTTGAGATTATATTATCGAACGCAACTGACAAAAGTGACTGATGCCACATCTGGCCAGTGCTTATTACTCATAAAGCTGCAAACTATCAGCCATTAGTAGCGGACATGAACTTGAGCGATCGGACGATCGAAGGAATCTGACTCGCAGATATTTCTATCAGTCACGAACGCATCTTTCACGCGTGCACGGGGTTCGGACGCGCCCGCACGGCTGATAGTCACCATCTGCGTTGTAGTGTATACCTTTTTTGCACCTAATTATTTTTTCGTCATGGTAGGTGACGAAAAAATAATTGATACAGTTCGCGAATAAGAATATTTATGTAACAATAATTAAAATACTACAAGAATGTTCCAACTCTGCAACGTTCGAAGCGGATGTGCAGACTCTTAACGCCCATATGCACCACACATGGTCAAAACTGTCAGTCAGACTTATTGACAGTTAAAAACGTATTTCTCATTAACTGTCAGTCGAGTCGGAACAAGAGTCTACTTTACCGACCGTGCCCTATTGCACAGTCCAATCCGTGAAGTATTCAGAGAAAATAGGTTTTTAACTGTCAGTTAATTTGACTGAGAGGCCTGACCATCTGGCGCATACGAGTGTAAGTCGCGTACGTCGATCGCGACTGTAAGTCGCGTCCAATAGTATGTTTCCAGCTTAATTATATTATAATGATTTTTTCTGGTATACGTTATTTATTGATATAATTCTTATCTTTTAGATAAAAAAATACATCTCCTTAATACAAGGAATTAGTAAAAATACAAAGCATGGCGAACATATTTCGCAATAACAAATGTCAAAAGGAGTACTAATCTATTTGATAGGTATTATGTAATCCTTGTTTGAATAATAAGAAGTTGGTGTTCTGAATAAAAATTGGTAATGATTAAACATGTAATCATTTTAATGTTATTATAGCCTTAAATAACGAATGGAGAACGGCTCTGACGAAAATAATCAGCGGTTTTAAGCATCCTACTGTTACGAAATAATCGAAGTAGATATAATACTTTGAATCTGGCAACCAGTTATGTTTTACACATATAAATGATTACTCTGAGCATTAAAATGCACAATTATCCACTTGTGCATTTTAATCGCGACAAAATCGGGCACCAATTTGACCACGATTCGACGGATATGCAAGAGACTGAAATCGGCGGAGCTCTTTGTATTTTTTAATTTATTTTATTAAGTACATAAATCTTTTATAAAAGCAAAGAACGTAAACATACTCGTATACATAATTTTTTAAATTTTCTGTTGAAAAAATTAATATTATTATATAAATATGATTTCAATGGACGCCATATAAATTTCAATGTTTTTTTTCATATTTCTTTGACTTGAGCCAAAAACCTATATCAAGGCAAGGGTCCAAGATGGAGATACTTAGACAACACAAACATACTGTTCGCACAATGGCTTTCAACTTGTATGAAACCATGACCTGTATATATAGAGATGATCGTCTGAAGCTCATTAATCAGAGTGGTCTCTACCCAAAGTCCTTAGTTCGATTTCTAGTAAGTACATTTTTTAATGATATAGATATAAAAGCATAGACACTGCAAGGAAAAGAAAAATATCCATAACTTAATTTTCGCTAACCTTTTATTAATATATTCCAATATAAAATAAAAGTAATATCAAATATATGTTTATAAAACTTTTAAAGAACATGAAGGATAGGAGTAGGTAATATATACCTATGAATGAAAATGGTACCTTGCTGCCTTCTAGACTCTAACCAAAAGTGAACAAAATGGCCAAACTCCAAACTGTGAAACGGCACCTAAAACTATGCAATTACAAAATTAATTACTTTTTATTTCTTTTTGTTTTTCGAACACACTATATTATAATTAATTTACATCTCTAGCGAATAGCGGTTCGTCATAAAATAAATTGACCACGCATATTATATCGTTTGATAAATTATAAAAATAATTGAGCAATATAATCATAAATTATTGTTGCATTGCCCTAGAACCCATGCCAACTAAATTCTGAAACACTTGAAATAAAAGTCAAAGTGTTTTAATTAGATTGACGATTGGCTGAAAAAACTACGAGAAAAAATTGGCGAACTACTCGATGAATGAAAATATCGTTTGATGAAAAAAATGGCGAACCGATACCCGGGATGAAAACTGATTTTCACCAAAAAAATTGGTTGTCTGTAAAGTCGGCTTACGGACAATAGTTTTACGTGATAACGTCATAAAGAAACATTGATAAAAAATTGCATACTTTTATGAATTAAATTGAATTATTATCACTGAATTATTATTATTTTGTATAATACAAAGGAGTTAATTGAAAATTAAAATATTTTTCGTTAAATTAACATTTATTTACATTCGTTAATTCAAATACTTTTTTACTTAAATTATATAAATTAATTACAAGTAACAATGTGCTATTAAGTAAAAAAATATTTCCTTCTTTGTATTATACAAAATAATAATAATTCAGTGATAATAATTCAATTTAATTCATAAAAGTATGCAATTTTTAATCAATGTTGTTCCAGTAGCAGAACTATTCGAACTGCTAGCTCTGACGTCACGCGAGAAGAGAGATAAATTCCGACGCTTGGGCCGATCGTGCCTCTCTATCACTTGTTCCGCGCTCTCGCTTGCACGCTCAGGCTCAGACGGAACGTGACGCTTTTTCGTGCGTGCAGCCGGTGTTAATCGATTTATAAGACGTTATCACGTCAAAAATACTGATTTTATTGACAATTATTATTAATGGCAATTGTGAGACTGCTTAGCCGTATAAAGAACATTTATCAATCGATAGATAAAATAAAAGCAAAATGTTTATTAATTGACGAGCTTCCACTATCCTTATAGCCAAACAGGCCTTTAGGTATAAAAAAAATCATAAATTAAGTAAGTCTTGTTTAGTAAAGCGTTAGTTAGTATGCTATGTTAATTAAGAGGCCGCTTTTCCCAAATTTTAATATATCATTTTTTTTAAATAACATGAAAGTAGACCATATGCCGAATAGGATTCATTAACCAGAAACGTGATAGATGACACTTTTTTCTATGGAGTTTATTATTAAAATAACCTCTGTTTTCAAAACACATTTTGTCGTTTTGACGCCATTTTTATACCTATGTCATTCTTATCTACGCTAAAATAAAGGCTTTAATAATATGCAGCGACTGGATTTCAAGTTTTCCAAAATATGGATTAGTTATCGATATATTAAGAAAAAAGTTTTTTTTTCTTCTATTTCTTTGTTGCCACGCAACAAAGCCGTATAAGTACTGTTAACTCCAAAGTGAACTGACGATAACTAGGATAATAATAAAAAATTAATATTAACCACTAATAAAGCTAGAAACATCAAGTTTGAACTCAAATGTCCGGCTTTATGGGGCAGTTCTCAAACTATAAATTTGAGAGTCGATCTAAACCGATATTACAGGTGAAACCTTCAGCTTTAAGCTTCAATATTCAGTTTTATTGGGCAGTTTTCGCACTTGCGAACTCGATAGTCTGCTGTTGACCAGAGGACCATCGTGTACCCCTAATAGCTAGAAACTTCAAATTTGAGCTCAAATATTTAGTTTTACTGGGCAATTATCACACTCACTAATTCGAGGGTCTGATAATAACCAAGATAATAACACCTGACTCTATACATTATTAAAGTTAGAAACTTCAAATTTGGGCTCTAATATTCAGTTCTGTTGGATAGTTCTTAAACGTGCAAATCCGAGGGTCCGATTATGGCCAAGGTAATAATATCCAGATCTTAGCCATTGTTAAGTTAGAGACTTCGAGTTTGGGCTTACTTTTAAACTTTAAATCACTTTATTAATCAATCGTTGATGTATTAAAACTTTTTTACTCAAGTTACATAACTTGTATGTATAAGCGATTTAACTACAACATTAAATAGCTAGGATATGATTAACAAGCTCCTGCAAAAAAGTGTTGCTAAATGTAACCCGTGATTTTATTATAGTCTGCTGACCACGATATTATTTAGACGCCAGTTTTGCACTTTTATGAACATTTTATGTAAGACAGGTCAGACATACGCCGGCGCTGTGTCGGTACCGACACTAGCAAACATTCCACCAGTGCTGTTACCGCAAAATTTAGGTAAATGTATTAAGCACGAACTAGTACAGTGTAACCAATAAAACAGTACACCAGAATCACCACCAGTCTCAGTCACAGAATCACAATCATCTGGAGCTTCGGACTGTTCATCAGTGACCGCTTTTAGAAGTCGATCACATTGTACCAATTCACCAAAGTTGAAAGCGATTTTGGCATTCAAGGGTGGATTTCGGCTTGCTATAAAATCGTTTAGCATGATGTACTGTTCGTCAACGACCACTGTTAGAGCTATATGTAAGTGACAGTACAGCGCTGTAAACTCCGGTTTTGGGCTGACGCCTTAAACCTGGAAATCCGTCAAGACATGCTTGCTACAGGAGAAATAAAGACTCAGGCGTATATAACCATTGAAAACACTGCTCCCGTTTTCATACATTAGAATATTTAATCTTCAGAATAAAGATTTTAATACAACACTTGTAAAGGTACTTTCATCATTTCAGACTCTAGTAATATTAAAAGTATAATTTTTCTAAATCGTTAATTAGCGGTTTAGGTGTTTTAGTTGTCAGTGCATCTCTCTTAACCTTTTTTCACCTATCGTTTAAATTTTTTTATTGTAATGTAACTTCTTGAGGGAAGATGGGCGCTAAGCTGAGGCTAAAACATCTGTGTGATGCCTAATATAATTTCCCTATTAGTGCTATTCAAATATCACCTATTGACCCACTTATACGATCTCCTAACAGAAAAAGTCGGTGAAAAAAGGCAATGGGATTTCAAAATGATTCCGCTTTTTTAAAACATGCTAGGCATAGCTACTTTAATGCTCTTATTTTTTAAGCTCATATTTAATCATATTTTGAACATATCTTTAGTAAGTATAAAAATAATTATATGTGAAACACAATTTAAGCAGTGAGGGTCTTATTGGGTCTTACCGTTTATCACATTGTCGAGTTATATAGACAAGATGGCCAGTCAACTAAGAATAAGTTGACAGTAACATAACCATTCGTTTAGGTCTTTTTTCAAAGGCTAAGTCGTTCTGACATTAAATACATTTGAGTCGTGGCATCAGATAGATTCTTTATTTTACTCCTAATTTCTCTCTAACCTTTGTTAACTGCTAGGGAGGCGCGATGAAAGGCGTGTGTTCTGCTATTAAATGAAATCACACTAATTAATAAATTTACCCTTTACAACTTACACTAACTTTAACTTAAATGGCCATCTTATCCAGACGTTTTGATGATGTGGCTCACATTCAAATTTATCGGTATTTGATAGCTTGGGATTTATTTTGAAATTATGTCACTAGTAGGTGATTACATTTAATGAAAAGATAGAAAAAATATATCTCAGGTCAATTCAAATTTTATGTTAAAAATACTCATTTTTACTTTTTAGAAAAAACAAGACTTTCAGCAGCTGGTGGGTACTATTTACCGTCTTTTACTGATATACACAAAAGACTTATAGTGTGAGCACATTGAATTTTTTTATTGACCATCTTATCGGATTGACTATATTAACCTAAGTTACCTTATGCGATTATATATACGTTATTTCTGTTTATTTTAGTTTTGTTTTATTAATAATAAAGGTACAAAAATTTAATTAAATAACGTTACATGCTATTAATATAAAAATATCTGAAGAAAAATATTATCTAGTATTTAGGAACCCTAACACAGCTTTTATATAATACATAGTGCTAATGTTAAAGGTCATACTTAAATTCTGAGTTTATTCGTAATATTAATGACAGGAAAAGCATTTAACTGCGTCGAAAACACCTTATTTGTGAAACGATACTTCCACTGAATGTATGTAACGAAAAATAAAATAAATAATATATATATATATATACATATATATATATATATCACTTATTTTATTTTTCATTACCAAAATCCGTCTCTTTTTGTTTCACTTTTACTCAGAACAAATCACATGTTATCCTAAAACTGGACTAAAAAGCTTCAGAAAGAAGCAGAAAAAAGATAACCAAGTACGATTGTAACTCGCGGTTTGAGATTTATATCCTGTTATCATCAAGCTTAGTAATTTACAAACTCCTAGTATTTTTAAAACACACTGAACATAACGTGTGGAGCGTTGAGTAGATTTATTAGGGTTTTTTGTCCCGCGGACTTGCTAAAAAACGATCGCAAGGGCGAACCTTGACAGAGCGAGCGGGAGCTCAATTGGTCTAACCGCCGCGTACGTAGATAATGTAACAATAGGTATGAAATAAAAGATAATAACACTAATTTCTTATAAACACCATCGAGAGCACATCAATATTTACACTTGAGGTATCATTTCTATGCCGCCAATATATCGTCAAATCGAAGAACTAAATCTAATATGCTGTCGACTGTACGTTCATATTGAATTACTCTTTTTTTCTTTATTTCATGTGTAGTGTAATTTTTGATGCCATGTTCTTTATATTAAAAGAAAAATACGCATCGCAAAGGCTCTTTATATTAAAAGAAAAATACGCATTTTAAAATGTGAAGTTATTTTGCAGGTGGTTTCAGTACATGAAGTTTCTATGACCTTTTACGCACTAAATACAATCAAAAGTTACTGAACTAGTACTGCTAAATTAGTAGAGTCGATTCCACTATTATAATTTTCTTTCTCATTTCGTTACATATACTACTATTTTGAATACTTTCAGATTTTTTAAATAACGGTTTATAGGTGGGAATACCTTACCCATAGGGAGGTACTTTAACCCTTTTGTATGATTTTATATCATATTAACATATATAACCATTGCCGTTTTATACTACTAATAATCTGCGAGTGACACGGCCGTGACAAAAAGACGGCCAGACAGACAGACAGAGAATCATGGCGAAATTATAAAGTTGCTACTTTGGCTACGGAACACTAAACACGATGAAGCATAAATTTATTTCCAAAGACAATGATCGAGACAAACACACATCGAACATTCTTCTGTCACTATTTCCAATTTTGTGATTTTAAAGTCAAATGATACCATTGTATTTTATGAAGTCTAAACCTGAAAATGAGAAAGCGTTAGTTGGTGCAACAGAAGGCAACTAGGTCACTACGAATTTAACAACTGAAAAAAATTATGATTAGATATTTTGGGCAGATAATGAGAGAATTTCTTAAAATGAAATTTATAAAAAAAATTAAATGCAGATATTTTAAATAACCCTTAAAAGAGTAATATTTGGGCCGGTGTAAGGTTTCAGGTATTAAAAAAAACTTTCTGTGGCAAAAATTAAATCATAATCAAAACGCATAATTGATTTCAATATTTAAATGTTTAAAAGAAATTAAATTGAGTAGAATTCTTAATTTAAAAGCTGTAATTTAATTACATTATAAAAACCTTCGAAAAATATTTAATCTCATGTTTAACTACTAAAGATTAGTTATTAATATAACTAGTCTTTAGTAGTAAATAAAACCTAAATAATATATACATGAATATATATATATATATATATATATATATATATATATATATATATATATATAATTTTAAAATTCTAAATTCTTTTGATTAAGATAATTAGAATGTTTTAAAGAGGAAGAGCAAAATTAAAAAACAACAAGAAAACGAGTGCCAAGAAATAAGAAAAAAATGTGATACAAATACATATGTTTAATTCAAATAAGGAAAGAGAAACATTAAAAGTGAACTAACTACTAATTATAGATTTATAATTTAAAGATTTCGTTTGTTTTGTCTTTAGTTTTTTTTAATGAAAAATAATTAATGAATAAATTAATAGTTATTCCATATTTCTTTTGATAATATTAAGAAGCCGAATTTCTTGTTATTAAATAATTACTTTTATTTTTTGATAGGTAGTTAGGATAGTTTTGATAAAATTTGTTTCCCTATGCATATAAATCCAATCATGCATAATCAAATTATCTGATATGCTTTATTATAATATGATAGGTTTATTAAAATAGATTTATTATATTCCCTACACCATTCCCTATTAAATTCAGTCTAAAAAAATTTTGGGATAATTCCTAAATAATAAAATTACATCACGAAAACCAAATCGACATCAAATCTTCCTAGCTCCTCTAATTGATATCGCTTGCGGTGCTGACATTGCGTCATGGGACATCATTTTAAAAATGATGCACTTTAATCTATGTGATAACTGTGATTTGACATTTGACAGTTGTCAAACAACACTTCAAATTCGATATGGTTGTAAACGCTATTTAAAAGCTAAGCCTTACTCGTCGATTTTCGATGGTTTTTCACTGGTAATGTATGTTAATTAAAAACGATAAAAATTATTCGTTAACTAATTCGTGTCGTATTTGTACTTTAAATGTTTATTTAAATTTGAAATGGTCGTTTTGTAAGAAAGTTTCTTTTTTCAAAATTTACATATCACAATTTCGTTGTGATATGCAAAATACAACCATAAAACGCTTTGAGACTGTTACAATGTTTAAGTAAATATTTCGTTATGACATTTCACATAGTTAAAATTTACTCAGTATATTAATTTATTATACGCTTTGTACACGATTACGAAATTTTAGAACATGAAAATTAAAAAAAAACCGTAATGATACCACGATTCGCACTTAACAAATAACAAACGTACGCAACTAAATTAAATATATTAGTATATTTTTGTTGATACAATGTCGCGTGAAATTTCACAGTGGGTTCTACGTTAATTTCACTCCATTATTCGTGAAACTTTTGTCACAATCATGTGGAACGGCTATTCATTATAATGTCCATATCTAGTTTAAATATTAAATATGTGTATCAAAAATTCTTTATTAATACCATTATGCTTACAAGGTAATAGTTAAATTGTTTTTGATTAAATACATATTTCGTCTAAAAATTTGCTATGTCTTATTTTCAGGTATTATTTCTTTTCTAGTATAACTGTAGTTGTAGGTTATATACAGGGAATACTCATGTAATATTTGTTCAGTATGGTATTTAATGTGAGAAATAAAATCTTTAGAAATATAATATTCTACCAAAGCATAAGTTCTGTTTACCAGCAATTAAAATTTTCACTACATATTGGTATGCATAATATTTATAGCGTTTCTCTACTTACTTAACGTAACTTGTTCCTTTATTTTAGTTCTGATTGTTAAGTTCTCCCAACGTTTTTCCTTTTCATACAATGTCTCTTTTTTTAATATGTGTGCACGTATTGTAAATTTCACTAAATCGGATAAAGATAAATACCTACGCCATATCGCTAAGCATTTTGATGCTTCGTATACACTTTCTAAATAAATATCATATTAAAGCGGCTTGAAAAATGTAAAGTAAGCAAAAAATATTATTGTATGAAAAAAAGTTGGAATTTTTAAATTTGTCAGCTGTATGTCAGTAGTAAAACGATTCTTAAGTTGATTTAGGTATCTCAAGAGAACGACGGAAGCTTTGTAATATCACTCAGGTGCCTGTCTGTCTGTCACAACGTTTTTTTCAGAAATCGTTTAATAACTGTAAACATATTAACTCATGTTTATCTCAATAGTTAACACCCGAAATGTTCAGATAGAAATTTTGGATGATGCAAATAATGTTTAATTTTATAGGTCGCATGGGGTATTAATCTAAAGAGCAAGCTATAAATATTCCCAAAGTCTTTTTGAGAATTTTATAGAAGATAGTTCCACAGATTTTAGGTGAATATGTCCCCAAGAACATGTCTGGAACTGGTCTTTCTTCGAAACTTAAAGACAAAATTATGAAAAAAAACCTTACAAGAAGTTTATGAAAAGTTTACTAGGAAATTGTAGCGATGATAGCAAATTTCATAGATTTTGAGAAATCCATGATAATTTTGTGAAAATATGCTAGATGTATACATAGTGAAGAAATTAATATTTGTAAATATTTTATTAGTAATGTACTATGAACCCCTCAATATTTTTATATGCTCAGTTTATACGAGTAGAGATTGTGCAAGTTGCGCATTTTTTTAACAGGTTTTCTTATAAGCTTATATTACTTTCGGTATTGTTGTTTATTTGATTTGGCACGCCATCGTATACCTACGTAATGAGAAACATCATAACAATAACCTATCCATATCGTTTTTTTCTGTACTAGCCGTCTCTCTCGATATTAACTGCGTAGAATTATCTTGTTTATACTGCTTTCCCTCCCCCATCCCGTGGTCACTAAATGCCACTGCTATATTCACAAACCAGCGGTCGTCGGGGTTGGAGTAAATCCGCAGGAATGCTTGGGATAATCAGTCAATAGAAAAGCTGGTCTCTACCTATCTTTAAGCAGTGTTCCCATGTTCAATGGAGTCACCATTACATTTTTACCACTTTTTCGCCCCTATGAACTGTAGTATATGGTAGCTGCAAATCTATAATATACTAGCAAAATTGTATAATTAGGTTGAACGAATAATAACCTTTCTAAGAATAAATTTTTATTGTTTTAATTTAAATACAAATTTGAAGCTTTGTTGATCTAAAACTGTATATATAATTCATTCATATGTTTATATAGCTACGGTGACTTTTTTCATAAATTTATATTGTTACAGACCAAAATACAACTATGGAGGAGTGGCTCAGTCATTATATTAAAAAGCCGTCGCAGTCGAAAACAACTATAAGGACAGTGGTGGAAGAGGCAATACGCTCCAATGCGTACGATGAAATTGAGGTAAAAAATATTCTTCATTCATTTTTAAAAAAAAATGCATCATTGATAAACCAACATAAAAGGAAATTTTAATAAAAAAGTTTCACAGTACGCTTACTTATTTCGCAATATGCTTTGTAATCACAGCATGATACTTGTTGTATATATATATATATATATATATATGTATATATGTATATATGTATATATGTAAATATGTATATATGTATATATGTATATATGTATATATGTATATATGTATATGTATATGTATATATATATATATATATATATATATATATATATATATATTGTAGCATTTATTAACTTTCCTTTCCTCAAAAGGATAAATCGGAACTCTTATATTAAATTATTAATAAGGTGTCCTCTATCTGTCACAGCTGCTAGCCTTGGAAAATATTTTTGACTGTAATATTAATTGATCGACCAATAACCAGTGAAGAAACATGTAATAATATATAATTTAACAATTAATATTAACATGTTTCAATACCAACTACACAATATTGTGTTAAAGTTTTCTACTTCAGAAACTAGTCCCATAGTATTTTGTTATTTACTTTGATAATACGCACTTGAGCATACTATACGATGCAAAACCTTTTATTAATGTAAATTTTACTACAATACAAAAGTATCAATATAAATTGCCAACCACATTTTTAGATTCCGTGTTTTAAATTATATTTATAAATCAATATAGTATTTTTTCCCAATAGTGCCATGTAAGCTCTTTGTGACAATACTTGACATCTCTCCCTATGAAGATGACCTTTGATTATCGGTTTTTTCATCCACAACTACAAACACTAAGTTAGGCTATTATATATATGTCTATGTATTCAATGCTGGCCAAAAATTGTGGCCTTAACAGAGGTTTTCAGACAGCAACATGACCAAACAAATTAACGTCTTGCAATCGTCTTTTGAATAGATTTCGACCAAGATTTGTTGACTTCAGCACGAATTTCTGTAGCTATTAGATATCTATTCCACTTGCTGGTAACAATAAATTTGTCCTCTGATGGAACCACATCTACCTCGGAAAGCAATCAGCTGTTCGTCTTGAGTCAGTTCCGAACTGAGTGTAAAATTGTTTTGAAAATTGGTAACAAGTTTTTCGAATAGTTCACGAATAGGTTCCATATTATCTAAAATTATTTTCTCAGCTCTGGTCATCAAACCTAAGATTTCTCATGAGGAAGTTGAATCTATGTCAACTAACAGGTAGCGATGATAAAAGCAAGCAATAAGTTTTTTCTAAATAATAGATCTCCCATACTATAACATAGCTAATGCGGACGGATCACTGTTAACACCTTCACAGATATCATCTATCTAAATTTTCGTAACACCTAATATATATTATAGATTCTGTTTTGTCTTGTCGAATAACACAGAGTTAAAAAGAGGTTTATATCATTATTGTTAAACTTAACCGAAATAGAAAAAATATAATACTACTACACAGCGCGATAAATGAATATTTAATAAACCGTGACACAAAGGATAAACCGTGACACAAAGGATAAATCATAATCTCGGTAATGAATTATACTAGGATCAAATTTGTGTTATGAAATTATTTTACTCGCTGTTCCTTTTGATAACATTACGTAACTCAAAATAATGAGTTAGTGGGCGGTGAACTTTTGCCCAAGTTAAATTAAAGCAGCCAAGTGTCTCGTTGTTGTCAGCTTTTCAAAACCATTTTTTGCATGCTATATAGTTGCATGATATATTGTAAAATTAGCCAAAAAGTTTCTCCTCAGGAAAAATATTATCACAATTTGTTTGTTTGTATTTATTCTGTACTGTTTTTATACATTCATTAGTATTTTAGTGATAAAAGAAATTATGTCTTCACTAAAATATAAATACATTCTTTCAAGGGGGTAAGTCCGTGTTTTGGCTGCATCTCAAGATCTAATTTGGATACATATTATATTATGGTTTCATACCATTCTTCTTGAACGAGTTTCTTGTTTTATCCATCGTGTATTATCAACATTGTGATAATAAGTAGTTACCTCCTTATCGCTAACTCTCCTCCTCTATAACTTGGTTCAACCCTTCATCATCGGGACAGGCAAGTCCTTCGATATAATTGTTTTCGTTTTCCTCCTCAAGCCACCATACAAGCTGCAACTCCTCACTATATGCTATTTTGTTTCTGTAATAGTAATTTTAAAACATTATAATATTATAATGCATATCACTAAAATGCAACGTCACGGCCGTCACGGGACGCCTGGCAGATGTGAAACATTGTGTTCATACAAGTAATATGCATAAAAGACAAGATTATTACAGGAACTAAATAAAGCATAATGAAAAAATAAAGTTTTACGAAATTCTTACAGAAAATGGTGACTTTATTTAATACACATTTATTTACAATTAATACAAAAATAATAAAGCACAGGTTATGTGTACCGTAGTAAACAACAGCGTCGAACTGAGTGAGGAGGGGGTCGCGTAGTCGGTTGTGCATGGCGACACGTCGCCATACCGTACACTCTAGTACATATAGACTATATTTATATACCTTAGTATAGCGTAGCGACCCGCCACGGCAAGCGCCGCCACGCCAACAATCCGGTTTATACCTACGCCTATAGATGTTTCACAACAAAACACATATAAGTGTAAACTAATTAAGTATAATTCACCATTTCGACAATAAGTAAAAATTCAAAGATACTAATCCAATTGGTCGTGCATATGACGTAAGTCATTCACGAACAAAGATATGCTCTTCCCAGTATAACCACTCAACGCCAGTGCACGGCGCTTACTGAGATGACGCATTACCCATATAGGATTTATAATTTAGGCTTGTTAGCACTAACAATGTCAAAATGTGTGGATGATTATTATCATCCGTGTGACCACTGAAGGGTTAATTTACTTGTTACTGTTTAATTTAAAAAGTGTTAGTCCGTCAAGAGAACATCCAAAATGGTGACGTCACAGATCAAAATAATTATATAAGCGTACAGACATTGCTACAATGCTAAGAAATTTATTGACATATTCTCAACATCACTCTGTTAACAATATCAATCAATGTTCAATTTACTAATTTTAATTAATTTAAAAGGTGTTATTCTATCGAGAGAACACCCAAACTTTTGAGGTCACGGATCAAAACAAGTACATAATTGTATAGACATTGCAACAATGCTAAGGAATTTATTGACATATTGTCAACATCACTCTGTTAACAGTATCAAGGAGTGTTCAATTTACTAATTTTGGTTAATTTAAAAATTGTTATTTTCTTAAGAGAACAACCAAACTTTTGAGGTCACTGATCAAAACAAATATATAATTGTATAGACATTGCAACAATGCTAAGAAATTTATTGACATATTGTCAACATCACTCTGTTAACAGTATCAAGAAGTGTTCAATTTACTAATTTTGGTTAATTTAAAAATTGTTATTTTCTTAAGAGAACAACCAAACTTTTGAGGTCATTGATCAAAACAAGTATACAAGCGTACAGACATTGCAATAATGCTAAGAAATATATTGTCGTGTTGTCAACATCACTCTGTTAACAATATCAATCAATGTTCAATTTACTAATTTTAATTAATTTAAAAGGTGTTATTCTATCAAGAGAACAACCAAACTTTTGAGGGCACGGATCAAAACAAGTACATAATTGTATAGACATTGCAACAATGCTAAGAAATTTATTGACATATTGTCAACATCATTCTGTTAACAGTATCAAGGAGTGTTCAATTTTCTAATTTTGGTTAATTTAAAAATTGTTATTTTCTTAAGAGAACAACCAAACTTTTGAGGTCACGGATCAAAACAAATATATAATTGTATAGACATTGCAACAATGCTAAGAAATTTATTGACATATTGTCAACATCACTCTGTTAACAGTATCAAGGAGTGTTCAATTTACTAATTTTGGTTAATTTAAAAATTGTTATTTTCTTAAGAGAACAACCAAACTTTTGAGGTCACTGATCAAAACAAATATACAAGCTTACAGACATTGCAATAATGCTAAGAAATATATTGTAGTGTTGTCAACATCACTCTGTTAACAATATCAATCAATGTTCAATTTACTAATTTTAATTAATTTAAAAGGTATTATTCTATCAAGAGAACACCCAAACTTTTGAGGTCACGGATCAAAACAAATATATAATTGTATAGACATTGCAATAATGCTAAGAAATTTATTGACATATTGTCAACATCACTCTGTTAACAGTATCAAGGAGTGTTCAATTTACTAATTTTGGTTAATTTAAATATTGTTATTTTCTTAAGAGAACAACCAAACTTTTGAAGTCACTGATCAAAACAAGTATACAAGCTTACAGACATTGCAATAATGCTAAGAAATATATTGTCGTGTTGTCAACATCACTCTGTTAACAATGTTAAGCAGTGTTCAATTGACTAGTCTTGGTTAATTTAAAAAATTGTTATTCTGTCAAGTAAACCCCCAAACTTTCGAGGTCCAGATCAATACAAGTATATAAGCGTACAGATATTGCAACAATGTTAAGAAATTTATAGATATATTGTCAACATCACTCTGCTAACGATATCAAGCAGTGTTCAATTTAATAATTTTGGTTAATTTAAGAATTGTTATTCTGTTAAAAGAACACTCAAACTTTTGATGTTTTGGATCACAGATCAAAACAAGTATATAAGTGTACAGACATTGCAAAAATGCTAAGAAATTTATTGACATATTGCCAACATCACGCTGTTAACAATACCAAGTATTGTTCATTTTACCAATTTGGATTAATTTAAAAAATGTATAATGATATTGCAACAATATTGAGAAATTTATTGACATATTGTCAACATTTATTGACATATTGTCAACTCTGTTAACAATATCAAGCAGTGTTCAATTTAATAATTTTGTTTAATTTAGAAATCAACTAAACTTTTGATATAACATAGATGAAAACAATTGCACAACATACGAGTAGTGTATTACAGCAATACTGAGAAATTGGTCATTGTCAACATCAACATTACTGTATTAAAAATATTAAGCAGTGCTTAATTTACTTGTTACTGTTTGATTCAAAAAGTATTATTTTAATGAGAGTACACTCAAACATTTGACACCACATAGATCAAAAGAAATATGCAAAAGTACAAGCAGAGTATTGCAACAATGTTAAGAAATTTATTAACATACTGTCATCGACAATATCACTTCGCTAACAATATTGAACCGTCTTTGATTTATTCATGCTTGCAGTGTTTACAAATTAAATAACACAAGATACAAATGGAAGAAGTGAACAGAAATTTTATAAATGGGCTTCAAAGATTGGAAAGAAAGTTAAGATATGACAAACTTTTATTTAAAAATTTGTGTTCATGTTTCCTGAGAACAATGGAATTTTATACAAACTATTTAGAAATGTTTAGAACAAATACTGTACACAATACAATACTGTACACAACATATAAACGTCTTTGATTTTTCAAACTTAAAAATCTTGATGCCTTTCGTAATTTATGTCCGTGCTGTTCTGCCGCTGAAGATGATATATTTTTTACACATTTTGAGCACTTCTGAACCTATTTTATAAATTTTACGTGCTTTACGATATTTGTCTCAACAAATAAACAAAAATTGCTCAATTGGAAGTAATTGAAGTGTCTTTATTGTATTCTCTTCATTCCCCACATAACTAATGCCTTCAGAGAGCAGATATACAGTAGTCTTTAGATAATAAACATGATTTATATTCAGTGAAAACAGTGCAATTTTCAATGCCACAACTCTTCTTAATGAATAGCACTGGTATTGACTTCATATTTAATTCTAAATATATTGAACTAATTGCTTGTAGCACTCACCAAATTAAATGCTAATCTTTCCATCTTCGCCAATTGCCTGTCTAATTATGAATTTCTTTCCAAATTTTGCATATTGCTTGTGTTTCAAATGCACTTTATGATCAACGGTTCAGTAAAACTTTTTCCTGAAATTATATTACTGTATGATCACATTCTTTCACATGTTTTAAAGTTTTACTGTAGTCTTGATAGAAAATATTCTCGTACAAGTACAACTATGGACAAGGTCCTTACAGTCATCGCAGTTGTTCCACTGTCAATATAAAACATATTCGCATGCTAAAACTTTGTAAACAGTTGTGTGTAACTCATATCTGCAAAAAAGTTTTGGAATAAAGGAATAAAGTTATGGAATAAATTCAATATTATCGAGGTATTAAAATGTAAACTCAGTATCTTAACTTTTATTCCTATCGTCATTCTAAAAATTTATTAAGTCAACGGGCTTACCTTTATTAGTCTGAGGTTGTGAGAAATGATATGCTGTTTTTTATATTGGAATCTAATATGTAGGAACAGAGAAACAGTGATTTTATCACAGCTTGCTTTATATCTGACTCATTTGTTCTTGGCCGGCTTGCTGGATAGTCGAATTGCCACCGCAATTAATGGACAGTCAAAGTGCGGCAACCCCCAAGACCAGTTTGAAACAAATAACATTTCAAGACCAGTTTGAAACAAATAACGTAACTTAATTTGGTGAAGCGATTAGTTTTTCTAATATTAGCTGTGGCTATCTTAATAATGTGAAATTGGAATAATTATGTAATGAAAGTATTTCATCGTCTTTTAGATAAAAAAAGAGCCGGGCGTGACGCAAGACACGAAGAAAGAGCGCAAATTGCCACTGAACAATGGCAATTATGTAACAGATGGCTTGAAAAGTGAGTGATTACATATAAAACGTAATAATTAAATAAAAATATCGTTAGAAGCAGTGGATTTTTAAAAATAGCTTCGTCGTGGAATTTTTATTGTACTCACAACAGAATCGGATTAATCCCAATATTTTTATATAATTGCTATATTTCTATCTAGTCCCAGAAATTTTATTTCTGCTCTCATCTGTGGTACAAACCCAGTTTTCTTTTTTATTATTGTTCGCAGAATATAATTTTATCAACCGATATATGAGAAAGTGTGTTTATTTTGTTTGTCGCCTTTTTTGATGGTAATAATTAAACAAGGGACTTGTCAAAAAATTTAAAAAAAATTTAAAAATTTACCCTAACAATTTTTAATGGTTTTTTTCCTTGAAGCGAAATTCTGTTGTTTATAATTAACAATAACCAAAATATATTTGAGCATTTCTCATTTTACAAGCAACTTTGCAATTTGATGAGTTAACTCTGAATCATCAGTAAATGGTAGGACAGATCATCATTACAACACAGTGATTCTCTGTGTGTGTGTGAGTGGTATATGATGTGTTCAAAACAATTCACAAGATAATCCCATTCTGAACATTGCCGTAAGCTTAGAAGTGCAAGCTTCCTTTCACCCCATAAATTGGCTACTTGAAATGATGTAATCAATTTTAGTTTCTTATAGAAAACTTTGGCAAAATAGTGGTACTTGTAATTTCATACTTCTCGAGTTAGGAATGAAGTTTGTACATTTCATTTATATGCTGGTATCATTCAGTTTGTGAGTTCGGACTACAGACCATATATTTGTAACATATATATGTCAGATGTCCAGGGCATGCTATGTGTAATTGTTTATAAAGCCCTGCTCACACAACACTTGTTTTGCTACTGGATTACTTACTTGATGTCGCTGCTGGGTTCTAAATGAGCTGCTGTGCTAGATGTTGCAATACAAAATCACGGAACTTTTCAATTGATGCTTTTAGGGATAACTTTAACGATTATATTAATATCAGTCACGTTTCATGTTCAGTTACTTCTGGCCACTCCTCTCTATTTCTTCCTGGATATGTTGAGTTGAAACTTTTGCTCAGAACTCAAGATGGACTCGTATTATTCCAATTATTGGGAGGATGTGTTCGCATGAATCGCCACTCAGATTCAATGTTTTAAGCCCGGCTCACACGATACTTGTTTCGCTACTAGATTGCTTACAAGGCATTGTGATGGCAACTATGTGGGCTGTCATAATGGAAATGACGTTACTACAAGGTCCATTACGTGAATGTGTACTGGAATTCTGTAATATATAGAGTCCTATTTTTCTTGTTTCTTTGCTACATTTAAACGTTAACCAATTAGAAAGTTGCATTTTGTCACTTGGGCATGTGTTTACTACAACTACCAATAGTCGATCAACGTAATTATAGAAGGCCGTAATATGTCAACAAAAAGAAGCATTATTTGTAATATTATTGTTTTATATCTGTATTTTCCTAATCTGAATGTATTATAATAAAACTGTCAAATTTACAGTGAATTTTGTCATATAAGATATTTTAATAACTTAATCAGCAATTGGTACTAAATTTTTAATGAAAGATTTACGCAAATAACTTTGCCAAATTACTTTATTAAAATTAATAAATAAGTTATATTTTTCACGTGAGTTTAATAACCAGTATTCATTGAATTACATAATTCGGACGTCCAGAGCCATCTACAAACCCAGCACAACCGCAAACATTGTGTGCAGCTTATATCATAAAGTAGCCATTGCAACATCTAGTACAGCAGCTCATTCAGGATCCAGCAGTGACATCAAGTAAGCAATCCAGTAGCAAAACAAGTGTCATGCGAGCAGGGCTTTATAAGCAATTACATGTAGCTTGCCCTGAACATCTGACATATGTACATTACAAATATGTGATCTGTAGTTCGATCTCACAAACTGGAACAATACCATATACAATTTGAAATGAAATGTACAAACTTCATTCCTAACTAGTGAAATATGAAAGTACAAGTAACATCATATTACAAAAGTCTGATATGAGAAACTAAAATTGATTACATCATTTCAAGCAGCTAATTTATTGGGTGAAAGGAAGCTAGCAATTCTATGCTTACAGCAATGTTCAGAATGGGATTATTTTGTGTATTGTTCTGAATGCATCATATACCACTCACACACGCAGAGAATTCCTATGTGTAATGATGATCTGTCCTGTTATTTACTGATTGTTCAGTGTTAACAAACTAAAAATAGCTACTTTTGCCTTTTATAAATATACCTGTTATATTTTGTCAGTGAATTTAATTTACTGAATTACAGTAATGTTCGCAAGGTATACGGCCTTTGACGGCGTGGTGCACCGCAGGGACCCAGGTTGGATTCTCGGCTGCTCGTCGATCGGAACTGGGCTGGTGTTATGGTTTCGTAGCAATAAGTCCGCCATATGTATCAATTAGATACATTAAAGTAGATAAATAAATAAATAAATTTTGAAATTGCACTTTGCAATTAAATCTTGAAATATGTCCATCATAGTACCATATGAAAGAAGGTAACTCGTCAAATCTAACGCATTCAAAGCCTGCATTTTTGTTGGCAAAAGAATTTTGCGTTACAGAAGTATTGGCTTTTCTTTAGCATTGCTGTATTTCTGGTCTATGGACAATGTATAACTTATCCCTGCTGCAAGATATTGGAGACTTTGTTCTTCAATTGCAATAAGAGTATCATCAAATGTGACTTATTCTTCAAAACTTGTATGCCGCCTATTCATTCTTTCCCAGTCTTCGTCAAATTCAACACACAGATACATGTCTCACCTGAATTGATACGTGAAAGTTGAGAAACAGTAATTTTGTCATTGTTTTCTTTATATCTAACCACATTTGTTCTCGACTCGACTTGCTGGATGGTCGAGTTGCCACCGTCATTAATATTCAATCATTCTTTCCCAGTCTTCGTCAAATTCAATTGATACATGTTTCACCTGAATTGATACATTTTTCGCCTGACACATTATCCCTAAGTGCTGTAGAGCATCCAAAAGATTAACAGGTTTTTCATCAGGATAGTCAATAAGTTTTAAATAGAGTTTCACTATATGATGACAATATTTTTGCTTTGTAATTTTGAAAACGTCTTGGTCTAAAGGTTGCAGACAACCCTTTGATTTTGATGATAAGAATTGTACTCTAACATTTGTCAGTTCTACATCTTTTTGATGTGCAGAACGGTTATCCAAAAAAGTAGTATTCCCCGATTCTCTTTAACCATATTGCTATTCATTTCTGTCAGCCATGCAATAAATCATTCTCCCGTAATACAAGCTTTTCGCTGTGCATAATGGGGAAATGATTTGACATGGTTGAAACATCTAGGCTTCTTAAATTTTCCAATAACAAGTGGTAGCAGTTTTTCACTACCATCTGCATTTGCAGAAATCAATAATGTTTACTCTTTCTTTGCTTAATGTCCCTCTATGACATTTTTTAACCTTGTTTTTGTATAAAACAAAATCTTTTTTTGCTTATTTCTTCTGGTTGCACTATATTTCTTTTACCATACTAATAATTATGTTTATTTTAGAATGATCAATAAAGTGAGTGAATTATTTACTTAATATGAACAATTTACTCAACTGAAATGACTAGTTTTTAATTTAAGTTAATGTGCACAGGAAAACATCTGTAATAAGTCCTGCATCTCCTGAAACCTTTTACTTTGCGCCCCTTTCCTGTCTTTCCCATCCCAAATCATGTCAATATTTTGTTTTATTTTTTAATTTACTTTTGTATTTTTTTTTGTCTAATGTGCTATTAAGAATTTTCATTGTAAAATCTCTTACAGTCTACCAACTAAATTCCAA
Source organism: Druceiella hillmani (assembly GCA_039881145.1). NCBI lineage: Eukaryota > Metazoa > Arthropoda > Insecta > Lepidoptera > Hepialidae > Druceiella > Druceiella hillmani. Next base: position 36,413,446 of record JAYKKI010000019.1, read on the forward strand.
TACAAATTGTTATGGTTGACTGGAAGAGCAGCAATAATTCATGTAGCAATAGGTCCGCCATATGTACTGTACATAAAAGTTAAAGTAATAAAAAATAATAAATAAAATATGCAAAAAATCATCTTACAGTACGATTTATCTGTCAAGTTGTCAAATATCAGCCATCATCGAATATCAATTGTCATTATCTTATTTTTTACATGGCTTTTGTAGTTTACTTCATTTATTTAGCTTCTAAGTACTTTTTGATTCAATTTTATGAGACACTTCTTTAAGTAGTTGTTTTTTTGGTACTTAAATATTAAGTCTCATATCAACCTTAGATTTTTTTTATTTTTTATTCTTTAACTTCTAAGAACAGCAATGGATGATAATAATTTATAATAATGACATCAATGGCCAGAATACCAAATAATTTGTCACATTTTAAATGTTCATATTGTATGCACAGGTGAACAAAAATGTATACTATCCATTACAGAAAAGCTGAATGAAGTCGAAGAGAACATTGAGGAAGACTTGCTGCTCCACATCAAAGAGGAACAGAAAGACATAGACTTGGACATTGGCCCCACTGTGCTTCAGCCGATGGACTCAAGTTATACAAAAAACCAGGTATTACAACTTTCATAAATCACGCTGAAGATGATAGAAATTAAACTTTGTCCAGTTAATTTTTAGGGTATGGTAGTAAAATAAGCAACTCTACAAATTAACTGAATGCTGAATAATGACAGTTTTTATAAGTTAAAATGAAATGAAATGAGAATAGCAAAAACATAATAAAAATATCCTCTTACGATACTTAAGAAAACTAATTAAAATCCCTTAAATCTTACTTTATTCTTTTATGTAAAATAAACCACACTTCCCTTAATTATGATGGGAGGTGAAGAAATTTGCAGAGGGGTGGAAGGAAGGTCAAAAAATGGGGGTACTATTTTTTTTCAATATATTCTCGCTTAACCTTAATACATTTCTCAGATCTGTCAATCAACTTATTTATACCCTCAAAAAAATGTTTTTTCTTTGTTCTGAAAAGAAACTAAAATTGCAGACGACCTTTTCATTATTGCTGAACTTTTTTCCACGAAGCTCCTTTTTCATTTTTTGGAACAAATAATAGTTGCGAAGGAACCAAATTAGGACTAAAAGTGGGTGTTGCAACTTTTCACAGCCACACTTGTAAAAGGAAGCCATCGCAGTATGGTTCTTGTGTACAAGTGCATCGTCATGCAAAAACAGCATATTTTGCGCTAATTTTCCTTCTTTTTTCTCTTACATTGCTTCTTTAAGCTACTGTAGTAGACCAGCATAGTTCTCCTGTTTTAGAAACATCCTTATCTTTAAAGTCAGTGAACAAGATACCCCCTGTGTCCTAGAAAACTGTGGCCATGACTTTTCCGGCCGATTGCAACACCTTAAATTTCATACCATTTTTATACCACTGCATAGACTCCTGCTTGGATTCAGGCTTGTAATTGTGAACCCAAGTTTTGCAGCTTGCTCCTCCTTGCTTAAATTTTTGACATCTTTAACCATATTGATGTTTTTTGGAAGATCCCAAGTGAAATTTATTCTTGAAAATGGTACAATTTATTACTTTTACTAGGGCAATAGTTTTTCTTGATACGGCATGACATAATTAAAAAAAATTTTGGAAATGGTTTCTTCTTCTAGCCAACACCCACTCTTGGTTGATGAGCCATTTGATAACACGCTAACCAATAAAGTTGAGTTTGACAAAGAAAGAGTTCTCATTTCGGTAAAAGTGGTTTAACACCACGCAACCCTTAAGATGATTCGTATCCATTCTCTTGTGGATACGCAGTGCACTCTCAGGGGTAGCTTTTATAGATATGAGGCAAGGTAGACATGCTCCTTTTTTTGTACGAAATGCTGTCACGCTACCCACACAATAAATGTTGCGGAATATAACTGATAGAACCGCTTGTAATGAGATCTCAATTTCTGTCTGCAGACATCTTGGAAAGATACAATTTATACCATCTATTTACCGCTGTGTTAATCTACACCTTGAGAAGGAATGGCTGGCTAGTCGTAGCATCATTGTACCCAGTTCAGATAGCCTATCAGCCGTTTTATTTCCATAAATGTTGGTGTGGCTACAGCTGTTTTATTTCCATAAATGTGTGTGTGTGTGCGTGCGTGCGTGCATGCGTGCGTGTGTGCGTGCGTGTGTGTGTGTGTGCGTGTGCACGTGCGTGCGTGCATGTGTGTGTGCGTATGTGTGTGTGTGTGTATGTTTATATGTATATATGTATGTATATATATATATATATATATATATATATATATATATATATATATATATATATATATATATATTGATAAGTACTGACTGGATTTTGTCCTAATTTTCATTAATGTATAGATTAATTCACGTCGAAGATTTAAGTGTATAATTGAAGACGATGAATGTTGATGAAGTCTGGACAAAAGTATTCACCAAAGAGTTATCTTGGCATGCGCTCCGTAAATCGTTAAAGATACATGGAAACAATGTACGGTCCTTCTTAAAAAATTCTACGGTAGTCTGTGACAGCATATAGTACTTAAAAACCATAATAACTGTTTTAGTATCTAAAAAAAACCAAATTTTTCAACTCTACTTTCTGGAACACATCATCAAAATTTAATATTATAATGTTTTTCCTCAACTAATTTGGAACTTATTTCTCTTATGCAACGTAAATGAAGTTTTCGAACATATAGTTTCAAGAGTTATCACTATGTTTATAAGTAAGCAAAATTGTACGTGCCGGGGCGTTCACACATTGAAATGCCCACCTGTGCAAATCTGGGGCAAGTTGCTAGTAATGGAAAATTATAAATATTTCATTATGAGAAAAATTACATGGATGTTCACCTTATCATCAGGAGTTTCGATACTCTTTCCTAGGTTCAACACCTTTCGCCGTGACATTTATGACTTAATACTACAACATTTTTCAATATTTACTACAATTTACAGCCTAGTCATAGATTTAGTAGAAAATATAAATTTTTTAGCATAACATATTTATTTTAAAGAATCGTCGCTTACCTATGTTAGCACTTACGCCTAATTATTCAAAATCACTCAAAAACTAAAGCGTATATCAAGATTTCCTAAAAAAATTAATGCATAAGCTGTTATGAGTCTGTAGGAATTAAAATTGCAAGTGTTATTTGATTTCTAAAGCACAATAGCGTCTTCCTTTACTGCTTTCTAACGTAACCAACATCTCTTTCATTGCGATGTTGCTAGGTTGAGATTTATTTTTATCATATATTCCTTTTTTGGTAGTGACCATTAAATATCCTTTACTATCGTTATATTAACCGTTTGAGTGCCGATGAGTGCCATCGAGCTCGTACACATACTAACAAAATTTGCCACGAACTATGGCGCTCGCGAAATCAGTTGCTGTTTAGCGCGCGGTATGGGAGGTCGTTCGCACGCATCGCTAATTTTTTATCTTTCTACGTGTTACATAAAGTTAAAATTATAATATTATTAGCAATTACAATATAAAAAGGATCCAGGAAAAGAAAATTTTTAACCCATAATGTCGGAATACGAAAATAATTAGAGTGAAAATGATCAGTTTTCAAGTTGTGAAGAAAGTGATAGTGGGAGTGACATTGTGGTGGTGCACTCACAATTCGGTGTAATGCAAATTTTGAGTGATAGTGATAACAATTACTTTGCTGATACGGAGGATGTACCGAACTACGAAAATACGATGTGATCTTGATTTCAGTTTTTATTATAATTTTTGTTCACAATATATATTTCCATAACTTTCTTTGTATTTTATTATTCTTATACAAGTTTTTATTAAGAAAACACAGAAAAAATTATTAAAATGGGATAATTTTTGGAAGAGATACAGTTTTTTTCAAGACAAGGGTATATGACATCAAAAACAAAAGATTTCTTTGGCATTTTTAAGTATATATGAGTAAAAAACGATAGCACTAAAATGGTTAATTTTTGAATTCCATGCTGTTATGATAAGATTCGAAAGTATTAATATCTTTGGATTCCTTTTATTTTTAGATTATAATTTGGATGATGCTACACACGCCATTTACTACCAAAACATATGTTCATGTGCAATGTTCTCCCATTTACAGGTCTACTTTATGTGTGCAACTTTATGTGCGTTACAGAAATCGTAAAAATTTGTTACGTTACGAGTGAATATGAAAATATATTTTTGAAAAAGTGAATGCTGTATTATTTTAATGAATTATTAGAATATTTTGTCGAAAAAGAATGTATTTATGCATATTTTTTAACAGCAATAATTCCGCATTAATGTTTGTTTGCCTTCCACAATGCAAAAATACTCGCATTGTGTATGTATAAAGATATTGAGTGATCTCAATTTCATACAATTCTATAGACGTTTAAACATATTTTAATTTAGAGTATGTATGCGATTAGAGTATGTACGCTATGGGTACTTCACAGAAAAAGTAACATTATGCCAAACAAGTGTTTGTTTACTTACCACCGGATGGGGCTGGTGTCATTTTCCATGCTCCTATACTTCTTTCATTAACTTAAATTTTAATATTCAATTTATCTTTTATTTAGACGGATTTAAATGGCACAAAACGAGAAGATAGTCTTCTGTACAAGAGACTACAGGGTAAAACTGTTGACAGTAATTTGAAGGGTGAGTTATATATGATATATTCATAGCGCAAGTAGTAGATTTTACATCTCGTTAATTATTTTTTTCCACATGAAGCTCTAAATATTTGTATGCAAGTTTAGAGAAATATAATCAAAATTATGCTCGCAAAGAACATACTCGAAAGCTGAATGTTTTTAAAATGAATACATTTTTATGAATGCATTTTATTAATGCGATAATTTAAAGATTAACACAATCAATAAATAGCACGAATTGTATCTGTCTGTCTGCCGGCAGAAATTGGAATCTCATTACAAATGATTCTATGCAGTTATGTAGTTTTTCCATCTGCAGTGCGTTCCACTATCATGAGGTTTCCAGGTAGGTTTTACCTTAAGTACACCTCATGATACCTGGAAATACAGCTTTTTATTTATTTATCTACTTTAATGTATGTAATCGAAACATATGGCGGACTTATTGCTATGAGAGCAATCTCTTACAGACAACCATAACACCAGTCCAGCCCCGCTCGACGTGCGGCCGGGAATCGACCCCGGTCTCCGTGGTGCGCCGCGCCATCAACTCAATACACCACGGCGACGACTATTTCAATTTAGATAAAAACTTCTAACCAGAACATGTTATTTAAATACTTCGTTTTAAATATAAAGTTATTATGTAAACCACCACCATTTAAAATTCCGGATAAACTAAATTTAATTATTTGTGTGGGCATAAATTTACTACAGTGTAAGTTATGTGGTGTTCAATAATATCGACGTGGACATCAAAACTTTGGATATTTTTAACAAATTTTTCGTTTTTAAAACTTGATTTATCAATTTAATTAAATTAAAACAATTTTCAATTTGAGTAACAAATAATTAAAAATAAAAAAAAGGTATGTATCAGACCAAATATACATTTATACTTTATTTAAATATTTCATTTACATTGTGAAGAAATAGTTAAATCGAGTAATTTAAAAAAAAAATTATTTATTTTATTATACTAAGAAGAATTTTTAAAATTAATAGAATTTGAAAAGAAGATATTAATAAAATGAAAGTAATTAGTATTGTATAAAAAAATTGAAATAATTGAAAGAATAATTTTTTTTAAAGTCAATTTAATTTAGTGTATTTTAAAAGTTAAAAGAAGTAATTAATTAATTTAGTTAATGTCGCATTATTTTTAAAAATATTTGTTGATGGTTTTTCAAGAAATAAACTAAATTTTTATAATTATTTATTATTTAAAATGATTTATAGTTTTTATGGGATTATCTCTAAAAAAATATTTAAAAAATAATTCAATTTAAAATAAATCTAGTATTATTAATTGTAAATAATTTGTTAAGTTTAAAAAATAAATACTATCAGGGGGGGTTACGTAGAGAAATAGTGAATCCAATTAAAAATATTACGTGATATTTTCAATTGTATTTTTAAAAAGAAATGAAAATATTCACCTATTTGATGGGACAGATGAAAAAATCTATGCCAAGTTCCATGTGTAGGAGGGTACATTGTCTTTAAGTTGACTAAATACTTAAACCTGCAAAATATATGTAATCGCAAAATATTGAACAATGACATAAACACAGCACTATGATATATGTACAGAAGGTGGACAGACAGACAATTCTTAGTTTACTATAAAACTCTAAAATGAGCATTACTTCTTTTCTATCAGTATAAAATTGTATTCATCAGTACTAAACTTCATCGACAAAATTATCTATAGGATGATTGCACACTAGTGTAAACGTCAAATAAATATCTTTACACAAAAACTTGGTAAATCATAATATTTTTACATATACTGTAATTTTACGTGTAATTAGGCATATTCTGTAAATTTTCATATATGAAATAGTCATTTCTTTATGAGTTTTTAAAAATAAGTACAAAAGTACAGTATCAATTCTTCACAATTTACCTGTCAAATGTACATTGATCAGGATTATTTTAATGTGCAATGTCGCATTCAAGAACAGAATATATCGCCACTGTTCTAAACACAATTATATTAAATGTTATAATAATGGATAAATTCACAATTGCCAAAAAACGAGGAATGAAATTGTCTGCGTCCTTCCAAGTACCTCCTGCAATGCTATAGATCGTTCTAATGGTTTTTATTTCGCTCTCTCTTTCTAATACATAACAATGCTTATTATATACACCCATGTTCTCTCTCACCTTTGTTCATCTATCTAGTATGAGAAGTGTACGGTTTTAAACTCTTCTCTAGACTGACGCTACATTGTTGACATTAAACGATTGTTTGTGAAAATTAGTATTCATAATTCATTCAATTTTGATATCAACAATTTATTTCTTTTCCAAATAAATCATATTATGATGGCCCTTCGTAAAAATAATAAACATGTGCACGTATTATACATTAAACACTCACTGTGTCTAAATTCTGCATGAGGACTACAGATAACCAAACTGTGATTGGCAAGAGTCCCACTTAAGTGCATATAAAAAGTATGCACACTAACGTAAAAAAATTAGTCTACTGTCATTAAGACTTTTCTAATAAACTTATGTAGGTACTTCAATGAAATTGTTTACTTTGTGTAACGTACTTGTGTATCCATACTGTAAAATTACAATTGATATATACAGGTCTTATTCAATTGATCGGCAAGATTTTTTTGGATTCTCCTTGAAGATATAAGAGAAAAATAATCTATAACTCTCTACCATAGAATTACCTGGTTGAACTTGTATATACTAAAGACCCTGAATCTTGCAAAATACATAATAATGTGAAAAAAACATCTTCTAATTAAAAGTTTTTCAGATTAATAGAATGTAGGAAATAATATAATTTATTGAAAATATATAATCTCGTTTCAAACTTTTATGCATGGACTATTAAAAAATTTATTCTCTGCAGGTGTCTATATTGTAGAAGAAAGGTATCCTCCAAACTTCACACCACGCTGTGGTCTTTGAAATGTGATGTTTGGAGGAAAAAAAACAAAAACCAAATAAAACATTCATTATTAGGTTATAAATCGATTAATTTCACAATTTCATGACCCTAAGACCAGTGATATGACATTTGATTAGTTGGTTAGGTTTGATTTTTTGTATTAAAGTTGTATATTTACTTATGACATATATACGGGCTGGTCCCACTCATCATCCTGAATATACAATATGTTTGGTGAATGTTGAAAATCCCAGTTGATTCTTATATAAATGTTCAGATAAAAAAATCCAAATTTTTGCAATAATAATTCATCAATCGTTTATTACTTAAAATCTTAATACTATCAAAAAAATAAAACTGAAAATGGAAAAACCCTTTTCCGAAATTGAATATCTTAATTTTAAGGGTCTTTTTCGCACTGGCTGAGAAAGCTACTGATATCATTTATATATATATATATATATATATATATGTATATATATATATATATATTTCTTTTTTTTTTTATTGTATATTCATTTTTTATTTTTTGATTTGTTATTCAAAATATTAGCTACCTTTGTCCAACAGATATTTTATTTTAATTTTATCAGCGAGTTGTAAAACAGAGATCATGGATCTGAGACTAAAACATTTTTAAAATGAAATAAAGGGTAGTCAGTTGATATTGACTCTACATCTTCGGAGATAAAAATAGCTTTAACTAATTCCGTCGTTAGAAAATATTTTTTCTAATTAATTTTTTTTAATTTTCAGTTAACCCATCTGTGCTCTCATGTGATCATTGTGTGCAGAAATTCCATTCTAAAACCAAGTTAGCGACCCACATACAAAATACACACCTAAGCAAATTATACAGATGCAGTGTATGTGAAAAGGATTTTGGAAGCCAACTAAACTTATCGAAACATACCAAAGAAGTCCATGGCAATGGGGACCGTGAGAATCATAAGTGTGACAAGTGTTTCAAAGTTTTCAAGTTTAAAAATTACCTGTGGCATCATCGTACAAGCGTACACGCAACGGAATTGCATAAATGTAATCAGTGCAACAAACAATTCAAGTGCAAGGCTTATTTATTAAATCACATCCGACATACGCACAGTATTGAGCAGTACGAGTGTAAATTCTGTAAGAAGTTATGCAAGTCAAGAATAATGCTGACTAAGCATATCACTGGCTATCATCGTCACAAGTTTGCAGGTGTGTATAGGTGTTTGTTAATGTACCCAGATATTGAACAGTATTTATCTTATTGCTCTCTCTAGCCGTAACTATGGCATATATTGCTTATTATTATTTCGAGTTATAACTATAGTTCTTAAAACTCTTTAATCAAACAAGTCTAGCTGTAGTATTAATCTTACGAGTGTAACTTTTGTAAAAAGTTATGCAAATCAAGAACAATGCTGACTAAGCATATCACTGGCTATCATCGTCACAAGTTTGCAGGTGTGTATAGGTGTTTGTTAATGTACCCAGATATTGAACAGTATTTATCTTATTGCTTTCTCTAGCCGTAACTATGGCATATATTGCTTATTATTATTTCGAGTTATAACTATAGTTCTTAAAACTCTTTAATGAAACAAGTCTAGCTGTAGTATTAATCTTACGAGTGTAACTTTTGTAAAAAGTTATGCAAATCAAGAACAATGCTGACTAAGCATATCACTGGCTATCATCGTCACAAGTTTGCAGGTGTGTATAGGTGTTTGTTAATGTACCCAGATATTGAACAGTACTTATTAAAACAGTATTTATCTTATTGCTCTCTCTAGCCATAACTATGGCATATATTGCTTATTATTTCCAGTTATAACTATAGTTTTTTTAAATTCTTTGATCAAAAGAAGTCTAGTTGTGGCATTAATTTGTAACTAAGTATGTGTCCATTGCTCATATGAATTATTTTGTGCCTCATACTGAGTAAAAAATGTTAAAGGACTTTATGCTTTAATCATTTCTGAAAAACATAATTTCAATTTGCCGAATCCAACAAAAAAAGATTATATTTTTTTTTATTGAAACAGGCTTCAATTATTGAATGTGATCAGGTCACAATATGTTACGATATATACACAGGGCATAAAGTTGAATACGAAAAGCCAGAGGAAGATTTCCTTCAATATCTAGAAGAGAACAGCGAAATTGTTTTTTAAAATTCTGCTTATGGAAAAAATTGAGACTGTTTGAAAAGTTTAAAAAAAGTTTTTTATCCGGTTGAGGGTTGAGTACCTAATCATCAACTGATTTATGAATAAAACAAACATTCCCTTCCAAACCTTGAAATGTTTTGTTTTGTAGAAAGAAAATGAGATTTTCTATTGATAATATTGAATAAAATTTAGAATAACTCAGCAACTGCCATGAAGTTCGAAAAACGGTTTTCACAGTTCTCGTCAAGCACCTCTCCTTGGCTTTGTCGTATTCGTCTTTATACGCAGGATATACATACGTACACACACCCATGTAAGGCGTTTCCTTTAAACCTTTCATAACATCGTGTTTGTTTGGACTTCACTTTGTTTGGAGATATCTCACAAAAAAGTGAACAAAAAATATTATTAAATATTATTCATCATCCTGAATACATAATATGTTTGGTGAATGTGGAAAATCCCAGTCGATTCTTGTATAAACGCTTTGAAAAATTTATAATGTATATAAATTATTAAGTCAGTATGTTTACCGCCCCTCGATTTTGAATTGATCTGCAGTTTATGTCCCAGGCTGTTACATGAAAGGACAATGTCATAGTTTATTTCACCTGCCCAGAGCGTACAAGAAAATTCTGTAGCATTCACTTATCGTATACTATTATTGCTCAATACGATATTACGAGATGCACTTTTTTTTGACACTTTTTCTGCTCCATTGATTGCTTCGGACATGGGGTTATGGAGTTGCTTAGTGGTTCATGACTGATCGCTAATTAAAACGACGTCTATTTGAATTGCTGTGCGTTACTTTTCTGTTTTATTTATTATGGTTATTTTATGTTCTTCCTTACGGCCAACGCTTTGGATAAATCTATAAATTGGGGAATGGATTTTCAGTAAAGAAATAAATGAAGACAAAAGTCTGTTTCTTTTGTATGTACCTTGTATATATATAATTTTTTACAATACTCGTAATAATTCATCTATTGTTTATTACTTAAAATCTTAATACTATCAACAAAAAATAGAACTAAAAATTAGAAAACCTATTCCGAAATTGAATATCTTGATTTTAAGGGTCTTTTTCGCCACTGGCTGAGAATATTAAAATTGCAATAAGCACAGGTATTTAATTTAACATTATTACACAGTACTATAATAATTACTATATATATATATATATATATATATATATATATATATATATATATATATATATACCTGGATACCTGGATTTCCATTCGTTTCTTCAAAATGGCAACCAACAATAATTTTAGAAATGGCAAACCCATTAATAGAGTTGCTTTAATAATAAAAATATTGGTTGTCGATGTATGTTGAAAACATTAAAACCAAAGTTGGAGACATTAGAAAAATATATTAAAATTATTGAAAATAAATAAAATTAAAAATGTGTATACATATTTGTTGGTGTCAACGGTTAGTTTTTATACTTGGTTATTTTTGAGGTTTTAAGTCCCTTGACATTTTTTTTCCTTAACTGAGATTACTTACAAAGTCGAACTTTAAATATTGTATAGTGCACAAATAATTACATAATTCACTATTTTTCAAACGCAATCGGCTAGCGGCCGTTTTGTGAATTACTAATAAAAGAAAAGTTTTGTTGAAAACCAGTTTTTGAAACTAAATAATGACTATCTTCATCTAATTTATGTGGGTTTTTTTCAGTGATCCTGTCACGCTTATGAGTTTCTGGGCTTAGTTTATTTTGTCTGCATAACATAATCTGCATTTTGCCAATGCAGAAATGATTTTTAAAAACTGATATGGAAAATAACCTGACTTTTCATAAAAATGTCCAAAATGAGTTATTTATCTGATTGATGATTTAAATAACATCATTTTTAAGTCTTACGTTTCATTTTCTGTGTGTCATTTTTATTGTTGTAACACTACACTTTTGTCGTCTTCTTTGTATTTGTAGACCATTATTGTGTGTGATCAGTTAAATATTACCAAGTATGCTACGAGTATGTATTGTTGAGTTGGTATAATGAAAAAATAATTAAATGTAAATTTTTGTAATTATTGTGTAATAATATTAAATTAAATACCTGTGCTTATTGCTTTTAATATTCTAAAATATGTTGTACAACGAAAATTGAAAAGGAAATAAGAAGCTCCCATAGCATATAACATAAAAATATTTTTTGAAAATTAAAAATGATTAGATATTGAAATACATTTTTTTGTTTTGTGAATTATCATTTAGTATCCAGATCAGCTAAACAGGCTCACGAGCCAAATGCTTACTAGGTGAGGACACGCCTCCCCCGAGGCAAACGCACATCTGCCCCAGCCAAACGAGCTGAGCGGTGTCGGTTTTTGTCTATGCTCAAATATAAATATATCAACTCAAATATAAATAAACAAAAGTATATGTGTCTTAGTGGAGCAAGATGGACAAAAATGTTTGCCACGCGTACTCTGGATGTATATATGTGTCTTAGCGGAGCAAGATGGACGAAAATGTTTGCCACGCGTACTCTGGACGTCTATCTGCCTTAGCGGAGCAAGATGGACAGAAATCAGTCTCATAAATTGATGTCCTAGTGAATACAAGTGCCTGAGTGACTCAAATAATCACATTAACACTAAGAGGTGGATGAGAGAAGATTCTTAACGAATTATAAGTCATGAAATATATGATGTCCCCATTTTGCAGTGAAGAAAAAGATGGAGTCATTAATGGGATCCTAGAAGAGAGAAAAATCTCGAGTAAAACAAAGTCGTATAAGTGGATTAGACAAGCAAGAGAGATGTTTCAGATTTTTGCTGGTGTTATTAATTTTAAATATGTTTGTACAGGTGTTTGATGTGTTTATTTCTTTTACCCATGGTAAATCATCCGCCTAAAAATATGTTTGAAATCAACATATTTGTAACATATTCAACAAGGTGTAACTGAAATATCAACTGAAACTACCTTTCATATAAAACTTGACCACGTAGTTAACTTGAAGACATATATACAGTGTACGGTGACCAAAATTTGCGCTAAACGCCTTAACCCAATTAAACTAAAATAATTAAATTTAATACAGCATGGTGGGTAATATATTTTTATTTTTTCAAGTAGACAAGACATTTACAGATCTAGTTGCAATACGTATAAAGATTTTGCTTTTATGGCTGACAAGAATGGCCCAGGACAAACTCGAGTTTTTTTTTTACAAAATGTTGCTTTTATTTCATTGATTCTACCAGCTATTTTTCTATTTGTGGTTAAAGTGTCTTGCAAGGTGGGACCGTATTTCTTTAGCATACTTCGAACCTCTTTATGGTGTGGCTTTAATTGGTACTAGTGATGTCAGTTCTCCCGCGCTATTTATCCGATCTCCCTTACTGTATCAAAAGTCCTTGGACGTGTAAAGCTACGTAAGTGCTTTTATAAGTAAAGTGTTGCCAAGACTACTTTTATTGCTTGCTTTGGTTCCAAAAGCATAGGTTTACGCAAACCCTTTATACTGAACTTAACACTTCGAAACCATTTTCCACAATTCTTCATGCTTTTGAAAGACTTTAGTTATAAATTCTTTCCATAGAACCTCTTTCTAGAATATCTTCATAAGGTTTCATTTTATAGTCATTGAGCTGAAAAGCTTCATCATTTGATATAATAAGGGTACTTTAAATTCGTAATGAATTTGCAAAATTCTATGTGACGGAATTCTGAGTTCTCTCTTTTTGAGTTTGTCATATAACATTGTGTTCTTGAATACACTTGCATGTCCTTGTTCCCAACATTTACATAGAGGAGCTTGTAGTTTGTACCTACTAGAGATATTGCTAAAAATCTTTAGAAAAATATGTGCACCTCTCCAATTTACAAAAACATTAAAGTTAAAATCATGAAGAAAAGACGGTTACTAGAAATTTACTTAAAATTCTAGTAAATGTCTACCACTACCAGAATATTATAACAATATTTCAGGATCTCATGATTTTCAGGAAATTCACGATATTACTTTTTACGCTTCTGAAAGATGTATTGGATTGAGGCAAAATATTTACTTAATAAAACATAATATTAATTTTTGTTAATAGCTCAATACTAATACTATGCCTTAAATATTTATATTTTAGGTGATTACAGAATCCTCATATTGCGAACTCTACCTGCTCCTAACACATTTTTACCTGATAAATATCTGTATGGTATTTTGTGAAGTAATATGGTACCAACTTAAAAAATGTTTATGACATTAATTATTGCAACGTATGAATGCTGTAAAATGTATTGTGAAACCTGTTGATATATATTTATACTTGATGTGTTTCGCCACTTTTAGAATACTGTTATATGCATTTATTAAAGTATTCTAAAAATTAAAAACATCTGGAAGCAAAAGAGACCAGTGTTGGGCCCAGGTGTTAATAGAATAAAAATGATATAAATAAAATAAAAATAAACTCCATATAAGTTACATTTAATTCGTCAAACAGACAAATAACAAATATTTATTATGAAAAGTCAGGTTGTTTTTTTATAAAGGTTTGTAAATGCTATTTCTACGGCACTCTTTGAACAAACAATATGAAACAAAGTGTAGATTGCGTCTCGTATCCTGCATATACAGATGTAACATACTAATACACAAAACTCGCAACCGCAACAAGGTTATCGAAAAAAGCGACTGAAAACTCAATGAATGAAAAATGTCATTTTGACAGCAGAACGAACGTCCATGTCAATTATAAACTGTGTATTTTTAATGAATCTCGACAATGGCTACAAATTAAAAAGAAAACAATCTGTATTGATTACTTTTTAAATAATTCTAAAAAATCATTATATATTTCGTTAGATTTTTTGTTATTATTTGTATTTTTTATTAACAATCCCTGATAAATTAAAATATAATGTATATGCCTTTATGATGGTGGTTTTTTTGTTTTTTTACCACGGTTTTTTTATCATGGTCAGTTTCTGAATTGCTTGTATTTTTATATTCCAAAAAATACCAGGTTTTTTTTTAAAATTACGTTATCTTCCTGTAACTGCAGACCCGTTTTCATAAACTTGTTGAAAAAATTTCAATTTACAATAATATTTTGTAACCCAAAATCTTATAGTACTGTCTAGATGAGACCATTGACAGAAGTAAAATAAATAAGCATGTGATGTGATTGTTACAGATCCCGAAGACGGTGGCTATCGCTGTGACGTATGTAAGAAAATATTCCAATCAAACATTGTACTCATGGCCCATCGCAGTCGCGTGCATGGAACGGAACGTTACAAGTGCGAGAAATGTATCAGCATATTTAAATGCAAGTTTTATTTACAGAAACATATTAGAGATACGCACAAAGACCAGCGGTACGAGTGTGACGTGTGTAGCAAAGTTTTCAATTGGAAGCGGAGTATTATTTACCATTTTAAAATTTTCCATTGTGATAAGTTTCCAGGTCAGTATACATATATATTTTCTTTAATGCTCATATTTTTGCATGTTTATTTGCGCTCTGTGATTGTAGTTTTTAGAATATGCATTCTGTAAAGTGTGAAAATAATATCTTGTCGGTAATTTTCAAATTAACCTTTTGAGTACCGACGAGCGCCATCGCGCTCGTGCGCATATTAACTAAATTTGGAAAGTTCAAATTATAATATTATTAGTAATTACAATACAAAATGGATCCAGGAAAAGAAAATGTTTAACCCTTAATGTCGAAATACGAAAATAATTCGAGTGAAAATGATCGTTTTTCAAGTTGTGAAGAAAGTGATAGTGGGAGTGACATTGTGGTGCGCTCACAATTTGACGTAATGCTAATTTTGAGTGATAGTGATAATAGTGATGATAACAATTATTTTGCTGATACGGAGGATGTACCGGACTGCGAAAATGACGATGTGACCTTGATCTCAGTTTTTGTTATAATTTTTGTTCGCAATATATATTTCCATATTTTTTAAAATTTTATTACCCTTGTACAAGTTTTTATTAAGAAAACACCGAAAAAATTATTAAAATTGGATAATTTTTGGAAGAGATACAGGGCATATTTTTTTCGAGACAAGGGTAAATGACATCAAAAACAAAAGATTTCTTTGGTATTTTTAAGTATATACGAGTAAAAAACGATGGCACCAAAACGGTTAAGTAACTTTATTTTCGTATATAATATTCTGTTAGTAAGCAATTTGAGACCTAATTTGAAATTTAAAAAAATGGAGAAGTTATTCGGGCATTTGACAAAATTGTGGCTGGGAGAAAAGTGTTTTTAAAAAAGGAAGTATAAACTTTGTAAGGTTTAAAGTGGCAGAAAAAATGAGTTGTACTAAATATTTTATGTACTGAACATATTTTCGCGGGCAAGAAAAGTAACTGACATTGTGACTACCATAATATGAATAAATTTTCCTTAAAAACTGTTCTTTTGGGTGAAATCAAAAAGACAATATTATTTTTTGTGTTTACCGATTTCTGGTATTTCACGATCTTATACTGAGATACAGGAGGTCTATTGAACAGCTATATTTATTCGTATAATTTTCAGTGGACAACGATAAAAATGCAGATTTTAAACTATAAAACAAATTGAAACCACGAATACATTAGTGATGTTGTGGTGTGTGGGATATAAATAATATTTAGTAATAAATCACAGCGCGCGAGCGCAAAGTGAATAGTGATTATGACATAGCATTCTTTCTTCCTCTTTCATCTCTAGCTGACGAGCAGCGGACGAAGGCAGTTCATTAGCCAATACATTAGCGTCGATGCCACAGCAACAGCGCATGCGTCGCTCAACTAGTCTATTTGAAAGGGATTCCAAACCAACTATTGCAGATCTAGTTAATAGCAGCCACTTTTTTCTCCTGGACTAATGATCCGAGGTATTTGAATTCCTGGATTTTCTCCATTTGGGTTCATTCGAGATGAACGATTGCTTGCTATCCATCTATAGACGTTACCTTTGTCTTAACTGTGTTTATCTGGAAGTCATATGATTGCACGATGATGACGAGTCATGGACGATGTTAGACAATTGCGGTTGAAACATTAAATCTGTCAAGAAACCCTTATGTCTTATTGTATTTCTCCTTCTCCATCGAACACTTTCCACTTGATTGCGTCAATAATAACGTCGAAGATGATAAGCAACTCGACTGTACCTTGACGAACACCGGTTTTAAATAGAAACTGCTCCAAAAGTTACTCTCAGATTCAAACACAACTTTTGAAACCGAGGTACATCGTTTGCGTGATACGACCAAGTTTTGGAGGTAGATGTTCAACTTCCATAAAGCTTGTCAACGAACGTAACAGAATGCTGATTTGAGTCTGTAAAGACAATCGATAAAGACGAACACAGTCATCTTCCTGCGTCGATTCATTTCTTCGATGTGTAATCCACTGCTGTGTCCGATGACGATCCGGAGAACACATATGGACGGCGCAGTCTTGTTTCCGAGAATTGCTTTTCTTCTGCCTCCAATCGTCTGGACACTTGAGCCGTCTCAAGTGTCCAGAATTGGTTCGATCCATATTGGTTCGAAAATATGACCTGGAAATCGCAATGGAGTGTTTGTTTATATGCGCGTCAGTTTGGTTTTGATGCTTGTTTAGAGCTTTGTTGTATTATGTTTAACCTAGATAATGGTTAAATCCACGATCCAGTCTCGCATCGACCACACATAATAGAGGAAAAAATTAAACCAAGTGTTAAATCAAGACATAATTCGGGGTCGCCGAGTCTCAAACATTTATGTTTCTCCAAGTAAGTTGTTGCTTAGGTGGGTGTTGAAAAATCCTTTGCGGCGATCAATACCTTCATCACCAGATGTGTGTTCCGATGATGAAGGTATTGGTCACGGCAAAGGACTGTAGACGAAACCCATTAATTTCACCATAGATAACCTGGCCCATCGTCTCTTTCCATATTCTTTTATGCCCCGCCAACATGCACATTGAAATCTCCGGCAATGACGATTAATTCAGTTCTTGGAATTAAATCATCATGTTGCATCTCATTGTGTAAATTGTCTTTGGCGGCGTTCGAAGTCCTTTCTATAGGTGCACATACAGAAAAAATATGCGCCGTAATAATGCCATCAGTGGCTAAAATATAAGAGACGATCGGAGATTGGTTCGAAGGCGATGACTTTTTGACTAAATAACTGTCGGCCATAAATGTGACACCCGCTTCTTTTTTCTCGTCACCCGAGTAATATAAAGTCATCGATGATAACTTCATTGGTGATGTTGCTGTCATCGAGGGCTGAATTTGCATTTATTCAGATCCCATAATTCGCAACTCCGATAAAGCTGCGATCAAAGCCTTGCAGGATAAGGCCATAATTTCTTTTTAACCAATATAACGACAAGTTCTCACACTCCAAGTCTTCATCTAGATTTGATTCTTCGGTTTTATAACTCAATATCATCATTGTTGTTATTGCTCAATAGCCATCTCGCCAGCTTTCTGGGTCCCCAAATCTAACGCATCGTCTGCCCTGGATACGGAAGCGTGATTAAAAATGCTTAACTCGTCTTTCATGCAGTTTCTTGCCTCTTGCTGCTCATTGTGGCGAGATAAACAGCCTCCTCTTTTTCAACCGAAGTTTTCAGACCATACTTGGAGAGTAGCATAGAGAACTAACTGATTGATCATTGAATAAAGGTTCTCAATATTTGTTACTTTTATGACACAAATTTTTGGCTACATTCATAATTAATTACAATTTCAGTATCCAAAAATGAACACTGTTATATTAATGTTAGTATTTCGACGCGAAATGGCTGTATTTCAACTAATAGCATTATAAAGAACTCAATATTTTTTATTGATTCGAACATGCATATACATACATGTTATTGTATGAAACGTCACGTTTTAAAAATTATTTTTGCAAATATTTGCAGTATACCATAGGTATCAGAAATGCCATTATTAAAATTATCATAAAATCTTTATCATTGATTAAATGGCGTTCGTTCTCTCCAGAGAGAACCTTTGCCCATGTCAAGTGTGGAAAAAAAGGCTAGGCAACACTGATTAAGTCATATTTCGGATATTGTCATTGTTGCTTGTTAACAAAAGAATAAACTATAAAATAAAACAAAAATTAAATAAGAAATTGGTTACAACTAAACAAAAAGAAGAAAATGAGATTATAATATGAAGAAAAGACAAAATAAGTATATACAAATTTACAAACAAAAATAAACAAGATTATAAATATGAAAGATTCTAAATTTTGATGTCGGTCTTTCTCATGAACTGAATTATTAATCCTAAAATGGGTTTGTTGGCAATAGATAAAAGTGATCTTATATTGATTGGCAATTTAATTTTATATTTGAATAGTTTGTGAATAAACGTAGGAAATCTATTATTCAATGGACATTTAAAAATGAGATGATTTAGATCGCCTTCTCCAAGCTCACAGTCGCAAATTGGTGATTCTCTGACACGCAGTCTAGCCAAATGGGTAGGAATAGAATAATGACCCAAACGCATGCGAGATACCACAGAGGTTTCCTTTCGAGAGAAAGTAAATTTTGAGAACCAAGGTTTTGTGAGTATAAAAGGTTGGGTCTGGAAATATCCCGCACCCGTAATCTGGGATGATCTTCTCCACGCCCTCTGCCAGTCAGATGTCATCCAGAAACGAGTCACGGGAAGAAGATCTTCAATGAAATGAATAACAAACATGGATCCCCGTTCACGGCGGCGAACCAAGCTTTTACGTCGACTATTTCATTGCCTACTATGTCACAGTGACTGGGGTGATGCATGCAAGGGCGACATTGGATCCCGATCTCTCCAAATCAAGCGTAAGTTGCTTGATCTGGAGAACCAGGAAACCACAGTTCGAAGGATGGATTAGCAAGAAGGGACTGTAAACAACATAAGGAGTCAGAGAAGATAAGGAGCCTGCGAATCTTTTTGAGTAGAGCATAATTCAAGGCCTCCACAATAGCACGGCATTCCCGGGAGAATACCGAACACTCCTTAGGAAGGCGAAAATATACTGAATGTGTGGTGGATGGAGAGTCTCAGGGTTTTTGATGCATCTATGTGTATTCGCGTCCAATCCATCCAAAAAGAATTCAAGGGCTTTTTTTGTGTATAAATCAATGCAGTTCGGTCTGGTGAAAAAAGTAGACTAGATTTCACCGATGTTCAGTAAAATGTTATTTACAATTCTGTTTTGAAAACTTTCTTAAGTGTAGATTATTTTAATCTTTTAATGCAAAAGTTGTATATTATTTGCGAATATTACTTTTGTACACCATTAACGTTTGCAAACGATTATTGTAAAAGGTATATCAGAAAATTATTTTAATATTTATCAAGTGAAGAAGTTTAGTCTGTGTAATAGAAATTAATTTTAGAATTCTAATACATTAACTTATTTATTTATTAAATTATATTTCAGTTGTTACAGATTTCAAATGCGATGGATGTCTAAAAACATTTCAGTCAAAGCAAGCGCTGAAGATACATTATCGACAATTGCATTCGATATATTCACATAAATGTGCTATATGCGACAAGGAATACAAACGCAAGCCGTATTTAGATAGACACTTCCTCAAAATGTATAACGAATGTGATGTTTGTATGGAACTATATAAATCTGGACAATCACTCTCTGACCACGTCTTAAATTATCATCGCCATAAGCCGGTTGTTCTTCAATAAAATGCGCAATGAATTTTGTTTTGTTTTTATTGTTTGAATATTTTTTTAGTTTAATTTAAAATCTATATTTACATGCTCAATTCTACACATGTAATCAGTGCCAGAAAACATTTTACTAAAGGTTAGGAATTCAGAAATATATTAAATGTTACATGAGTGAAGTACAAAGGGAATTTTAAATGCTGTACATATCTCTGGAAACACTAATCTAAAAAAACAATAAAAAAACATAATTTAAAATTTTGAAAAAAAATACAACGGCTGTAGTCGTTGTAAATGAAAAACGATTAAATATTTTTTTTTAAAACCCGCCGACTAAAAGAAAGTAAGAACTTATTAAAATAATTACAAACCCAGGAAATCTGTCGTGGCTGCCATTGCCATTTCCATTCTCAATATAAGTTACATTGTAGGAGCATGGAAAATCTATTTGCTCACCTAAGAGAATTTCAATTAGTACCTAATTGATGAAACTTCAAAATTTTAGACATATATAGGCCATGGCAGCCCAAACGGATTTTCTTGGGTTTGTAATTATATTAAGAGGTTATTACTTTCTTTTACTCGGGGGTTTTCAAAAAATTATTTATTACATCCGTCGTGGGTTTTTTTCAAAATTTATAATTTTGCATTTAATTTTATACTTTTTCGATTAAAACGTTTACATCTGTCGTGGCTTAATCAAAACTTTATTTTTGCTTATTATTATTAGTCTTAATAATAAGCTTCTAATCTAATGTAAATAACACTTATCTACGAACCATCCCGATTAGTCCCAAATATTTTGCAGAAAACCGTGTCGAAATCAAACAATTTTGGAGATAAGTTGGAATATTTGTTTGCAACAAAATGTTGCAGCACCTCCCGGTGAGCATTACACCTATCTAAGAACTATCGTCGATTAGTCCCAAATATTTTGCAGAAAATCGTATCTAAACCAGTCAACAGTTTGGGAGATAGTTGGGAACATTCGTTTGCAACAAAATGTTTATTGCGGCTCCTCCTGATGAGTAATTCCCGTAACAACTATCTAAGAACCATTGCCAATAAATCACAAATATTTTGCAGAAAACCGTATCTACATCGTCAAATCGTATTAGAAATAAATGGGAACATTCTTCTGTAACAAAATATTTATTGCTGCGCCTCCTGGTGAGTAATCACCATAACCAATATGTAAGAACCATTGTCATTGAATCAACCATTTTACAGAAAACCGTATCTACACTGGTCAAACCGTTTTGGAGATAAATAGGAACGTTGGATTGCACACACAAACAAACAACCTCTCACCCTAACAGCATATACCACATCCGTTTCGTCGTGGGTAATAAAGCAAAGCACAAGTGTGTTATATAATATGTAAAAGATTTTTATACCATTTGTAAACTGATCGATCATTGTAAAAGAATTTATTGCTTAAAAGGCAATTAAAGTGAAATTTTCGGGAGTCCGACATACAGAGTTCAAGTTGTACCATCTAGTATAATGAAACGGGAATCGTTAAAAGTAGATCTAGAACCGATTCCGTGTGTTCCCGCGTATGGTTAAAAAGGATCCAATTAATATGAGCTAACGTGAATACTATGTACTTGCGACTTACTATTCTGACTAAATTGATGTCAATAGATATTATAGCTTAATGCCAATTTAAAAATTTAACATCATGAAAATAAGGAGTGTTTTAAATCACTGCAAAATGTAAACTTCGGTGATCCGGTCGACATTGATATGTGTGCTAGTGATGTCAATGGTTTCACCAAGATGCCAATTAATGGGTTTCGTCTACATCATCTGAAGATTTTTCAGTGATTATCAGTAGCGTTAATCGAAACAATTTTTATCCTTGCAACTCTCTCCATCCACAATATCCATATAAATGACTTAAAGCCGTGTCCCTGTGTAGGGATATTCCAAATTTTCTATTCCAACTTTTCTTCCATTCCTTCCATGTATATTTGAAATGCACACTTTTGTCAAAATGATTTAAGATAACATCCATGTGACATCATCTTAATTTCACTGATATCAATGTGACATAATAATGATGTAAAAGTGACATGAAATTATTAGTGACTTAACATCAGTGAGCATTATGTCACATGGACGTCATAACTATGTATTATTCAGTACGTCGAGTCTAACATAAAAATGTGTGAAATAATAATTCTCCTATAACTCGTGTATGTTGTGAACTAACATATGTATGTGTTCTTGTAGACTTTGCGATTAATTGCATCTTACGTAATTCTTAAGCCAAATTGTTCACTGTACTTGAGAGCACGCATAATTTTGTTATTAAAAATAATACGTACAAATTAAGAAATCTCAATAGTAATATTTAAATTTCACGAAATATCCACCATCGTAGTTAATAGAAAAGTATTAAGTATATTTATGTATGATTTTATAAAACGTAAATTTTTTTTTCCTTATATACGAAATTCCTCATAAGAAATTCTATAACAAGGAAACATATATCCAAGCGCTGCAAAGTGATTACTATTTACAATACAATCTTCAGACCCTTCACCATCATATCTTCTAACAACAATATATTTTGAAATTGCATCAATATAATGAAGTAAGGTAGTAGTAAATTCATAATGTCTTAATGAAAAGTGATGATATGCCAACTACATCCAAATTAAACACGTTAAATAGATAATTTGTAAAAACCTGGTGAACTTGAGCAATTAATTGTTCTTCTGCAAATATTACCTTTTCAATATACTTTTTTCCAATCACTTCATTTTTTACTTGAAATTTGTGACACGTTGTACAAAGTCCATGTTCTTCAATATGTAAATCAAACCGACGACGATGGCACACACAACAAAATATTGATTTAAATTTTTTCAAGGCATCATCTCGACTACACGGACTTTTTCAACTTTTCTTCCATCTTGATGCCATACATTATTGAAATACACATTTTTGTTAAAATTATAACATCCACGTGACATCATCTTAACTTCATTGATATCAATGTAACATAATTATGAAGGAAAAGTGACATCAATTTATTACATTATTATTATGTCACATTGATGTCAGTTAGGTTAACATTATGTCACATGGACGTCATAATTATGTCGTATTCAGTACGTCGAGTCTAACGTAAAAATGTGTAAAATAATGATTCTCCTGCGACTCGTGTATGGCCTATATCTTACGTAATTCTTACGTCAAATGTTCATTGTATAAAAGGACGGCTTTGTGGAGGCACGCATAATTTTGTTATTAAAAATAATATGTACAAATCGTATATTTTTGACGTGATAACGTCTTATAAATCGATAAACACCGGCTGCACGCATGAAAAAGAGTCACGTTCCGCCTAAGCTTGAGCGTGCAAGGGAGAGCGCGGAACAAGTGATAGAGAGGCACGATCGGCCCAAGCGTCGGAATTTATCTCTTTTCTCGCGTGACGTCAGAGCTTATCGAAAAAATTGTAATTTTCAATTAACTCCTTTGTATTATACAAAATAATAATAATTCAGTGATAATAATTCAATTTAATTCATAAAAGTATGCAATTTTTCATCAATGTTTCTTTATGACGTTATCACGTAAAACTATCGTCCGTAAACCGACTTACAGACAACCAGTTTTTTTATTTACTTGAAATTTGTGACATGGTGTACAAAGTCCATTTTCATTTTTTACTTGAAATTTGAGATATGGAGTACGAAGTCCATGTTCTTCAATATATAAAACAAACCAACGACGATGGCACATACTACAAAGTTTTGATTTAAAATTTTTCAGGGCATCATCTCGACAAAAATAAAATGTATTATCTTGTTTCTTTTCTGTCATTCCCTTGCATCACGCTTCAAAAAACAATTACGTTCGCATTCTTTACGACCAGTTAACGTACGGTTTTGTGGCTTCGAATGGTTTTGTCTTCACTGTAACAATATCAATTATAAACTGATTAAATAATAGGAATACTACATTAACTATTTAAGTATTTGAATATTTTTAAAACCCAAAAAAAGAAAAAAATTACCTAATAATTATTATCAACGTTACACTTTGTAAATACTCTAATGGGATGTACCGTAAAGCCAGTTAAACATATAACTAAACAAATGCACTTATGCACAACTTCAGATATTTTCCCAAAAAAAATACACTTAAATTACTTCTATTACTAATAACTTTTATATAAATTAAATATTTCACCTTAAATCAACAATTCTAATTTAATTCTCTTGTCCGGCTCATGTACGCTCTCACATGTACTAGGAACTTCCCGAAAAGTACAGAACATGACTGCTTGTGACACGTCAAAACTGAAGTCATTGAAAATGTTTCCGTAGCACGATATGCATTCTTATTAGTCCGGTAATATATAACAGACGACGCAAAATATTTTTTTATTGCTCTATTATTACCATCTAAAGACACGTTTACATATTTGTATATCTACTGATCTCTAAATCCGTAGTAAATATTTCGATTTAATTATTTTGATTTTCATAACAAGCTGAAAATGTTCTCAAACATTTGAGAACATTATCAATCTTTCCGGTCCAGTTCATTCTGGAACGTTCGAGGATATTCCATCACAACGACATCTAAATAAACTAACTCGATACAGAAATAAGCTTCAGTCTATTTTAAGAATATTTAAACACTTTAAAATTGCAATTTTTAAAGAATTATTTTAGCCTCAATTCGCATTCACAATATTTAAATCTATCAAATAAATCTGTTCAACGTTTCAACAATTAGGACGTATAAGTAGTCAAATGAAATCATTTTGATCACCTTACACACTTGCTTCTCATGTTTTTGCATAAATAGAAATGTGAGCTACTGATTTAAGAAATTCGATAAAAATGAAATGGAACATATGCAGCCTTAAACAAATAAATTTTATTTGACATGTTTTTGGTAGACCAAAATATTGTTATGAAAATTGTAATAATTTTAGAAAATCACGCACAAACTTCTCCTTTCCCTCCTACGTAATCATTTCGAATTTGGAAAGAAGGCAACCGCTTCTGTTCACAAGATCCTGTCGATAATAAATAAGTATGTATATTAAGTAAGTATTATATTTATTTTTAAAATTTGTCACGATAATATGTTGAAAAAACAATATGGAAGAAAAAAAATGTGCATGTCAGCTCCGATGCGGGACTGGAGTTTAGTCCTTAAGTACGATTATTCTGGAATGTATACAATAGGTAACACTGTAAATAAATATTAATATCATTATATGTAAATGGAAAATTCTTTAATAAAAAATGCTGACAATAGAATTATTTTCAAGTAAGACACAAATGAACAAGATCAAATTCATACAACAAAATTAAAAACATTTAGTAACGTCAGACTAAGAGCTTAAAATTAAAAGAGACTTTAATTTTGTAGGATAGAAAACACCAAATATTCACACTTAATGACATTTAATAATCACATCTGACATAAACAAACGATTTTAAACTACGTGTGTCACACTCCGTCATTACGATTACGCCATCAGAAAATGCCAATATGTGCGTCACACTGGGTCATTGCAATTACGCCATAAGAAAATACCAAATAAACATATTGATATCTCACTCTAAAGATGCGCGGGAGGCCACCTAAAGGTTATACTTTTTTTGAACTTCGTCCGATCAGAATTTAATGGTTACATTTTTTTAACGCTCTGAACTTCGTACGCTGTGAACTTTTGATTTTACTCCTCATAAAACTTCATACCGGGTGCTACATATGAAAATCGATTCTGAAGGAGTAAACTCCAAAGCAGACGATAGTATAAGCAGCACAAATTATTGTATCGGCATCTCTCTTATTCAACTTGGTAATACATTGTTTAAATAATGTTATTCTTTCCACAAATTAAAATATTTCTCCTCTCCCCGTTCATACATTTTAGTTACATGTGTTACGATGAATATGCCACTTCTATTTTTTTTTGTTCTGTGGTTTTAATGATCAGTTAGGTTTCGACATAAAATATATCTGATACCCTTTCCATAAATTCTTACCTCCATGGAAGTTACCCAATTTTTCTGTCAGAAGTTCAAATAATTCTACGAGGAAATAATGTTGTATCTATATACACGCTAACGATAAGTGACAGATAACAATTGCGCTTAAATAGTATATAAATAAAAAAAAACAAATTTATATAAAAAATAAAACAAATTTATGAATTGAAACCCTTGGTTTAGGTATTATTTTCCAATCCAATACTAGTATATTAAATAACGAGACTGTTTTGATTCCACTTGATTAGAAATACTAATGCAATGTTTGTACGTCATGTGGCTATACTGACGTATTCTGTATCTTCAAAATAGCCTCAGTATCCCGACACGGTCCTTTCCATTTTTTTAAATAGCCAAGAGTACTTTATAAATTCATAAAAAACAGGTGCCAGATTCTAAATTTCCCATTTAAATTTAATAAATTATTTCATCCCAGTTTTTAGTTTTATATAAATAACTTCGATAATGTTTTATATTCTTGGAAAAATTTGTAAAAAAATAAAGAATTCTTGAAATTTTAATTTATCACTGCTCCTCTTTCGAGACTATTAAGAACATTTTCATTACTCTGTGCAGGTAAAACCAAGGCACTCAGAATAATTAGCTGCATCTGCTTCGAAGCCTTATTTTTCGTTAACTGTTTGTGCTTCGAAACCCTGTCAGAAAAATTTTTGATGAGCTTTCCAAGATTGGTTCCACTCTATCTAATAATAACATTAGTGTTACATTCCGTTTTTTTTTTGACGTGAATACGTCTTTATATTTGCTATCATACGGGAGCAATCCAAAAAACCTAATGATAACAAAATTGGGGGACACAGTTTAGCGTTGCAGTTTCGAATCTATCCTTTACATCAAAAATTAAATTAAACTATCCTTTACATCAAAATCTAAAGGATCAAAGAATTCATTACAATAAGCGAGAACAGTGACGCGTCGCTGGTGGTGAAGGTGGAAGCACCGCCATTTTAAGGTTATTTTGCTGCGTATCAAGATTTTTAGAATTAGTATAACTTTTGATTCGGAAAAGCTAGAATAAAAAAATATTATCAAAAATATATAATGTCGGCCTATATGCGTCGAAAAGCCAAAACCAAATACAGAGATTGTATACGGCTGGAAAGAGCTTCTCAAGAATAATCGAATGGTAATAATAAAACACCATATGACTGAGTCAATCAGTGCCGGGAACGTAAAAGAATGAATGCGGCCGAGCGGACAATGACGGTGCCAGTACATCTGCAGCTGAGGCGGTTGAAATTATGCGTTACATAGTACATATTCACGTACAACATACGGCCGTATCCATGACACAGCCACACCACATTTTTTCGCAGTGAAATATGTCTTTTTTATATATTTTTAAATTACTCTTATTTTTCAATGAAAGTAGCACTTTCTTGTTGAGTTCAAATGTTGTAGCTTTCTTATTGAATTGCGATAAATTTTTTTTTAGTTGGAAAATGGTTTGCAACTTAGAAAAAAGATTGCTGACGTTTAAAGGCACGTCATATGATTTTAAAGCCACACATTATATTGTGTTGAAAAAATCATGGAAAATATTATTTTATTGGTCATTATTACATTATATGCGGTACGGGGCGTAGGCGCGGCAAACGAGTTCAGCCGGGAACGGCGCAGCGCTCCCACCCCGCTAACGAACTCACGTCTACGCATTGCCTAATGATCAGTATGTCTCGTACTATTCATTGAATCGGAAGAGCATGCAGTGGTGGAAGAAAATGTTTTTCAATTTGGTAGCGAGGTTTAAGGTAAATGTTTATGTCAATCCAGAATCCAACAACGCCGCCCGCGATTATCGCAGTTTCTGATGGATTGGGGTGACGAGCTGGTGGAAACTGCAATAGTTGAAGAACCAGGACCTTCACATGGTCTACACTTTGTTGGCAAGAGCATAAGACTGGTGGGAAAATATTTTCATCATCATTCCCGTCCATATGTCAGTCACAATTTCATTACATATATATATATATATATATATATATATATATATATATATATATATATATTTAATTTTATATCCTTCAATATTCCCGCTATTTGCACTAATAAATTGATAAAGTCTTATTTCCCACTGATCGAAAACATGGAAAAAATAAATTTCTGTCAGCTGTTTCAACAAAACATGTTGCTTAAAGCATTAACTTAACTATCGGGAAAAGATAAAAGTCGCTGGGTGCTAAATCGACTGAATATGGAAGATGTCCAAATGTCATAATGTGTTTATTGCTCAAAAACTGCTTTATTGAATATTCTGTGTGAGCAAACGCATTGTGCTGGTGATGAATGAAACATAGTTACGGTCGTCTGCAGGGTTTCGTACCGCCAAAGGAAAGAAGAAGCCCTAATAGGATCACTTTATTGCCTGTCTGCTTATCTGTCAAGACCCTTTTATTTTCAGGAACGCGTGGAGGTGCCAAGTTGAAACTAATATCGAATACTTAGATCTACGGTCCCTTGAAGCTATAAAAAAATCAAGCTTCTAAGTCAGTGCAATAAAAAAAACTAAAAATACGGCCATTTATGCCGCATATTTTGACACTCGCAAGTAAATAAAAACCTATAGGGTACTTCCCATTGACCTGGAAATTTGAAAGAAGCAAGATCTTACAGCCCAAGTAAAAGAAAAAATCTGAAAATCGTTAATTCGTAGTCGTATCACATATTTTTTCTTTTAAATGTGCATCTGTGAATGATATAGTAGCCAATATATTTTCGTTCCGGCCATTTATGCACCTTATTTTTATACTTGCAAATAAATCAAAACCTAGGAGACGTACCCTACGTCTCCTTGACATAAAATCATGAAATTTGGCAAGAATCAAAATCTCACAGGACAAGAAAGATACAGTAGGGAATATATTTTCTTTCTAAAAAATTAAAACGTATGAAATTTGGCAAGAATCAAAATCTCACAGCACAAGAAAGGTACAGTAGGGAATATATTTTCCTTTTGAAAAATTAAAACGTATGAAATTTGGCAAGAATCAAAATCTCACAGCACAAGAAAGGTACAGTAGGGAATATATTTTCCTTTTGAAAAATTAAAACGTATGAAATTTGGCAAGAATCAAAATCTGACAGCGCAAGAAAGATACAGTAGGGAATATATTTTCCTTATAAAAAATTAAAACGTATGAAATTTAGCAAGAATCAAAATCTCACAGCACAAGAAAGATACAGTAGGGAATATATTTTCCTTCTAAAAAATTAAAACGTATGAAATTTAGCAAAAATCAAAATCTCACAGCACAAGAAAGATACAGTGGGGAATATATTTTCCTTCTAAAAATTAAAACGTATGAAATTTGGCAAGAATCAAAATCTCACAGCACAAGAAAGATACAGTGGGGAATATATTTTCCTTCTAAAAATTAAAACGTATGAAATTTAGCAAAAATCAAAATCTCACAGCACAAGAAAGATACAGTGGGGAATATATTTTCCTTCTAAAAATTAAAACGTTTGAAATTTGGCAAGAATCAAAATCTCACAGCACAAGAAAGTTACAGTAGGGAACATATTTTCTTTCTAAAAAATTAAAACGTATGAAATTTGGCAAGAATCAAAATCTCACAGCACAAGAAAGATACAGTAGGGAACATATTTTCCTTCTAAAAAATTAAAACGTATGAAATTTGGCAAGAATCAAAATCTCACAGCACAAGAAAGATACATGATTTGAATTTTGACATTCTTTTTACATTCTTGGGGAAGACAGTATTTTCCAATGCATTGACTCTCACAAAACACCAACAAAAATACATTTCGTCAGTGATTTGTGGAATTCCATTATAATTAGATTTTTTTAGGCTGACTTCAGAAACGCAACTAGCTAAACAGCCTTTCACAGAGTGTTGCTTCTTGATATGCAGGTTCATAAATGTTCACATCTCCACGCATTTAGTTATAACTGGCTCTGACTGATTTCTTTATTCAGTTAAATTAGTGATTATATCATTGAATAATATTATAGATGAAAAAGAATGTGTTTTTTGAACAGTCACCAATTGCTTGAATGTAGATTTATACCAACCATACTTTATAGTCCAATTGGTTTGTTTACAAACGTGCTCTTTTGAAATAGCATGGAGTGTAAAAAATATTAAATAATGAAGTTTTATTTATAACATCTTTGATAAACCGCAAAAAGACAAAACAGTTGACACCTCAAACGCGTGCTCTCTTGACGAAAGCTAGAGCGAGACTTAAATAATGTACACTGCTAAGCAATTTTTATGCCTATATTGTGCCATGTGATTGTATTAGCTAATGGCGTCACGTAATATCAAAAAGTATCTAAGGTATGCCTCGAACTTTTGTTTCTAATATTCTTAAATGCAATGTCGTTCACGAGTCTGTCATTAACAGTTTTGAAATTATTAAATTTTTGTTACCAAAGTTTTTTGCGACACTCTCGAATTAAAGATGAAACTCCGGTTCAAATTATTTATTAAGGTCTTTAACACGTCATTTATGAAGTCCTCGAGCCAAATTGTTTTTCCTTCCACTTTGAATACTTCTTTTAACAATATGTCTAATGAATAATTCTATCATTAACAATTTTCAGATTTTTGTTACCGACGTTTTTTGCGACACTCTCGAATTAAAGATGAAACTCCGGTTAAATTTATTTATTAAGGTCTTTAACACGTCACTTACGAAGTCCTCGAGCCAAATTGTTTTTCTTTCCACTTTGAATACTTATACTAACAATATGTCTAATGAATAATTCTATCATTAACAATTTTCAGATTTTTGTTACCAACGTTTTTTGCGATACTCTCGAATTAAAGATGAAACTCCAGTTCAAATTATTTATTAAGGTCTTTAACACGTCATTTATGAAGTCCTCGAGCCAAATTGTTTTTCCTTCCACTTTGAATACTTCTTTTAACAATATGTCTAATGAATAATTCTATCATTAACAATTTTCAGATTTTTGTTACCAACGTTTTTTGCGACACTCTCGAATTAAAGATGAAACTCCGGTTAAATTTATTTATTAAGGTCTTTAACACGTCATTTATGAAGTCCTCGAGCCAAATTGTTTTTCTTTCCACTTTGAATACTTATACTAACAATATGTCTAATGAATAATTCTATCATTATCAGTTTTCAGATTTTTAAATTTTTGTTACCACCGTTTTTGCGACACTACCGAATTAAGGATGAAACTCCGGTTATGCTATAACTAGGGTATATTTTACAATACTTATTTATCAAATTACTTATTAATCCCTTAAACGCGTTATTTATTAAGTCCTCAACTCAAACACGTTATTTTTAAGTATTTTTAGTTGTTAGCCCGAGGTGTATCAAACAGCAGTTTTTATAAATTTTGGTTACTAGCGTCTAAAGATAAATTATTGACTGAATACTATTTATATGCATTATTTAGAGTTTCAGTAATACTTGTAAGGTCTCCTTCTTTTCATTTCGTATTGAAAATAACAGAGATATTTAAAATTAAAATGATGTTACACTTATTTCCAACTATGAACGGCAAGACACGAATAATGATAAGGAATAGGCAAAGAGCCAGTACAGAGGTCTGAGGTACTTCCAATTTTACAATAGAACCTTTAAAAATAATACCTTTTATTCCAGTTCGTTGTTCCCATTTTGACAAATAGAAC
Organism: Druceiella hillmani; assembly: GCA_039881145.1. Taxonomy (NCBI): domain Eukaryota; kingdom Metazoa; phylum Arthropoda; class Insecta; order Lepidoptera; family Hepialidae; genus Druceiella; species Druceiella hillmani. The sequence continues at coordinate 36,445,575 of JAYKKI010000019.1, forward strand.
TTTACAAGATCCAGTACCACTTTCTCTACACCGTAATACTGGGTACATTGCTAAGTGATGGCGCACGCAGTCAAAAACCTTGGAGAGATCGCAGAATACTCTTTAGTATCTCAAATACCACCTAGACTGTTTAGATGCTTTTAGATGAAATCCAGCATCAGACGTGGATTTCCTCTAGGAAATCTGAACAGTACATCGTGTAAAACCCCACGTTTATTACAATGACATATAAGTCGATTTAACAAAATTATATATATTTATATATATATATATATATGTGTATATATATATATATATATATATATATATATATATATATATATATATATATATATATATATATATATATTAACCATTACTATTAACGGGGTAATATTTATAATAGATTCAATGGCTTTACTGACAGTCCCCACAAGTGTTCAATCTTTTCACATTTAACGATTTATAATTTTTATATTATTTCTGCAACATAATTAAAATTTAAAATTTGAACACTATCACTTTAAGATTTTTTTCTTTAAGGGTTTATCAGCTACAAGGCAATCAGACGCGAGATCTGTTGTAGTTATAATAGGCATGTTCGAAAAAATGTTCACGAACCAATTTTTGACTAGCACGTCATTTATTTTTAAAATCAATGTTTTGTCAATTTTTTATCTTGCGAACTTCAGAGTAATTCATTTTCTTTGTAATTTTAATTAAATTATCACACTATTTAATTTTATTAAGTATTTGTTAAGATTTCTTTTGCAAACATACCTTTTAAATATATTTCGACATTTTTAACATAATTATGGAATATGTATATGACCATTTTTATAGTGTAGGAAAATTCATATGAAACATTTATATTTCTCTGTATTGACTTCGTTGCCCAAACACTAAAATGTTAATTATTTTGTACAATGCTTTTCTTTTTGGTACACATTCTTTTTGAATTCACTGTCCAATATTAAAAAAAAATGTTGCACAGAATTTGGGAGATGAGTTTTTGTTTGATTTCAATACTGAAACTAAATTTATCTAATCTGTATCGAGTAAGATTTTATTTTATTTTTTTAAATACGTATTTTGATGTATATAATTGATACATATGGCGGACGTATTGCTACGAGAGCACTCTCTTATAGTCAACCAGAACGCCAGTCCGGCCCTGCTCGACGAGCTTCGCTCCTCGCTCGAAGAGCATATGCCTTGTGATTAATACAACACAGAATACAGTGATCACGAGATTTTACAATTTGTCATTATATAGTCCATACAGGTTGCAAATATGGGTGTAGCTTCGATTTGTTCACTTAATACAAAATATAAATCAAACTATGTAAACAAACCAATGAAACTTTATTTCTCAACTAAATTAATAAAATAGCAATATTAAAATCGCCACTTACTAAAACAGGTTTTTTACTTTTTAGTTTACTTAAGGTATCTTCTAATATAAATAAAAAATTCATAAAATTAGATAACGGTATCCTGTTACTACACATAATATAATGTATCCATCCATTCCCGCAGAGGTAATTTCACATAGCATCCAACTGAACGTACTTGCTACTGAAAAAAGTTCTGTATTAAAATTAATATTACCAAGTTTTAGCCATCTTTCAATAAAACACAATTTGTCAACAAATTATTTTTGAGATAATGTATATATTTGGCGTTAATTTTGTAGAAACTCATTATTTACAATTAAATGAAACTACATGATGTAGTATTATTTCTACTTTCTTTAAGTTCTTTACTACGACCTAGGTTTCGTTGTATTACAACATCTTCAGGTGGACTATTAACAAAGATCTTTGCCCGCCTGAAGATGTTGTAATACAATGAAGTCTAGGAAAAGAACGTAAGGAAAGTAGAAATAATGGTACATTACGTAGTTTCACTTAATCGTAAAAATATTTTTCAATATATAATTCGATTTATAAATTTTACCAAAAAAGCAATTTTTATTTTGATGAGTAAATATCAAACTATTACAATGCTTCCCCATGATCTTATTCAGTGGTTTAAATTATTAGCCGCAAAGTTATTAGCAATCAAACTAAATATTGTGTCATTATTACAAACCTGCGTTATAGTATTTGTAACTAAATAGATACAAGCTAGTGTTCTAGCAACTTTAACAAGCTAGTGTTCTAGCAACCTTAACCAAAATTATTTTTGATATATTACTCCGCACGCTTGTTGCGACAGCTGCTGCGTGAGCAGCAAAAGGTGCGGTTGGTATAAACGCACTTTAGCGGCCTTAATCCTATTGTCGCTTGTTTAAAAACAGTCCTTTGTACACAGTCACCTCTACTAATTACCGATTGCTTTTCATACCATTTGCTCTTAAATTAAAGCTTACTTCTGACTTTTGGTTTAGCGGCCTTACTGCTATTGTCGCTTGTTTAAAAACAGTCCTCTATACGCTCAGTCTCCTCAATTACCTAATTGCCTGTTACTTTTCATACCATTTGCTCTTAAATTAAAGCTTACTTCTGACTTTTGGTTTAGCGGCCTTACTGCTATTGTCGCTTGTTTAAAAACAGTCCTCTATACGCTCAGTCTCCTTAATTACCTAATTGCCTGTTACTTTTCATACCATTTGCTCTTAAATTAAAGCTTACCTCTGACTTTTGGTCATATTCTGATTAATTTTGTGCTGCACAACAGGCATCCCCATACTTAACTATTGCTTAATTTGAGGGTTCGACGTTGGTCAAAACTTCTTCACTGTTGACTATAAAGTCAGTAGAGAACTCGTTGTGTCGATCATCAATGAATACTCTTCGTCGGTGTGACACAATTTCTTTATAAATTAATTTAATACTTACAAACGTCAATATAAAATTGCTTGAATTGGTAGCTGAATCTGAAGTCGAACTAAGGGTCTAATGATTTTATAATATCCTGACCCTACTTATATGTCACCAAGTGATCCTTTTGTGCGGCTACCGGTTGTCACGCCAGGGGTTATGAACCCACAGCTACCCCATCGTCGCTTTGGTAATTTTTTTTACACAAAATTATTTATACCCATCTTTCATTACGTCCCTTTGCATAATTAACAAAAATTGTTTAGTACACTTTTCATTTTAATTTACTTTTAACATTGTTTTGTACACTTTTATTACCATTTTCATTTAATTAGAAACTGAGCTGCGCGACTATTTAACCTTTAAAAAATGTTAATTGTTGAAGAATTCCATAGTGTAGCGTCAAAATCTATTATCAAATTTTTACCAAATTTTCAAAAAGTGGGACCGCCCTTTCACTTTCCGTTTTCTCTCTACCTCCATCTCCTAGAAAAGTCTACTGCGTCGGTATCGCCCTTGTGTTCGAATTACTAAGGAAATTTCTATAATTAATTTATGAATCTGAAAGTATCTTCGTAAATAAAAAATCTATAAATACAAAGTTCATCCGTTTTCAAAATAAGTAAAACAATCGCTATACAAATTGAATCATGCAAAGGCGTTTAAAACGCTGAAGTAACATATCGTAGACATGTCTGGCTTTCCACACTAGTCGTCTAAAATCACACATGAAATTTGTATTTAGAAAAAAAATTACATTAAAAAAATGGGGTGTGGCTGTATCATGGACACGGCCGTGTGTTGTATGTGAATACGTCTATGTAACTTATAATTTCAACCGCCCCAGCTTCAGATGTACTGGCATCGTCGTTGATCCGCTCAACCGCATTCATTCTTTTACGTTTCCGGCACTGCTTGACTCGGTCGTATGGTGTTTTATTATTACCATTCGATTGTTCTTGAGAAGCCCTTTCCAGCAGTATACGATCTCTGTATTTGGTTTTGGCTTTCCGACGCGTATAGGCCGACATTATATATTTTTGATAATATTTTTTTATTCTAACACCTTATTATATTTACTGTCACTACTTTAAAGTAATGTTTTATATACAATCGATAGATTTTGACGACAGCTGACGATTAAAAGTTCAAAGAACATCGTAGCTTTTCCGAATGAAAAGTTATACTAATTGCAAATCTCGATACGCAGCAAAATAACCTCAAAATGGCGGCGCTTCCCCCTCCACCGCACGCAATACGTCATTGTTCTTGCTTATCGTAATGAATTCTTTGATTCTTTAACTATACAGTGGTATAATTTAATTTTTGACGTAGAGGATAGATTCGAAACTGCAACGCCAAACTTTTCCCGATTTTGTTATCGTTAGGTTTTTTGGATTGCCCCCATATGGTAGCAAATTTAAAGACGTATTCACGTCAAAAGTAAATCATAAAATTTATATCCCAGGGCAATGGTACATGGGTAACTGCAGCATCAGCCACAAACGCGGTGAAACAATAATCTCTCTAGGTGTAGAAAAAGAAATATTTAATAGGGAAAGGATACAAACAAGATAATACTTAAACTATAAAGAAATTCACTAACTATGAAAAGTTGTCGGCATTGTAGCCCAACATTAAAATAATTTGAAATAAAACCAACCGAGTGCTAGTCTAAATCTACTTTATGAAACCAAAAATATCTCTGTTTTCTCACGAGTCCACTATAGCTGAAATAATCACTTAACATATATATTTAATAACAATGATAATAAAAACGATGTATGATAACAAAAACAATGTATTATTGGAGTTTACCTCTTGAGAACCGATTTTCTTATATAGCGCCCTGTATGAAGTTTTATAAGAAGTAAAATCAGAAGTTCAGAACGTTAAAAAAAGTATAACTGTTAGGGTGCCTTACGGCGTAAAATTTCTGCGCATCTTTAAAGTGAGATATTAATATGTTTATTTAGCATTATCTTATGGCGTGATTGCGACACATAGTTTACTATCGTTCGCTTATATCGAGATGTAATTATTAAATGTCATTATATCAAATGTAATTATTAAATGTCATTAAATGTCATTTGGTGTTTTCCAGCCTAAAAACTTAATAAAATTCTTTTAATTTTAACTTCTTAGTCTGACGTTACTGATTATTTTCAATTTCTTTGCATAAATTTGATCTGGTTCATTTGTGTTTTGCTTGAAAATAAAACACAAATGAACAAGATCGAATTTATACAAAAATTAATAAATCTCTTTTAATTTTAACTTCTTAGTCTGACGTTACTGAATATTTTTAATTGCTTTGCTTAAATTTGATCTTCTTCATTTGTGTTTTGCTTGAAAATAAAACACAAATGAACAAGATCGAATTTATACAAAAATTAATAAATCTCTTTTAATTTTAACTTCTTAGTCTGATGTTACTGAATATTTTTAATTTCTTTGTATACATTTGATCTTCTTCATTTGTATTTTACTTGAAAACAGTTATATTGTCAGCATTTTTTAATAAAGAATTTTTCATTTACATTTAATGATATTTATATTTTTATACAGTGTTATCTATTTTATACATTCCAAACAACCGTAATTAAGGAGTGAACTTCAGTCGCGCTTCGGGGCTGACGCGCACATTTTTTTATAGAATAAATTACGCGTTTTTTTTAACAATGATGGTGAATAATTTTCATGCAAATTGAATACAGTTCATATTTTTTCATAAGATTCATTCAAAAAGTGAAAAATAATTATGCGTTTTAATGCCAGATAAAACGAAAGCAACTCTCAGTATCGAATACGATATCTTGATAAAAATATCGTAACGATTACTTCACTGTTTCAAAAAAACTGGTGATTGTCGGACATGGCTATGTACGACAATGGCGAGTTTTGATTAAGACGTTAGAATATTATGTTCGAAAAGATTGCAACGTTCTAATTTGTTATTTACAACGGTCACCTGGTTTTGGTTCAACATAAGAGTTGAAATCGAATGTTGGGTCGAAGCAAGTGCCAGTGATCGTGTGCTATTTTTAATTTCTTCTTGAGTGAATATATTAATAAAAATACCTTATACTTCAAGTGATATTTGGACATTTAGTGTATTATTAATAGCCCCGACTTTAGTAGACTTCACGCCAGTAAGTATCGTCAGTTGAGAGAGTGTGTTCCGATACGAGGACTACACTCTGAATCTGACATTTAGGTAAGTACATAAATACATTTTTATCAAAAAAATTATTTCGATGGTTTTGAATTTGCATATCAAATACACACATTTAATACTTAAACAATTATAAGCAGCCAAATAATACGGATCCATAAGCATGCCAATTAATTTACATAGTTTATATGTAATAAATTATTTTTTAATGTAATTACTTCGCTGATTTGTTTACGAGGGCGCACGTTCGCGGATTTAGATAATGCTAAACAGTAAATAGCAAGTACGTTTGAACAATTTGTGTTTTGCTTATTATAATCAACTCTAAAAGATAGTTATCATTTCAATTATCATATACTAATTTTCCCAAGTAATATTATGAAGCAGGCGAGTACATTCTAAATGTGTGAAAGGAAGCAAATGTATCGAATTAAGGGTACGTATCTCTTAATTCAATTCGTTATATTGTTATTACCTATTACCATAATGATGTCTTAGTGACGTATAACACTAAACTTTTAATTGGCACTATTCACGCAAATGCATAATTATGATTCGACTTATAAAAGAATGTTTTGGCATATTACTCATAATTAATTGCGCAAAGGGTTGAAGTAGCTATATCCTTTTTTCCCACTTTATCATAACTGATCAACTTAAAATTTGGCATAACCTAGACATATATATATATATATATATATATATATATATATATATATATATATATATATATATATAAATATCCATGTATACTAGACATGTTGAAAAAATAGTGTAAGAACGTTAACTTCTAATTAAATTATTAAATTATCACTAGATAACACTGCACTACATTATTTCGCTACTTCGTTAATATCTCTTCGCCGCAAAATGTTTATTTATTAAAATACATCAAATGATAATTCAGGTGGTTTGGCGTTCACAGTGCGTGGCACTGCTGTACGTTACTGGTCTATGGTATTTAGCTACGCGATTACAGAAACATTTGCAGCCACTCTCGATAGCCGGGAATCGAACCCGGAAACTCAAGTGTAAATATTATTATTTAATTATTTTTTTCTTTTTTTAAACGTATAAATCGATAACATCCACCAAGCTGCCTTATTTCTAACTTAAACGGAAAATCTAGACAAAATATTTAAAGAGCAATACAGAAACCTCAGAAAATAAAAATAAGTGAAACTAGCTGACTCGTGCGAAGTCTTCACACTATATCGCCATCTAGCGTGTTCCAAGTATACAATTTGGCTAAGATATTTGATGTGTCGCCCACAGATGGCGCTCATGCCAATTGTTATAAAAATTAATTTTGTTATTAACAAAAAGATTTTTTTCGAATTTTTTTATATTTTTCGCCCAAAATAGAAAACATAAGCTTTAAGTGGGTATTTTTTAATTTTTTTTGGTGCAGTAGTTAAAGAGATCGAGCCGCTCGACCAAAAAACACCTTTTAGAAATAATATATTTAGATTACTTAAACTCTGATACAATAAAAATTCGGAAAAACAACGTTTGAAATATTTCAAGAGTTTTTCGGTGCTGAACATTACTTTATTTTCTACCATAATTAAAACAATATTGAATGTACAATAAATTATTGAATATAAATAGTAATATACTTAATTACATTGTACATAGATGTTCACCTTAATGAAATTTAAGAACGAATACTCTATGTAAAATATTGAGTTAGCTAGGATGTAACTTCCATTTTGTTTGGTTTCATAGAAATGTTTTCATTTTACATTTAATGGATCGTAATTAAGCGTAATTTTGTTTGCAGCTATCAATTTAAAGTAAATTTTGGACAGAATGGAAAACCGAACATTTTCGTCATATTTTCCTTTTTTTATTTCCGTAAGAGCAAAAAGTATTGCTGAAGCACAAGTGTTGTTGCTTAATAGAAGGCATATGTCAGAATTGGTTTAAAAAATTCCATTCTAAAGATTTTTCACTCAAAGATGACCAACGTTATGGTCGACATACTGAAGGTTATGGTGATCAAATCAAAGCCCATTATATACATGGGATAGTAATATAATTGTACAAGATATTGCAGGCAGGTTGATGTTGACTACATTTATTTTTTTGTATAAAAAAGATTAATTTTATGTCATACTCCAGAATAGAGACTTTCTTGCCAGTCGAATATTATATTAATGAAACCGTTTATTTTATTAAACACATACCAAGGGCGTGTCTACGTCTGAGATCGGTTTATGTCATGCATTAGTTGAACTCGGATGATTGCGAAAGTTAGAGCGGCAGCTATGATTCCAGTGAACAAAGAATAGTCCAGGATATAATAGTTGTTGGCCTTAAATAAAAGAGGGCGTCGTCTGACCAAGTCTCCGAACCTCATTATAGCATCTCCTCTTAATCCTGCAAGAAGATATACTTATTTAGTGAGTAACGATACCGTTATTTACATTAACTAAATAGATTTTAGGAATTTTGTTCTTTCACAAAATATGAGCTATGGCTGGTTACATTTTGTAAAGGCGCAGAAATTAACTACTTCGTTAAAACACATTTAAAGGTTGGATTTTCTTCAGATTGGGTTGGGTTGGGTTGGATTTAATTAGGTTGGGTTTTCTTTGGATTGACTTGGGTCAGGTTTGTTTCGGATGAACTGGATTGAGTTCCGTTTGTTTTGGGTTAGATTGCATTGAATTAGGTTTGATTGATTTGTGTTTGGTTGGGTCGGATGTCTTTGGTTTGCGTTGGGTTGGGTATTAGTTTGTTTCATTTTGGGTTGGGTTGAGTTCAGTTTAGTTCGATCTGATTGGGTTGAGTTGGGTTGGATTAGACTGGTTTGAGTTGGGTTGGGTTTGATTTAATTCGAGTTGGTTTGATTGAGTTAGGTTAGGTTTACTTTGGATTGGGTGTTTCTTGGGTAGGGTTGGATCTGCTTTAAGTTTGGTTGGGTTGTTTTAAGTTTGCTTTGGGTTTGGTTAAATTTGTTTTTAGTAGGGTTTGATTTGTTTCTGCTCGGTTGCGTTTATATTGGATTGGGTTATGTTTTGTTGGATTGGGTTAAGTTGGATTGAGTTTGCTTTAGGTTGTGTTTATTTGGGTTAATTTTTCTTTCGTTTGGGTAGGTTTTGAGTTTGAGTTGGATTGGGTTGGATTTCCTTTGGGTTGGGTTGGATTGGGTTTTACTTTGGATTGGGTTGGATTGAGTTTACTTTGAGTTAGGTTGAGTTGGATTGTATTGACATGTGTTGAATTGGTTTTGCTTTAGACTGGATTGAGTAAAGTTTGCTTTGGGATGGGTTGGGTTGGGTTTGATTTGTTTGCATTGGGTTGTGGATTTTTTTTCCTTTGCGTTAGGATTTGATTTGTTTGCATTGGGGGTTGGTGGTTGGGACTTGCTTCGTGTCGGATTAGGTTGGCTTGAATTAGTTTGCATTAGGTTTGATTTGGATTAGGTTGAACTGAGTCGGGTTGAGTTTGCTTTGTGTTATTTTGTTTTTTTGGGTTGGGTTGAGTTGGGCTTGGTTTAGTTGGAGTTCGTAGGGTTTGGTTGGGGTTTGTAGGGTTTGGCTAGGTTGAGTTAGGTTTGGTTGGATTGGATTGTTTTGGGTTGAGTTGTGTTGATTTGGTTTTAAATTGGGTTAGGCTGGGTTTCCTTTTGATTGGGTTGGATCAGATTTACTTTGGATTAGGGCGGGTTTAGTTTGCTTTAAATTTGGTTGGGTTGTATTTACAGGTTTGTGTTTGCTTTGGTTTGAGGTGGATTTGCTTTGGTTTGGGATTGGTTTGCTTTGATTTGGGATGAGTTTGCTTTTTATGTGGGTCATTCGTTTTTACGTGATGCTTGTTCAAAAAAAAGGCAAACATTTTCTTGCGAAATCAACCAATGTTAACTGTTCTGAAATCTCCAAAATGTTAGTAATAATAATAAAGGAATTATTGAACACAAAGACACAAATTTAAGGGTCGCTCACAACAAGTTTCAATTGCGGTATTATGTTTAAAAATTATAATAATTAAAAAAAACCCAAGTGACCACGTTAAAAAGACATATAATTTTGTTATTTACTTATAACATATTGTAGTTTTCCATGATTTTCAAAAAAAAGATTCTTTAGTATTCTTGCTACTTTTTTGTGTAACTTTCATATTTACGTTGTGCGTATTTTTATATATAACAGTATACAAACATGTTAAAATATACATTTTTTTTATACTACTGAAAACATGCCAAAACAGTATTTAAGTGCTTGTTTTTAATATTAGTTAAGCTATCCTAAAGATAAAATTGAAACAAATTTTTGATACTTTCAGTTTTTCGTACATAAAAACCAAATGCTTTATAAGATCACTAACGTGTCCGTCTGTCACAGCGATTATTCTCAAAAACTAGCTTAACGTATTATCTTGAAATTTTATATGGTAATACAAATTATCCTGTACTATTTTACTAACACTCAAAATTTTTTATATGAAAAATTATAGGGGATGCAAATTATGTACTCAAAGTTTTCGTTTTATAATTCCATATATAGTGTGGAGTATCGTTTCAAAAGCCCAGTTACAGGCGTCCCAAAAATAATTTTTCATAATTTTAAATAGTATATCTTCAGATATATACTGCAAAAATGAGTATTCTTTCACCCTTATTTTTAAAACTACAGAACCCAAAATTGTGATGCCACAAGGTTTATGGAAACCCACGCAAAGGTTGTAGAAAAACTATAATGATGATACCAGATAGTTTTTTTAAATATTAACGATTATAAACACGGTGTCCGGGAATAAGTGTCGGACAAAGATAGATGTTATTCGTTGACTGAAAAATAGTAGATTGACATTAAAATAATATTTAAAAGATGTCTTTATTTCAGAAAAATGTAAATAATACTCATAATTATTTGTCGTCTTTTTCGTACACACAATACTTGCGCATATTATGGAGCGCCGCTCAGGGGAATAACCAGCGAACAGCTGCGAAGACATCTAGCTGCCCGGGTAATTGTGTGTATTAAAAAAGTTTGTCCAATAATTTGTTTGCTATCAATTAAAAAAGGGCGTATTTTACGTTTTATTTTAACGATAATTTATTCCTTTATAGTCAAGGAATAGCGTCTTTCTTTGCCCGGACACGTGTATAATATCCCCCCCTCCCCCCCTTACTTATTTATGCCGGGTATTATTAAACATCTAGTGCGTTCAAATCAATGATGACTTATGATAAAGGAAATCTCACTTCAGACGAGATATACATTTATGCTCATCACCGAAGCCAGTAACACCTACAAAAGTTACCAATAACACGATGCATTCTGCACCAAATACTGAGCAAAAAAGTGAAACAGAGGAAATCGATTTCGCAGCGCATATTGTAGTGTTATTTTTTCTGTCTCCAACTTACTTCCTCCGAGGCTGATCTCGAACAAAAAGCTCTGAAAAAAGACGAAGGAATAAGACTTAGCCATCCAGATCAGGAGGAGTAAGTGGAGGTGGATTTTGAACACATTCTCCGGAAGAGCTAGGATGTGATGGAGCAACAAGCCATCTCGTGGAGCCCTCAGTCGAAGGGTAATGGGTGCTGATCGACGATATTTTCGAGGATCGTGGAGGACGAAGCCAAGAAAGTGGAGAAAACGTTTAAGGAAATAAATACTCGTAAAAGTACGCTGGTGGAGTTTCATCAAGGCCCTACACTTTGTCTAAGAGCAATATTATATAGGAAAGTTATATAGGAATACAGAAAAAATATTGAATTCTTACCAATTCTTCTCTCAAGCTCGTATTTCCCGCTTAAAAGCACCATGTTTTCTCGTATATTTTCTCCAATGGCTGCATGCTTTAGTAGCCAAAAAACCATCACAACGTCGTGAACCACACGATAAGTGAAAAAGCCAAACGCCATTGTTAGTTCAAAAAAGCTGAAAGTCTGTAATTTAAAATACTGTTTTAATATTTCATAGATAATATTGTTTCATTCAAATATAAATCAGTATGATACGATGGCTTAACATATAGTATATTTTTGAAGTAAAACTTCTTTACGCACGCTTGAATTGGGGAGTAAGCTGGTGAATGCGTGACGAGAGCGTTACAAAAAGTGTGATCGGGCGAGGCAAACCGAAGTTGAGATGGAGATATAAGTTAGTGAAGACAGAAAGGGAGAGAGTTACGTTTCGTATATTACTGTAGGGACAAGAGAGAGGTGCGAGCACACATTTTCTTTCTCTCTTTCTCTCATAGCCAGTTATGTTTCTAAGACACAGTGCAAGCCTATTGTCTTTATCACACTGTAGGAGCAAGAGAGAGCAGTGCGCGCGCACATTTTCTTTCTCTCTTCCTCTCATAGCCTGTGCATGATATATATATATATATATATATATATATATATATATATATATATATATATATATATATATGCGAATTTGCTAGCGTTACGCGAACGGTGATTTTTTTATTTTTTTGGAATTTCATTTCGTTCTTTAACAATTTTATAAATTATTATTTTGTTCAATACATTAAATATTCTACGTTTAAAGTGAATAAAATTGTAAATTCATTTTAAAGTTCATATTTTGTGAATTTGAAGTTTTACTTCAGTCGTGTGGTCTAAAGGACACTCGTTGTTTTTAACGATCAATGCCAAAAAAGGCCAATGATTAAATGATGTTAATTCAATAGTCAAATATGCAGTTCGAAAATTAATAGCAGCTGACCTGGAATGAGCATTTTATTTGCTCTATCGAGCACTCCTATTTAGAAGATCAAACATAATAACAGTCTTTGAATGGCTGACTCTTTCCAATGATTTTTTGATGACTTCTGTATTTATAACCATTTTTAATGACTTCAATAAAACCTATATTTGTACACCCATTTCAAACGATTATTGACAATATAACCTTTTGGTGGTTAAATTTATATTTGTAATATTAATATTTATCGAGCACATAAAGAATGTGTAGTAGGATTGTAGTGCATATTTGAGATCTTTTACTGACTATAGATGAAATGCATATTAAATGGAATATACTAATTCTTGTCATTTTATTTGCTAAGGAATAATCCTAACTTTTAACAAATAATTAAAATCATGTATATCTGTCTGATTGTTGCTATTATAATATTTAATTTATGAAACTAACTGTATCGATAACTACAATACCGTCAGGAGATTATTTTGTATAACTAGAGTAGTTAACATAGTTATTACCTTTTCTTGTCAGAAATTTATGAGATAATTAATTAATAATTGCTAAAAAGGAATCCAAAATGCCCACAAAAAATCTATTTCTGATTAAAGGCGTACAGCGATAACTAGAATTGCAATGGGAAAGTTAAAAAAATATGGAGGAATCAAAACGTCACCAAATCTCTATCGTTCATGTCCTTGTTTTACCTATATTCCTATATATATCTCAAAAACGTGGACAATCGAGAAATATAGAAAAAGAAGATGTGTAAAACTGTGGAAAACTACTAGGAATATCCTGGACTGAACTCCAAGAACTCGATATCAAGCAGCGCTTATTGACCTTAGTACAATCTCGGTCATTAAAATAGTTTGGGCCTTTTTAACGTTGGAACAAGGGTTCCATAAAATATCTTGCCGTGTAGTATGCAGTAGAGGGCATTATAATGCTTGGACGGTTGCTCATGCGATGTATTGACTACTTCAAATCTGCTACGAGCGGCCCCTTACACGATCACACCTGACTAACGAGAGGCAAAAAGAGATGGAGAGACATCATGAGTCAAGTTATATCAGCTTCTGACTGTACCATACCTTAACTACGACCACTCTGTCAACAGCGTATCGGTAGAGAAGATCTTCAAATGTCACAATTTTAAAATGATACGTTAGAAATACCAAGGGAAGAATATAGAAGTCTATATACTCGTACAGCTACTTATCCATATACCAGATATGTGCATGTGATTTAAACTTGACTGGTTATTTGTAAGAAACTCTGGATGCACAGAAACCATCCCTTATCTCAATTTAATTAATTTTAAGTTCCATTTCTCTTCATGGGATAATATTTTATTTACAATTTAATTAAGTAATGTTAGTTCTCCACAATAACGGACGATTTTTATAATCACAATTAAATTTTATTTTCTCATGCTATAGTGACACCAAAGAATTAGGTCATTCGTGTCATTATTAATAAGAGTAAGTAGTGATTTAACCCTTTCCGTGATTTTAACAAGGAACCTTATTTTTCTACATCTAACGAAGATAGATTATAGCTGTTGTTAGTGAAAGGTATTGGACTACAAAATCGGATTATTTGATGCTGCGTGCTATATTTCTCACGAAACAACCGATATTATTGAAGAAGTTCAGAGCCTTTTTTTATCTCGCCTGGTGGTAACGTAAACTGATCGCTAGGTTCATTGTATTGTGTTTATGGGAATATGTTAGATTTTAGGTTAATATCAATGTACCGTACACAATTAACCACATAAACAAAAACATAACACGCCTTATTCTTAATATCAAGCCCATTTTATCTAAAAAATATCCTTGTAAATTGGATAGCGCCGGTATACGCCACCAAACGAATCAACAGCGGACAGACGACAGGACCCAGTGATAGGATTTTAATTCTTAATTAATATGTTTTAAATATCTGGAAGCTATTTTAAATAAATAACGTCATTAGTCAGCAAGTTTGCGGAACTTAAATTCGATAAGCCATCATTTTCATCTTATTTATACCTTAAGATTTAAATTAGTATAAATTTCTAGTCAAATGCCCCCAGCCATTGTTGGTAGTAGGCCATAGCACTGTTATGAAAATGAATAACACTTACCTGCATCATAAAAACCATTTCGATGATGAGATAAATCATGTCACTAAGACTCATCAGCATGGCGCCAAACAGTAAGATAAGCTGAAATAAAAACGCATTTAATAGACCGATAACGAGTTAAACAGTGTTAATGTAATCACCGTACCAATTCGCTGTGCAAAACTAAATATTCACTGAAATACTTTATCAAAAATATAACCTGCTGCCCAGTTCATCGCAAAATAACTCTTCCTTAAAATGCCTTTAGTAATGATTGCATAAATTAATTATTTATGCAACAAATTAATAATGTAATAAATATATTATTTCTTAAAATAAATTATAATATATTTTAGCTCAGAAAAAATAAGGCCAGATTATGTCACTGCTTATCACATGGTACAAAAGATGTATCGATAATTGTAAAATTCATTACGGAAATTCAGATTGTTTGACGTGATAACGTCTTATAAATGGATTAACACCGGCTGCACGCATGAAAAAGTGTCACGTTCCTCCTGAGTCTGAGCGTGCAAGTGAGAGCGCGGAACAAGTGATAGAGAGGCACGATCGGCCCAAGCGTCGAAATGTATCTCTCTTCTGGCGCACTTGAAACACTCGCCTTGATTTCGTATTTTTCCTATCATCGTCCTATCCTTCAGAATAACGCAGATTGGAAGATCTTAAATATGACACATGTATATAAGTTGTAAATAAATTTTTAATAGCACATCGTTACTTGTAATTAATCTATATAATTTAAGTAAAAAAATATTTGAATTAACGAGTGTAAATAAATGTAAATTTATCGAAAAAATTGTAATTTTCAATTAAATCCTTCGTTGTATTGAACAAAATAATAATAATTCAGTGATAATAATTCAATTTAATTCATAAATGTATGCAATTTTTCATCAATGTTTCTTTATGACGTTATCGCATTAAACTATCGTCCGTAAACCGACTTTACAGACAACCAAATTTTTTTTTAATATCAATTGTGTTTTCCCGAAATTGCGATTTCTAAAGACCAAAATAAAAATATTTTTTTCATTTACCATCAAATGTTAAATGTCAACGTCAAACCAAAGAAATAAAAAGTTGATTTTTGGTTACAAAACATGAAACAAATGCATGCTTTTCCACATCTTAGACTTTATGATGCCTGTTTTGTTTTAAAGGTATTTTTGGTAAGCAAAAATATTTTATTTATTAGATATGTTTATACTAGGTGTATTCCATTCAGTTGGCACTATACGGAGCTATATACTGTCTTTGGTACATTGACATCGACCAAAGATTTAACATTTAGCACAATATTTTGTGTACACTTTCTATACTCTAAATATGTATGTCGTATAACAGAATCAACTAAGTTAGCACTATATGGCGCTATATACTGTCTTTGGTACATTGGCATCGACCAAAGATTTACATTTAGCACAATATTTTATGTACACTTTCGATACTCTAAATACGTATGTCGTACAAGAGAATCAACTAAGTTAGCACTATATGGCGCTCTTCTTCTCTCTAAATCTTTATCTTAAAAGTTAGCTTTTGGATAACTTAATGCAAATTTTTTCTTTCCAATGGGCTGTACTTCATTATTATTATTTCTTACACTGTAAAGAAGGATTTTATTTTATTATACAAATATTACAGATGGCGCTATGAAATTTCTTCATTTCAAAAGTTAGTTTTTGAATAACTTGAATGCTAAAGTTATCTTCCCAATGGGTTTTAATTCATTATTATTATTTCTTACACTGTAAAGAAGGATGTTATTTTATTATACATATATTACAGATGGCCCTATGTAATTCCTTCATTTGAAAAGTTAGTTTTTGGATAACTTGAATGCTAAATTTATCTTCCCAATAGGCTTTACTTCATTATTATTATTTCTTACACTGTAAAGAAAGATTTTATTTTATTATACAAATATTACAGATGGCGCTATGTAATTTTTCATTTTAAAATATAGTTTTTGGATAACTTGAATGCTAAATTTATCTTCCTAATAGGCTTTACTTCATTATTATTATTTCTTACATTGTAAAGAAGGATTTTCTTTTATTATATAAATATTACCGCAAATTTCTATGTAAAACGACATTCAGTTCTGTGATCTGCATAAATTAAAAGATTCGAAGAAATTAAAAGCTTGAATGTACACGAATTTCCTGAGTGGGGTAAAGGTCCATGAATCGACTGGAATGGTCCTTCGCATGTCATTTACTAGCATTTAAAACTCAAAAAAGCGTGAGAAATATATTCACTTCAGTAACAAGAATTAATGTCAACGTCTCTTAACAATTTATCTTTATTTAACTTAGTTGACGGTCACACGTTTAAAAAGAAAGCGATCGACATTGATTGTGTTTTTGGTAATCTTTTCTAAAACTATAAATAATAACGACAAAAAATCTTACTAATAGTTACTTACATTTATTTCTAATTATTTTAATTTCTTATTATTTTCATTTCTAATTAACAATTCTTTATATATCAAAAATATAATACAGGGTGTCTAGTGGCAGATTTCAAAGTTTGAACAAACATAGTTTCTGAACGCAACACATAAGAGGGGAAGCGTTAGAAGCGCAAGCGGTGCGGATGTTTTAGTAGCCATGGAACAGTGGAGTGGAGAGCAACGCACTTTTGCCGTCGAGACGTTCATTTCGAGTGGATTTTCGATGTCTGTAGCACGCCGTCGTTTTTTAATAATCGTTACAGTATTCGTCGATTACGTGATGGACTATCGATCAACCTCACTCAGTCATGGGTAGCAAGGTTCAGAGCTACAGGATCAACATTAAATAGGCCCAGGCCAGGACCTACACCATTGGTAGCCACGGATGAAAATGTCGAGCGTGTTATGGTTTCTGTAGTTGAAAATCCCCGTTTATCACTGCGTACACGTTCATCGATATTGGGAATTCCGAAATCAACTTTACAGGTAATAATGCAAAAAAAGCTCAAGTTCAATCCATATAAAATTCAAATTGTTCAAGATTTACACGATTCTGACTTTGAATTAAGAAAAACTTACGCGGAGGTGATGTTGTTTAGATTTCGTACTGCTACCCGGATGGGCAACATATTCTTTAGTGACGAAGCTCACTTTCACATTGGAGGATATGTGAATAAGCAGAACTTTCGTTACTGGGATGTCCACAACCCAAGACAAATGCATCAAGAGTCTTTACATAAACCTAAAGTAACAGTCTGGTGTGCCATGTCTGCATCTGCAATCATAGGGCCTTATTTCTTTGAAAATCAACGTTACCAAACTGTAACTGTGAATTCGGAGAGATATGCCCAGATGTTAAATTACTTTTTCAGGGTAGAACTACAGAATAGTCCATCCTTTAACCAAAACACATGGTTCCAGCAGGACAGGGCCACAGCTCACACTGCTAATGTGTCCATGAATGCAGTGCGGCAGTTATTTCCAGAAAAAAACATATCCCGAAACCGTACCGTACCCCCCTAGGTCACCCGGTTTAAGCCCATGTAAAAGTTACATCTTATGGGGATACTTAAAATCCGTTGTTTACAAATCCGAGCACTGTGACACAACTTAAAGAAAATATTCGAGCCGAAGTCAATAGGATCGCCCAGTCGCTCTGCAAACGCGTTTTTGAAAACATGCGTGCTAGACTCGAAGAGTGTGTCAGACTCGATGGCCGCCATTTGGAAAACGTGGTTTTTAAAAAATAAAATCGGCATTTTTTGTTGTAAAGTTAAAATAAACCTACTTTGTATTAGAGGTGTAGTTTTTTTTTTACAATTTTTCAAACTTTGAAATCTGCCACTGGACACCTGTATGTGCCCGTTTACTAAGGTAGCTTTCTTGTTTTTATAATGGTTGCAAGTTTCATTTTATTTACTGCTATTTTCTAACTATCAATCGCAAAATTGTTTGTTTTTTTATATTCTAAAAAATTGGTTGTCTGTAAAGTCGGTTTACGGACGATAGTTTTACGTGATAACGTCATAAAGAAACAATGATGAAAAATTGCATACTTTTATGAATTAAATTGAATTATTATCATTGAATTATTATTATATTGTATAATACAAAGAAGGAGTTAATTGAAAATTTTGAGGTGAACAAAATGAAATCAGACTGA
The DNA here is from genome assembly GCA_039881145.1 of Druceiella hillmani. Classification (NCBI taxonomy): domain Eukaryota; kingdom Metazoa; phylum Arthropoda; class Insecta; order Lepidoptera; family Hepialidae; genus Druceiella; species Druceiella hillmani. Next base: position 36,464,465 of record JAYKKI010000019.1, read on the forward strand.
AAATTATGAAGAAAATCAATTAAATCTTATTAAATTGCAGAAAAAAACACAAAACACGTTGTCTCGTATTCAACGCTCGTTGCAGATAATGGCTTCCGTCGAGGTGGGCGGAGCTTATTGTAGAAGTTCTCGAAGAAGCTTGCGTGGCGGCGTTCCAGTAGCAGAACTATTCGAACTGCTATCTCTGACAGCACGCGAGAAGAGAGATAAATTCCGACACTTGGGCCGATCGTGCCTCTCTATCACTTGTTCCGCGCTCTCGCTTGCACGCTCAGGCTCAGGCGGAACGTGACACTTTTTCATACGTGCAACCGGTGTTAATCGATTTATAAGACGTTATCACGTTAAAAGACCAACTTTTTTAAAAACACCAGACCTGAAAAACCCTAGACACATTTTTACCGACCTACTTTTGTTTTAATAATTTGACTGTGTATTAGTACAACATAAAAATTCAAACTATAACATATTTCGGAGAAATCCATGTATATATATAGGAAAGAATAATAGTTTCCGACAATAAGATCCTTCTTTCTAAAGTCGAATAAAAACTAAATTAATTGTTATTTCTTTTCGAGTGTTTTCTTTAAAATATTGAGAAAGTGCAAAAAAATATAACAAATGTGTTTACCTGTGTACCGTGCGTCTTTGTGAAAATTTCGCACTGATCACTAAACAGCAAATAGCAATTTCCAATTGTTCCAATATCTAATTGTGTTGACACCTGTAATCGAATGTTTACGTCATCTTTCAGATAATTATCAATACTATAAATATACGTTCTGCGAGAAATAATGTCTTCGTAATAAATTAATAACACTTGTAATCTATTATTAAATATTTTCAACAGTATAACGCATTCATATATGAATATAAACACAAAACTCTGGTTGAATATATGATACGCGTATCTTATATGCATTACTGTACGCGACAACGTCATGTAAATTAACAAGTAAGCCACGAACGGAGTGATGAGAGTAACCAAAAGAAATATATAAAAATATTTCCTTAAAGAATTTGATTCTTTTGAGTACATTTTCACATTGTCGATATGCAAAAGTTTATCGATTTTCTTGAAGATTTCATAATTAAACAAGGTCAAAGATCCATCCTGAAAGTTGGCCAAAATTATTTTAAATGCTATCAAAGTACTGATGTAGATGGGGGAAAAAGTAGAAATTAGAAACGATAGCATTTTGTTCTCGTTAAATCCCAATTCATTCCAGCAATATACACACGACGCGAATTGCAAAATAATAAAGAATAATGCCACTAAAATTGAACGCCACTTCTTATCTTTTTCGCAAAGTTTTCCACCTTTGATCTCGATACAAGAAAAATGGAAAATTCTAAACAATACATTAAATTCAGGTGACAAATTATAAATTTCCATGACTCAAGTTACGGTAGCGTTTGCTTAACTGAGCTCTTTAAATAACTTCCCGTCTGTTGGATCGAATATTTCATTATCTTAATTGTTTCATTTGTTCGATGTTTAATTTCGTGAAAGCTTTTACGGAATAATCGTTTAAAAGGCGTCATTGAATTAATTGTATGCGTCAATTACTGGCCATGACGTCCTGAAAAGCAAGTAATCATCTCAACCGTAGTTTGAAAGAATCTCCCATAAAATAAAATGTATCTAATCAAGATAATCGTCTCTATATTCATCTGACAGTTCTTTTGGATACTAACTAATTTTTCTTTATTCCATTCTTAATTATTATATATGAAAAGAAATGGATGAAGTAAGAAATTATTATATATGAAAAGAAATGGATGAAGTATAAAATATATGTATCTAATCAAGATAAAATTATTATGTATGAAAAGAAATGGATGAAGTATAAAATATATGTATCTAATTAAGATAAAATTATTATGTATGAAAAGAAATGGATGAAGTATAAAATATATGTATCTAATCAAGATAAAATTATTATGTATGAAAAGAAATGGATGAAGTATAAAATATATGTATCTAATCAAGATAAAATTATTATGTATGAAAAGAAATGGATGAAGTATAAAATATATGTATCTAATCAAGATAAAATTATTATGTATGAAAAGAAATGGATGAAGTATAAAATATATGTATCTAATCAAGATAAAATTATTATGTATGAAAAGAAATGGATGAAGTATAAAATATATGTATCTAATCAAGATAAAATTATTATGTATGAAAAGAAGTGGATGAAGTATAAAATATATGTATCTAATTAAGATAAAATTATTATGTATGAAAAGAAATGGATGAAGTATAAAATATATGTATCTAATCAAGATAAAATTATTATGTATGAAAAGAAATGGATGAAGTATAAAATATATGTATCTAATTAAGATAAAATTATTATGTATGAAAAGAAATGGATGAAGTATAAAATATATGTATCTAATCAAGATAATCGTCTCTATATTCATCTAACAGTTCTTTTGGATGCTAATTAATTTTTGTTTATTCCATTCTTAATTATTATGCATGAAAAGAAATGGATGAAGTATAAAATATATGTATCTAATCAAGATAAAATTATTATGTATGAAAAGAAATGGATGAAGTATAAAATATATGTATCTAATCAAGATAAAATTATTATGTATGAAAAGAAATGGATGAAGTATAAAATATATGTATCTAATCAAGATAAAATTATTATGTATGAAAAGAAATGGATGAAGTATAAAATATATGTATCTAATCAAGATAAAATTATTATGTATGAAAAGAAGTGGATGAAGTATAAAATATATGTATCTAATCAAGATAAAATTATTATGTATGAAAAGAAATGGATGAAGTATAAAATATATGTATCTAATCAAGATAAAATTATTATGTATGAAAAGAAATGGATGAAGTATAAAATATATGTATCTAATCAAGATAAAATTATTATGTATGAAAAGAAATGGATGAAGTATAAAATATATGTATCTAATCAAGATAAAATTATTATGTATGAAAAGAAGTGGATGAAGTATAAAATATATGTATCTAATTAAGATAAAATTATTATGTATGAAAAGAAATGGATGAAGTATAAAATATATGTATCTAATCAAGATAAAATTATTATGTATGAAAAGAAATGGATGAAGTATAAAATATATGTATCTAATCAAGATAAAATTATTATGTATGAAAAGAAATGGATGAAGTATAAAATATATGTATCTAATCAAGATAAAATTATTATGTATGAAAAGAAGTGGATGAAGTATAAAATATATGTATCTAATTAAGATAAAATTATTATGTATGAAAAGAAATGGATGAAGTATAAAATATATGTATCTAATCAAGATAAAATTATTATGTATGAAAAGAAATGGATGAAGTATAAAATATATGTATCTAATCAAGATAAAATTATTATGTATGAAAAGAAATGGATGAAGTATAAAATATATGTATCTAATCAAGATAAAATTATTATGTATGAAAAGAAATGGATGAAGTATAAAATATATGTATCTAATCAAGATAAAATTATTATGTATGAAAAGAAATGGATGAAGTATAAAATATATGTATCTAATCAAGATAAAATTATTATGTATGAAAAGAAGTGGATGAAGTATAAAATATATGTATCTAATTAAGATAAAATTATTATGTATGAAAAGAAATGGATGAAGTATAAAATATATGTATCTAATCAAGATAAAATTATTATGTATGAAAAGAAGTGGATGAAGTATAAAATATATGTATCTAATTAAGATAAAATTATTATGTATGAAAAGAAATGGATGAAGTATAAAATATATGTATCTAATCAAGATAAAATTATTATGTATGAAAAGAAATGGATGAAGTATAAAATATATGTATCTAATCAAGATAAAATTATTATGTATGAAAAGAAATGGATGAAGTATAAAATATATGTATCTAATCAAGATAAAATTATTATGTATGAAAAGAAGTGGATGAAGTATAAAATATATGTATCTAATCAAGATAAAATTATTATGTATGAAAAGAAATGGATGAAGTATAAAATATATGTATCTAATCAAGATAAAATTATTATGTATGAAAAGAAATGGATGAAGTATAAAATATATGTATCTAATCAAGATAAAATTATTATGTATGAAAAGAAATGGATGAAGTATAAAATATATGTATCTAATCAAGATAAAATTATTATGTATGAAAAGAAGTGGATGAAGTATAAAATATATGTATCTAATTAAGATAAAATTATTATGTATGAAAAGAAATGGATGAAGTATAAAATATATGTATCTAATCAAGATAAAATTATTATGTATGAAAAGAAATGGATGAAGTATAAAATATATGTATCTAATCAAGATAAAATTATTATGTATGAAAAGAAATGGATGAAGTATAAAATATATGTATCTAATCAAGATAAAATTATTATGTATGAAAAGAAGTGGATGAAGTATAAAATATATGTATCTAATTAAGATAAAATTATTATGTATGAAAAGAAATGGATGAAGTATAAAATATATGTATCTAATCAAGATAAAATTATTATGCATGAAAAGAAATGGATGAAGTATAAAATATATGTATCTAATCAAGATAAAATTATTATGCATGAAAAGAAATGGATGAAGTATAAAATATATGTATCTAATCAAGATAAAATTATTATGCATGAAAAGAAATGGATGAAGTATAAAATATATTTATCTAATTAAGATAAAATTATTATGTATGAAAAGAAATGGATGAAGTATAAAATATATGTATCTAATCAAGATAAAATTATTATGTATGAAAAGAAATGGATGAAGTATAAAATATATGTATCTAATCAAGATAAAATTATTATGTATGAAAAGAAATGGATGAAGTATAAAATATATGTATCTAATCAAGATAAAATTATTATGTATGAAAAGAAATGGATGAAGTATAAAATATATGTATCTAATCAAGATAAAATTATTATGTATGAAAAGAAGTGGATGAAGTATAAAATATATGTATCTAATTAAGATAAAATTATTATGTATGAAAAGAAATGGATGAAGTATAAAATATATGTATCTAATCAAGATAAAATTATTATGTATGAAAAGAAATGGATGAAGTATAAAATATATGTATCTAATTAAGATAAAATTATTATGTATGAAAAGAAATGGATGAAGTATAAAATATATGTATCTAATCAAGATAATCGTCTCTATATTCATCTAACAGTTCTTTTGGATGCTAATTAATTTTTGTTTATTCCATTCTTAATTATTATGCATGAAAAGAAATGGATGAAGTATAAAATATATGTATCTAATCAAGATAAAATTATTATGTATGAAAAGAAATGGATGAAGTATAAAATATATGTATCTAATCAAGATAAAATTATTATGTATGAAAAGAAATGGATGAAGTATAAAATATATGTATCTAATCAAGATAAAATTATTATGTATGAAAAGAAATGGATGAAGTATAAAATATATGTATCTAATCAAGATAAAATTATTATGTATGAAAAGAAGTGGATGAAGTATAAAATATATGTATCTAATCAAGATAAAATTATTATGTATGAAAAGAAATGGATGAAGTATAAAATATATGTATCTAATCAAGATAAAATTATTATGTATGAAAAGAAATGGATGAAGTATAAAATATATGTATCTAATCAAGATAAAATTATTATGTATGAAAAGAAATGGATCAAGTATAAAATATATGTATCTAATCAAGATAAAATTATTATGTATGAAAAGAAGTGGATGAAGTATAAAATATATGTATCTAATTAAGATAAAATTATTATGTATGAAAAGAAGTGGATGAAGTATAAAATATATGTATCTAATCAAGATAAAATTATTATGTATGAAAAGAAATGGATGAAGTATAAAATATATGTATCTAATCAAGATAAAATTATTATGTATGAAAAGAAATGGATGAAGTATAAAATATATGTATCTAATCAAGATAAAATTATTATGTATGAAAAGAAGTGGATGAAGTATAAAATATATGTATCTAATTAAGATAAAATTATTATGTATGAAAAGAAATGGATGAAGTATAAAATATATGTATCTAATCAAGATAAAATTATTATGTATGAAAAGAAATGGATGAAGTATAAAATATATGTATCTAATCAAGATAAAATTATTATGTATGAAAAGAAATGGATGAAGTATAAAATATATGTATCTAATCAAGATAAAATTATTATGTATGAAAAGAAATGGATGAAGTATAAAATATATGTATCTAATCAAGATAAAATTATTATGTATGAAAAGAAATGGATGAAGTATAAAATATATGTATCTAATCAAGATAAAATTATTATGTATGAAAAGAAGTGGATGAAGTATAAAATATATGTATCTAATTAAGATAAAATTATTATGTATGAAAAGAAATGGATGAAGTATAAAATATATGTATCTAATCAAGATAAAATTATTATGTATGAAAAGAAGTGGATGAAGTATAAAATATATGTATCTAATTAAGATAAAATTATTATGTATGAAAAGAAATGGATGAAGTATAAAATATATGTATCTAATCAAGATAAAATTATTATGTATGAAAAGAAATGGATGAAGTATAAAATATATGTATCTAATCAAGATAAAATTATTATGTATGAAAAGAAATGGATGAAGTATAAAATATATGTATCTAATCAAGATAAAATTATTATGTATGAAAAGAAGTGGATGAAGTATAAAATATATGTATCTAATCAAGATAAAATTATTATGTATGAAAAGAAATGGATGAAGTATAAAATATATGTATCTAATCAAGATAAAATTATTATGTATGAAAAGAAATGGATGAAGTATAAAATATATGTATCTAATCAAGATAAAATTATTATGTATGAAAAGAAATGGATGAAGTATAAAATATATGTATCTAATCAAGATAAAATTATTATGTATGAAAAGAAGTGGATGAAGTATAAAATATATGTATCTAATTAAGATAAAATTATTATGTATGAAAAGAAATGGATGAAGTATAAAATATATGTATCTAATCAAGATAAAATTATTATGTATGAAAAGAAATGGATGAAGTATAAAATATATGTATCTAATCAAGATAAAATTATTATGTATGAAAAGAAATGGATGAAGTATAAAATATATGTATCTAATCAAGATAAAATTATTATGTATGAAAAGAAGTGGATGAAGTATAAAATATATGTATCTAATTAAGATAAAATTATTATGTATGAAAAGAAATGGATGAAGTATAAAATATATGTATCTAATCAAGATAAAATTATTATGTATGAAAAGAAATGGATGAAGTATAAAATATATGTATCTAATCAAGATAAAATTATTATGTATGAAAAGAAATGGATGAAGTATAAAATATATGTATCTAATCAAGATAAAATTATTATGTATGAAAAGAAATGGATGAAGTATAAAATATATGTATCTAATCAAGATAAAATTATTATGTATGAAAAGAAATGGATGAAGTATAAAATATATGTATCTAATCAAGATAAAATTATTATGTATGAAAAGAAGTGGATGAAGTATAAAATATATGTATCTAATTAAGATAAAATTATTATGTATGAAAAGAAATGGATGAAGTATAAAATATATGTATCTAATCAAGATAAAATTATTATGCATGAAAAGAAATGGATGAAGTATAAAATATATGTATCTAATCAAGATAAAATTATTATGCATGAAAAGAAATGGATGAAGTATAAAATATATGTATCTAATCAAGATAAAATTATTATGCATGAAAAGAAATGGATGAAGTATAAAATATATTTATCTAATTAAGATAAAATTATTATGTATGAAAAGAAATGGATGAAGTATAAAATATATGTATCTAATCAAGATAAAATTATTATGTATGAAAAGAAATGGATGAAGTATAAAATATATGTATCTAATCAAGATAAAATTATTATGTATGAAAAGAAGTGGATGAAGTATAAAATATATGTATCTAATTAAGATAAAATTATTATGTATGAAAAGAAATGGATGAAGTATAAAATATATGTATCTAATCAAGATAAAATTATTATGCATGAAAAGAAATGGATGAAGTATAAAATATATGTATCTAATTAAGATAAAATTATTATGTATGAAAAGAAATGGATGAAGTATAAAATATATGTATCTAATCAAGATAATCGTCTCTATATTCATCTAACAGTTCTTTTGGATGCTAATTAATTTTTGTTTATTCCATTCTTAATTATTATGTATGAAAAGAAATGGATGAAGTAAGATAACTCATTTGATATATTATTCAGTGCGAATTTCAACGTTAGTGGCCTTATTGTCTCATTTTTTTATACGACAGAGGTTAAGAACAGGCTTTAAATAATCATGACGACCAGTCTAGAATAAAACCAGAGAGAACTTTGACAAAATTATGTTTAATGGCTTTTTAGATAAAATTTAATTTAGTAAGTTTTAATAAACATCTCATTCAAACTACTCATGACTGATACAAAATACGAATGATTCAGCAAAAACTGTAAGCAAAACGATGTGTTTTGCCCTTACTTCCAGAAGTTTCCTTTGCTGTTGTAATTAAGAAAAATGGGCGCTTATTGGGCACTAGCGATAGCTTGCATTTTGTCCAGTTACAATAAAATCAGTTTCCTTTAGTTTTTGTTAGACATAGGTTTAAACTTTTACAATGACAAGCTTAAGGGTAGTATGCATTTCTGAGCTCGGATCTTATCGTTTTTTTCGTTATACTAAATATTATCAAATAAAAAAACCCGTAGTCATTCATATGATCTTTTCAGATTTTATAAGCCTTTGAAAGTACATATATCTACATACGTATATGTATTCATACACACAGACTCCGATGTAATTCATGTCTTTCGATTAACATTTTGTCGTCATCGTGGTGTGTTGGGTTGATCACAAGGCATACGGCCTTTGACGGCGCGACCCACTGTGAGGACCTGAGTTCGATTCCCGACCGCTCGTCGAGAGGGGTTGGACTGGTGTTTGGTTGGCTGTGAGAGTAATTTCTTACAGTATATATATATATATATATATATATATATATATATATATATATATATATATATATATCAATTAGATACATTAAAGTATGTAAATAAATAACATTTTCTTTGAACACCCTTTGTCCTTTACTCTTATTTCTCTCTGGGATGCTAACTCAATACTTTTATTATTTAGACGAAGAAACAAATCAAATACTGAATATTCGTAAAAATACAGATCGTGATACCATTTTAGTAATAGATCTTCAAAAATACCTCTGAATAATTCCAGTCCACAGCCTCCTCTTCAAACATATAAATATGGTTCTGGCTTCCTTGAAACATACATTCCTTCAGTCTGTACTTCAAAAAAGTATGTGACTAAATACGATGAGTTACATACCGATTGCCATCTTCTCTGAAATAACCAAAATAATGTAGATAATTGACGGTGAAGAGTGACCTACTTCGACAAACACTATAGGTTTCGCCCGAATCAAATATTTAATCAAAATAGATTTTTTGTTCTTGATCTGTCCAATGTCTTCAATCAGGTCTGGCATTATGATTTTTCTAATGACCTGACAAAATCTGTATGATTATACAAACGAATAGCCAGCTTTCTAGACGAAAGAAGCATTTTCATTTTACCGATGGATTTCAGTTATGGCAATAAGAATAGAAAACTGGTGACAGTGTGTCCCATGCTTTTCTAACTGCAGGTAAAGAATATGTCGTAGCTAGGAAACGCTCATAGATGTACAAATAATACTATTAGGACCGACAATATGCTTTATCGAAGCTGAAAACCGAACCTATTGAGAAATCTAAGGGGTAAAATTAGTGAAATAACTCGATTAAATACCTATTGATAATACATTTTAGTGACAGTAGAACTATACGCCATTTTATCAAGAAGAGAATGGCCAGAGTATGCCATTTAAATAAAATAACCTTAATCCTCTGAGTATTTCAATTTTTTTGAGTTTACAAGCAAAATTTAATTGCCATAAAAGATGGTGCCATTTTAATTTAATAAACCCAGCGACTACATTATCCCTAACAGAAGTCGTTTTGTTTCATTACGCACGTTTTTGTTGACAAAGCAATCATACCATCAGTTGACCTATGGATTTCGATAAATAAAATTTCTCAACGGATAATAGCCGTCTCAATGAAACCATTTTTTGGTAAATCAATATTTCAAAATTAAAATTCAGCATGGAATTTATCACAAGTTATGTGAAACTAAACGGATGTGTATGATTTTGAAACTGGCGGCATAATTTGATGTACAGGCGATAGAAAATGCCAGCGAGAGCTGTGGAGAAATAAGTTGCAAACGGTCAAAGTATGCATAATAAAACCCCTATAAAAGTGAGCGTACAATTTTAGATTCTTTGACATAATATCGGAAAAATTGATCAACGATGATAGGCTTTGATAAATAGGTGAGTATAATTTGATATTTCTTCGTAAAAATGTAAAATTAAACTATAAATTACGCACTGTAGAGATATTTACAACTGGTAGCTGCTCGGTACAGGTAAATACGAAATTTAATTTCTACTTTTTATTCCACATATTCCCTTTCTTAAAGATTTCAGTACTTTTTATGCTTAGTAAATGTATGTTTATATTCCCATATTGTAATTATGTTATAAATTAAAATGAGTATATAGTGATAGTAAAAATTGTAGTTTTCAACTTAATTTTAATATTTAATTGAAGATATTTCGATTTCAATTTTCCGTTTCTTTTAATGAACTATATAAATATTATTTTAATCGACACATAAATGGCTCAAATTGTTGACTCATTGCTACTGACATTTTAATTTCTATATCAAGGTCAACATGTAGAAAACCTTAATCAAAAATATGACTCATTCAACATGCACAAAAACTTAAGGAAATGACTGAACACAGAATACACCGTCACCATCAACTAGTGGATGATTACAACTTGCCAATTGTTTACGTAGAGATAGATCTACAACTTTACTGATAAAGAAAACATTGCAGTACTAATAAACCTATACAATCTCGTTTACAAAACTGGCCACAAACCTGAAAACTGGCTGAAATCTACTTTTGTCACAATTTCTGAAAGGAAAAACATCGGAAAATGTGAAGAGTTTCAATCAATTAGACTGACAAGTCAAGTTCAGAAACTTTTCCTATCCATAATTCATAAACACATATAGGTAACATACGATGAACAGCTAAGCTACAGGCAATTTGAATTCCGAACTGGCGTAGACAAAAAGAAGCTTTTTCGCAGTAAACGTTCTGGGACAAAAAATATTAATAAAAATGTCAGAAAGCGTTAGGTAGAGTTCATCATAATAGTTAAAAAAAAATACATAATAGTTAAAAAAATACATAGTAAAATACATAATAAAATTTAACTCCTCACTAATATGGAACTGAATTAGAAAGACATCCGTATTATACAAAATCTGTATAGGAAGCAACGCGCCAAAAACAGGCTCGAAGGGGAAGAATCTGAAGAGGTTGACGTTAAAAGGGGAGTGCAATGGGGTTGTATTTTATCACCAACCGTTTTTAACATGTACTCGGAAGCGATTGTGATGGAAGTCCTGGAAGATCTAGACTGGGATATTACAGTCAATGGGGCCTCTTTAATAACGTGAAATATGCTGACGACACAGTTCTTATTTCTTCAGAAGCGGAGTTACAGAAGATTGTCGATTGAGAAGACAAAATTTATGGTCATCTCTGATATTTGTGGCGGGTCAAAATCTAGAACAGGCTAATTAATATAAATATCTCGGAACTTACTTTACTCAAAACTGGGACAGAGAGGTAGACATCAAAACTCGCATTAAAATTGCCTTTGGAAAAATTAAAAAAGTTTTCTGCAGTCGTAGCCTCAAAATCTTACCTCAAATTCATATTTTGTAGTGCTACAGCTGGCCAACATTTCTATACAGATGTGAGACCTAGACTATTAAGGATTATCTCAGAAAACGTACAGAAACATTCGAAATGTTTCTGTCCACAGACGCATGATTTCTACACTTTGGATTCAGAAAGTCACCAATGGGGAAGTTTCGTGCAAGTTTGGTCAGTATGCAAGCTTTTGCAAACCATCAAACAATGTAAATTTGCATATCTGGGGCATGTGCACAAGCATAACAGGTGCAAGCTCTTGTAACTAATAATTATGCGGAAAATTATTGGGAGAATGAAAAACAATCGTAGAAGAAAGTCTTGGTTGCATAAGATCTGAGAATTGACAGGGATTACCGCCAAAAAAAGACCGAAAACGCAGAACTGACTGCCAATCTTTACTAGTTGGATAGAAGAAGAAAATTCTAAGTCGCATTGTCCAAAATATTTAAAAGTACCTAAAATTATTTCAATATCATTCTATTGGGATAGTTAGGTACTGACTATTTTTCTGTTTTTAATATAAGATTTAAATTACTGTTCTGTATTTGTGTGTTGTGTAAATTATTAAAATGCTAATTACAGTTATGTATTGTGTATATTATTAAAATGCTGATGCTAATTACTGTTATGTATTGTGTAGATTATTAAAATGCTAATTACCTACTAATGCTAATTACCTACTAAAATGCTAATTACCTATACTGTATATATATAGTATTCTGCAACATGAAAATGGCAAAAAGTATTGAATATACGACTGAACACAGGTTAAAGGAGACGACAGACATTTATTCATGGGCTTCTTTACTTTTGCGGTGAGCTTTGGAAAGTCAGCAATCCACATTCTTCGATGAAAGTCGGCAGTCGTTGGTCACCAAATGAACACGTGCAAAGGTCATTCATCTGCGTTGAAGATAAACTCAGCAAAATCATATCTCTGCGGATATTCCTCAGAACCGATGTAAAATGCTAACATAATCTGGACGGCGCCCACATTGCCCTCTCTGGGCCTAACGGAGCCCTTCATATATCCTAAATATAGTATATAGGAAGCTTACTTTAACTTGAGAATAGGAATAAGAACTTAATTTGATGAAAACATAATTAATAATATATAAACATAACTGAAATAAAAAAAAATATAAAGTGTGAGTAGAACTACGGGGTTCCCTTACAGACTTAAGTACATATAAAAATAATAATAATTTCGACATTGCTTATCCCGCGCTCACCCTGACCTATCTGCATGAACGCGCCTAATTTACTTCAGTTTTATATAAGAGATAATCAGAGTTTTTCACCGAAATTGAGTTATAGAATAATACTTGCCTCATAAAATAGTGACACTGTGGAAAGTTCGAAGAAAATCGTTAGATTTATTTTTAGGAAAATGGAATTTAGTTAAATACTCTAAATTTTGTCACTAGAAAAAAACATTTGAGGAAGTAGCTAAAGATGTTTATAAGAATAAACATTAAATTTCATCTGGACAGATACGTCGGTTTGGGCACTACACTACCGGACACATACGCAAACAAACACAAACATTGTCTTTTTCTTGTTTATTAGATTATATTGAAAAATCACATTACATTTCATCGTACTTAACATTTCTTTTTCTGTACATATTTATAAACAAATGTGAACTTAATATTGTTTTTTCTATACATATTTATTAACGAATGCCTTAGATTTTTAAATAAACGCTTGCTTTTCACTTGGTGGAATTCCTTACTGGGTACCTAAATTATATATCTACTTTAATGTACATATGGCGGACTTATTGGTACGGGAGCAATCTCTTACAGCCAACCATAACACCCGTCCAGCCCCGCTCGACGAACGGCCGGGAATCGAAACCGGCCCTCCGTGGTGCGCCGCGTCGTCACAGACAGCTTGTGATCAACCCAACACAACACACACCATTAAAGGTAGGTAGTATTTTTAGGTACCTAAAAAAATCCTCCGTAGAATTTAAACTACCTGTCTGTCTATCTATTCGTCCGGGATAAACTTGGAAACAAATAACTCTATAGCAATGCATTATGCCCGTTTATAGATGATGGGACTTGGCTATAATTTTCACTTAGTTTTATCTCTGTATCTAAAAATGTTCAGAAACAGACTACATGATTACGCGGAAGCAAGAGAGGAAACGAAAAAGAGATAGAATATATGAGAAAACATATACTAATGCGCAAAAGATTATGACAGAACCCTTGCTATCAAGTGAGGAGGCAGACACTTCAGACAGTACACAACTTGCCCATAGATTTGAGCAGTAAATTGGGGGAAAATCGGCCACGGATTTCTTCCGACAAAAGTTGGTAGTTGTTGGCCTACGACTTAGATCCTACCAAAATTTGTCGTCTCCGGTACTCTTCAAACTAATTGTTTCAAGTTGCCACGTCGAACTGGATGAAACTAGATCTTATCTGCTTGTAGAAATGTATATCCAACATCAAAATACGGTAGTTGACTCATTCTAAATTTTGATATTTTTCGTACAATATTGTGAAATATAAGTTAATTAAAAACCAGTCTTAAAAAAAATTAAAAAATTGATTGAAAAATAAGCCAGTTGTAGGCTTCTAAATTTGAAGATACGGATAGAGTTGAGTATATCCCTGTCTCTTTTCCTCTCGTAGAATATAATGTGCAATATTCAAAATGACCTCACACCACAGTATTGCCGTCCTTCTCTAAAGGTTAAATTTAAATTTATAAATATAAAGGTTAAATTTAAACTAATCTTAAAAATTTACCGAGTTATAAAACTCGGTAAATTTTTAAGATTATTAAAAAAAATCACTCTTCATCAGCTTGTACATTAAAATTATGATTAAAGAAATAAAATTAGTCACAAATCCAATAGCATATGCAGTCCAATATATAGAACAACGTTTACAAAATTTTATCAGAAGTCCTAATTAAATCATAATCACAAATTTTTAAAAGTCGGCTGGGAAATTAAACAATACATGTATTAGTCAACTAAACAACTTATTTAATACCATATTTACTGAAATATTAGACTTTACTGACAGGTAAAGATAAAGATAAAATAATAATAAATAAAAAACACCTTAACGGTAAATAAAACGATAAATACTAAACTCAATAACACCTGAACGTAATCACATTGACAACAAATATATTTATGCAATATATTATTATGCATTATATTATTATCGTTTACAAGGTCCAAAGATCAGCTCAAACAAATACATCATATTTATTAACCCTAAAATATATGTAATGCTTTAAAAACCCCATAAATCTAAAACTTCTAACTACCAATTTAAAAATAAAAATTTAGTAACATTATGTTCTTTTGAAACTAGAGCTGACGAAAATTTTAAACATTATGCAGAAAGCATTATATTATTATCGTTTATAAGGTCCAAAGATCAGCTCAAACAAATACATCACATTTATTAGCCCTAAAATGTATATGATGCGTTAAAAACCCCATAAATTTAAAACTTCTAACTACCAATTTGAAAATAAAAATTTAATAACATTATATCCTTTTGAAACTAGAGCTGACGAAAATTTTAAACATTATACATAAAACCAATATATGGCAACAATAAGTGCGTAATACAGAAAAAAACTTTGAGTGCAAGGTCATGAGACCCTAACTGTATGATAAATCGTATCCAAAAATGTATGCTCCTGTCGACAACATAATACATCAGTGCAAGCAGTTGTTTAATCACTCAAATTGCTGGCTAATTCTTCTGTTTTTTGACGTGAATACATCTTTAAATTTGCTACCATACGGGGGCAATCCAAAAAACCTGATGAAAACAAAATCGGGGGATACAGTTTGACGTTGCAGTTTCGAAGTTATCCTCTACATCAAAAATTAAATTATAACACTGGATAGCTAAAGGATCAAAGAATTCATTGCGATAAGCGAGAGCAGTGACGCATCGCGCGTGGTGGAGGGGAAGCGCCGCCATTTTGAGGTTATTTTGCTGCGTATTGAGATTTGCAATTAGTAAAACTTTTGATTCGGAAAAACTACGATGCTCGTTTAAGTTTTAATCGTCAGCTGTCGTCAAAATCTATCGATTGTATATAAGACATTAGTTTAAAGTAGTGACAGTGAATATAATAAGGTGTTAGAATAAAAAAATATTATCAAAAATATATAATGTCGGCCTATACGCTATTGTAACACAATAATTATTTGTTCCCATGCTTTTATTCTAAATACATAAATAAACATATTTTATTTAAAAATATAACCCATTACATAGACGTATTTACGTACAACACACGGCCGTGTCCATGATGCAGCCACACCCAATTGTTTTTAAATACAGCTCTGCTTTTTCTTGCTTCGTAATTAATACATGTATCGATATATAAAACTCTTTCAACCTCAGAGATACATTTATATCTTTATGTAAACGACAAGACAATCCCCACAAATAAATATACAATAATTCTAAATGCTGGTCAAATATATTTTCCTTTTTTTTTAAATACATTCCAAAGTTTAAAAAAATGCCCTTAAAATACAACTCCGCTCTTTCTTAATTAATACTGATATGAAAAACTTGTTAAAATCACACACTTGAATATCTGAATTTCTATACAGAACACACCAAATCAGTGCAGATAGCTGATTAATTATGTCTAATTATGTATCAATTCCATTTTTTTTTGTTTTAAAAATGGATTAAAACACAACTCCACTCTTTCTTTATTCTCAACTAATTCTGGTGTGAAACAATTTTTACATTACACACCTAAATACATATTTTTGCAGTGGAAATAGTTATTCAGTAATCCTAATTGCTACCTAATACTGCTAGGTTTTTAAAAAAACCAAAACCTAAGAGTATTAGAAAGAAATAAAATTTTATTGCATCTCTAATTTTAAGAAAGGTCCTTAAAATACCACTCCAATCTTCCTTGATTCTGAATATATACGTGCACTAATACAACAATCTAGTGGTATCTCTCACCGAAATTTACACATTTTATTGCAAATAATTATGCAATAATTCTAAATGCTTGCCTATTCTACTTCCCTTTTTTTATTAAATTGGTACTTTTGAGAAAGATTCTTAACATACAACTCGGCTCTTTCTTTAATCTTAAATAATTCTGCTATGGAAAATTTGTTTAACGTCATACCTAAATACTCGTATATGAATCTCTGTACACGACAAACCAAGTCAGTCCAATAGCAATTCCATACACCTTTTTTTTGAGTTCAACAACTCTATTCTTTCTTTCCTCTTAACTAATAGTATTGTGGAAAATTTTATAAATGGTACATCCAAATATAAGAGTTTCTACAGACATCACATCAAATCGATGTAAATATTTGTTTAATAATCGAATTGCTCGTCAATTCCATATTCCTAATTTTTTTTTTATTTTGGGCAAAATTTAAAATACAACTCTGCTCTTTTTATTCTTAACTAATTCTGATGTGAAAAACTTGTTAAATCTTATACGTAAATATATATTTCCGTAAACACCAAACCAAACTGGCGCACATTGTTATTCATTAAACCTAATTTCTTCCCAATTCTCTATTCCTTTTCTTGACATGACGTTCCTGATTTTCAACAAAACTCTTAAAAAACAACTCCGCTCTTCCTATACCCTTAATTACTACATATACTCATATAAAAAAACTTATAAAATCTCAAACATAAATTTATGAGAACAACACACGAAGTCAATACACAAACATGAAAAATTTACACTCTTTTCAAAATCATGTCTGATTGTGTAAATAAAATAAAAAAATATGTCCAATTTAAGAAGAAGAAATAAAAAAATATTATTGTTTGATATAATTTCATAACTTTTCTCTCTTCTGTTATCCTCGAATGACCATTTCATATTTTAACACAGTTAACACTGCTCCGCACACGTAATGAATTGTGTTCAAAAACCATTTCCCACAATCGTCTAACATTGCTTTGTTTCGTGCGTCAGTTGAACCCGGATGATTGCATAAGTAATGGCCGTAGCAATAATGCGAGTAAACACCGAGTAGTCAAGTCTACAATAGTTGCTGATATTAAAACGTAAAGGACGACGTTTGACCAGGTCATTGAACCTCGTTAGAGCATCCACCCTCAATCCTGAAAAGAAATGAAACGGAGCTATGAAAATAATGACCAGATTGTTTCATTTTTAGCAACTGAATAAACTTGTTAAGTATACACTTAGATACATGGAAAAGTTTAAGCAATTAAAGTTACGTAGTGCTTTTATGACAAAATTTACACAAATATTCATAATTTGGCATGTAAGAAATAAGAGACCTGAGAAAAAAGTGCTTTTATTGTTTATCACTTGTTAATTATTTAACATAAAATAATTCTGGGTACATATTATTCTGAGTACATATTTGACTGTAATACTGAGTTCATATTTAATACAAATAACAGCTTCCAGGCTATTGCCGATTTCGGAACAGAGCTTGTCTTTGTAAAATCTAATATTGATCTGTTTAGATCTGAAATGAATATGTTTGACGATCTCCCATATGTTCATTCATTGACTTAAAAACAATTTTAAAAACGTTGTATTCAATTAGCTTGGCGTGATTTCGCGCGCATCAATGAACAAAAAAATATTTTAACACCTCCTACCCTAATATAAAATTATATAAAATTTTAAATCTTATAATTTGATTTTGGATCAAAGCGCTTTATATAACTGCAAATTTCAGACCTCTTGTTCGTATTTAGAAATAATTAGATAAAGAAATATAATCACCACTCTCCACCCTAATTTTAAATTGTACGTCTTTTTAAATCTAATATCTGGTTTTGGCTCAAAGCACTAAGTAGTATGTATAAATTTAAGACATCTTGTTCGCACTTAGAAATAACGAGATTTCACAACAGTTTATTTACAATGGACAATGCCAGAGTTTGTCCCATTATAACAATTTAGAGAAATCATAAATATTCTGGAATTTGTATCAAAAATTTCGAATTTTTCTGTATTAATTTGCATTTTATATACTCGCGGTTTATAAAAACTAAACAAGTTTTATTTCATTTACCGTCGAATGTTAAACGTCAAAGTTAAATCATGATACTTTAATTGCATTTTTGGTTATACAATTGAAACATTAGATGTTGGGTGTGATCTATTTCAATCGTCGTCATAAGGTTACATATACGCCATCGGTACCCTAGATATGGGAATCGAGTATGCAGATAAGGTCATTCAACAGGATTAACTAAATTAATACCATATGGTGCAAATTAAGTAGATTATGCTATATTGTATGATTATTTTGACACCTAAAAAGTGTGTTTTTGCATCACTTAAAAGTAAAATATTTTTTTCGGTACACTCTTTACAGTACAAACACCATAATTTACCAAAAACTCTACGAAATTCGCCTTTCGAACCAGTCGCGCAATCAATACCGCAATAATTTAGGAAAAATAACATTCAGTTCTGTGATCTGAATTAATAAATGTATTCGAGTAAATTGAAAGCTTGAATGTACAGCAATTTTCTAATTGGCCAAAGGTCCATATATCAGCTGGCGTGATCATGTAAAAAGACAAAGCACTATTAATATTTATGGTACTAAATTAAAGGCAGGCGTGTTGGACACATACAAAGTAGGATTTCATATACTTCTGTTTATCTTGAATTTGTTTGTTCAATTTAAACGAAATAATGTTAACTATAGATTTAAATGTAGGTCTATGCATGTTTAATTTTTTTTCAAATCAGATGTTAAACAGTTAGGGAGATGGACTGCAAGCACGTGTTTAAAGGGTTGATCCAGATATGTAGAAATTGTACTTTGCTTCGATTTTCCCGTCAATTTCCTTGAGAACTTTCGTATCCTCTCAAAAACTGAATCCCGGATAGAATAAAGCAGAGTATTTAACAAAGGGACATTAAAAATAAAAGAAACTAGATCAAGTGGGTGTCGGACCACGCATAAATTCGATTTCTGTAGTTATTTCACAAAATATAAAAATATATGTAAATTATTAATTTTTGGCTCGTGCCAATTGCCTATGCAAAGATCTATGGCAGCTGAATAAGGGTTTAATACCCTGCCAGTTAGACCTGCTATTGTGAACAATCTTCAGTATTTTTTTAATGAAATATTATGTAACATATTTTAATAATTCATAATAAATTATCTTAAGTATACTACCCTAGCAGGCTTGATCGTCCATTAGTTTCCGTTTTCATTACTTACGCTACTCAAGAGTTTTTTTGGATTGCTTAAAAATTAATGAAGTTTGATTACTTAAAATAATGTTACTTGAATGTGCTCATCGAGACCAATTTTTGGATTGTTTTCACATTTTTAAATAATCTTGTTTAGAAATGGGAAAATACACGCACGCTCTTGCAAACGACTTTGAAGTTTAATATTCTGTAAACGAGGTTAGAAAACAAAAAATTGTAAATTAAACCTAAACTTCATTTGAAAAAACCTTTCTAAAGATGCACCAAAAAGACTTACACCAATATTGTTTTTTTCATTCTCTCCCCTTAACAAGAAGGACGGACCTTCAGAAAATAGGATTTCCTTGTTACACGTTAATTGAAGAATTTATCTGAGGCATATAGATGGAAAACATCAACACATACGTAATTCTAAAACTGTAGAAACTACAATGGCGTGACAAACTAACGGACAAACACACGAACATAACGAATTATAGGGATTGTATATCCAGTGATACCCGATCCAATAGGACGCGTCAAAAATCCATTTTGTAATGTATTATATATCAATGGAGATTCTCGTTGTTCACTTTCAAAATTTCATGCAAATGGACCTGATACACACAGACATATAGACGACTATAGTGATGTTGTAAGAGCTTCTTGTGTGAGTACTGGTATTTAAAGGTACTTTATATTTTTCTGTTCTATTTTCGAGTAAAAAATCCTCCATCCCTACTTTTCTCCTTTACGTATGGTTCTACTTATCCTTATCAAAAAAATCCTTACCAATTTTTTTCTTCAATTCGTGTTTCTCGCTCAGGAGAACCATCTTCTGTCTTATATCCTCTGCCTTGACTAAATGCTTCAATAACCACAGCAGCATCACGACGTCATGGACCATGCGATAAGCCAAAGCGCCGAATCCGATTGCCACTTTGAAATATCCCAAATGCTGTGGTTGAGAACATTTTTTAAGTATTTTGATATAAATATCAGTTTATTTATATTTCCCCAAAATCATTTTGAAACTATTGTTTTTTTTACTTTTTTTGCAGACACGAATATAATTATTTTGAAGTTTACTTTAATAAGACAATAAAAATATACAAAAAAGTCAATGTAGGAAACATATGGATGAAATAAATTATATTTCGTTAAAATTGACTCAAATATTTTACTCGTGGATATAGTTTCATTAGTTTTCTATGTGGTTCTGAACTTCCTTTAGTCAAACGATATTATCATTTAATTAATTATAGAGATTTTTATTGATAAAATACTAACAGATGGTCTGTTAGTATTTTTCGGTTTTTACACTTCTGTTATGAGAAATATTTACTTACTTGGATCATAACTGCAATTCCAATTCCATTGTAAATGGTATCAGTAATACTCGTCAATATGGCGCCAAACAATAAGATAAGCTGCAATTCAAAGAAAACTTCCCTTAGTTAATCATAACTCACTAAGAGAAATTATTAAAGTTATCAAATTCTACGTCAGTGTTGAATTAACATCACCTAATTGTTTTAGCAAAAACATACTCTCATATAATGAGCTGTCTATCAATATATAAAGCTATGATTGCTGATTAGCTTATCTAACCAAGAAAATTAACGAAATATAGTAAATGATACGCTACTTCTTGATGTCAATCACTTTTACACATTACAACACAATATATCCAACAATGTAACACACACATGAAAGGTGAGTATTTTCTTGGAAAAAAATATTTTAATAATTTAATTATATTTGCAATTTATTACATAATTTGTTTATTTCTCTACGTTTCATTTAACTAATGATTGATTCAATTAATTATATTAGCATCCAATACAACAAATTTAAATAAAGCATCGATCAAGTAAATACGGTAGTTGACTCCTTTTAAATATCGATATTTTTCGTACAATATTGTGAAATACAAGTTAATTAAAAACCAAGGATTGAAAAAAATCCAAAAATCCATTGAAAAATAATCCAGTTGTAGGCTTCTAAATTTAAAGATATGGATAGAGTTGGGTATATCCCTGTTTCTTTTCCTCTCGTAGAATATAATGTGCAATATTAAAAATGACCTCACAACACAGTATTGCCGTCCTTCTCTAAAGGTTAAATTTAAACTTTTATAACTCGGTCAATTTTTAAGATTATTAAAAATTGTTTTCACTCTTCATCAGCTCGTACCTTGAAATTATGATTAATGTAATAAAAAAAATTTAGTCTTATACCCAATTCTAAATGAACAGACAACATACATACAAAGTAATTATTATTTAGATCGGACGGACAGATAATTTCTCTTTGATGTCACTTTACTCATCTCATTATATTATATCAATAGTGAGCCTATCTATCCTCTGTTAACGTGTCTATCCTATGTGAACTTGTCTATTTGGAACTGAAGAAAACAAAACTTGTTTGGCGATTACGATAAAAGAACAGCTTTATGTTAAATGTATCGGTAGATAAAACTTTATGCGTATACGTAAATAATTAAAAAATGAGATAGTTTCTTAAAATAGCATCTAGTACAACTAATAATTATGAAAAAAATGAGAGAAATGTCACAAAGATTATTTTGAAACTAAATACATGATTACTTTTTATCAATAATTTCAATTCAATCAAACATTAATACAAGTAGCGTACAAAAAAATATTGCTAATATACATACCTGTGTTCCATGTATCTTCGAGAATATTTCACACTGGTCACTGAGTAGCAAGTAACAATTTGCTATGGCCCCAATGTCTAATTGAGTCGATCTGTTCGACCAAAAATCGATATTATCTAGAAGATAATTATTCACCATGGGAAGGTAAGTGTGACGAGAAACAATGTCTCTGTAATAAACAGCTAACACTTGCAATCTGGCGTTAAATATTTTTAACTGTATAACGCACTCATATACAAATATAAACACGAATCCCTGATTAAAGATATAATATGCATAACTTGGGTCCATCATTCTGTGCGATAATATTACGTGAGCCAGCGAATAAGCAACGAAGGGAGTGACAAGGCTAACCAAAAGATATATATAGAAATACTTCCTTAAAGAGTTAGTTTCCTTTGAATACATATTTGCATTATCAATATGCAGAAGGTTATCAATTTTTTTGAAAATTTCATAATTAAACAAAGCCAAACGTTCATCCCGAAAATTAACAGAAATAATTTTAAATGTTACAAGTGTGCAAAAACAAATTGAGGAAAAAATAAAAATGATATAGGTTAATATACTTTTCCCGTCGAAATACTTTTCTTTCCAAGCGTATACCAAAAAGGCGAATTGCAAACTGACCACGAGTGTTGCCACAATACATGAACGCCATTTAATATTTGAATTGCAGAGTTTTCCATTGTTTATTTTGAAACGAGAAAAATGCAAAATTCTAAACAATAAGTTAAATTCTGGTGATAAATTGTATATTTCCATGACTTGTGGTACGTATGAAGTTTCCCAACTGAACGACTAGACTTTCGCCATCAAATGGATCGAATAATTCATTATTCTAATAGATTGATCGATTCGATGTACGCTGAAAGCATTTACTAAATTATCTATCTGGAGAAATGTTAAATTAATCAAGTGCTCTCCACTATGTGAATCGTGGCAGAACTCTAAAATATATTGACCCAGAATATTCGGGTCGAAACACCAGAAAACTAATCAATCATATTTTATAAGGCATTCATCACAAATGTATCCAACTAGAAAACTTACCCTTTTAAACACCTGACAGACTTATATTTAAATTAAAACAAATGTATTCTAAGAAAGCTTTACCAATTCATAGAATCACAAGTCGCGATCTGAATACTCACGTACCCATTTCAAGACTTGAGTTGAAATCATTTTATTCTGTAACGCTTGGTCGGTTTACCCACTGAAGTCTTCATTATTTAAATAATATGCATTAGGTTAAGTTACTGTATGATGTTGTTTAATAAAAAATATATTTATAGGAATTTAAACTTGAACAGTAATCTAAATATATTATTTCTAAAAGGTGTTTTTTGGTCGAGCGGCTCGATCTCTTTAACTACTGCACCAAAAAAAATAAAAAAAATACCCACTTAAAGCTTATATTTTCTACTTTGGGCGAAAAATATAAAAAAATTCGAAAAAAATCTTTTTGTTATAAAAAAATTAATTTTTATAACAATTGGCATGAACGCCATCTGTGGGCGACACATCAAATATCTTAGCCAAATTGTATACTTGGAACACGCTAGATGGCGATATAGTGCGAAGACTTCGCACGGGTCAGCTAGTGTTTATATAAATAAGTTATTAAGTACGAGTCGCACTGCGAGGAATCCGTACACATTAAGGTAATAATAAACATTGAGAGGTAAGTAATATTCCTATTACACTAAGGTATCTGAGTAAATTAACGCCCGCCTAACTTAAAATCATTTTTTTTTTCGACAGTTCCTGCTTATATGGAACTAATAATACGATACAAAGGTTAAATATAGTTTGCGGAACCTAAAGATGATAGTTGCGAGATGTAACTGTCTATAATTTCTATGCTAATAACGTCTTTTTAAAAACCTTGGTTTGGGCGGTATTAAAAACGCTATGTACCGCCCGTTTGCTAAATAAAATGATGGACGCATAAAATTTATTCTTAGGGGTCATAAATGTAATTAAATATAACAGTTACCTATAAAGTACTCTATCGTAAACAAGAGGAATGTAGCAAACCAACATTTAGCTTAAAAACTATCATGCTTTTAATAAGCACAAAGTAATTTCAAACTTCTGGTTATAACCAGTTATAGCAAAACTTTTTAACTTAGACATAAACATTAATTCAAGACTGTTTTAAAAAAATAAGATTATACATAATTCTAAATTGGGCGTTATTAAACGACAAACGGCAATGGCGCCCTATGGTAGTGGGACAATCAGACACGTCGATAACAACAGCTATACGTGAGTCTTTTTATAAGTACTCAATATGAGATCTGACAATGCAACGCACAGAAATTATAAACTATAATAAGTAATTTTCTAATAATAACATAATTATTAAATACCAGTATTTGAGTGTTTTTTCACTTGAGAATAAGCGGTAATTTAACAATATGACCAAATAAAATTTTATGGTCTTTTGTCATAGACTTATATTATTTCGTAAGGACAGGCTCATAGTAACCGAAAAATGTTCAACTAGAAACGGTGCTAATTGGTGAAAGTAACAGCGTTTCGTTTCATTTGACATTTCGATTCTCGTGAATATGTTAATCCCGAAAACGGTCAAAAAACACCAGATTGTGTAATAAAAATATTTTTAAATTTCAGTCCGAGAATTTTAAAAAAGTTTGATGTGTTTAATTTTTGGTTAATAATCGTTTCTCATACATATTTTTTGTTATTTATTATAAAGTCCAATATTGTAACCTTGTAAGGACGTGTTTTCATACATTATTTTATTTAAATATTCATTTTTCTTTGCTTTGATTTTTAAAAATCTACTGATGAGTACGGTGCGAGGAGAGAAAACAGGAAACTTTAGAAGCAAAATGAATTTGTCCATCTGTCTGTTACTTCAAAACGAATAAACGTAAGACTGGAAATGTAAGCATCAAATGTTCAAAGGTTTGAGTCATTTAGTGATTATATATTGCCAACATGCCATAGATATGTACCTGTATATAGACGGAGAGTATTATAACATTATAATTTCTTTAAGATAAATTTTATTTTTTTGAATCTTAACCTTTTCATCACTTTTGGAGTATATATATGTTCTTGCATAATCGTCTTACCAACGTCGACAACTCTAAGTACGTAACCTCCCGATACAGTGAATAAATTAAAACTGATTGGCACAGAATGAAGTTGAGATAATTTAGCCCCTTCAATTTTGAATAATTCCTGACATATTTATATAGTATAGTGCCATTGTATCTACCTATTATAGTTGCCTTTTGTTATACAAAAATAACTTTTTTTATTGCTTTACATAAATTCTATGCCAATATACATGTGTACAAATTGGAAACCATTTTTTTTAAATTTAGTTAAAAAATAACAAGGTAACCAACAAAGTAGTTTCGTTTAATTGCAGTAGATGCACACGTAAGATCTGCACACTCCTAATGGTACAAGTTCTTACAATTGCTACTTTGTCGCATAGCCAACTTTTCATTTCAACAGCATGCGTGGCAGTACCATTCTTCTATATCAGCATTTTCTTTATTTTTATGTATCGTTTTGCCCTATTTTATTTCATTTCTTACACTTTTTGGTTTTTTCTCCATATATTGAAGTGAAACTTCTTTAGAACCGTTGTGATTTGAAAATCGATGAAACGAAAATGCGTCACGACAAAGAAACAAGTGCAACTTCTTTAGAATCGTTGTGATTTGAACTTTAGGTTTCCTCTTTGTGCCATGCTTCGTAGTATCTCCCTCTCGTCTACTAAGCATTGTACATATGTGTGCGCTTGCATATTGCCGAGCTAAAGCGAGAGAGCAAGCGTCGGTGTGTATCCATATTGCACACTGTCTAATATTTGCTCTGGTCCGAGGGTTCTACGTGCGTAAGTTAGCATGTGTATTAATACGTGTGTATGCGCCTGCGTATTACAAAGCTTTAATAAAACGCCACCGCGGTTTATTACTTATGTTATTTTGATTTGTGTGAATAAGTAAGTACTTGAAAACTAAAGTTTCACTTCTACCGTATGTGAATTGTACAGAATTTAATTTTTTTTCTAATCTCCTAAATCCTATAAGAGTTTAGAATTATTACTTCTATAATTAAGTACGCTTTTCCAATGGTATAAAACGCACGTATGTAGGTCAATAGAGCCCACTTAGGTTAATAGCGCCCAACGGACATTTGACAGGGAGTTATTATGCAAGTGGGAGTTTTTGTCATTTTGAACATTTTTCACCGAATTACGTACATTGCCGTAAAAACAATAACGAAATATAAAATATAGTTAACTATATTATAACACAAATATAAACCTAAAAGTGCAAGAAATATAACAAAATAACTAAAAACTTAACATTTTGTCGGAGCATTTTTTATGAGAGCGATGTTCGTGCAACTGACAAAAACGGCGGCTCGAGAGGCTTGCATTCACGCCAAGCGTTTCCTTATTGGTGTACCCTTATGTGGGCGTGAACTGTGTGCAGCTCGCTCGAATAAAAGTGCATTTTCTGTAGTTTGGGCGTTATTTAACACAGGTCTATCTAGCCATATCTACCTTATTTACAAATATCCATAATTCACAACGTAAATATATCGCCTGCTATATCTTTCATAAGCGTAAATACGTGGTGAATATTATCAAGTTATAAGACTACTATACTATAATCATTACAGTTCTTCTACTCAGTTTACAACAACTTTACTGTATCCATTATTTTTGAATCGGTAGTTTCGGAAATATGGGGAGACGATTTGACAGGCTCTGCTTTCTCATATTTGTTGGAATATCTTTGTGAATATGCAATTTTAAATTGAAACAGAAAATTTTATTCGTCGAAAGAAATTCTTTCAAATGATACTTCACATCACATGAAAGATTAGAAAAACAAATTCAATGCTTTAATTACACCCTTTGCAATTCTTGTCTTCTTCTTCGTTAATTTTTCCCCCTTTCTGTAGACACCTGACCCACGACAATAGGTGCCGTCTTGGATTAAATTGCTTGTTGCCAGTTCTCGCCATCTTGTGCTAATCTCATGGTTAGTCATTTGTAGAGCGCTTGTAATTTAGTTAGCCCAACGAACCGAACTTCGATCACGAGGTCTTGTCCCCTCTACCCGTCCCTGATTATCTGAGTTTTTTTTCTTATAATATGGTTTTTAATATTATTAAGCAAATATAAAAGAAAATCGATAGTAATAAAAATATTTAAGAAAAAAATTTTGTATGTACATATGCTATATATGTTATATATGCGCATTAGAAGTTATCTTCTTTGGCATGATTTAAGAATATAAATACTTTATTTTGCACACAAATAATTAATATAAATAAAATACTAAAAGGACTCGAGCGTGATTATAAATACGGTTAAATTCAATCAAAAAGTTCAATTTTAAAAATTGAAATTTAAAATTTATCTTTATCTGTGATTATATAGCGTTCTTTCTCTCCAGAGAGAACCTTTGCCAATGTCAAGTGTGGAAAAAGCTGTGCAACACTGATTAAACTATATTTCGGATATTTGTCATTGTTGCTTGTTAACAAAGAAATAAACTATACAATAAAACAAAAACTAAACAAGAAGTTGGCTACAATTGAACAAAAAGAAGAAAACGACTATTATACGATTATAACGACGATTATAATATACAGAGAGTACAAAATAAGTATATACAAATATACAAACAAATGACAAATGACAAATTCTATATTTTGATGTCGTTCTCTCTTATGAACTGAATGATTAATCCTAAACACAAACACAAACAACACAAATACAAACCCATGCTTGTTGGCAATAGATAAAAGTGATCTTATGTTGATGGGCAATTAAATTTTATATTTTAATAATTTGGAAATAAACGAAGGAAATCTATTATTCAATGGACATGAAAAAATGAGATGATTTAGATCGCCTTCTCCAAGCCCACAATCGCAAATTGGAGATTCTCTGACCCGCAGTCTAGCCAAAATTTAAAATTTATTTGGCACATGAGTTGTCCACAATTTTCTTTTTCTACTGCCTTTCTACTGTAAGCCAATTATCTGTCAGAACGTAAAACAAGTTATCCCGCTTCAACTTTATTATTTTCTCATACAGAGTAGTAAAAAATTTAATCTTATTTTATAATTAAATTTAAAATAAAATTTTATTATTTTAAAAATTTATATGAATATTCAGCGTTCAATTTATATAACTAATTGTTAAATTTAATAAAACTATTCAAATAAAGTTTGATTAACAATGAAAGGAAACAAATATGCTGAATATTTATTTTAATTTATTAATTTTAAATATTTAGCAATTTATAATGCAAACAAATAAATACCAAATTCGAAATGATCTGACAGGTGATTGGCATACAGTAGAAAGCCAGCGGAAATATAAAATGATGGTTTAATATCGGTCAAATAAACTATTTAAATATATGTTTAGTGAGCAACTTCATGGCGTCGATTTCTTGTTGCATCGTGCCAACTTCATTCTGTATTTTTAAATTTTCACTCTCATAATTTTTTCATAACACATCTAAAGAAGTATAACTTCAAGAATTACTTTGTGTAGAAGCATATATGAATGTTACGCTATATTACTGTTTGTACTTTAGTTACATAACTGAAGCAAGCTTTATGTTACAGTATAAGATAAAAGTCTGTAAAGTTTCAATAGTCGTAATGATGAGTCGCCTCAAAACAGTTTTACTGTAATATACTGTATAATTTAAAGTTCTAGAAACGGGCTGAAACAGAGTAAATTCTATCGAAGTTAGTAGGCAAAGCCATTATTGAGGGAAACAAAAATTATCTAGGAGAACAATACATTATGCTAAATAATTCTTAAATTATATTAATAATCTAAACAATATTGACTGGTTATCTGCATTTTAGCTTGACATTCTCATTTTATTTTCTTTTCTTTTTTTCTAGGCTATGAGAGCCCATGTATAGATATATATTACATACATACATTTAATCAATATTCGTTTTAATCAATATTCTATAATAGTTTTCCATGTACTGTCTCGCCCCTATCCAAGTAGCTTATATTGACACGATCAGATGTTCTATTTTTGTTTGTTCAAAGTTTGGTTTTGGTGTCGTGTAGTAATAATGGGAACTAATAAGAGAACTTCAAATATTGAATATATTTGGCGTTAATTTTGTAGAAATTCATTATTCACAATCAAATGAAATTACGTGATGTAGTATTATTTCTACTTTCTTTAATTTCTCTACCACGACCTAGGTTTCGTTGTATTACAACATCTTCAGGTGGGATATTTGCAAAGATTAACTCTTAGGAACAACCAACGGCATTTATATGTTTCAAACACAATAGCGGAAGCCTGGTTTGTGCGGATTTTTCCATTGTTTATGTTAGTGAGTTTATTGCATAATTCCCCCTACATATTACAAATAAATACAAAAGGTAATAAACTTAATATCCTAGAAACATTAGAAATAAACAGACATAAAAAAGATATCAAGGTCAATATATTAAATGAACAACTAAATATAATATCATCACCCATTCTTAATATCTTCTAGATATAATATAAATATACTACAGTACCCTGGAAATTGTTTCAGAAATAATACACATATAAATATAAGTATATATAATAAAAACAAAAAAATTAAAAGAAATAAATAAATAAATATATGAATACACAAAACCGGAGATATGTAGAATTAGTGTATTACCTTGTCCTTACTTTCAAATACCCTTGCTTTTCTATAAATATATTACCGATAATAACTTTCATTTAATTTTATTACATACACCGTAAAGTTTGCATTGTATAACCTCACATAATAACAACAATTGAATTTATTACCCTCACTAAAATACTGGTATATTGTATAACTCTGGGTAATATAATAAAACCTACTCTGCGCCCCTGCAATAAACTCACTAACATAAACAATGGAAAAATCCGCACAAACCAGGCTTCCGCTATTCCGCTTTCCGTGTTTGAAACATATAAATGCCGTTGGCTGTTCCTAAGAGTTAATCTTTGCTAATATCCAACCTGAAGATGTTGTAATACAACGAAACCTAGGTCGTGATAAAGAAAGTAGATATAATACTACATCACGTAGTTTCATTTAATTGTGAAGAGAACTTCACTAAACCAGATCCTGAAGTATCTTAATTGAATAAATATTTTATTTCTTTGTTCATATTGAATTCTGCGAGTGTAATGAATTTGTAATAAATATGTTTAAATATTCATAGACAATTGAACTATTATCATTAATTTCGTCCTTGGTATTTGTACACACATATATCTGAAAGAGATTGGTCCAAATGTCATCGATCGAATTATTTATATTAGGTTGGCAACTTATATACCCGCCATCTCTGTACAAAAACTTTTCAAATTTTTATATGTAGTCAATAAAATCAATCGTTAATTATGTAAGCAACGTCGGTATCTAATACTTGTCGCCAACTTGTACACAGAGATAAAGTTCCGTCCTTGTAGAAATCTTTGGACCTTTGACTGAAATACCGGTGAATTTCGATTTTTATAAGTCATATCGTTTTTAAATTTTCTATCACGTAAATTATTAGATTGAGACTGAAACAGATGGTATTTAGATGGCTAAAGATCTGGAGAGTACGGTGAAAGAAGTAGCATAATTCATCTGAGTGAAAGCAGTTTGTCACGCACGCGGGGTCAAGCATTGTCGTGTAAAAAACAAACTTTGCTTTGATTTGAAGTAAGTTTAGCAGTGACTTTCTTTAATTGCTCACAATAAATATTTGATGTAATTGTACCGTTAGCTTGAAAGAGTTCCCAATGAATAACTCCATTTATACCCCACCATGCCCACAAAAGCATCTTTTGTCCAATATTGTATTTTGGTCTATGTACACCTTTTTCTCCAGCTCCTACCCACTGGCGTTTACGCTAAAAATTAACATAAGCCACCCATTTTCCGTCTCCTGTAACTACATATAGATACTTGAGTCTCTCGTTGGAACTATGGGAACTGAGTAGCCCCAAGCACACATCTGCTCTTCTTTGAAGTGGAAAGGGTGTTAGCTCATTTAGTATCCAAAGGGAATATTTCCACTTCTTTCTCAAAGCATGAAGTTGTTTGTCCATTGCAGTATAAGAAGCGCATGGAAATAGCTCTGCCAAACAACGCGACCTGTCGTAAGAGGGCATATCTTCACCCATCGTTATGCATAGTGCATGATGCGTCACTGGTTTTTCGGCCCAAACGACATTCATAAATAAATAGTCCTTTTATATACCCTACAAGAAATATTCTATAGGTCTCTAGAACATTCCAGAAAACGCTCGATAAAGTTGCCGGTTTTGTAAGTTGCCAACTAAATATACCAGAAGTAAAACTAAATTACTACAATAAAAATGTTACATTCAGATATCAAATTCTTGGAAATACGACGATCGTTTACAACATCGGACTATACGTATATATGGGTGTTATTAAATGTTATAACAAGCCGGCTTCTGCGGGTTCCTGGGTAAACATTAAGCCTATTCCATTCGATAACATGTCTTCACATCTCATCCCACTCCTGAGATACACCATTTCAACATTAATACGAGAGATATATGTCGTGCTGTATACCGCACACCGGGCGCTGCCTGACACCATCAATGCGATACGACGCGACGCGGCAAACTTCTCATTGCGGTTTGAATATTTAGAGACATGTATGGTGTTTTACTGAAAGAATGTTGATAGTGCTAGCAATTCGATGTTCTTCCCAAATTGTCTTTTCTTAATAAAATTTCTCCTTATTATAAAGAAAGTTCAAAATATTTTCTATTGAAAAATAAACTATCTCTTCGTAATAATTATAGCAATCAAACACACAATTACGCACATCAAAAGGACGCGCGCACACACATACATACACATACACAAACAAATCCTCTATTGCTTGCTCATCCACATTACGTAGTTTTAAGCGTGTTCTTTTGGTTTATGCTGATAAAATCCAACGACTCAGCCACGGCCTGGCCATTGATTGGAGTATTTGTATGTACATATAACTGAGTATAGATTATAATCCACTCTAGAACCTATAACCAGATCTGGCAGTCTTTCCAGAGGCAGGTGCATAGAGCTCAGGAAATAATATGAATAGTTATAGTATATATATATATATATGTGTGTGTGTGTGTGTGTGTGTGTGTGTGTATATATATATATATATATATATATATATATATGTATATATATATATATATATATATATATATATATATATATATGGCAACGAGTGATTGCTATAAGGTGGGTCCAGTGGGGGTTGCAGTGACAGAGCACATGTGGCAGTATTTCGATTAGGTAACCGTATCTCCAATATCTCGTATCTCCATACCTGAATATTACTGCGTAGTTATGTCCTAGTGAACATTTTAACGTAAGACTCACATCAGAATGACGTCACGCCAGGTCAGAAATTACATAAGATATAATAAAGATATGCTTTAATTAGACCTGTGTCAATCGCGATTGATCGAATCACTATGATTCGATTGCGACCCGTTTGCGAGTGATCGGATCGCTCTGACAAAAATTATTCGATCGCTTAGCAACCGCGACCCACGGCTCGCGGCTCACAGAAACTCGATCGATCGCAAGCGATCGATGTGACGACCCAATCTCTATGTACTCTGTCTATGGTCGACCAAATAACCCGTGGCTCGCGAACAACAGTTACATTATAAGTGTTTGTGTTTGAATTTTGAATAAATAGTCGATTTCATATATGATATGACACGTGCTTAGTTTTTGTGTTTTATAATTAATTTTGAATTATTTTTTGCATAGTATAGTTGGCGGTATTTTATTAGATTGATTAATTTATTTAAACATTTTAAATTTAATTATGTATATTGCTCATTGGGAAATGTATTTTTATGATCTAGATTAATACGTGATTAGTTATATTGTTGTTTCGATTTTATTAATTTTGTTAGCAACTTTGTTGACTTTTTTATTTTATTCTGAATTTTGTTTTTTTTGCATGGATTTGGTGACGGTAATTATTTTATTAAATTAGTTAATTTATGTAAACATTTTAATTTAATTTTATTATTTATCGAGCATCGTCGATTTATGTTTGTTTTATTGAAATACGAGGAACTTCGTTGCTAAAAAATCATCGCGCCCCAATTAATTGCTTTATAATCGCAGCACACTACGAAAATATGAATAATAAAGTAAAATCACCGCTCCTTTCAATCCATGTTGCTAGACCTTTATAGTTTGATATTAATATACCAAAAATATGACGTGGTTAACATATTATAAATAGATATGAACCGCGCAATCAAAACAAAGTTTCACCATTGAAAACATTAAATAAATTGTCATTATACCGCCGCAACAGGTCGCGTGTTTGATCAATCGAATCTTTACACTCGATCGTTTAGTCAGTGGGTCGTGATCGACTCAGGTCTCGCGACCCGATCGTTTAGCCAGTGGGTCGCGATCGACCCGAGTCGTCTAAAATGATTGATTGACCACCTCTAGCTTGAATCGTAGGAAATGGTTATTTGACCTTTTTTAGTTCAGAGTTTGTGCAACCTAATAAATGTGACATCATCTTAATTTCACCGGTATCAAGTTTTATGAAAACGTTACCTGAATTTGATGGCGTAGATTTCTTTTTTTTTTTGCAAGGATCACGCGCTATCACCCTCGGCAGATAAGTGTGCTCTCCATTGCCTAGACAGCATGAAATTGAAGAGTGCCTGTTAGTTCATATACTAAAGGAAACCACTTTGACGTCGTCATGCAAATCGGCATGTAGCGCCATCTAGTTACTGGAAAGTAAATGTCCCAGTGACAATAATAACACGTCGGAGTATTAAAAACTATTTTAACATAAAGATACTGTAAATTCTTTATGGCTTTAAGTTTCGCAATTAGAATTTTATGCGATCCTCGTAAATACTTAATCTACAATAACTATGCAAATTAATTTTTATGGTGATTCGTTATTGAATACAAATATTTATATGGAGTTATTGCGATATCATACAATGGTCATAATCTCATTCATCTCGCAAATGATATAAAAAAAATCGGATCGTTAGGAAATCCTAGTACTATTAAATTTGAAAATTATAAGCCGCATATTAAGGATAAAGGACGCATCGAAAACATTAGAGCAAGTTATTAATCATATGCATGAAGACAGTTATTTACCGATAATTAAGAACGTTATCAAATCATATCTTATTTTCGAAAATTCTATGATAATAAAATCTTGACGCTACAATTTAACGGTTTTACTTTGAGAAAAAAATAAAAATTAAAACTGTTTATTATTAGACGATAATATTTTAATTATCCAACATATTCAAGTTGTCATATAAAACCATAAAAATAGAAGATGAACGTTTTTCAGAATTCGATTCACTATTCTTAGAATCGGTATATGTGATTCAAAACAGTTAAATATTTATTGAAGTCCTATTCAAAAATTATTTGTAGAAAAAAGCCCGATATTAAATTATTTATAGCACAATGACCTATCCCACGTCATTGTCACAGCGTTTTCTTTTACTTCGCATTATAAAGTTATAGTTTGTGTACGTAAGATGGCGCCACTAAACTTTTTACAACTCGAACTGCGAATAATTTGCGTGTCGTATAACATAATTAATTTGTGAGTGGTGTTTGTCGTTTCTTGACCTGGTTGGCTGAGATAAAATTTACTATGTCATTCTGTTAAGTATGACTTCTTTGTTATGTCAGTTGTTAGTAAAATAATGATTTATAATTTATGTAACAGTATGACTTGTTTGTTGCCAGTTCGTAAAATAATGACTTATAATTTATGTAACAGTATGATTGATTTGTTGCCTTATGTAGCTAAGTAAAATAATGACTCTAATGACACATCGTGATGTGATATAATGACTACAATACAGTGTACGTAACATGTAAGTCGTTAAATGATATCATTTTAAAGTAAAGTTGTCAATGTCGTGTTATAATTATATCAAACACCGTGACATCATAACAAGGTCGCAATAAATGTCAGTTTTATTTCAAACTTACTTAAATTGTCATGACATTCAAATGATCTGGATGTGACGTCAGTTTCAGGTCATGTGTTCGCTGGGTTTACTTTTGAGTAGTGACAGTTCGTTGATGAAGGAAGGGATTGCTAGAATCTTATAGTTACCGCTTATCCTAACGGACGTCACATTAGCTGGATTCAATCATTCGTTTGTTATCCCAATAGCTTGTGCCAAAGCATCATTTATTATCGATGATATAAATTTAAAAACTAATTTTCTTGTAATTGAAAACGAGTATTTACCATTAGAAATATTAATTGAACGCAACTCCATTAATTGACGCTAGTGTAGTGGCTATTACAGACTTCTCAAGAAATCATAGAAACGGAACTAAGGCGTAATATACAAAAAGTACACTTAATTAACGAAATTGAATCAAGTCTTGAAGTTGTGAAAACTGCATGTATCACACCTGATGCACATTTCGAGTTCCTACGACGATCGTTTGGTCTTGTAAATGCACCGGAGGAATAACATATACCCTGTATGTCATGTATAGACCTTTCATTGATTCACTTGATTTCACTGATTCTCGGGATTTTATATATAATATAAAATCCCGAGAATCAGTAAAAGATCTATTTAAAGAGGCAAATATTCTGACCTTGCCGTCGTTATATATCTATGAAAACCTTATAGTATGTTAAAAAGAACTTAATTTTTTTGTTAAAGGATCGGATATCCATACTCTTAATACAAGAAATAAAAATAAAATGATACTAAATTTAGATTACAAATTACTAATAAGTATTTTCTGGTCAATGGTGTTCGTTTTTTTAACAGGATACCTGAGGAAAGCGAAATTTAAAACGCATATTAAACACGTGCTTATTTCGAAGGCTTATTATAGCATCAGGGATTATGTTGAATATAAAAATATGTGGAGGCCATTATAGGGTAAAATGCACTTTCTGACCCTAATTAAGAGGGACTCATTGATTATTTGTAGATATACATATAGATAATAAGGATATTTGCTCATAACAATTAGAAGTTAAATCTTGACATGTCAAAAGAGAATTTAAAAGTCCTACTTGAAAGAAAAATAAAAAGATGATTCTCTTTTAAATGCCTTAGATATCGAAGAATTGTTTTGTGAATCAAAGGCATTCCTATAACGCATGAGAGAATATGGTTTAACATTAAACTTAGCTAAATGTAAATTTTTTGAAGAGAAAATCGAGTATTTAGGTAGGAAGATATCAGACGTATTAAGACCAAGACGGGAAAATATGAGAGCAGTTTCAAAGGCTGCGGAACCAAAGAACGTGTCGGAAGTAAGGCAATTTTTGAGACTGGCTGGGTATTTACGCAAATTTATTAAGAATCCCGCTCAGAAAGTGGTACCACTTACTGATCTACTCAAAAAAGAACGTAGGATGGTGTAGGAAAATTAACACTCGCAGGTCGTACAAGAAATTCGAGAGGTCGACAATTAAAATATTTTATGTAGTCGACCGGTACTAGCAATTTTTGATCCAGCCTTACCGACCGAAGTACACACTGATGCAAGCTTTGTAGGTCTAGGGGCGATGCTAATTCAGAAAGAGAATATCGATAGGCACGTAATCGCGTATTGCAGTCGAAAGACAACAGCCGTTGAGGAAAATGACCATTATTATGATTAAGAAACGCTTGGTGTCGTTACTGCTTTGGAAACATGGCGCCTATACCTGTTGGAAATTAAGTTCGCAATAGTAACAGATTGTAGTGCAATCCGTACGATTGCAGCAAAGAAAGCTTTACTACCTAGGGTTCCTCGATGGTGGTCATAGCTTCAGGATTATAATTTTGAAATCGTATACCGACCTAGTATACTAATTCAACATGTTGACTCTTTGAGTCGAAATCCTGTTAAAAATATTGAGTGTCACGGCACGGCTAAAGGTGATATCCATTTCCTCTTTATCAAAATCAAGGTACAACGATGAAGCCGGAAGGTGATGGCAGGAACTCTTTCCCGCATATTCTTTTTCAAGGATAATACAACAATTGTATGTATACAATGTATTCAATTATTGAATGTATTGATTGATTATTATTGGATGTATTCAATACAATATTTTATACTTTTAACCTTTGTTCCCTAAATTTTGACGCTGTACATGTACTGCATGTCTGAACTGTGAGCTGTACGTTCTGCTGTTTTTAAATTAGTATTGATGGTTTCAAGCAGCGATTATTAATAAACTTCGGGTTCCAATTCCTTACTCCTGACGCTGGTAGGGTATTATCACCCTAAACCGTGAAACTTAAGCATGTGCTGCTTTCAAATTAGTATTGCGGGTCTCAAGCAGAGACTGTGTCATTAAATTTCAAGCTAAAACTCTTCAGTCCTGATGTTCAGTGGTACTGCCTAATTAAATCGTGAGACTTAAGCACTTGTTTTTTTTTAATTAGTATTTTGAGTCTCAAGCAGACTGTCATATTGAACTTTAATTCTAATTCCTGAGTCCTGGTACTACGAGGGTACTCCCTGCCTAAAACTGTGAGACCTGAGGATTTACTGTTTTTAATTTAATATGTTGGACCTTCACTTGTCTTGACATAAGCAAGAAACTAACAAAGTAAATAAGTAATAAGAATGTACAGATGCATGCATATATATATATATATATATATATATATATATATATATATATATATATATATATATATATATATATATATGCATGCATATATATATATATGTATGTATTTATGTTTATTAAATACCGCAAATATCTCTTATTACATTGACATTACCTAATCCGAGTGGATAAAAGCTATACAATTACAGGACGATGACATCAGAGTAATAACTAAAGTATTAAGAGTCCGGTGACGTTGAGCCTGAAATTAAGCATTACTTTGATCAATACGATTTAAGAAATAGAGTACTATTTCAAAGAGCAGCAAATAGGAATAAATGGGTTGTACCTAGGGCATATAGATATAATGTTGTGAAACTATGTCATGATGACCAGGGACATATTGCCTTAAATAGGACGGTAAAAAAGGTTAATGAAAATTATTGATGTAAAGGAATGTGAAAGTTTATTTCCAAAAGGCGTGTTTAAGGTGCCTATTCTATACCAAATCCTCCGGTCGTAAAACCGGGTATTTAAACCTAATTAAAAAAATTACGATACCCTTTCACACGTTGCACATTGACCATCAAGGCCCCTATGTAAAAAGTAAGCGGAACAACGCATAGATACTGGCAATAGTAGATGGGTTCACAAATTTTGCATTCTCGGACCTAATCGAAGCACCAAATCAAAGTGAATCTGCAAGATTGTGGAACAAGGTTTTAATTTATTTTCTGGAATAATCAGCTATAGGGGTACAGCATCTCCCTCTGATCGCTTCGAGATATTTTGCAGAGGGATGGTATCAAACACATATTAAACGCAATAGCCACTCCAGGAGCTAATGGACAATGTGAACGGCTTAATCGTGTCGTAGTAAGCTCGTTGGCCGCGATCTGGGCAGGTGAATCGGAAAATCAATGGGACCTTAGTCTTAAAAAGGTACAAAGCGCGATTAACTGTTCGGTCAATCGAACGACACGGTGAAGTCCTGCACAATTGTTACTGGGCTATATACCAAGGAACCAAACTGACTCTGCTTTATTAGAAGGAATACAGGCAAGCCTAGATGAAGTAGACTTGGCCGAATTACGAAAAGAAGCTAAAAGGGCTACGGATAGCGAGGAGAGTCCAAAAGTTGGGTTTTGATACTAAACGATGTAAAGCTCCAGTATACAGAGTAGGCGAAGTAGAGATAGTGGCCTCCAATCTTGCAGCCACTGGCCAAAATAGGAAACTGTTGGCTAAATCAAACGGGCCATTCAATGTGATTGCGGTATTGTCTAACGATCGTTACGAAGTCGAAGATCTGCGAGCAATGAAGAAGGCTCGAGGACAAAGGGGCATCGTAGCGGTAGATAGTCTTCGAAAGTGGGTCACTTTCAATGCTCTGGCATTACTTGTGGGGTGAGTCTACATTATTTGTTTGAATTGACTGTTTTAGACTGAGGCTAGTGTCAATAATGATGGCTTGGAGCCGATTGGCAGTCGCCCGGATTTGAGCGGTTAAACAGCTACTGCTATCCCTTCATCTTCCACCGTTTAAGCAGTGTTCCCAAGCTTCTGTTACATTTTTAACACTGCTCTTCGCCAATAAATGTTAACGTGGGTGATATATCATCATCTGACCTAGCCTATAACCTTTCACAAACTATGGGGTTTGTGACACAAAATTTTAGAAATTGGATCCCTGATTCCATATATTAGCACGAACAAACAAACTTTTCCGCTTTGTATATTAAAATTTCATTTCAGTCATTCAGTTTAAAAAAAATGACAATTTTTAAATTACAAAAATTGACAGCGTCATCTGTGGTCTGCTTTTTAAATGACAGATAGCATCCTATAAACATTAATATAAACTGACTGGCAGACGGTGCTAGGGTAGTGAAAGGTCAGTGGAACACTATGTACTTACTTCTCAGCATTACATCTGTCAACATAAAATCAACATAAAGATGTAGTGTTCAATATCATAAATTAACATTTTGATGTACAATTTCTGGTGATCACCATTAATAAAGAAAAAAATATGTACAACCAAATTTTATTCTCAAAATTAGTATAACAATAATATTGCAAAAATAACAAAACGTACAGTATGTACCATCATTAAATAGCATCACTTCAATCCCTAATGACGCATGTGGGTAGATTGCAATACACCTATTTTGTTTGAAAATCATAGCCATTTTTCTGAAATTTAAAAATTGTCAAGATGGAACTGCGGCAACCATTTCTTATTCGATAAATGTAAGAAATGTGGCAATATTACATAAATATTATTCTTAACGATCAATGGTGAATTTGACTTTTACAACAATTTGCATAGTTTTTCAAAATAAATTAAACAAAAAGGATAACACAATTCAATTTCACGGCCAACTTCATTTCAAAGTCAAGGTTGTTTACAATTTGTAAATAAATATTATTGCCATTTGAAAATTGTTAAAATCCATAATATAATTTTATATATCAATAATATTAGTCCAATTTTAATTAAAATTTCAAAATAAATCTGCTCAGTTTATTTATTATACAATATGGCAACACTCACAAATGTAAAGGGATCAGAATTATCAGCTTGTTTGAGTGTTTTCGTAGAAATAGTTATTGCTTTTAAAATGTGGATTCGTATTGTTTGTAAAATGTGGATTTGTGAGTGAGTGGAAGTAGTGAATATGTCATTTTTTAGAACAAGAGAATATTTGGACATGATTTCAGAACATGCCGAATGCACTTATAATACTGGTCAAGCACTTAACATGTATGCTGTGCGGTACCCGAAT
Source organism: Druceiella hillmani (assembly GCA_039881145.1). NCBI lineage: Eukaryota > Metazoa > Arthropoda > Insecta > Lepidoptera > Hepialidae > Druceiella > Druceiella hillmani. Next base: position 36,505,732 of record JAYKKI010000019.1, read on the forward strand.
CGAACTTAACATTTATATAAGTACAATATATTCTAAAACGAAACAATTTGAATTTAAATTATTGCGTACGTGTGCGTGTGCACAAACTAATTTTCAAATACAAATATGTATGTCGTGACGTGAAATGCGCACTTTATAAATGAATAAATTATAAAATGAAGCAAATGTATCGAATTAAGCACACACCTTTATACTTTATTTGTTTAACTTACTACCTATTACCATTGTAATTTTGAAGTCAAGTATACCAATTTAATTAAGAATGAAACCTACGCTTTTGTTTTTAATTTTTTCTCCAACGGATAAATGACAATTCATCTTGATGTTTGAGAATTGACAATACATTACATGTTTTCAAAGTGACAATTGGTGCTAATTAACATGTAATTATGATTTCATACATAATTTAAACTTTAATTATTTTATAAACTAGATGACCGATTTAAAAAAATAACATTTTGCCGGATTACATAGGATTCATTGCACAAGTGGTGCTACACGCTAGTGATGGTACATACTCTATATACCTGGCATAACAGTGGAAGAAAAAAGGAAATAGGTTGTGTAGGTATTTGACCGTAAGGTTTTATTATGTTTACTATGGATGAAAGTGAAGAGTTGGAAGAAAGGAAGTCGTTTCGATCGACGCTTCCCATAACTTGCAGACTCATTCGATGAAGTATTGAAGTTACCAGCACTGCCCGATAATATCTAACTGATCACTGGCGGTAAAATCTACACTGATACTAGACTGGGCTAGATCTTCACGCTTATGTTTCTTCCTCTTCCTATTGAGGCTGCTTCATTCGTCGTACCTTGACATTCTCAGACTATTGCACTAATTTTTTTTTAATGTAATCAGATTTATTACAGAGTAACAGTGTTATAACTCTAAATGTATTTTATTAAATAGCTTACTCAACTCTGCATGATCTCCACACACTCTCAAAATATGCTGTCTGGCTGGAGTCGAACACTCGAGAAATGCATTGGTTACTCGTCATGACCTTCAATATTTCCAAAAATTGTTCTTTTTTTACTTATATCCTAAATATATATATACACAAATTAACTTCACTCCGTGCGGTTTATAATTTACAATGTTTTACAAACTTCCCCATTTTCAAAACGCTCAACTTTTGAGCTGGAATACCACATTTAAAGAACATTGCATTGACGTTAACTCAATATAAGTTAACGTTAAGTTAGCTCCTCTTTGACTATAGGTGGGAATACATCTGGAATCGGTTCCAGTTCCACTTCAAATGACTCTTGTTTCACAATAACTGCATCATATTTTTGTGTGCTCGTCACAGAGACCACGTTTTTCTCACCAATAGTACTATGCGAACCCTGTCTGTTGTACTCATGTAAATTAGACTTTAATAGTCCGTCGTTGTCTTTTAAACTATGAACTCTTTTACGATGATTCATCAGTTTGCAATTGGTCCTAAAAAATATCTTACACTCCTCACATTTGTGCCTTGCTTCGATGTGATTTTTTCTTTTGTGTTTCTGAAGATATTTACGGCACTTGAAATTCCTGTTGCACTTCACACATGGATAAACAAGTAATCCGTGTACACACTGTATATGTTTCTGAAGTCCTCGCCTTTCCCAGAATGTTTTCTGACAATGGTCACATGTGTAAAAATGACTATGTCGATGGAGATTCGTAGATTGCACTAAAAAGAACATTCAAAAATAGTCATTGCACAATTTATCAAAGAACAAAATTGATCCACGTAAATATTATTAGACATCCTTACAAACCTGCTTTTTTATGCCGATGATGCTTTAAGACATGGTCAGAGAGTGATTGTCCAGATTTATATAGTTCCTTACAGACAGCACATTCATTATGCATTTGACGGAAGTGACTATCCAAATATGCCTTGCATTTAAATTCTTTGTCACATACAATACATTTACGTGCATCTGTCGAATGCAGTTGTCGACAATGCCTGTTCAGTGCTTGTTTTGACTGAAATGTTTTTAGACAATCATTGCACTTGAAATCTGTAACGATTGAAATATAATTTATTTAACAAATAAGCAAGATGGCACAATATTAAAATTTTTCTTAAGTAAAGTTCTATTAAGTATCAAACACTTTTTTACAGTAAATATGAAAGTATTTTCCCTGATTTGGACAGATTATGATAATAAAGTTTAAAAGAAGGATATAACAATTATTAAATTAAATTTTTTGAAAGAAAGATTTAAAGAAGTATCTTTAGAAGAAGAACTAACTCTAAGAAGAAGAACTAACTCTGAACTTTACGAATTATTTAAAGAACCGGATGTGGTCAATTACATTACAATTCAGAAAATAAAATGGGCAGGGCACTTGAGCAGAATGGACGACAGTGGGGCAACAAAAAAGATCTTCTCAGCCAGGCCGCCATTGGGCTCCCGAAAAAGAGGAAGACCTAAACTTAGGTGTCTCGACTGCCTGGGAAAAGACTTTAAAATCCTAAGTGTAACGAACTGGATGTCTCTTGCCAAGAACAGGAGAGCTTGGGAGTTGATTCGGCGGAAAGCAGGGGCTCATCCTGGGCTGTCAAGCCATTGAAGAAGAAGAAGGTCATAAACAATTTGAACAGTCTTAACGGTGCACAAAAATAATATTAACAAATAATATACAACTTTTACGTTAACTTCTTAAGTGTGCAAGACAATCATACTGCTGGTGTCGACTACGCTAGAGGCGAGTAGCGCCACTCGAACATAAATATTTAAATTAATATGAGATAAACATATTCACAATTGTATGTCATTAGGAAGAGAGCACTCTAATTCTTCAAATGATTAGACTCGTCTACAGGGAACGGTTAATTTTGTAACTGTCAATTACTGAATACTGGTCCGCAATGGCAACGTGTTGTGTCTTGTTTATCAGTTTTATCTTCACGATTATGAAAAGATTGAACATGTATATGTGTTATTTATTACATAGTTATATTGCAAATTTTTTTTAAAGTCACTTCTTATGTGACAAATATATATTATGACAAATATATATAATGTGTGTGCAAAATATATTAGTTAATATATATTGAATAGGGTATTTGACTAAATTTTTTTATTTTATTAATCATAATTTCAAGGTACAAGCTAATGAAAAGTGAAAAAAATTTTTAATAATCTTAAAAATTGACCGAGTTATAAAAGTTTAAATTTAATCTTTAGACAAGGACGGAAATACTGTGTTGTGAGGTCATTTTTAACATTGCACATTATATTCTACAAGAGGAAAAGAGACAGGGATATTCCCAACCTTATCCATATCTTCAAATTTAGAAGCCTATAACTGGCTTATTTTTCAATCAATTTTTGAATTGTTTTCAAGACTGGTTTTTAATTAACTTATATTTCACAATATTGTACGAAAAATATAAAAATTTAGAATGAGTCAAATATCGTATTATGCACAATTGAATTAAGAGTTTCATTACAAACACGCGATAGCAATTTATTTGTGATTTGGGTGAGTAATGCCAAATATTTTTAAACTTTCATTTGTGTTTAAATGTCTACTCTGATATTACATTGGGGTCGATCTTCGCGCTTACATTTCGACATGTATAATTTTAATGTAAAAATTGTAAGGCCTATCAATTTTATATTATATTAATATATATTATATTAAATTTTTATATTATTATATATTATATTTTTTAAAATGTGTTATTTTGTTCATGATCTGTATCCAATGTTGTGTACCTGCTTATACTGTTGGAAAAGCCGATGTATCTAGTTTACAGAGGTATATAATATTTTTGATGTACAACATTGATTAATAAACAAAATGTCTAAATGTGAAATCGAATTTCTCGAAACGAGTACCATTTTGTTTTTCCCCATTGCCGAAATCTTCACTTCTATATACAAAATTTAGAAGTAATATTATTGAGTTTTGCTTAGTTCTATTATAAATAGGGGACAGTCATTTATTGTGATTTGAATCATTAATATTCTAATTTTTTTATTTTTAATTTTGATCTATGCAACATTTTGCTACCGTTGCCAATAGAGTTATCTTCATTTTAGATTTGTTTTTTCAGTTTATAGTGTTGGGAACCTTGATTTACCTAGTTTACAGTAATGTAATTATATTTCTTGGTGTATGATAATTTCAAAGTTTCCTTCCTGTGACCCTTTTTGCAACTATTTCTAGCTACTGGGTTTGACAGCTTATAGAATATTTCCACCATATTGCGACATTATTTTTTTCATTCTAAAAAATTCAATTCAGAGGTTAAAAAATTTTACCAAAAAAAATCAGTACTTGCATCCACCTGGTGCAAATGCTGATTTTACGGAAAAACACCATGCATCCTTAAGGGGTTAATTGATCAAAAATAATCTACACTTAACTAAGCTTTTAAAATTTTGGAATTTGCAATAACATTTCAATTTTATAACTCAGCAGAAGATCATGATACACCAGAAATCAGTAGTAACAAAAATTAGCATTAACGTTGTATTTTGATTTCACTTAAAAAAATATCATTTTAAAAGAAAAACGATTATTTTTCGCCCAAAATTACAATTTCATTTACTTCTCTATACGCACACATGAATGTATTGTATGAATTTAAAAAAAATCCTATAACTATTCATGACACTTTTCAAAGCTTATTTACAAGTGAAATGCATTACTTAAATATGATATGTATAAAGAATTTCGTCCAGTTTAACTTTCAAATTGAATTTCCTCAAAACACCATTTGACTGCATATAATTTTATAAATGCCCCAACTGTAATAGGGGCATTTACAACTATAATAGGGGTCTATTATTTAAATATGAATTTTGCTCTAAAACTTTCCACAATTTAACCTTCAAGCAATCACACGGCTTCGAATGGAACACCCTTGATAAATAGATCATCATAAAATCGTACTTTCATATCATATGTATTCCCCATATATAATAACCTGTCATAGGTTTATTACACACACAAATAGCTATTACCACCTCTTCCTCATATGACCCATGAGAAAGAAGAAGCTTTTGTTTCAATTTCGACTCGGACGTCGAGTCGTTTACAAGCACCTGTGTCGAAAAGTTGATGCACGATTTTTTGATTTGTTTGAAAGAAAAAAACTATTCTGCTAATTTATATATCAATGTTCATATTACTGTGTGTTTTTATTATAAACAATGGCTTACGGATTACTAACGTATTAATATAATTTAAATTACGAGCCAATAAATGTTGCATACGAGCGTCCTCTTTATATTGTGTTGAAATAAAAACAAAGCAATGTACATTGTCTATGACTCACTTGCTCTGCTCTAACTGCTCCGTGAGATTTCTTGTACCGTATGTAGTATGTAAATTTAATTAAATCAATCCACCGAAGTACTTGACTATTTACTTTAAATCTATCATAGATATATTAGCAATAATGGCATAATGCTAATACTTCTTAAAAAAGATCAACAAAGTAAATTGATGCTCGGTACCGCAGGGTCTTCAGTCAAATATTGAAAGAGTTCAATCTGTAGATGAAGCAAGTGCTCGTCAGAAAACGATATACCTCTGTTAGTAAGAACTAATTTTTACGGGACATTATAAAGTGACCAAGTTGTGAAAACCTCATTACAACGGGGTGAGAAATTAACCAAAACATATTCTTAACAAAAAGCCTGTCAATCGAAGAAATGGTGCAAAATTGACTACATTTCTTTTAGAAAAGATGGTAAAACATACAATGAATTCATAGAAAAGAAGGCTGCATCATAGGGCAGAGCTCGTGACTGTGAAACAACTGATACTGCAGAAATCCGAGCATTGTTCGGACTATTCTATGTTACTCAAACCTTGCAAATATCATTTGTGAATTTAGAGAATTTGTATAGTTTTCATTTTACGTTCAAGTAACAATTTTATTACCAAAATATTTTTAGATCTAAAGATAATGTATTAAACTATTCCCACCTTGCCTCAGAGCCCCTCCAGGGACCCACAACAACCCCCCTCACAAAAAAGAAGCGACCTTCAAAGGTCCCCTAATAATGTCCCGTGTCTCATATCAAACACTTCTACCCAACAAGGTTAGAGAATGTATTAAACTGTATTTATAATATGTATTAAACTATAAAGAATAAATATTTACTTTATTTATTTGTGATTAATGTTAACTAAAACTCAAAAATGATCAAATAACGATGCATAACTATTATCGTTTCATGACCGTGCGACTGCTTGATGTTAATATTGTATTAGAAAATAATGCTATCTGAATTTCGATACTCTCAATGAGAGATCGTTTCACTTTCCACAAGCATTAAAGAAAATATATATGTATACTAACCTGGAAACTTATCACAATGGAATATTTGAAAATGAATACTAATATTCCGCTTGGACTTAAAAACTTTATTACAGACGTCACACTCGTACTGCTGGTCCCTGTGCGAATGTCTAATGTGTCTCTGCAAGTAAGGCATGCATTTAAATTCACTATCACATTTTTCGCATTTGTAACGCTCCGTTGCATGCACCTGTCTACGATGAGTCATGAGTACAATTTTTGACTGGAATGTCTTCGTACATTTGTCACAGTGGTAGCTACCGTCTTCGGGGTCTGCAACAATCACATACAGCATAATCAAACATTTATTTATATTTCTTTTATTAATGACTTCATTCATCCTAGAATACAATTTGAGATTATTAAATATTTCTGTAAATTGACAAGTTTTTTAATAAGATAATGGAAAAATCGTCTTCTTCAGGTGTTTTTATAACTTTTAGTGAAATGCATATTTATTGCATTTTTGAATTACTTCTTAACAGATTTAATAGATATTTTTTCCATTGGTACCGTATTACTTCCCGAAATACCGTACTGATACCTATCAAATAACAACCTGTAAAGTAAAAGTACAGCTGAAACACTAAACTAGACTCCATCTTCAAGTCCACTTTCAAGTCACACCACATTTATTTTCATCATGTGAAGAATTTATATCATTTTCTATCGTACAATAATCTCTCATTTTCTGTTTTATTTTATTTTATTTCCATCCTGAATTTCATATCAATTATACACCGTACCATGGCGGCCAGTTTACCATTTTTTTATTTAAGTATTTTATTTTATTTCCATCCTGAATTTCATATCAATTATACACCGTACCATGGCGACCAGTTTACCATTTTTTATTTAAGTATTTTATTTTATTTCCGTCCTGAATTTCATATCAATTATACACCATACCATAGCGGACAATTTTACCATTTTTTATTTATGTATTTTATTTTATTTCCATCCTGAATTTCATATCAATTATACACCATACCATGGCGACCAGTTTACCTTTTTTTTATTTAAGTATTTTATTTTATTTCCGTTCTAAATTTCATATCAATTATACACCATACCACATGATGGACAAGTTTACCATTTTTTTATTTAAGTAAACATAAAACAGAGTACAATAATATTGGGAGAGCAAAACTAAGAGATCTATAAAAATTACAAAGTTATAAAAATTTAAATTTCCACTTTTTGCAAAATTAATTATATTTAGTCAGGTTGAACTGCGTGACGTCGTCTTTCAAATCCGCTCTTGCGATGTATCTAGAATACAATGAGACAACGCACACGTCCGTTCCCACTGTCAATTGTTTAGTTCCAAGTTTCAAACTGGGTTTAATGAGTGAAATTAAAAAAGGCTGTTAGAAATATTACATTTTAAAAATACCAATAGCACAACCACTAAAACACTAAACAAATTTTCGTTATTTTTCACCTTTCCGAAAAAATCAAAAAAAAATATTTCAAAATAAAGAAACGTGATTTCATTGTACTCAAAAGTATAAGATATGTTAGCAAAGATACGAGGGGAGGTCCAAAAATCCACGGAATAGAAGGGTATTACAAGTAAAATAAAATAATGATACTATTTTTCTTTTCCAATAAAATCACCCTTAAGCTCAATACATTTATAAGATCTTTAAATTAATTTTTCTAAACCATCCAAAAAATATTTTTTGTCTTTGCCCTGAAAATAAGCTGGAATTGCTTCCTTCACCTCACTGACATCCTTAAATTTTCATCCTCGGAGCTCTTTTTTCAGGTTTGGGAACAAGTAAAAAACGCTGGGAACTAGGTTGGGGCTATAGGGTAGGTAAATTAGCGATTCGAAGCCGAGTTTGTTAACAGCAACCATCGCAACTTTGCTTTTGTGAACTAGGCGTTGTCTTACAAAAGCAACACACTCCTAGCCAGTTTTCTGCACCTCTTTTCCTTGATAGCTTACTCCAGTTTATCCAATATGGTAGCGTAGTACTTTCCAGTATTAACAATACCTTTTTCTTTATAGTCAATCAATAAAATGCCTTCAGTACCAAGAAACGGTTGCCATCAATTTTCCAGCCGATTCCGTGAACTTGAACTAATTACTTAGAGGGTGAAGTGCCATTTTTGTACCATTGCATCGACTCTTGCTTGCACTCAGGCTCAAAGTAATGAACCCAAGTTTCATTTCCAGTCAAAATTCTCTCTAAAATAACTGTAGGTTCGTCACTACATAAGTCCAAAAACTCCTTAGAAGCCTCGCCTTTTTGTTGCTTTTGGCGGCGTAAGCATTCTCAGGACCCATATTGCACTGACTTTATTCATGCCAAGATGGTCGTGTAAAATTCTCAAAATTGTATCTGATACACCAACTAATGCAGAAAGCTATTGATTTTTTCGACAATATCCGACAATGTTTGACTTTTTCGACAATATCCAACGTAGCGACTTTTAACGACAATAGCCTTGGTATTCAGCCGACCTGGACGGGGGTCGTCTTCAATACAGTCTCGACCATGTTTAAATAGACAATGCCATTTGTAAACCATGGTCTTGCCAGGGCAACAATCTCCATAAACAACTCCCATCTCACTCGTGATGGTTTGAGGAGTTTTATAGCATATTCTTGGATAACTTTGTTAATTCATTTTATGTCTAAGTCGTGAACTTCTTGATTGGTTACATAACAATATGCATTGTTATACAAACGCAAGAACTTGTTTTGGCTTCGTTGGATTACATGTGAATGTGGAAAATATGGTAATTAATTAATAAAAATTTTACAAAAAATTTCAAATTTAAGTTTTGAATTTACAAAACTATTTCAACTTTGACTTCAATAAACCATTTACACTGTCCTCTTCATGACAGTGAAGAAAAGTAACTCTCCAAGGTTTTGTATTAAGTTCTACCATGCGATGCATTGATCCATTTTTATTAACCAACTATTGGTTCTATTACCCAACTATACGATGATTTGATCTACTATTGTGTATATATATATTGTTGAATATACTATTTCTGAAACAATTCTTATGCACATTTCAAACCTTTCTGTGTTACTTACTTGTTATTGCTGTATTCAATTATAAATTTAGTCCAGTTACAATTATCAAAACACACCATTTTAAAATCTTTCTATGATTAAGTCTCGTTGTAAGTTATAATTTAGTTAAAAATTTAATTAAAAATGTTTGGTCCGCAAACGGCCCAAATAAACACCATTGTTACTATTTTGTTATTGTTGTACTCAATTATAAATTTAGTCAATTTACAATTATCGAAACACACCATCTTAAAATCTTTCTGTGATTAAGCCTCGTCGTAAGGTATAATTTAGTCAAAAATTTAATTAAAAATTTTTGGTCCGCAAACGGGCCAAACAAACACCATTGTTTCCTTTTTGTTATTGTTGTACTCAATTATAAATTTAGTCCATTTACATTTATCGAAACACACCATCTTAAAATCTTTCTGTGATTAAGCCTCGTCGTAAGGTATAATTTAGTCAAAAATTTAATTAAAAATTTTTGGTCCGCAAACGGGCCAAATAAACACCATTGTTACCTTTTTGTTATAGTTGTACTCAATATAAATTTAGTCCATTTACAATTATCGAAACACGCCATCTTAAAATCTTTCTGTGATTAATCCTCGTCGTATGATATAATTTAGTCAAAAATTTTATTAAACATTTTTGGTACGCAAAAGGTTCAAATAAACACCATTGTTACCTTTTTGTTATTGTACTCAATTATAAATTTAGTCAATATATAATTATCGAAACACACCATCTTAAAATCTTTCTATGATAAAGCCTCGTCGTAAGGTATAATTTAGTCAAAACTTAATTAAAAATGTTTGGTCCGCAAACGGGCCAAATAAACACCATTGTTACTATTTTGTTATTGTTATACTCAATTATAAATTTAGTCAATTTACAATTATCGAAATACACAGGAGTGTGATCGTAACATGTCATTAACTTAAATAAATAAATAAATCTGTACGCACCTGAAGACCTGAAGCGATGAAACCTTAAAGTATGATCACTGAGCGTTATCTTCGATTTAAATAATTTCTTACATATGTTACACTCATATTGTTCTTCTCTATGCATACGTCGTATATGATTTATTAAATACGCCTTACATTTGAATTCTTTGTCACATTTGACGCATTTACGCAATTCTGTCGTGTGTATGTTTCTATAATGATGCCACAGACAGTTTTTAGACTTATAAACTTTCAAACACTTGTTACACTTATGATATTTGTCGTCCTCATCACGATGCACTTCTTTTGTATGTGTTGATAAGCTAATTTCACATCCAAAATTCTCGTCACATATACTGCATTTATAGGATTTGCTTCTGTGCATATTTTGTATATGAGTCGCCAGTTTACTTTTACAATGGAATTTCTGATCGCAATGATTACATAAGTAGAGACAAGATGGAGGTTCTGCAAAGGAAAATATTTATTTATTTATTTCTTGAAAACTCCACGCCCAAATTATAGATTTACCCATAACGTTGGACATGTGGAAGTACCATAACAATAAATGGTTATAAAATGTAGTAAAAACAATGATGAATAAGTCACGAAACACTAAGCAACTCCATAACCCCATTCCTAGAGCAGACACTGAAGCGGAAAATTATCAATACGCCGCACTGGTAATACAAAATATCAATACTAATACTACATTGAACAATGTAACTATAATAAAAATACCAATACTACACTAAACAATGTAACTGCACAAAAAACAGGTATGGTACAGGATATTCTAGGGAGGTGAAGTAAACTATGACATAATCCTCTCGTATAACAGCTAGGACCATAAAGCATTATTAAATTCAAGGAATCATCAATGTAATGCTTCAATAAGTTTAATTATAAGCAATTCCCGTCGAAGTTGAAGGGAATTACAACCCATCAATACCATTATAAAATCTGACTGAAATATAGAAAAATAATACCCATACACTTTGTAATACAAAACCATACAGAAGTTCCTCAAATTTTTTCCAGCACGAGAATATAAATAGCTTTCAAGAACACTATAAACTAAAGACTTAAATGAAGTCAACATTATAAAAATTGTGAGAATGCTTCAATATCATGAAAATTGTGGAAATGCTTCAATATCATGAAGATTGTGGAAATGCTTCAATATCATGAAAATTGTGAAAATGCTTCAATATCATGAAAATTGTAGGAATGCTTCAACACCATGAAAATAGTGGGAATGCTGCAATATCATAAAAATTGTGGGAATGCTTCAACATCATGAAGATTGTGGGAATGCTTCAACATCATGAAAATTGTGGAATTGCTTCAATATCATGAAAATTGTGGGAATGCCATATAACAAATCGTTATGTGCTTTCTGACAAGTTTTAAGGATATCACTGTGAAATGTGAAATAATTATCCATAAACACCGAGATCCCACATGATAAAACCCTTTCGAGCACAGTCCCGTTCACTTATAACTGTGCATGAGGGGACATGTAAGCAGAAGTAAATCATCATTGTGCATTTGCTCACATTAAAATGAAACTTACTGCTCAGACTCCATTGCTATATGGGATCTTTATGGCCATAGGTGCAAAGAAAAGGTTAAATTTTTAATGGTACATAGTATTTCTGTAAAACTATTTACAAATATTGATACCATTATTCACGACTGAAAATTTATACAAGATATAAACTTTTTTTGTTTGTGTGTTTCTTTATTTGTAAACCATTTTATATACAACAATCAATCCTATGTTGTATCATTCACTTTACTTAACATATACGTCAGCTCGTGGATTATGGTAACCTTTATTGTTCGTTAAAGTAACGGTTTTCTTTCACTGGCTTCAGAGAAAAGAATAGCATCACATACTTTTACAAGCAAAAAGAAAAGGACGGAGCTATTTCGACAATGATAACAGTTCTCTACTTTATCTATGGATGACAGGAGACATATATTTTATTATTTTGGTTTGTTTGTGCGTCGAGTAATGTTTATTTGTCATGTTACTCTCAACATCGGCCTCAAATGGTCAATTATAAAAGTTATTATTTCTTTAGATAGTCGCTAGTATTTTACGAAAGTGGTATTTGATAAAGTATATGGATCAGAATCATTACTCGAGTTCATTCAATTTCTTCGAATACGGACATTATTGGCGTTTCTGCAAATGCAATATAACTTTATTGAGATGAAATATATATGTTTGTTGGTATCTAATTTAATACATAACTTAATTTTCATAAGGTAAGTATCAAAATTAGTAATTATACTTTTCAGTTCGGCCCGTGAATTCTACTAGTAAGGCTAAATTTACTAAATTATTGAAAGAAATATTTAAATAACCCATAAAGACAGCTGTCACAAATATTTAAATAACCCGTAAAGACAGCTGTCAGGAATTTTTAACTAACCCGTAAAGACAGCTGTCAGAAATATTTAAATAACCAATAAAGACAGCTGTCAGGAATATTTAAATAACCAATAAAGACAGCTGTCAGGAATATTTAAATAACCCGTAAAGACAGCTGTCAGGAATATTTAACTAACCCGTAAAAACAGCTGTCAGAAATATTTAAATAACCAATAAAGACAGCTGTCAGAAATATTTAAATAACCCGTAAAGACAGCTGTCAGGAATATTTAACTAACCCGTAAAGACAGCTGTCAGAAATATTTAAATAACCAATAAAGACAGCTGTCAGGAATATTTAAATAACCAATAAAGACAGCTGTCAGGAATATTTAAATAACCCGTAAAGACAGCTGTCAGGAATATTTAAATAACCCGTAAAGACAGCTGTCAGAAATATTTAAATAACCAATAAAGACAGCTGTCAGGAATATTTAAATAACCAATAAAGACAGCTGTCAGGAATATTTAAATAACCCGTAAAGACAGCTGTCAGGAATATTTAAATGACCCGTAAAGACAGCTGTCAGAAATATTTAAATAACCCATAAAGACAGCTGTCAGAAATATTTAAATAACAGTGTGCCTTTAATTCAATGGCACCTTTAGTTCCAGTTTTAGCTACCTTTATGTAAAGTGAAATAAGGCAACATTTCATATCCATAGCTATCAAAATGAAGGCTACGATGACGCAACATGCATCTGCTTAAAGGATAATAACTTCATAATATTTACATTATTAATAAAGTAACATAAGGCTAAATTTGCACTTACCTTTACTACTGTTCTCAACAGTTTTGTCCCTCTCTAACTCACGTGAAAGAATATTTTTTTGTTTAATGGCCTTTAAATCCACCTGGAAATTTAAAATCCATGTGAGGTTAAAATAAATTTATGTTGAAGACTTGAAATGTAACAGGTTTTATCCTAAGCAATATTAACCTTGCTATACTGTCTATATTTACTTTACATAGGTATCATTCAGGTCTATATGACACGAAACATTATTTGCAACAAAAAACAAGTTTATTATTTTTATAAAATTTTTTTATTTATAATTATAAATCTACATATTTCAATAAGAAACACTACAATTTATTTGGTTATTATACGCAACAAATTTTAAAAAACACTATGGAACACAATTTGTGCAAAAGAATTTTATATGTTTCCTACATAAATACTTATAACATGTTACACGAGAAATATTTGTTTTGTTGTTATTGCTTGACGGATAAAATCTGCATCATACACGTTTTAAATTTCTGTTTGCTGCTGTTGAAGGCTCATTTGAAGTTGCTTTGATTTTTCTCTTTTTGAACTTTTAACACCGTATTACCAGCTTCTTCTACCCTGAGTAGATATATTCCTAATCCTATATGCAATTTTACAAATGATTTTCCTAATTCTTCTTGAAATATTCTTTACGTAAGTTTGTTTTTGTTCCAAATTGGATTCACAGCTGTCCACAAGATATACGCAAAAGAGGAAAATCTCTAGAATCTTATAAGAAATTATCATGGCCCAACGACTAGATTTACCCTTGTAAGTATATGTAACAAGTAGGTGATCGAAAGTGTCAACGGCACCTTTAGTTGCATTGTAATCCATATTATCTGAGGCTTTTGTTCGTTTCTTTTACTGACTTTGTTTTCGTGATGTAATATGCTAATAATGACCACATTCTTATGCTTTTTGTACATAATTTAGAACAGTTGTCATTTATGAAAAAGAAAGAAGAGCCATGTACTTCTTTGTTATTTATTGGCAGAGGATGTTCTGGCTTGTTTATTCTAACAGTCCCTACCATTTTAATTTTTCTTTTCAGCTGTAATTGTCCCAAGTTGTACGATGTGAAAAAATTGTCAAATGTCAAATTATATCCTCTTATTTCTCTGGTGAGATCATAAACTACATGCATGCCCCGATTTCCTTCTGATGGTGCATCTTCTTCCAGTATGTCAGCTTGTCAGTTTTTACTTTCAAAGTGTAAGATGTTTCACTGTCACAAAGAGTCTAAATCCTGATACCATGTTTCACTGGTTAACCAGGAATGTATTATTTTAAGGGACAGCGACCTATAAATGCAACTACTGTTGTATTTTGCCCAGGATTATATAGCTTCAGAAAATTTTGTACCCACATTTCCCAAATATTTCTTATGGCAGCTAATTTATCTGTACATTTTCTTTCCTGTCATGTAGTTTTGCATCAGAGCGAATCACAGAGATATCATATAGAATAATTTGAGAAACATGGTTGCTATATCTTTGTCCCATAGACTTTTTGCAGCCTCTCTTTGTGAAAGACAAATTTAAGCTTGCAAAATGGTACATCCTACAATTCCCCTGCTGTACAATAACCTCGTAATCCTTCAATATTTGTCATTCATATCACTTCCCTTTTTATTCTAACTACTTATAATTCCTGAAGGATTGTAGATCAGATTAACAGCACAAAAACGGCCATGTTGCTAAGTTGGTTGCAAATTCCATTAATTTTACGATCTATCGAAAAAATTGTATTGAACATTTTGAAGTATTTGAGGATTTTCTTGGTCTTGTTCACTATCAGAACTATCACTTTCAGTCACCTCTTCTACGATTCAAACTCAGAGACAGATTCATCACTATCAGAATCTTCTGAGAGAACTTGCAGTTCTGCATCACTTACTGGCATTTGACTCGTCGTGTTGAAATCAAGACTCAAAATAAGAAGAGTAAATTCAGTGCGAAGTTTTTATAACAAAATTATATGAACAAGTATAAACAAATCGTTGCCTGTATATACTCTTGCACATACCAAAAATAGGAACTAATATATTTCTGCTTGAAATACTTGCGCAAACAAGAACATGCAAGAAAGTAACATTTACAAATGGTGACGGTCATGATCAGGGCTCGGCAACCGGCGGTCTAATAGCCACGCTTGGTTATCACATTTATTCCGCTTACTTCATTCATAGTGTGGTTCGCCACGCAGACAAGAAAAGAGCCTCATACGTGAACGCTTGGCGCTCACGTGTGAGGTGTTTTACTATTGGGTCATGTTAACCCGAATGTAAGAAAGGTAACAAATAGAAATAAACATTTAAACAAAACTAACTAAGTAAAATGCTTCTAGAATATTAAAGTCAAAAAAGTTTCAAGCAAAGTCAGTGAATAACATGAATATTTTATGATAAATATTCATATTACAGTGAAATAAAATTCTATTCAGGAAAAAAGACCCGAACAGAATAGCAGGGTTCATATAGTATCAAACTAATTCCACAGTCAATACCTATTTGCGGCCACCTCGTCGTGGTTGCCAGTTTTATTGGCTTATTATGTTACATCTATATTTGAAAGACATAAAAAGACACAATATGCACTTTGTTCATCTTGCTGCTTCAAAAAACTTCCATATAAACAGCATTTACTAACTATTGTCAAAAATAACCTGAATTCCCATAAAAAATAATCTGATGGATGATTTAAATAAAACTTTTAAGGAGATTGTCATTTTCATTTTCTTATTTAAAAGCATCATTTTTATTCTTGTAACATCTGAGCAAACACTATATGGGCTTTCACCTTTAAAAATAATATTTAGGTTTGAACCAGAGCACTACATAAGGGTAACGCCCACAAAATTGTGCCACTATCTAATATAACTAATTAATTGAATTATGTGACCATCTAATAATGTAGATTTTTTTTTTATTTATTATAACTTACTGTATATACGCAGATTAAATTTTGTGGAAGAATTTAGTAACAAAATAAAAAAACCTGTCTATTGTGATAGAACTCATACAACGAGTGTTCCATACTATTTACTTGCAAATTAATTTTAAACTATTAAGTTTACACAGTATTTTTATTGAACTATTAAACATAATAATATTATTTTTTGCTATGTAAATAATTATTTTACCTAACACATATTTCACAGGCGTAAGAAAAACAACTCGATGGCCTTTACCATGATATCTTTTTTATTTTTCGCATGCATAATTAAAAGTTAGAAAGGCTTCATTTTTTGACACATTGGACACACATATAGTAAAAGAGACACCATAACAAAAAAAAAGAATATCACATTATCCGACGAATTTTGAAAAACCTTCTCTATGATGTCTAAGTTATATGCAGTCGACGCAGCGAGAGACATAATGAAAATGTAAAAGTTCTCATTTTCGCAATCCACTTACGGAATTACAAAAAAGTCAGTGAAGGAGACACCATAACAAAAAAAGAATATCACATTATCCAACGTATTTTGAAAAACCTTCTCTATGATGCCTAAGTTATATACATTTGACGCAGAGAGAGACATGATGAAAATGTAAAAGTTCTTATTTTCGCAATCCACTTACGGAATTACAAAAAAGTCAGTGAAGGAGACGCCATAACAAAAAAAAAGAATATCACATTATCCGACGAATTTTGAAAAACCTTCTCTATGATGTCTAAGTTATATGCAGTCGACGCAGCTAGAGACATGATGAAAATGTAAAAGTTCTCATTTTCGCAATCCACTTACGGAATTACAAAAAAATTAGTGAAGAAGACACCATAACAAAAAAAGAATATCACATTATCTAACGCATTTTGAAAAACCTTCTCTATGATGCCTAAGTTATATACATTTGACGCAGAGAGAGACATGATGAAAATGTAAAAGCTCTCATTTTCGCAATCCACTTACGGAATTATAAAAAAGTCAGTGAAGGAGACACCATAACAAAAAAAGAATATCACATTATCCAACGTATTTTGAAAAACCTTCCCTACGATGCCTAAGTTATATACATTTGACGCAGAGAGAGACATGATGAAAATGTAAAAGCTCTCATTTTCGCAATCCACTTACGGAATTACAAAAAAGTCAGTGAAAGAGACACCATAACAAAAAAGAATATCACGTTATCCAACGTATTTTGAAAAACCTCTATGATACCTAAGTTATATACAGTTGACACAGAGAGACATGATGAAAATGTAAAAGTTCTCATTTTCGCAATCCATTTACGGAATTACAAAAAAGTCAGTGAAGGAGACACCATAACAAAAAAAGAATATCACATTATCCAACGCATTTTGAAAAACCTTCTCTATGATGCCTAAGTTATATACATTTGACGCAGAGAGAGACATGATGAAAATGTAAAAGCTCTCATTTTCGCAATCCACTTACGGAATTACAAAAAAGTCAGTGAAGGAGACACCATAACAAAAAAAGAATATCACATTATCCAACGCATTTTGAAAAATCTTCTCTATGATGCCTAAGTTATATACATTTGACGCAGAGAGAGACATGATGAAAATGTAAAAGCTCTCATTTTCGCAATCCACTTACGGAATTACAAAAAGGTCAGTGAAAGAGACGCCATAACAAAAAAAAGAATATCACATTATCCAACGTATTTTGAAAAACCTTCTCTATAATAAAGTTATATACAGTTGACGCAGAGAGAGACATGATGAAAATGTAAAAGCTCTCATTTTCGCAATCCACTTACGGAATTACAAAAAGTCAGTGAAAGAGATACCATAACAAAAAAAGAATATCACATTATCTAACGTATTTTGAAAAACCTTCTCTATGATGCCTAAGTTATATACAGTTGACGCAGAGAGAGACATGATGAAAATGTAAAAGCTCTCATTTTCGCAATCCACTTACGGAATTACAAAAAAGTCAGTGAAAGAGATACCATAACAAAAAAAGAATATCACATTATCTAACGTATTTTGAAAAACCTTCTCTATAATAAAGTTATATACAGTTGACGCAGAGAGAGACATGACGAAAATGTAAAAGCTCTCATTTTCGCAATCCACTTACGGAATTACAAAAAGTCAGTGAAAGAGATACCATAACAAAAAAAGAATATCACATTATCTAACGTATTTTGAAAAACCTTCTCTATAATAAAGTTATATACAGTTGACGCAGAGAGAGACATGATGAAAATGTAAAAGCTCTCATTTTCGCAATCCACTTACGGAATTACAAAAAAGTCAGTGAAAGAGATACCATAACAAAAAAAGAATATCACATTATCTAACGTATTTTGAAAAACCTTCTCTATAATAAAGTTATATACAGTTGACGCAGAGAGAGACATGATGAAAATGTAAAAGCTCTCATTTACGCAATCCACTTACGGAATTACAAAAAAGTCAGTGAAGGAGACACCATAACAAAAAAAAGATTATCACATTATCCGACGAATTTTGAAAAACCTCTATGATGTCTAAGTTATATACAGTTGACGCAGCGCGAGACAGGATGAAAATGTAAAAGTTCTCATTTTCGCAATCCACTTACGGAATTACAAAAAAGTCAGTGAAGGAGACACCATAACAAAAAAAAGATTATCACATTATCCGACGAATTTTGAAAAACCTTCTCTATGATGTCTAAGTTATATACAGTTGACGCAGTGCGAGACAGGATGAAAATGTAAAAGTTCACATTTTCCCAATCCACTTACGGAATTTCAAAAAAGTCAGTGAAGGAGACACCATAACAAAAAAAGAATATCATATTATCCGACGAATTTTGAAAAACCTTCTCTATGATGTCTAAGTTATATGCAGTCGACGCAGCGAGAGACATGATGAAAATGCAAAAGTTCTCATTTTCGCAATCCACTTACGGAATTACAAAACAGTCAGTGAAGGAGACACCATAACAAAAAAAGAATATCACATTATCCAACGCATTTTGAAAAACCTTCTCTATGATGTCTAAGTTATATACAGTTGACGCAGCGCGAGACAGGATGAAAATGTAAAAGTTCACATTTTCCCAATCCACTTACGGAATTACAAAAAAGTATCACATTCCCGTTCTCCAAGATTGTATTCCACAACAAGAGTGTAAAATGATCTCAAAGTTAAAATAACTTGAATTTTATTTACATCTGTCATAATAATCTTGACATCAGCCTTAGAATTCTTAGTCTATGAGGTTGGAGTGTTCCATAATGTTGATAGTTAGGTATTCTAAGTTTTACACTATGCGATCATTACACTCCATAATGAGCAACATGCTTAACTTCAGTCATCAATATTTAGTTAACCCCAATACTGGCAATGTTTTTTTTATTTAAATATATTGACTGAATATAACAAAATAAACTTTCATTATAGTACCATGATTTTTAATTCAATGCCGAGTTCCAAATTTGCATGAGTATTCCGCTTTGAATTTTGTCCCATGCTTTCATTCGTGGTCTGTAGCCCGTTCCATTTACAAGCTAGAGGGCTCCAATAACAATAGAGCTCTTATGGGAACTTTTGTATAGGAAACGCTAAAAATTACTAGCCAATGTTTATTTTTATTGGCTAAAATATAAATATAGTTTATAAGAAATAAATATAATTTATGAAAAGTGACAATACCTCGTTTGTTGTATAACACAAGTCCATCGGCTGAAGCACAGTGGGTCCTATATCCAGATCCATATCTTCTCGTTCTTCTTTGATGCGAAGCGGAACGTCTCGCCCGACATTCTCTTCTGCTTGGTTCAGTCCATCTACGATAGGACACGCTAATGGAAAATATAAAAAAATAAATATCCAGATTCAAGACTAAACACTTTGTTTTTACGTCAAGAACACACCAGCATATAGAGCCGGATAAACTACGGACTATATAAATTAAAACAAAATCCAGTTATTGTGGTATCCTCAATATATGCAAAATCACTTGGAGTTTGTCTTAACTCCAAGTGATTTTGCATTTTTTCATGTGTCAAATACACCTAAATGCTGTTTGTTTCTCAAGTGATCGACCCACTTAATTGAGGTATTTGAGGAGATATACTGTAGCATCCAAGAGAAGTTTTGGCAAGATATTTTTGTACATGGTTTAAATGTATACAAGAGGGCCTAGCATGTAAAGGTTATGACCTCACAAAAAAATAAATAGCGAGTATGAGAGAACTTATGTAGCGACCTACTGTATATCAATATTTTTATGGATACGTACTATTTCCACCTTAATAATTTTCAAGTGGAAATTACTGGACTATTCTTCCCCAATGTTTCTGAGCAAATGAATAAGAGTTACCTAACTAGCAACTACTACATATCACAGTTTTTGACGGGACATGGCGCCTTCTATGCGAATTTATAATGTTTTGGGCTAAGAGATAGCCCGGTGTGCTCCTATAGTTTTGATATGCAGAATGCTAATCATGCACTATTTGACAGCACTGAGCATGACGATGCGGGTTTTGTTAAAAAGCATACGTCTAATTAGCACTAACATAGAATCACGTAAATTATAAGAATGAAGAATTTTTAGCCATTGTAACTTTAAGGCATTTAGAATGTTCACCAAAAGTCTTCTAGAAAAAATAGAGATACTAATTGGCTCATTGAGAATGGACAGTGCTCGTTGGGAACTTGTTGGGTGGAAGCATTGTGATTGTACATACGGAACACTGTTAGGGTCTTTTGAAGGTCTCCTCTTTTGTATTTTGTATTTTTTAAGACAAGATATAAATGCACCAATTTCATAAAAATATTATGTTTAGTATGCAAAATAAATGACGGTGACGGAAAAAGAAACGATTCGGCATTATCAGCAAAAAAATGCATTATTTATGGTATGTGGACATACACAGCTAAAAATATTCCTTAGACAAAATTATTCTTATTTAATTACTATATGCTAAAGTGAATAACTCACTTTTGGAGCCGTCTGCAACGGAGTCCGTCACTGGCAATTCAGGTTCACTCTTCACATCTTGTATCTTTTCCGACCCTTGTACTGTGCATTTCATATCGATCTAAATGGCAATACAATATTTTTATTACAGAGTTACTCCAATTTCACATTATTAAAATATTAGCAGGTTTTAATAAAAATTTAACGGATATAGTAGAAATTGTGCTGCAGCTTTTGTAGAACTACGCCACTACAACATACCTTTTAATAAAGTTTATCACATTAAGAATAGATGGGGTTAATTACTATAAATCTATTTCCTTCTTATTATAGAACGTAGTGTTTATAATATCAGATAGATGGTTATTATTTACACTATGTTTCAATTTTTAAATTGAGTTGAACTTAATAATTTTTATTAAGATGAAAATTTTATACGGCAAAATCACTTCTTTTACTCAAATGTTTATTGAGTTACCTTACACATAATCACAATAAAAATTATTATTTAGATAAATACTTTCATACTATTTAGGTTTTTATTGCAATTTTATCATTGCAAAAACTTCAACCATAACACATCAATCAACTTACGAAATAATATAAGTTTATTGACGTGATATGATTTGAAAAACGTATAATAGTAATTAACTAGAGAATCTACTCATGGTATAAATTAAACCGATTTTGTTTTAATTAATTAAACACTAATTAAAATTGTTTCAAATTTCTTCAATCAATTATTCTTCTATTAGGAAGTGCGACCATCCGTTTTAAACTAGGTATTGTGATATGTACATATGTATTTGCAAAAATTGTGTTTTTCGAATGAATGTTAAAATGCTAGTGATAAGTTGAGGATATAATAAATATATTATTAAGTAAATTGGAGTTATATATTTGGCTATAATTTCTTAACAAATGTACTGATGTACTGAATACGCAAGACAGCTGAGTTTGGTACCTTAAACAGAATGGCATGTATCTGACAGCAGGAACACATCAGGAATAATCGTCGATTGCATACTACCTCGCTTCTGTCATAAATATATATTATTTCCCCCTCTATTGTTCTCATTTCAAATAGTCTAAATTTTTTTTCAACACTGGTATATGATAGCCAGTAATAAAAATATTTGCTTCTGATTGTTTACATCTTAATTGCGACTATAGAAAACGACATTGGCTGTATCAGTGCTGATTTTAAATAACTTTGAGTGATGCTTTACTTTTACAGATGATTTACTTGATTGTCTAAGTAATTTTGAAGCATTTAAAATATGGAATATATTTTTACATGTAGTAGAATATAAAACACAGTGGAACATCAAATAACTGAACAACAAGCAAAACATCAAACAAACCGAACATAGATGTTTGACCAGGATAAACATGACAAAAAAATTATATATGTGCACAGTGTCCGTAACGAATATGTAGCCACATGATAATTGACAGGTCATTTATTATTGTCTTATCATCACGTCGCGTTGCTCTCAATCCACCAATTACAAATAAATATATATTTGTTACAAATAATAATTATAACCCATCAATTGTCACAAAACTGTACCATAATAAATTAAGAAAAATACTAATACAAGAAATATACCCAGCCGTACAAAATAATAATAATATTTTCTATAAATCTATCCCATACATAGGTAATGTATCACTCAAATTAGGAAAACTCTTAACTAATAATAAAAATATAAATAATATAACATGTACGTATAGTACCTTAAATAACTTGGGTAAAGCCCTTATTAATAATAAAGAAAAAATAGATGAACATAAAAAGAGTGGTATCTATAAACTTAAATGTAACGATTGTAATAGTGTAATGGATGCTGAATTAAAATCACGGAAAATCTTGCTTCTAGTAGACAATTGTCCTGCTCACCCAATCATATCTAATCTTCGAAACATAGAGTTAGCATTTTTCCCACCTAATACAACCAGTATTTTGCAACCAATAGATCAGAGTGTAATTAAAAGACTAAAGGGTCACTATAGACGGAAAATATTGATGGATATGATGGAAACTGACGGCAAGGTCTCGATCAACATGCTACAAGCAGTGAACTTCTTATCAAAAGCCTGGCAAGAGGTAACAGCAGCCACTCTCCAACATTCTTTTCGACATGCTGGATTATGTAGTAGCCAGACAGTAGAAACGAACCAATTTGATAGTGAAGACAATCTACCACTGAGTGTATGGATAAGCCAGTTCAACATACCAAACAATTTTAACGAAGATCTACAATCGTACGAAAATATAGATGAGGGTGTAGCCACAACCGGTACACTTACAGATGAACAAATTGTCGATTTAGTGTCAAAAAGTAAGGAAACACCCGATAATCAAGATGAAGAAGATGATCAAGTGGACGAAGCCGAATAACCACCAACAATTCAACAAGCCCTAGATGCCGCTAAGTTGGTAGAAACATTTTTGTTGTTTAATCAAGACGATTCCACCACATATCTAGATATGAATAGAATACATAAAATAATACAAAACAAGTACTGGCATAGCAAAAAACGTCAAACAAAATTATCAGACTATATGTGTAAACAATAATTTATAAGCATATTTTATCTAAGACTTATTAAAAATTATTGTTAATTTGGTTGTTTTTTTTGTTCACTCCATATAACGATAACTCTCTATAACGATAAAAAATGCTCAGTCCATTGAGTTTCGTTATAAAGAGTTTACACTGTATATATAATAAAAACAAAATAAAATTAAAAGAAATAAATATATGAATACACAAAACCGGAGATATGTAGAATTAGTGTATTACCTTGTCCTTACTTTCAAATACCCTTGCTTTTGTATAAATATATTACCGATAATAACTTCCATTTAATT
The DNA here is from genome assembly GCA_039881145.1 of Druceiella hillmani. NCBI lineage: Eukaryota > Metazoa > Arthropoda > Insecta > Lepidoptera > Hepialidae > Druceiella > Druceiella hillmani. Next base: position 36,530,039 of record JAYKKI010000019.1, read on the forward strand.
TTATTACAGACACCGTAAAGTTTGCATTGTATAACCTCACATAATAACAACAATTGAATTTATTACCCTCACTAAAATACTGGTATATTGTATAACTCTCGATAATATAATAAAACCTACTCTGCGCCCCTGCAATAAACTTACTAACATAAACAATGGAAAAATCCGCACAAAGCAGGCTTCCGCTATTGTGTTTGTAACATATAAATGCTGTTGGTTGTTCCTAAGAGTTAATCTTTGCTAATATCCCACTTGAAGATGTTGTAATACAACGAAACCTAGGTCGTGGTTAAAGAAATTAAAGAAAGTAGAAATAATACTACATCACGTAGTTTCATTTAATTATGCTTACTGTTGATAACCTAACCTATAAAAGATAATTGTCAAAAAGATATTGCGAAGCCACATCTGTCACTTCTATATAATATTGAACAGCCAGTGAGTGATTCGCCTCCCAATAGCAGACAGCGTGCGGAGATTAATAATTCTCATCTGTTGATATGTTATTGATACGCAAAACTGAAACATCACTTAAAATGTCTATCCCTAGTAATACAAATGCATGGGTAGTTAGAATATTGGTTTTGAATGGTAGTGTATCACCCCTAACTAAACATAATTACATATATATTTAATATTTTGATAAGTATTGTTTGATTATTATTATCTAAATCAACATGTATTTAATACACTTTAATAATAGAATCCATTATTAAAGTGTATTAAAAATATTGTCAAACTTAGAATTCACAATTAGTTCTGCATAAACAATCTGAATTATAAGACGAGGGTGTCATGATCAATATCTCAATTTAACAGTACTTATTTGTAATCCTAGCTCGTTACAATATTTCGCTTCTATTATTAAAGCATATTAAAAATATTGTCAAACTTAGAATTCACAATTAGTTCTGCATAAATAATCTGAATTATAAGACGAGGGTGTCATGATCAATATCTCAATTTAACAGTACTTATTAGTAATCCTAGCTCGTTACAATATTTCGCTTCTATTATTAAAGGGTATTAAAATATTATCAAACTTAGAATTCACAATTAGTTCTGCATAAACAATCTGTGTTATATATATTTTCCTAATCAACTTTAAGAGACCAGAAAAAGCTATAAAAATCCAACATAGAAGATATCCATGAAATTTCACTTAAATTCACCATCGATAAATAAAGTAATGAATTTAGTATCTCTCACTTCATACTCTATTACAAAATTATAGCAAGTGACGTGAAACAGTTTCTACGTGAAATGGCTAGACAATAATGTCTAGTGAAACATTTCCTTTATAGTTGAAAAACATCTTTTACCTCAATCGTAACGTACGTATCGGAGCATGTTGATTCCTCCATTTCTTTTTTAATAGTCGTCTTCGAATGAGATGGTCCTTCGAGGTATTGGCTGTCACAATGATCCATTATTGCAATTCGGATGTGACTGTAAAAATGTTAATTTATTATTTGGTTTAATATTCTATATTAAAAATTAATGGAAATACACCTGTAACTCCAATTAAATATAAACTTAAAGATTACAGTGCATAGATGGCAGACATATACTTACGAAGGCAACAGACTGTTTATATCAATGATCTTTTAGCTATGCTTTTACTAGATATGTCTATATCATACCACAGACAATATCAGTGTTTTAAATGTTTGAAAAAAAAACATTAAAGGAAATAGCTTAATAGAGTTCTATAACAGAACGATGATAAACAGAATCTTTAATTTCATCATGTCGCTCTTTATGTCGCAGAAACATAACTCTTTCAATTTAAGACTGTAATGGTGTTTTAGAAAAACCTGTGAATTAATTACCCCAACACATAAAAGTTAAGAAACAACAATTTTTAATTTTTCTTTTTTAAATATATGTCCCTATACATCAAACTTGAGGATGAAAAGTGATTTTTTTTTGCAAACCCCATCAAGTGTCACAAAAAAACGATTTTCAAAATGCGTTGAAATGTCATATACATTTTTTTCTCACAGTATTTCCGAGATAAGAGTCTCTAGAATGTCAATAATAATTTCTCTCCCCTCTAATATTTAAGTACTTACGCATGTGAAAAATGTAAAAAAAATTATGATGCCGGCCTTTAGTAAACAGAATAACGGAAAATTTATTCAGTTAACTTGGGTTAATAAATTTAAGAGATACAGAGGACCAAGTTTGTTTTCTTACGATATAACTAGCCAATACATTAACATAGCGAAAAATAATGCTATTATGTCTGATAGTTTGATCGAAATACTACATACCCTTATTTCTTTAAATTTTTTTTGTGTATAAATAGACATAGAACACACTTAGTGCGAGTTTCACTCAAATAAATTAAGCTACTTTCACCACCTCAAAACAGTAAATAAGATACCGTAAATATAAAGTAAAATAGATACCTAAATGAAAACTATAACAACAAAAGCAAGAAAACTAGATGACAAGAATGTATGTTCATTTATATTCGTAATTGTATCCAAAACCCTATTTTTCACTTATATTAAATTGTATAAGCGAGAATTTCACTGGTTTTTTGTTACAAAATTAATGAAAAGACTTTAAAAAAGATATTTAACGCGATTGTTCGCGATTATTTTATATCAAAAATTGATTTCAAAAATATTTCACATAGATGCGTTTTTGCTATGAATGATTTGTTTATAATTTTTTCGACCATTCTTTACGACTCCAGACACTAAATATTCAATAAAAACAAGAGTTTATATAAAAAAAAACAAACACAAAAAATCGGAATATGAAAAACAACCCAAGAAATCAAAATAAAGAATAAACCCAATAAACAAAAAGGCTTGCGTAAAAAGTAGTTATAAATTATATATTTGACAGCCTTTCTTCAGAGTAAGAGCATTTTTAAATCGTTTTTGTCACTAAATTTAATAGCAATACACTTATACCCCATATTTGAAAATGACTTAATTATTACCTTTTAAGAGTATTTCTATTTAAACAGTTTTTAACATATCTACTTTGTACTGAATCGTATTAATAAAGTTTGACAGTTGTCAACACAGTTGTCAAGACAATTTTTGTTTTTAAAATAATGACTACAATGACCATATTTGTAACTGCCTGCACTGTGAGTAACTGGTAGATGAGTTTTAGAATATATTTTTCTACATATTTTCTGTAAATAGTCCCCATAATTTAAAAAACGTTAGCACCTAGTACCTACATAAAGAGTAAATGAATGAAAGATCGGCTTCAATTATCAACATTCAATGGTTATCAACGATTGTTTTTATGGGGCCTGTCTAAAATCTTTTATATTTTTTGCAAAAATCCAAATGAGATGTCGTTCTTTCATGGGTCCCTAGTCACTGCGATATAATAGACAATGAAATAATAGGCGTAAAATCCCGGTTCGCCGCTGCGAACGGAAATGCACGTTTCGCTCCTAAGTTCATTGAAGTCTTCGTCCCCTGGCTCGCTCGTGGGTGGTCTTAAAATGACAGAATGCGTATAAGAAACCATTCCAAATCACGAGTGCAAGCTAGTTCTAAGCTAGTTCAGACTACTATTTCCTCAAAACCTTGGTTCTTAAAATACATTTTTTCTCGAAAGGGAAACCTTGGTAATATCTTGAATGCGTTTGGGAAATTGCTCTATTCCTACTCATTTGACTAGACTCTTCTATGTGTGGTTACGGCATGACTAGGATTACAATCTCAAAATTTAAAAAGTCTGAATAATTAGCTGGATATTTTTAAAAAATCCGGATATTTCAATAAAAGTTCGGACATAATATAAAATATTATCGGAATAAAATATGTTCGGAATAAATATAAAATTCGCCGTGAACTACGGAGTACAAAGCTAACATGCATATTACCCATCCATTAAATTTTAATATTTTGTCTAATATAAAAAAAAGATACAAAACAATGTATTAGCAAACTAATTTGCTATAGTTTAAATGTGTTTAAAAATCAACAAACACTTTAAATTTCAATATTCCATCTAATATAATAAAAGGTACAAAGCAATGCATTAACATATTAATTTGTTTAATTTAAATATGTTTAAAAACAAACCAGCGAATATTTACTAAACTTTTTTAAACTTGCCGCGTTCGTACACGAGCAATACAAATCAACTTACAAGCAGTCAGTAATACAATTGAAGGCGAATAAAATGTATAGTTTATATAAATATTTCTTCGCAGTTGGTAGAGCGCCTCCATATCTGTATCTCGCTTATCGAAATGAATCAGCGGGACAGTGGTTGCTTCGTTTCTTTTCATCGGTTCGGAACTCGAGGTATAATGTTCTAAATGATACGTTTGACATAACGAACCTGTTTATGATGTCCTGATGATAACCTGTTTATGACCTGATCTGAAACATAACGATGTTCCGGAACACGGTTTTTATAGAGTTACACACGTCTATTTCTACCGATGCTAGTAACCATGGCGCTGAAAAAATGTTTTCGACTTTAATTCAGTTTTTTGACTGGCAAGAAGGTATTACGACAAAACTTCTAGAAGTTATAAGCACACCAAATGAAACCAATGAGACTATCACAGGCATAACAAAAACATAACTCTTCAGTAGTATGATCTACTGGCAAAATGCGTCTATTTCACTGGCGATAACACCAATGTCAACTTTTTTGTCGTCAACCGTTTACTCCGCCAGAATTCGTACTGTAAATTAAAAAAAAACCTTCTTAGACAAAGACCTGATAGGAACAGGATGCCAAGCGTGTATACTCCATCCATATTGGAATCCATAATTATGAACTATTTTTCGGTTTACACTTCCGCACTGAAACGCTCAAAGAAATTTGCATATTGATCTTAATTACCACAAATTACTTTCCACAGCAAAACAACATGGTCGAGCTTATTTCCGATGACAGAAAAGGTCCTTTAGATGTATGAACCTCTGAAACAGTATTTTGCAACGGCTGTTGCTATCCTTACGACAAAAAAAAAGTTTTTCAAAGATAAATTAAGCAAAGTATACTTGTTTGTGGTGTATATATTTATATCAATTTTCCAACCAAGAATCTTGGACATCGAGAAACAGGACAATTCAATTTTAGACGTCATCAGAATACTTTCACTCGAGAATTGCTATGCTCTTTGGGCAAATTCAAACTTTATGTCGCTTAAAGTAAGGAAATTGTTGACGAAATGTACCCCTGAAATCAAGAGACGTTTAGAAAAAACGTAAGGATTCTGTGAAAAAAATATGTATCGAGTACCTACCTCGCTAAATGGACAACTTCGTTAACTGAATTCAAATTTTCGAATGGGTTCAGGTAAAAAAAGAGCGAAAAAAATTATTTTGAACAGATTGTAGTAGGCTCAATCGAATACATGAATGGCAAAGGAGTAATTGTCGATGACGTATAGATGTTTGATGAAATAACTGCCGTCAATTCGTTTTTTGGCCCAAAAAACTATGTGTTTCTAATATATGATGTTGCATAAAAAATGGGTAGTAATTTTTAAAAGCTTTCCCAAGATTGCCAAAGCTGTTAAAAATTCCTCAGTTCATTTTTGCAATCCAAACTCAAAAGGCAAGGGTAGAAAGAATATTTTCCCTGATAGGATCACAATGGACAAAAGAGCGATATAGATCGTCTGTGTCCTCCATTAGATCTCTTTGAATAGTTCAGTATAAACTTGGGCGATACGAGTATTTTGCGATACTGATACGAGTATTATAAAATATCGCTGACAAAATACGCGACGAGTATTGGCGGCGTAATTCCGTTGGTAGAGGACTTTATTACAAATCGCTATAGACTTACGGTTGCAGAAAACGTGCAGTAATCTTAATAGCTACTTATTATGAAGAATTCAATGCCCATCTTAATTTGTTAAAATTGGCGGGAATTCCTATCATTTAAAATGATACATTTTTAATAAAATATTGTTTCATTTTTCTTTTATACTACCATAAATATTTATGGCTCGAGCGTTAGGACTGTTAACTAAATTATTCATTTGGAATAAACATTAGATAGCGTATTTAAAAAATTATTCAAGTTATTTGCAATAATTACCATTCATTTAAAAGGAGGATCACATTTTTATGGTGATCTATTTTTATCACGTAATTAAAAAAACGGTATACGTAACTTTTTTACCATCTTTAATTTAATTATTTTTGAAATCACTTTGTTTTTTTTTGGTTCGTCCATGATTTTAATTTTTTTCATACTTCTTATGCTTTAATATTGGATAAAACTTTCATTTTAAGAATAATAATTTTACTTGAATAAGGACTTAAAGTTTTGTTGTAAAAATAAAATGTATTCTAATTTTCTTTGACCACTAAAATGTACCTAATCACACTCAACTGTTCCAATAGAAAAATGATGAAAAATTATTCTGTCTTTATACGAAAAGAGCGCCGTACTTAAAATCCTTATTTTAAAATACCCGTACTTATCACATTGAGTAAATATTTGTCCGCGAACTGCAAAGTGTGAAGCAATACTTAACGTAATGAGTAAAAAGAGTATACGAATACATTACATACTTTTAAAATATAAACGAATATACGAGTAAATTACATACTTTAAAAATATTAAGACTTACGAGTATTAAGCTATTCGTTTTGTTCTTTATTTCATATAAATTTTAGATATGAAAGAGCGAGAAAACCTGCGTACGATATGCATGAGTGAAATAACAGCAGCTAGCTAGACAAAGAGGGTTATGCCACAGCTTGACCGTAAAGTAACCATTGTACGAACGTCCGGTCGGCCATACCATACAAGTATTTACGATACCAAGTATTTTGTATTTTGCATACCAAATGGGTATTTTGATCTGAGATATCGAGTATTTTTACCTGTGACAATAAATACGCCTCACCTCTAGTTCAATGTAATCTAAAAACGTGACATGTCAAGATTTCTACAAAAGAATTTTAAAATATCGCGAGCTGCTAATGAAGGTATTTGGCGTGGAAAAATATAAAAGTAATAAGTAAAAGAAACTCGCGTTTAAAGTCTATAAATCATTATTTTATGTTTAACATCATGTCTTATAATTTTTTATGTCAGTAAAATTCATTGTTAATAAAAGATAAATATTTTGTATTTGGAATAGAAAAGTTCATAATTTTTTTTAATTAATAATGTTAATTATGAATAGAAGATCATCATTTTTTTGTTTGAAATAGTAAAGTTCATTATTTTTTGGAATTAATAATGTTCATTGTTAATAGAATATTTTATTTTTTGTTTGAAATAGTAAAGTTCATTATTTTTTGGAATTAATAATGTTCATTGTTAATAGAATATTTTATTTTTTGTTTGAAATAGTAAAGTTGATATTTTTTTATGTGAATAAGTCTTTAAATATGCTACCATACGAGTTCAATCGAAAAAACCTAATGATAACAAAATCGGGGGATACAGTTTGGCGTTGCAGTTTCGAATCTATCCTCTACATCAAACATTAAAATATACCACTGGATAGTTAAAGGAGCAAAGAATTCATTACGATAGCGAGAACAGTGACCCATCGCGCGCGGTGGAGGGGGAAGTGCCGCCATTTTGAGGTTATTTTGCTGCGTATCGAGATTTGCAATTAGTATAACTTTGATTCGGAAAAGCTACGATGTTCGTTTAAGTTTTAATCGTCAGCTGTCATCAAAATCTATCGATTGTGAATACAATAAGGTGTTAGAATAAAAACTATTATCAAAAATATATAATGTCGGTCTATACGAGCTGAAAAGCCAAAACCAAATACAGAAATCGAATGGTAATAATAAAACACCATATGACCGAGTCAACAGAGCCGGGAACGTAAAAGAATGAATGCGGCCGAGCGGATCAACGACGGTGCCAGCACATCTGCAGCTGGGGCGGTTGAAATTATGCGTTACATAGTACGTATTCACGTACAACACGCGGCCGTGTACATGACACAGCTACGCCCCATTTTTGTATTTTGATTAGTAATGTAACAATTATTATATAATTGTTAATAAAAGATTAAATTTTTTTGTAGTAAATTTGATTGCTAAAACAAGATAAATAGTTTGTTTGAATGAGAAATTATAAGTCGATTGTTTTTAAGTTGAAATGAGACTGATTAGTTATAGTGTATAGTATAATAGTGTATAGTATATATGTGTATAGTATAATGGAGATGAAAGCTGGTCAAATGCTTGTTTCATTTTTAAGTTTTTTAAAGGAAATTTTCCCTTTTTGTTTTAATTTTAAAAAATCCGGATAAATTAAAAAGCCAAGTCTGGACATTCCCGGACAATTCCGGACGATTGGTAACCCTAAGAATGGAGGAGGGTGATCTTGACTATCTCATATTCCTTAAATTATAAATTCCCTTTATTCAGGTATAAAGTACACAAATGTAAAATCCAAATACCTATCAACATCAGATGCATTTTAGCAATAGCCAATAAACCCATTCTAGATTTAATCATGTGGTTACTGTTTTATTATCTGTTAATATATTTTTATTTATTTTTCTTTCTTGTATAGTTTTTTCTATTTTACTATATAATTTATTTTTTATTACCAAGTAACAAAGTCTGTCTGTCCTCTGTAAGCTTAGATATTTTAAACTACGCAACGAATTTTGATGCGGTTTTAACTATCATTCAGATATTTTTTCCGGAAGGTTTATAGGTATAATACACGCAAGTCATATTTACAGGAAATATAAAAAAGTCAATACTTCGTGAAAAAGTAGAGTTTTTGGCCCTTTCATTGCTAACACTGACTAAACTTTACGAGATATATCAAAATATTGTACTATGGCATTGTGTATTTTAAAAATATCTACAAAAAAATTCAGATGACAGATGTCTATATCCTAGGGAAAACCCAGTGACTATTTTTATAATTTTTTTTTGTGGGTTATAATTTCGAAGATATTTTGATCAAAATTATATTAATCTTTATTTAATTAAATAAGTTAGTTTCGTTTGGCATTTAATGTAGATAAAATTTGCACTTCACAGCAAATCTTTATCATTAATATTTTAGAAGATATCAGATTTAAAATTACCAAAAATCTATATTCGCGATACCGTGCACGGACGGCGGTGGTGGTGGGCGACGGCGGCGAATGCCATAGAATACAAGGTAAAATATCTATACTGTTTGTAGTTATATTCGTATTACCTATAATTTTTGAAGTAAAACTTCTTTACGCACGCTTGGCTTGGGAAGTTGAGAGGGAGATATAGGTTAGTGAAGACAGAAAGAGAGAGAGTTACGTTTCGTGTATTAGTGTAGGAACAAGAGAGAGAGGCGAGCACACATTTTCTTTTTCTCTTTCTCTCATAGTTATGTTTCGTATATCTAAGACACAGTGCAAGCCTATTGTCTGTATCACACTGTAGGAGCAAGAGAGAGCAGTGCGCGCACATTTTCTTTCTCCCTTCCTCTCATAGCCAGTGCATGAAATATATATATATATATATATATGCGAGTTTGCTAGCGTTACGCGATTGTAAATTCATTTTAAAGTTCATATTTTGTGAATTTGAAGTTTTACTTCAGTCGTGTGGTCTAAAGCACACTCGTTTTTTTTCCGTATCTTCACTTTATTTATTTAATTTTAGTTTCCTCTGCTTCTTTATTTTTTTGTTTTGCTGTATAACTAATTTTTTTGTTATATATCAACAATTACGGATATCCGAGATATGATTTAAGACTGGCACGTAAGATGTGTTGCGCGCGCAGGACAGCACGTTTGCAGCGCGTAGCGTTAGGTCAAATGTCACACTGGCCGGGTGACTCTCTACACTGTGCTACAACGCAATGCAATGCATGGCGACCATTTGCAAATATGTCTGAGAACGATGTATCTAACATTTTTGACGAAAGATGGTTGGAAAGCAGCTCATCTGACAAAAAACTGCTACATCTATCTATCGGAGACTTATGAGAAAGGAAAACAGATATCGTGCACCACGACATAAATAAATGAAGGAAGCAACAAAAAAAAATGTTGACATTTTATTTTTAAACAAGTGTTAGTACTATTTTGTAATGTAGAATACATGTTTTCTATATAGTACACAGCAGACGTTTTGCAAGTAGTACACAACAGTGTTTTTATAATAGTTAACTAGACGTAGAAAAAACTTGAATGTCAATGTTTGGCATTATTTATACGCATTTTAAAATTATATTGTAGAATATAAATGTGTATACGAATAAAAAATTATACTTTTTAATCACAAATACAAAATAAATCCATACCATATTACTAATGTGAATACAAAAAAAAAAAGGTTTACAGTACCTGAACTGTCATTTTGCTGTGTTTACATACATCCTATATTGGAATGTATTAAAGTATGGGTTATGTAATCAACTTAAACACAAAAATGCAAAGTGTTGCAAGTATCATTGCTTGTGTTTAGAAATCTTCTGAAATTACATTACCTTATTTTGTTTTGTGTCAATAATTAACCCTTAACTATCATTTACTGCTTACCACAGTACTTGTCCTCTCACCTAACTTAATTTATAATTTTTAAAATTTTGAAAAAAGTAAAAAGAAAAAAATTAAAAATTGCACAGGGTTTTTTCTTTCTCCATTTTCAAACATAAGTATAATGTTGGCAATTACATTGAAGCATACTTCATTAACCATGGCCAGACCGGCCGAGTGGCCTCATACAGTTTCCTCGGATCATTCACCTTGATCGAACGCCATGCACAGCAGCCTCGGTCCAAATTTAGTAATCGTGAGGCTGCTGCGCATGGCAAAGCTGAGCCATACATTCTGTATTGCCTCGAGTCAGAGTTGAGTGTTCACTCGATATGGTATTGCATCTGTGGCAGAAAGTCTTGGCGGCTGGTACTTTTATTTTACAAAGGTATTTACAAAAAAGAAGACAAAAACATCAATCTTAAATGGTACTGTATTTATTATAAAGGCTTGATCTGAGCTGGTCAGGTTTGAATCTGAGCTGCATGAAGAACTAATTGACGATGGAGTTGAAAACAAACAGTTTGAGATGTACATCATGGATGTAGATCAGTTTGAGATAATATGTTTATGCATATTATCTCAAACTGATCTACATCCATCCATCCAAACATGTTTTCAACTCCGATCAGATGTTTTCAACAACCTTTAAAAGTTATTAGTATTTTTTCATTAACAGTAATTTGCATAATCCTATAATAGAATTATGCAAATTACCGTTAATGAAAAAATAGTGATAACTTTTAAAGGTTTTGGCTACAGGAGACTCGTACAATACAATCCATATCAAAGATTGCCTCCAAAAACATATCAAAATAGTCCATATCAAAGATTGCCTCCAATGTTTAGATTAAAGAGGTTTGAATATGAGAATCAGCTGCATGAAGAACCGACGACAGAAATTACCATTAATGAAAAAATACTAATAACTTTAAAGGTTTTGGCAACAGGAGACTCATGCAATAGTTCGCAGTATCTTTTTGGCATATCAAAATAGTCCATATCAAAGAATGCGTCCAATGTTGGTGAACGAATCTTTAAATGATTATGTAAAAGTAAGTAAAACAATATTGTCACTTTAATTAGTATTCAGAATTAGTATCAAAATAAAAATTAATAAACAATTTTAGTATTTCAATTAAAATTTTTTAATTAGGTGGTGATTGTGGCGGTAGTGGTGATGGTGGTATGTTTGAAAGGTCAGAAATTGATTGGGAATGTAAAGGTATCAGAGAGGCGGGAGACATTGATGAGAGAAGTTTCTGCGGTGGCTCGAAATGTGAAGGCAGCAGAGGCTGAGGAGGCATTGGTGAGGCAGAAGAGGGAGAAAGAACCGGCAAAGGCGGCTGAGGATTAGTATAATCTCCATGCTGTTGATAAGTTCGTATATCAGCTTTATAAATAATTCCGCATATTGCATTCTTAACATACGCCAAGGTCATCGGATCGTATTTCCTTAATTCATTTGCTACATATAGGCCAAAACTGGAATATGAGTCTTTTTCTGGCTGCGGTGACTGTGCACATTGATGCAGAAGTCGAAGAGCTTCTGAAATGGTTTCGTCTGATACTTCATCTAAATCTGTTGTAGATTTTTTCTTTCTTCTTTTTATAGTCCGTTTGTGTTGGTTTTGATCACTAGATGGTGAACTGTGGTCAAAATTTCTTTGTGTTTGTTGATTGTCTGTTTCAGATGTTTTATTACAAACCTCGTTCTCAGCCGGTGGAGTAATTCGATCAGGGCTTCCTCCCTCAGTGTCATTACTTTTGTCCTGGAACATTAAAAATAATACACCTACTTCTTTTTCAAATGCCGTCAACAGAAGAAAATAGCTCACAGTTTCATACGAATTCAAAAGTAAATGGAATCTCTCATAAGTTATATTGCAGGAGATAGAAAACATGTTGTTTTGCAGTCACCTGTCGATATTATTTATAAAAATGTTTTAAAACTGTAGAACAGGTTTAAAAAAACCTTGTGTCATCAAAAAAAATCATGTGTGCAATTCACACGTGGTAGAAGTGAAACCTTCAAAAATTTTAAATTTTAATTTTTAAGTTTAATATAAATTTTTAATTTTGATAAAAACTAAAATAATTAGAAAAGTTTTTATAGTTCTCCCTCCCATTACACACCCCTCCCCTCCCTCCCGCCCCACCCTTCCCCTCCGGACACAATTCGTTTCATTGACTCCTAATACAATTAGTTTCATCGACTTTCAAATCACAACGATGCTATACTGTCACTTTTTCGTTTAAAATAATGCATATAACAAACAACTAATTGAAACTTCTAAATAGGAAAAAAAGTAAATTTTTTTTTCTTTAAATTGAAAAAGTTATTATGAATTTAGTTTCCACACAACAAAATGAGAAAATTATAATATGCAATATATAACTTAAACGCAATATGTAACGAGATACTAAATATATTTATTAAATTCCCTTATAATTAATGCTAAATACAGGCCAGTAACATCATAATCCAGTTGTTTTTGTATGGGGCGTTTTCGCACGAATCAGTTACTTTTGAAGTCATTATGACATTGTAATGACAAGTCCATGTTTTACTTCTTCTATTTTAGTAATAAAAAAATATAGTCAAATACCCTTCGATTATCCATGAAATAAAACTCACTTTTTGTAAAGAATCTCGCGTTCGTCCTGGGTCATTCTTATCAGCCATAAAAGCGAAATCCTCGTATGCATACCAATTAGACTTGTAAATGTCTTTATTACCTGAAAAAATCAAAACCAATTACCTACCATGCTATGTAAGCTTATTATATTAGTTTTATTACAAACTCTATTTTAATTGTTTCCAAAGTCTAATTTATGTAAATGCGCAAATGCACTGTACGTATGTTATCTAATTAGTGTTAACACATTTCAAATTACATGTTCAAGTAGTTCATTTGGAAAGTAGTTTCAAGTCGATAATTTAATTACATTCTGTCAAAACATAATAAGCATGTTTTGATTTGAAATGTGTTTTTAAAGATTTACAACAGGTAAAAAACCTATTCAAACATGTTTGAAATTAATAACGACACAGAAAATCTAAAACAACTGTTTCACTTGCCTGATCCAGTTATACGACTTTGCTTCTCTCGAGATTTCTCTCTCCTGTAGGATCCCATTAATGACTCCATCTTTTTCTTCAACTCCGTAATGGGTACATCATTCATTTCACGACTTATACTTCGCCAAGAATCTTCTCTAATTCTCCTATTAGTGTAATTATGATTATTTGAATCCCAAAGGCATTTGTATCCACGATAGAGGGATATCAATTTACGACACTGTTTTTTGTCGATCTCGCCCGGCTGAGGCAAATACACCACACGCGTTCGTTCAGGGTGCGCGTGGCAAACATGCTGAGACAGCTCTGAATGTGGACACAAATCGACACCACTAGGCTCGGCCGTGGCAGCACTCCGTCGAGGCATGATTTTTTGATCATATTGTTCGAATTCTAAAAAGTTATGGATCTGTTTATCATGGTATCATAGATGCTAATCACTTTCATTAAACTTAACCTTATAGCAACCATAAGCTCACAGTATTGGTGAATGATATGAATAGAAGAGAAAAATACTGGCACTTAATTATAAGAAGGGAGCGGTTTTTTCTTCAGTTTTTCATTCGTTTCAACTTGTCATTCAGTGTACAAAAACAATTTCCAGGAAAATTATTTACACGTAATTGGCCTTTTCACATTTGAAAGGAAAATGTAAAAAAAACATCTCATATATCTCTATTCAGATAACTTCCATGGTAATCAAAATTAAGTAATAAATAAAACATGTTCTGCTCAATTTTTCAATACATAATGTTTGAGATGTTTGGTCCAACTTGCTTTAAAATCGACCCACTCAAGTCATTCAATTCACTCAAATTACCATAAACAAAGCTATTCTGACACTTGTTCTGTCTATATTTGAGAAAAAAATTATTATATATATAATACCATAATACTTTGTTCGTTGCGTAGTCTCATACTTTCATAATAAATTTTTTATTTAAAAAGTTGTACACGGAAAATTTACTTTAATGTAAAAGTTTCTCAATTGAAATAGTGTTATTTTTTTAACAAGTTACTTTTCTAGCAATGTAAATTAAACAAAACAGAATTACATAAAGAAACAACTTCATGTTAAACAACACAAAACGTGCATGTATCACTATCTTGTGATATATGCATATTTATAAAGGTAGTTTTTCTTTTGTTTTATATTATTAACATCAAGAATTGTTAATAAAAAATATAAGTAACAATAAAAATCTAACAAAGAACATAACAAATTTTAGAAACAATTACAAAAAATTATCTATACTGATTATTTTTTTTAATGAGTAGCCTTTGCCTAAATTAATTAAAAATAAACTGTTAACTGACATTGACATTCATTGTGTGTTGTCAAAATGAATGTCTTTTTTTTTTCAAGTTTTACATGGCTTTTTTATATGACCTTATCTTACCTGCGAGATTCACGTGTTAGTATGTTATATCTGTATATAGAAGAAACAATTGTCACAATCTGCATTTTGTTCTACCTTATAGAAATAGCTTTTATAAATTATTATGAAAAATAATCTTACTTTCATAAAAAAAAAATACAATACCAATTGAGAAATTTTGGCTGATTGACGATTTAAATAAAACTCCTCAATATATAAAATGTCAATTTCATCCTTGTAAAATCTGAACCCAATGTTATATGGACTTTTGCCGGTCTTGGGACTAATGCCAGTAGCGTTCACTTGAGTCAAAATACAACTGACAAAAGTCGCAAGTAAACTTATTACAAGTCGCTCAGAATCCACTTATTTTTTATTCCCATCACTAACATAAGTCTTAGGGTTATGGCTAAATCACAAAACAATGCAGAATGACATTAATTTATAATTCATTAGAAATTTATAACATCAAATTGGAAGTTGGTCTGAGCAAAGTCTTATCTTTTTTCTGGCCAAAAGATAAAACGTTCATTTTATTCTAACAATTTAATTTATCACCACTTCATAACTCCTTTATAAACTGTTAACTGACATTGTCACACACACACACAAACGCACAGATCATACTAACGACTTCTAAACTCATTTTTAAAAACTCCAATGTATTTAACTAAATAACACTTACCATAACCATCAAAGAGAAAAGAATTGGAATCAATATATTAATACGCGAAGAGCAAACTTTGTATCCCTTTTTAAGCATATTGCGCACATGGAGGAATATAACAATTGGCAAAGTTAAAATTTATATGGAGAAGGAGCGCAGAAAGCTAAAATTTATATATAATACATGTTACAAGTTACAAATACTCTAAATTATATATTACAAATACATTAAAAGATTCATTGTTTATGTTCATACCATCATTATCAAACACATAATAGTCTGTGGTCAAACGATCGCATTGAAAGTTTAATGAATTACAGTCGAATTTTGACAACTGGGCGACCAGAAGTTATAATTATCTCTGTTAGTTGACTAAAGAATCAAAAAAATCCATACTATCTTACATACTCTGACATGATCGAAAGAGTACAAAAACGATTTATACGTACACTGCAATATCGCTTCAATACACCCAAAATAGACTATTATAATGCATTGTACACATTCAAATACCGTACTCTCCACGAACGGCGTATCGAACTCGGAGCAGTTGTACTTTATAACTGCTCCGAGTTCGATACGCCGGGCGAGGGAGAGCGACCCGTAGCACCCCACTGTTCTATCTACCTACCGCTCGCACTAATGCCGGTGCTCGTGTACCACTACGCAGGCTTTGTGAAGATTGCGACGGAAAATTTCATTCTCTGGACATATTTGCCAGCTCAATACTTCAATGTAAACAGTCAGTTAAACGGATACTATACAACCATTAGTTCTTTGAAAGCATTGACACTATACTTTCATTTTATTCAAATCGGTGTGATGTTTTTTTTTCTTTTTATTTAATCGATATTATTATAAATGGGACGGTTGTTACTATTAATTCTATTAATGATAACTATTACAGTGAACTTTAAATGAAAGGCTGATTTCAATAATTTCAATATTTATTGATTGTTTATTAAGAATATTACTTTATTTAAAATTTAATTTAATATTTTATAAAATTTCTGAATATTTAATTATAGAAATATTAGTATTATAGAAATATTTAGGAAAGACTGAGGATATATGTACGTAGAATATTACATTCATGTGGGAATGTTAGGATATAAGTTAACTTTATTGTTAAAAAACTCTTATTTTGTATATCACTATGACTTGTATCTGTTTTTTCTCCATAGGTGATAAATAAATAAAAGTAGTATAAAACTTGGAATTTGTCACAACTTCATATTAAAGTTTGGCTTTTGTTCAAATATCTGATTTCAACAGATTTTAGTAATTATCTATTGATTACTGCTCTTAGACAAAAGTTGTGCTGTAATTATCTGTAGTAGTATCTGCTCCAATAATAAAAGGGTTGTAAAATATATATTTTACAACACTTTATTATTGGTGCAAAACATAAAAAGCATTAAGGCAAAGTATCATGGCTAATCTTGAATATATGTCTTTTAAGACTGGACCAAAGCAGCCGCGTTGCGTGCGCAATATAGCGCAATTTTTATCTATAGAAAATGTTTAAAATTACTATATTTATTTTAATGAGGATTAATGAATTGACGAAAACATCCCTAATGTTTACCCAGGCATTTTTTAACTTAAAAACATTTACCATAGCTTATCTATAAAAAACAGATAAATGTTGTCATAGATTTTTCATTTTATAGAACCTACGATTTGCCCACACATATTATTATTGTATTTGTAACATAATTTTGCCAGCATTCATCATGATACTACACAGATCAGCGGCTTTTTCTCCGACTACATTGACATTATTAACTATATCTAAAAATGTAAAACATATACACATACTATATAATGTGAGATGTCCAATCTTGATTTTTTTTTCTGCTCCATTAATCGCTTTAGGAATGCGACTGTGGAGTTGCTTGGTAGGTCACTGTCCATAATTAGGTTTATGTTTCGTTTGAATTAATGCGTGTTTTTAGTTTTATTAATAATTGATGTTATTATGTGTAATACCAACTATTATGGTCTTAGCGCTTGCACATATCCAACACTGAGGTAAACTATGGCAATCTGGAAACTATAAACTATCATATTGACAAAAGTTGTATGTCAATCGGATTAACCATTCTTTGCGTGAATTCGTAAAAAACAAACAAACTTTCATCTTTATTATATTAGTAGGATTAATCAATACTTTGAGACAATAGTCACATTTCTATTAAATTCCTACAATCTTCATTTCGACTGTACTAGATCATTATTATGATTTTTTTATATTCATTTGGAACAGATAATAATAACAACAATATTAAAGACAATATTAAAGCTTGATCCACACTATATCAGTCTCTTACACCCATATGCACCGCACACAGTCAGGACTGTCAGTTGGGCTTACTGACAGTTAAAAAGTATTTCTTTTTCTCATTAACTGTCAGTCGGGTCGGAATAAGTCTACTTTACCCAACGTGCCCTATTGCACGGTTCAATTGCTAAATTATCCATGCAAAATGGGTTTTTAACTGTTAGTAAATCAAACTGTGAGTCCTGAGCGTGTGTGGTACATACAGGCGTTACACACTCGGTTCACTCCCATTTCAATAAAAGCTCCTTATAATTCATTCAGTATTTTTGGTCGACGTTACAACTTAGATGCAAATAGAAGCTTTTCGATTGAAGGATTAGTTATAAGACATATTCTTTTTATATTATGACTCCGAAAACGACAAAAAGCGAAGGGAAACAAGAAGACGTGGATATATTTACAAGCTCAAAAATGTGAAGATGTATTTTATACACTGTATTGCCATTTGACTGATGACGAAGAAAAAATTATAAAACTAATTTCGAATAGATTCTAGCACATTTGAAATAATACTCACCATAATAAAAGCAAAAGTCATGGCGAGTCCAATCTTGGGCCGATAAAATATCCTTTGAGAGGTATCAGATTGTTACTTGATTCTGCTGAAAAATATTGTATTGAACCTGGAGCGTATTGGGCATGGCATGAAAGCATGAATCAAGCCTAACATGAGTAAATAATTGAGGATAATTTAAATTTTGCGATTGGTTTGTAGTTCAACATCAATATTATATCTATTTCCTTGCTGTGCAATTTGAAGGCTACTACCCACCTTGCCTACTGTCCTCCAAAGTCTCATCTTTCACCAATGATGCAGATTCGCTTTTTACAAATTGTACCGACTGTGATTCTTCTTGTACATGATTGATATCGATCTGAAAGACGTCAGAAGAGCCGCATATATTGTTTGAGTTTAGTATATTTGAAGCTTTTCTAAATCAAAATCTTTTTATACTTGACAAGCACGCTATGGGAGCAGCATTGAAAGTTTCTAGAACTGACCATTTATAATAATCTTATTACAAACATTCGCCGGAGTATCCATTAGTTATTGTGTAATTTCTGAATGACTTGACCGATTGACGTCATATTCACATAATATATAAATCTTGTCAAGACGAAGGTTCATTACTATATTAGTATTCGATAGAGAGCACTGTAGTCAAGTTATTGACAAATTCTTTATTTTTGGACCAAAATGACTCATGTTCACAATATATATACATGCCGGTTTAGAGCCAAAAAGAAAATCACAAAATCTAGACCCGATAGGAGTGTTTCAAAGGATGGAATAACATCTGCCGGGCCAACTACTGGAAATAAAAAAATTAAGTCAAACTTCAAAAATTGAACTTTTTGGTTTTTAAAAATTAGCAGCAATTTGAAAGTTGTATATATTATTAAGGCTTTCGTTGCAGTCTTAGTCGACAAAAAAATCACGAATAACTTCAACTGGCATTTTATGATGAAACCCTATACCGTGCCTGTTTACAACGGTTTTAATGAGTTTAAGCGTGTATGTATCAATATCGGTAGTGATCTGCGTAAAGGAATTCTCTCAACTGTAACAAGTAAAAATAATACCAATGCTGTATGGCTCATGATAAACACTAACACGAGTCCCACCATACATGCAGCATGCTCTTATTGAAGCTCATACTTAATTTCAAGGTGGAGATGGAAGGTTATCTTATCTCAATGTATCTCTTTTTCTGACAATGCTCTCATATCAAATCCACTTTTCATACCAGGTCTGAGAAAATTTCATTTTTGTTCCAGACAAATGATGACTCGGCAATGTAAAATTTTACAGTTAACTCATGAGGCTCCAATATAGAATATTTACAAATGAATTCAATTTTTCAAGTTGTATAGAGTTGAATTTTCCGCAATTCCCAATGTTATCTTGCTATATAATAGTCCTAACAGTATTGTTATTGACTAGAAATGATCTCTAAGATGGCGGCTTATTAAAGTCAAAATCTTGTGCTTTATATTTTTAGAACCATCACTTGCACATTCTGCGAAAACTGTATCTTCAACAAAAATGTTCACCAATTTCTATACGTCTCATTAAGATTTCTAGTTTATTGGAATTTGTACTGAACACAATGACAAAAATGAACCTTACCGATAGACACATTTATGCAAACGAATCTCCCTTAATAGTTAGATAATGAAACCATTGTTTAAGTAAATATAAAAAACCACATATGCAGAAGTATGAAGTTAAGTATATTTACAAAAGTTTACATGTAGAAATGCAATGACAAGAAAAGACAGTCATATTCGTTTCACATATGTAGAAAGGTGTAGAAATTTAAGATCACATTATTAGACAGAACTTTCTGGCAAAACTAATATTTTCAGAACTTAGAACACGAGCAGTCAAGGGCATAAATCTCCATATAATGGATTGTATGATGAACTGTTAGTATTATTTAAAACTGTATATCAATGTTGTTTAATGGTTTACTTCAATATCTACGGTCCCTGGAAACGTCTCATTCATTTCTGTCTTTACAGTCGTCGTATGTGACTGCTCCTCGCTGATATTGTTAAGCTCCATTGTGATAACTGTAACATTATAATAATAAAATCCGACTTAAAGTTGCAATAAAAATAAATTCATTCATATTCGTCGAAAAAATACTACCATTGAAATGACGGCGTAAGTCCGATTTAGCAGAATTACGATTTTCCTGTTTTTTTTAAATATGTTGTTTTTAAAGAAAGAACAGACATCAGAAAGGACATATTTAAAAATTACAGCTCCGACTAGACTATTTCATTATGAAAAATTGATTTGAAATATGCATTTACTATGGAAAAAATGCCCGTCAGTTGGTTGTCAAACATAAATTTTATAAGGATTAAGTCTGGTTTAGCGAAATAACCTAACTGCGCATTTTAATTTTTTTATTTTTTAGGTTTGTTTATTTAAATCAATTCACGTTTTTAAAAGAATATACATAAAAAACATGATTATTTCATTAAAAAAAATTTTTTATAACCTCTCGTGTTAAACATTTATGTCAATTCCTCTTTGTATATACATATTCTGTGTTTAGTGTCATTAAGAATGGCAATTAAGTCGGAAACTTATAACTTACGCTTCTATGAAAAACCGCATTTTTGTATGGGAACTTTTTCAAATCACTTTTCTTAATAAAATAATCGCGACCGAGCCCTAAAATGTACTTTATTTTTTACTGATATGAAAAAAAGGGGGAAATTCGCATTTTCGCTAAAACAGACTTGTTCCCGTGTTTGTATTTGCAAATTCAATGTTTAGTATTGCTAAGAATGGCAATTAAGTCGAAAAACTTATAACCTATACTTCCTTAACAAAGTAAACTTTTGTATAGGAACTTTTCTCAAATCACTGCGACCTACTTTTTATAAACACTCCTTTTTTCAATTAAAACAAAAAAAATAGGAAATTCACATTTTTGCAAAACAATACTAATTCACTGCTAAAATAAGAATATTGTTTTTAACTACTCCCACGAACAAATCGAAAATTTTGAAACAATTGTTTCTTGTAATGTAAATATTAGAGTTGGAATGAATATTCGGCAATTGTTCCGTATTCGATGTATTCAGCCAAATTTTTAGTATTCACCCAAATACCAAATAGAAGGAATATGCGATACTAAGATGAATTTATATAAAAATAAGGAAACGAACCCCAAAAACTTAAAGAAGCAAAAGAATCGTACAGAGGGATCACTTTTGATGTTTCTAATTTGAATTGACAGTTGACATTTCACAGTTGTTTCTTTATCTTATTCTTTTATTTTATGGCATTTTGTAGCTAGATAACGGCCCTGTGTTAATGTCAAGTAAAAGCGAATCGTGCACGAAACAATTGTATTAAAAATTTAATCGATGATTTCTAGTGAAAGAAATTAAACATAGCCTCACACAGTGCCGATTTTAGTCATAATTTAATTAATAATTAGGTAATTGCAACGTGCGAAAGTATTAAATATAACGCCTACGAACTCAAAATGATTATGTATGATTTTTCGTATTACACTGGCATGCAACGTACCTTTACAGTTAAAAAGAAAAAAGGGGAGTGTTGCATTAAAAATAATTTACACTACTAAAGTGAAGACGAGGAAAGAGATTGTGGCGTTAGTACGTGATAATCTAGTAATAATGTTGTGTTAGATTAAGAAGTTAGAAAGTTATGTTGCGGAAATTGTATGTTGATAGATTTTATCCTGTGATGTGGAGATTATGTGAATCAGTAATGGTATGGAGTTGGTTTTCTGTGACTGTGAGATAGTGAGTGGTGAAGTATATATTTT
Organism: Druceiella hillmani; assembly: GCA_039881145.1. Classification (NCBI taxonomy): domain Eukaryota; kingdom Metazoa; phylum Arthropoda; class Insecta; order Lepidoptera; family Hepialidae; genus Druceiella; species Druceiella hillmani. The sequence goes on from JAYKKI010000019.1 coordinate 36,552,304, forward strand.
TTGGTGTGAGGACAATTTACCTAATTTAGCAAAATAATTCAAAGTTAAAATTAATTTTAAATCTATCGTCAATGGTTTATTGCTTAGACCTCGTAAATTCGTCGCAAGTCTTATTCTCGTCGTAAATTCGAAGCAAGGTCTTCCCATATCGTCCCAATCTTCAGTTTTCTGTTGAGTATCATCGAATAGGTGTCCTCGTTTTCTTAAAATGAATTTTTCATTTTTCTTCCAATATTCTGTTTGTCTACTGTTTTTTTGTGATGCCTCATTAGTATTTCTAACACTAGTTCTCATTAGTATTTCTAACACTACCAGAAACTACAATTGGAAAAAAAGTACAAGGAACTTAAGGAGTCGGAAAGGATTAAGAGTTTCTGAATCTCAATATGCCAAGTATACCACAAAGTCTCCACAGTATTCTTACATTCCTCAGAGAATATAAGGTGGTCCTTTGGAAGACTAAAGTATGCACATCGAACGTAGCTGAGCAATAAAATGCTGCACTAACATAGCTATCTTGAAAGGTCTTTGAAAAGTCTGCGTATATTCTCATGTAATTCATCCGATAGTTATTCATAATGGAATTGAAAAGCGTGCTGGAATTTGAGGAGCTCTTGCAAAACCCAAGATACAAACATACGTTTGGTCTGTCCATTGTCGTATCAGATGGGGTAGTATAAACAGGGAGCAAGGGTTGTTTATTACAATGGGTTTTCGAGGGACTTGACTTTTTGAAGCTGATCGTGAGAAGAGGATGAGACCTGAAATGTCACAAAAATATTATTATCAGTAATCGTAATGGTCGGGATGGAGGGTCAGTTTTGGCTGGAGAATACAGCACTTTCAGGAAATGCCGATCAGTTAAATATTATCGACGGGGAGGTCGAGAAGTGTCAACACGCTCTACTTCTAAGGCATTTATGGATTATGGACTTATGGTGTTAGATTTTCCACACTATGGATTTATGGTACTGGATTCATCGCATCCACCTCCTCAGAATCCTGGCGAACTCAGAATTTGAGACTAAATGTGGGCCAATTTGACGGAGTTTTTTCGATATAGGGTAATGAAGGAATGACCCATGATCCAGACGACTGCTTTTCAGATAAATGTATATCAATTTTAGAGTTGTCGGCTAAGAAACCCGCCATACTCCAAAAACCGTACGGAAAATCTTCACGTTGTTCTAGCGTCGTACAATTATATGTTCAATGTAAGTGTTCAAGGATTGTATCAAGTCCTGGACCATGTCAAGAAACTTAGTGTCGGGAAAAATAGGAGTGATTTAGTAATTGTAGAAGATGTAAACACCGGAATGGACAGGCAGTTTTCTTTCACCAGATGTTTCTAATTTGCGCAGAATTTCATATTAAGTTATATATAAAATACCAAAAGGTTCAATGTGTTACTACCAAAAGTCACTTTGGAGTAATGGACATTTGTGTTCTGCAATTATTTGTGAACAAGAAATTGTAATGTGTGTATTGTCAAGACGGCCACAGATAAGAAGCGATAGACTGTATGGCTTTGAAAACGTTGTAAGGTAAGTGAGTATGACATGATCGCCGTGTCCGCATTTCGCTGCGTCTGAGGTCAATAGAAATCACTATGTGTTTTTATTATTTATCAATGTTAATTATTGTTCGCTCTTATGCGGCGTTCGCTCATTACAGCTTGGTGAGCCAAATATTAAAACTGCAATATTGTAAAGCAATATTGTGAATATAACTAATTTCCGAAATCAAATATTTTCGTTAGACTGTAAAAATTTATAAACCTTCTAAATAGCTGACGCTCCAAATAATAATTATTTGAAATATTTGCAAACATCTCGACATTATTTTATTACTCTCTAAAGTCATATTCTGACAAACGTTTGACTAATTTTTAGAACAGTGGAAGATTAATTAGAAAGGAATTTTGTTTAAAAGTAGGTAGAATACGAAAGCTTAATGTAAGTCAAGATGATTTAATATTATTTGGTGTAACGTTTGAAGTCTATTGCGGAAAGTTGTCGAATCTTATGTTCTAAAAAATTTGCCACACTTTCATATTGAAAATACGTTTATTATTATTTCTAAAATAATAAATGGTCTAAATATTTGAATGACTGTCTGTGCAATGTTATCCTTTCACTTTTACTAGTAGTAGAATTTATAAATTTTTACATCGCAAAAGGTGGCATTTTGATGTGTTTGTCTAAAATAAAACACAGAAAATAAATCCAAACTTATTGGCACGGAATACAATTGAGAGAATTAAGCTACATTAATTTTGAGTCATTCGTAACACTACTAGAACAGTGCCATTTTATTTATCTGTCATAATTGCTTTTTGTTATGCAAAATTATTTTTTTCATTACTTTACATAAATTCCAAGCAATTTATAAAATAACCGATAGTAATCTTTCTGTCCCATTGTCGCTGGTACAAAGATATGTCAAATGAATGGAAGATCTGTCAAATAGGCCTCAAACGGGCCGACTGTTGTTAGTTAACTGTATATAAGTTAGAATCTGTACGGTGAACTGTAAAACGACGCGGTTGTGTTTGATTTATCTCATTGGCCATTTATTATTTATATTCCAAGTTTCACTGCCTATTAAATCCAACAGTTTATTTTAGTTCTGTGCTAAATATTGTAATACCCGTATGTTATAAGATGTATGTCGTCCGTAATTAATCTTTTGTTTGGTAAGTGTTTACGTTTTGTTACAACCTTCTCTATTATAACAAAAAGCCACGTACATATATACGAGCAGCAGAAGTACGGCGATTAGACAGGTTTTAGTATATCTCGCAAGAAAACAGAATTTTATTCTAATCCGGATCATATTTTTTCGTGCACAATTCCTCTGTTACTTTCATAACGAACTTGAATTACGAAAGCGATCCAAAAATTTAACAGTAAGTGTGTCAAAACTGGGTTATCCAAAAATTAGCATTTTGTCAAAATTAATTTTTCATTGTTTGCTTTTATTTCGATGAAAGAAAACTTATGCTAAACTTCGGTTTGAAATGTGTACTAAGTTTTTTTCATGGTTTGTTGAAAAAAATGAATTTAAACATTTTTTGTAAATGAATTATGTTTTTCCAATAGATTATTGGTTATAGTATTTTCGTTTTCCTTCACTTTTTTTGTCACGAAAGCTAAATATATAAATAAGAACAGAAATTATTGAATATTAAACATAAAACGCCAAGAAAACGTAAAATAGTGAAATAAGTAAAAAACTAGCATGATAAGTTGTTAGAAATCTTACAATAATTTATTATCGTAGTGAAAGCACATTTCCAATAATTCTCTTTATAAAATTAACTGTGATCGATTGGTCTTTGTAACTGTTAAATATGTTGTTCATGAGCGTTATTTTGATTTGAAAAATAAATAAAAAATCCAAAATATACTTTTTTTAAATTATGCTTGTAGTCAATAGAATTTAGGGACGTTTCCATTACGAAAGTGGACAATTCCGTTTGCTACTTATGTGGCTGAAGCTACCATATGGAAGAGAAATGGTGGTAACAACTAGTTAGATAAAATTTGAATGATTGCTGAATGAATGATGCACTAAAATTATTTTTAATATAAAAATTCCTTAGATAATATACACTTAAGAAAATAACATTTATTTAGAAATATTTGTATATCATTTTATTGGTAAACAGAATATAAGAACAGAACAGAATATAAAAACAGAAAAAAAGCTATTAAATCACGGAATACATTGTATTTTAATGGGTTCTCAGCTCATTTATACCGTATAAAAGTGTTTCGGGTTTAAAAAATTCGGGAAAATGCCACACGGCATTTTCCACATTTCTTTAAAAATATTCTTTTACTTTATTGTCATTAATTTTAATGTAGTTCTTTGCTCCTTTCAACTGCATGAGGGTTTCCTTTGTAGCATTAATCGTTTTATAACAATTACCAAAATGTTTTAGAAATATTTTTTTATTTTCATATTATTAAACAAACAGCTAACAATAGAAAAAAGTGACTATATTAGGGATAATTTAAATTTTAATGTATTTTTCAGCTCATTTAAACAGCATAAGGGTTTCTTTGTAGCATTAGCGGTTTACTTTTTTGTTTTTAATAATTATCAGAATTTTTTTAGACATATTTGTCTAATATTTAATTTTTAAAATTACATCTAACAGCAGAAAAAATATTACTGGGTTTATCAAAATGTATAATTTATCAAAATTGGTGAATTCCCTATTTAACCCTATTTTAAAATTTAACAGTAAAACTTGAAAACTCTTTATACGCTGTGACAGTGAACTAGAAAATAGTTTAAAATAGCCGTGTCCTGTTGTAGAAATTTTTATTATTTTCCAATACGGCTATTGAATATTTAAAAATCAATACATATTTCAAAAAGATGTTGTTATTTAATTGTCGTAAACAACGAAACAGATAATTGTAACGTACAACTCAAATATAATTTAAAAGTAAACAATAATGCCTGAAACATCTTTATATGTTGTAAAAATAAGGGAAGGAACATTAAAAGAGGCGTGTTCCCTAATCTAGTAACTATTTTTCCATTCTTAGATATCCATTTAACGATAAAATAATAAACAAATATTTCTAAATAATTTTGGTAATTGCTATAAATAATTCAACCTGCAACAACTTTATGTGGTACAAATGAGCTGAAAAACACATCAGTAAAGCCATATTCCTTAATAAAATAACATTTTCTATTCTTAGAAGTCTACTTAACAATAAAATTACAGATAAATATTTAAAAAAAAATGATGGTAATAGTTGTAAACAAGAAGCCGCTACTGCTATAAAGGAAACTCTTATGAGGTTTAAACAAATTTAACGTGAGGTGTCGTGGAACACCCGGTTGGAACGCTATATATTATATATGAAATCTATATTATATACAAGAATAAAAACATCTCAGCATAATAAAAGATTCGCTATATCATAGATATTAAAAATTAATAAATTACAATAAATTGTCGGCATATTTGTTTATTTTCATTAATTAATTAAACTTTATTTAGATTGTTTCAGTAAATTTAACAATTCATTATATTCCTTTAAATTTTTGAAATATTTAAATTTAAAATAAAATAATTAAAATAAATATAAATAAGTTTTCATTTTTAATATAACTAAATTTCATTTTAAAAGTAATTTTAAATTTTTTTTAAAAAAAAAATTAGAATAACTAACCTTAAAAAATATAAAATATGAAATTTTAATTTTTATATCTTAAAAATTATAAATTAAATTTAAACCTGAATTAATTTTAAATTTGTTTGATTTAATAAATAAATTTTTAGAATAATAAAATTTAATGCTAAAATTAATCTTAAATTTAATTTATTTTTTGAAACAATTAAGTATAACCTTAAAATTAACTTTACATTTAATTTCATTAATTTAATAATAAAAAATTAAAATAATTAAATAAGAAAAATTTAGATATAAAAATTATTTCGAATTTTAGATTAAAATAATTAAATAGAATTAATTGGTAGAATAATAAATTTAATCTTTAAATTAATTTTAAATTTAATTCAATTTTGAAATAATTAAAATAAAAATATTTTAATTTTAAGATGCCTGAATTTTAATTTTTAATAGAATTAAATCTAAAATTAATTTTAACATAAATTTTAAAATATATTTTTTTTTATTTCATCAAACAATCTAAATAAAGTTTAATTAACAATTTAAAATAAATGAATATGCTGACAATTTATTATCAATGATAGAGTAATAATGAAGTAAATGAACTTGCCGAAAATATATTGTAATTTGTAAATTAATATTTAATAATATATAAAGTAATAATTTATAATGCAAATAAATACATACCGAATTGGAAATGGTCTGGCAGTTGATTGGCTTACAAAAGAAAGCAGTAGAAAAAAAAATACATTGACATTTGAAGTAAATATGATCTGTGTTTCACATGAGAGACAAAGCTCATTGCAAGGTGATTTTTATTGGTCATTTTCGCTGTTGTAAATATCAATTTAAATAATATTTACACTTATTTAGAATAAAGGTTATACAGCTCACCTTGCACAATGCTTACTGCTCGAATGAATACTCGCAACTGGTAATCGCACGAACATATAACCGTATATAATAGAAAGAGATAGAGAGAAAAGAGACAGAGAGAAAGAGAGAGGAAGGTCGCCTGGAGGGGGTTATCACTTTTTTCTTACGTGACAATTCTACCAATTTGCTCTACTGTTAGTCACGTAAAAGAACGTCGTTCCAATGACAGACAAATACTTAAAATAAAATTATGATAATTGTTAAAAACCAGAAACTACAAAAGGAAGCTCTTATGAGGTTTAAATGACCTGAGAAATACATTAAAATTGGCGTGTCCCCGAATATAGTAACTTTTTTTCATGCGGAGATGTCTATTTATCAATAAAATAACAGACAATAATTTAAAAAAATGATGGTAATGGTTATAAACAAGAAATCGCCGATGCTACAAAGGAAGCTGTTATGCTGTTTAAATGAACTGAGAAATTCATTAAAATTGTTGTATCCCCTAATATAGTCGCTTTTTTACATTTTTAGATGTCTGTTTAATAGTAAAATAAGAGACAAATAATTAAAAAAAATTGCGGTAATTGTTATAAACAAGAAACAGCCAATGCTACAAAGAAAGCTCTTATGCTGTTTAAATGAGCTGAGAAATTCATTAAAATTCGCGTATCCCCTAATATAGTCGCTTTTTTACATTTTTAGATGTCTGTTTAATAGTAAAATAAGAGACAAATAATTTTAAAAAATTGCAGTAATTGTTATAAACAAGAAACAGCCAATGCTACAAAGAAAGCTCTTATGCTGTTTAAATGAGCTGAGAAATTCATTAAAATTGGCGTATCCCCTAATATAGTCGCTTTTTTACATTTTTAGATGTCTGTTTAATAGTAAAATAAAAGACAAATAATTTAAAAAAATTGTGGTAATTGTTATGAACAAGAAATCACCAATGCTACAAAGAAAGCTCTTATGCTGTTTAAATGAGCTGAGAAATTCATTAAAATTGGTGTATCTCCTAATATAGTCGCTTTTTTACATTCTTAGATATTTGTTTAATAGTAAAATAAGAGACAAATAATTTTAAAGAACTGTGGTAATTGTTATAAACAAGAATACACCAATGCTACAAAGGAAGCTCTTATGCTGTTTAAATGAGCTGAGAAATTCATTAAAATTGTTGTATCCCCTAATATAGTCGCTTTTTTACATTTTTAGATATTTGTTTAATAGTAAAATAAGAGACAAATAATTTTAAAGAACTGTGGTAATTGTTATAAACAAGAATACACCAATGCTACAAAGGAAGCTCTTATGCTGTTTAAATGAGCTGAGAAATTCATTAAAATTGTTGTATCCCCTAATATAGTCGCTTTTTTACATTTTTAGATATTTGTTTAATAGTAAAATAAGAGACAAATAATTTTAAAGAACTGTGGTAATTGTTATAAACAAGAATACACCAATGCTACAAAGGAAGCTCTTATGCTGTTTAAATGAGCTAAGAAATTCATTAAAATTGTTGTATCCCCTAATATAGTCGCTTTTTTACATTTTTAGATGTCTGTTTAATAGTAAAATAAGAGACAAATAATTTAAAAAAATTGCGGTAATTGTTATAAACAAGAAACAGCCAATGCTACAAAGAAAGCTCTTATGCTGTTTAAATGAGCTGAGAAATTCATTAAAATTCGCGTATCCCCTAATATAGTCGCTTTTTTACATTTTTAGATGTCTGTTTAATAGTAAAATAAGAGACAAATAATTTTAAAAAATTGCAGTAATTGTTATAAACAAGAAACAGCCAATGCTACAAAGAAAGCTCTTATGCTGTTTAAATGAGCTGAGAAATTCATTAAAATTCGCGTATCCCCTAATATAGTCGCTTTTTTACATTTTTAGATGTCTGTTTAATAGTAAAATAAGAGACAAATAATTTAAAAAAATTGCGGTAATTGTTATAAACAAGAAACAGCCAATGCTACAAAGAAAGCTCTTATGCTGTTTAAATGAGCTGAGAAATTCATTAAAATTCGCGTATCCCCTAATATAGTCGCTTTTTTACATTTTTAGATGTCTGTTTAATAGTAAAATAAGAGACAAATAATTTTAAAAAATTGCAGTAATTGTTATAAACAAGAAACAGCCAATGCTACAAAGAAAGCTCTTATGCTGTTTAAATGAGCTGAGAAATTCATTAAAATTGTTGTATCCCCTAATATAGTCGCTTTTTTACATTTTTAGATGTCTGTTTAATAGTAAAATAAAAGACAAATAATTTAAAAAAATTGTGGTAATTGTTATGAACAAGAAATCACCAATGCTACAAAGAAAGCTCTTATGCTGTTTAAATGAGCTGAGAAATTCATTAAAATTGGTGTATCTCCTAATATAGTCGCTTTTTTACATTCTTAGATATTTGTTTAATAGTAAAATAAGAGACAAATAATTTTAAAGAACTGTGGTAATTGTTATAAACAAGAATACACCAATGCTACAAAGGAAGCTCTTATGCTGTTTAAATGAGCTGAGAAATTCATTAAAATTGTTGTATCCCCTAATATAGTCGCTTTTTTACATTCTTAGATATTTGTTTAATAGTAAAATAAGAGACAAATAATTTTAAAGAACTGTGGTAATTGTTATAAACAAGAATACACCAATGCTACAAAGGAAGCTCTTATGCTGTTTAAATGAGCTGAGAAATTCATTAAAATTGTTGTATCCCCTAATATAGTCGCTTTTTTACATTTTTAGATATTTGTTTAATAGTAAAATAAGAGACAAATAATTTTAAAGAACTGTGGTAATTGTTATAAACAAGAATACACCAATGCTACAAAGGAAGCTCTTATGCTGTTTAAATGAGCTGAGAAATTCATTAAAATTGTTGTATCCCCTAATATAGTCGCTTTTTTACATTTTTAGATATTTGTTTAATAGTAAAATAAGAGACAAATAATTTTAAAGAACTGTGGTAATTGTTATAAACAAGAATACACCAATGCTACAAAGGAAGCTCTTATGCTGTTTAAATGAGCTAAGAAATTCATTAAAATTGTTGTATCCCCTAATATAGTCGCTTTTTTACATTTTTAGATGTCTGTTTAATAGTAAAATAAGAGACAAATAATTTAAAAAAATTGCGGTAATTGTTATAAACAAGAAACAGCCAATGCTACAAAGAAAGCTCTTATGCTGTTTAAATGAGCTGAGAAATTCATTAAAATTGGCATATCCCCTAATATAGTCGCATTTTTACATTTTTAGATGTCTGTTTAATAGTAAAATAAGAGACAAATAATTAAAAAAAATTGCGGTAATTGTTATAAACAAGAAACAGCCAATGCTACAAAGAAAGCTCTTATGCTGTTTAAATGAGCTGAGAAATTCATTAAAATTCGCGTATCCCCTAATATAGTCGCTTTTTTACATTTTTAGATGTCTGTTTAATAGTAAAATAAGAGACAAATAATTTTAAAAAATTGCGGTAATTGTTATAAACAAGAAACAGCCAATGCTACAAAGAACGCTCTTATGCTGTTTAAATGAGCTGAGAAATTCATTAAAATTCGCGTATCCCCTAATATAGTCGCTTTTTTACATTTTTAGATGTCTGTTTAATAGTAAAATAAGAGACAAATAATTTTAAAAAATTGCGGTAATTGTTATAAACAAGAAACAGCCAATGCTACAAAGAAAGCTCTTATGCTGTTTAAATGAGCTGAGAAATTCATTAAAATTGGCGTATCCCCTAATATAGTCGCTTTTTTACATTTTTAGATGTCTGTTTAATAGTAAAATAAGAGACAAATAATTAAAAAAAATTGCGGTAATTGTTATAAACAAGAAACAGCCAATGCTACAAAGAAAGCTCTTATGCTGTTTAAATGAGCTGAGAAATTCATTAAAATTCGCGTATCCCCTAATATAGTCGCTTTTTTACATTTTTAGATGTCTGTTTAATAGTAAAATAAGAGACAAATAATTTTAAAAAATTGCGGTAATTGTTATAAACAAGAAACAGCCAATGCTACAAAGAACGCTCTTATGCTGTTTAAATGAGCTGAGAAATTCATTAAAATTCGCGTATCCCCTAATATAGTCGCTTTTTTACATTTTTAGATGTCTGTTTAATAGTAAAATAAGAGACAAATAATTTTAAAAAATTGCGGTAATTGTTATAAACAAGAAATCACCAATGCTACAAAGAAAGCTCTTATGCTGTTTAAATGAGCTGAGAAATTCATTAAAATTGGCGTATCCCCTAATATAGTCGCTTTTTTACATTTTTAGATGTCTGTTTAATAGTAAAATAAAAGACAAATAATTTAAAAAAATTGTGGTAATTGTTATAAACAAGAAATCACCAATGCCACAAAGGAAGCTCTTATGAGGTTTAAATGACCTGAGAAATACATTAAAATTGGCGTGTCCCCGAATATAGTAACTTTTTTTCATGCGGAGATGTCTATTTATCAATAAAATAACAGACAATAATTTAAAAAAATGATGGTAATGGTTATAAACAAGAAATCGCCGATGCTACAAAGGAAGCTGTTATGCTGTTTAAATGAACTGAGAAATTCATTAAAATTGTTGTATCCCCTAATATAGTCGCTTTTTTACATTTTTAGATGTCTGTTTAATAGTAAAATAAGAGACAAATAATTAAAAAGAATTGTGGTAATTGTTATAAACAAGAAACAGCCAATGCTACAAAGGAAGCTCTTATGCTGTTTAAATAAGCTGAGAAATTCATTAAAATTGGTGTATCCTCTAATATAGTCGCTTTTTTATATTCTTAGGTATCTGTTTAATAGTAAAATAAGAGACAAATAATTTTAAAAAATTGTGGTAATTCTTATAAACAAGAAATCACCAATGCTACAAAGGAAGCTCTTATGCTGTTTAAATGAGCTATAATATAAATGAGTATAATCTTTAAATGAGCTATAATATAGTCGCTTTTTTACATTCTTAGATGTCTTGTTTAATAGTAAAATAAGAGACAAATAATTTTAAAAAATTGTGGTAATTGTTATAAACAAGAAATCACCAATGCTACAAAGGAAGCTCTTATGCTGTTTAAATGAGCTATAATATAAATGAGTATAATCTTTAAATGAGCTATAATATAGTCGCTTTTTTACATTTTTAGATGTCTGTTTAATAGTAAAATAAGAGACAAATAATTTTAAAAAATTGTGGTAATTGTTATGAACAAGAAATCACCAATGCTACAAAGGAAGCTCTTATGCTGTTTAAATGAGCTATAATATAAATGAATATAATCTTTAAATGAGCTATAATATAGTCGCTTTTTTACATTTTTAGATGTCTGTTTAATAGTAAAATAAGAGATAAATAATTAAACAAAATTGTGGTAATTGTTATGAACAAGAAATCACCAATGCTACAAAGGAAGCTCTTATGCTGTTTAAATGAGCTATAATATAAATGAGTATAATCTTTAAATGAGCTATAATATAGTCGCTTTTTTACATTTTTAGATGTCTGTTTAATAGTAAAATAAGAGACAAATAATTTTAAAAAATTGTGGTAATTGTTATGAACAAGAAATCACCAATGCTACAAAGGAAGCTCTTATGCTGTTTAAATGAGCTGAGAAATTCATTAAAATTGTTGTATCCCCTAATATAGTCGCTTTTTTACATTTTTAGATGTCTGTTTAATAGTAAAATAAGAGATAAATAATTAAACAAAATTATGGTAATTGTTATAAACAAGAAATCACCAATGCCACAAAGGAAGCTCTTATGCTGTTTAAATGTAAAATTGGCGTGTCCCGAATATAGTAACTTTTTTCCATGCGGAACTGACTATTTATTAATAAAATAACAGACAGTAATTTAAAAAATGATTGTAATGGTTATAAACAAGAAACTGCCAGTGCTACAAGGGAAGCTCTTATGCGGTTTAAATGAGCTGGCAAATTCATTAAAATTCGTGTGGCCCCTGATATATTAACTTTTATTCCCATTCTTATATGTCTATTTAACAATAGAGTAATAGACGAATATGTAAGTCAAAAAATATGAATGTTTACGTAAATTATCTAAGGAATCTTTATATTAAAAATAATTTTATTAGTGCACCGTGTGTTCATTAAATTTTGTCTGCATATTGGACACTACTTTTTTCCTCCATATGGTAGCTTCAGCTGCATTGGCTACTTAAATATATTTCCTATGTGGGCCAGTTGTACAGACATATTTTAAAAGGACTCGTTCCACTCATCAAACTGAATTTATAATATATTTTAAATGTGAAAAAACCTAACCGTTTCCAAGATAATCGTCCAAATGTTAAATTATACATCCAAATATTAAAGAAATTTCAATTTTTAGGGTTCCATATTTCAAAAGAAACAATGGAATCCTTATAAGATCATTCACATGTCTGTCTGTCTGTATATTACAGCGATTCTCCCTATGCTTGTAGAAAATATATCGATATTTTTAATTCGCTATATTGATATTATTTGGAGATATTTAATATTTCGATATATCAAAATACAATATCAAGTATCGGAAATGTATCAAGATCGATATGTTTTTCCAATGACGACACTAAACTCTGTTGTCCGCAGCAAGCAACAATTCAATTTCAACCTCAACCACAAATGGTATACTTAGCGAACTGAAACAATATCTAGACCAGCCCATAATACCCAGAAAAGAGAATGCAGTAAGGTTTGATAGTCGCCATTTTACCCCGCTCCTCACAAAAATAGCTCTAAAATATTTGATACATACTGCGTCCTCGGTTTTATAGGAGAGAATGGCATCTACTGTAAATCTTACGTAACCAATAACAGAAGTCATCTTACAGCAGAACACATCAAGCTAAGAGTTTTCATTTTGTCTCCGTCAGAAAAAATATTGGTTTGCCTCAGTGATTGTTTGAATAATACTACATATTTGAACAAAAAAATAATGTTTACCTAGGCTAAGTTTCATCAATATTTTAACAATACAAGAAAATTATTCTTGTTCATGTTTTTAATTTCAGATTTTATATATTTTCTTGATTTATTAAAAGAAATGTTCATTGATTGGTACTTATTTAGTAATTTGAGATTGTACTAAACTAGAGCAAATATTATCTTTAAAGTCATACCAATATATCAATATTTTGATATTTCTTTTTCGATATATAGAAAACGATATCGATATTCTTAAAATATATCGATACAATGTATATCCATGTTTTGTGGCATTTCCCACTTCCCTAATTCTCCCTAAAAACATTTTCGTTGTAGAATCTTGAAATTTGACATAGTAATAAAACATAGGAAGCCGCATAGGTCTCAATAGCTAATTCTTAAAAGTATTTATATGGTAATTTTATAGTAATATTTGAAAAAAATTTCCTTTATTCCACGTATAATACTTATATTTAAAAACATTTTTCCAATACTTAAGTTGTACCCCGTTTTTTACATTTTTTTTTATAATTTTAAGTAGTATATCTCCAAACATATACTTATAAATAGCTAAAAATATGGCCACATACCCCATTTTTTCAAAAATGTGAAAAACAATTTTAAGAAGTCTGCGCGAAGGTTGTAGGAAAATGATTTTCGTAGACCTTGTAATTTTTATAATATGAACACAATGTTTTTACGTCTGAAAGATATAGTAAGCAGTATAATATGTTATGAAAAATCAATATTCGTAATAGGAATAATATGTATCCTTAAATGTTTATAAATGCTTAATTGTGCAAGGAATCCTCGCAGCACGAGTTCCACTCATACTCGACGGGACTTTTTTTATAAAATCATTTCACTATGTCGAATCTCAAAAAACAAAAATTTTAAATTAATTTCAAAAGACTCTTTATTCCTTTAAGGCACTGTTGGTAATTCCCCAAGGAACCAATCATATGGGCAAGTGTTGTGGGTAGCATCTGACGCAATGACCATAATATTTTGTGTTTAAATCTTTGCTTAATGCAGTTAATGACATATATCTATTACAATAAATATAAAATAAACATTTTTTTCTTGACATACACTCCACAGACTATTGAAAAAGAAATACTTGAAATGACAAAAAATTCACAGCTCAAAACTCATTCAGCCAATCTTGCATTTTAAAATTCTTTAGTAATAATTTCTGTGTGACTGTTTGAACATAGACTATTATGTGTTTGACATTGACAGTATGAACGTAAACAATGAATCTTAATGTATTTATAATATATAATGTATTGGTAAAACAAATATATATCAATTTTGGCTTTCTGCACTCGTTCTCCATATAAACTTTAACTGTGCCAAATCTCACACTCCCGCTTACGCTCAATATGCTTAAAAAGGGGTACAAGTTTTTTCTTTCTTAATAAGTAATCCGCAAACAGAATTTTTTATTTTGTTGCTATGTCTCGGTTATCAGCTAACCTATATCTGCTGGACTCAGTTCATCTATAAATCAATCCGATATTTTCAAAATTAATTCCCTTAAGTAATTAATGACACATTCTCTCCAGTGTCAAAATTCCTCACAGTACTATCTGATTTGATTCGACATTACATAGAATAAATGTTCAAACCTCCTCAGATGTCAGCCAGGATTCTCCAAATGCCAACTCTTTGGTCAACCCCGTCGGAATAACTGGGAAAACTGAAGGCGGATATTTACAGATGTATTAAAGAATTGATCGGGTGACTATGTTGGTAAGTTTTTGTGCTGGATGTTTGTATCCTGAATTAGATATTTCCAGCTTTCAAATAACGCAAAGAATAAGGAATTTGGTGGTATTTTTTATGAGATATATACTTATTTAAGTGTGCTAACATGGCGAACGTGTGGTGAATTTCGCACCGACTATATTGTTTCTGACTCATTATACTTTTTGCTGTCTCATTGTACGAATCTTTTCTCACGTTGTAGTCTAACTTTCTAGATTAAACAACTTGTCTTTGACCTGGATAAATCAAGATCGAATTTCATTCTTACCTACTGCAAAGGCATAATACGAAAAATATTTAATTTCCGTTTTCATTGTAGACCTTTTTCAGATTCAAGTCTGAGTGATCTCTAGTTATTAAAAACCTAGGAAGTAAAATTCTTAATTACTGGTGTATAATATTTCCAGATATCTTTCTGGCTGTTATCAGAGTCAGATCTATGGCTGAATGTGAGTTAGACAAGTTTTAAATTATTAAAATAACTATTCTATTCTCTAAATAATCTGAACGTAACGTTCAGATTATTAAATTATCAAAGTCAATTGTCCATTATTATTACAACTTTTTAGCAACTACCTACGAACTCTTTCTTTAAGCAATTATATCTGTGAACTGTAGTTGGATTGTGTGTATACCATAGGCTTATTATACAGACCACTCCAATTTCCAATGCTCTGTCAGCCAAGTTGTATTGTTTATGTACGTGAAAATTTATTATAGGACAAGTTTAGTGATGTTCAGCAAAATCAACAAGGATGTCGATAACCTTTGCATATTTTTAACAGAGTCTAATTTGAATCATATAAATTTGTCTACACAACAGAACCAAAACAATTTTGAATTGAATCTATTTTAAGGTATATTGTTATGATTTTATATGAATTTTTAAAATGTACGATGAATATAACTAAAAATATTCCACGAGGTATATTGTTATGATTTTACATACATTTTTAAAATGTACGACGAATCAAACTAAAAATATTGCACGAGGTATATTGTTCTGATTTTACATACATTTTTAAAATGTACGACGAATCAAACTAAAAATATTGCATGAGGTATATTGTTATGATTTTACATACATTTTTAAAATGGATGGATGAATGTAACTAAAAATATTACACGAGGTACATAGTTATGATTTTACATACATTTTTAAAATGTACGATGAATCTAACTAAAAATATTGTACGAGGTATATTGTTATGATTTTTCATATATTTTTAAAATGTACGATGAATCTGACTAATAATATTGTACGAGGTATATTGTTATGATTTTTACATACATTCTTGAAATGTACGATGAATTTAATTAAAAATGTTGAACGAGGTATATTGTTATGATTTTACATACATTTTTAAAATGTACGATGAATCTAACTAAAAATATTGCACGAGGTATATTGTTATGATTCTATGTAAATTTTTAAAATGCACTATAAATCTAACTAAAAATATTGCACGAGGTATTGAAAGACATTATCCACGGATACCTCACTTAATGGGGCAGGTGAAAAAATCTATCTCAAGTTCCCAAGTACAGGAGGGTATCTAAAAAAAATAAGAAGGTTTAACACTAGCATAAACGTCAGTTGAATATTATTACACAGAAACTGTAAGTTCATGTTATCTTGACATATACATTTATTTGTTTGACATATATATAAATTTGTTTATATATCATAGTCATATTATTCTGTTAAATTGTCGTAAATGACATAGTCATTTCAGTGCAGGTTTTTGAAAATATATACAAAAAATATCATGTCAGTTCTTCACAATTTACTTATAAAATGTGAATTTGTCAGGAATATTTCAAAGTTTAGTGCGACAATCAAGAACAGAACAAGTGACCATTGTTCTCATCACTTATTTTAATGCGATAACAATGAATAAATTCAAAATCGCTGAAGGATAGTGAACAAAGTGTTTTTAATGCTCTATCCAAAAGATTCCAAAACAAAGTGCTTAAGTGTGTAGTTAATGGTATGTCCGTAACTGTGATCTCCATCGCGATCTTGAGATTGAGATGGTAGACGATACTATTAGTAGATTTGCTAGTTCTCATCAAAAGACACTTCAAAACCACATTAATCCACAAGTGTCCAGACTCTCAAATGTGTAAAATATTATTAGAAGACTCAAAAGAATAAAGCCTTTTGAGCTCGTTAGACATTAGAACACTAAGTGATTCAAAGGAAAATCTTAGTTTAGATAGCACAAAGTATATTAATTCAGAAACAAATTAACCGTTATTATTAAATTAATATATACTAGTTTTAATAAAAATGAAAAAAATAAAAAATTTACAAGTATATAAAAATATATCAAAAAATTTTATTGAATTTTTAAAAGACCAATTTCTTGCACGATTTTCAATTTGTCAATATTTCATTAACTATGGCAGATAAAAAAATAATCTTAAATAAATTTCCAGAAGAAATGCTATAAGGTTTATAAATCTAAATTACATATAAATACTGAAAAAAAACTCATAAACATTGTGAAAAAAATGCAACATGTAGAATCAATATGTTGCTGGCCACGCACAGGAAAAAATTATTACAGTGAAATTAACTATGTATTAGTTTTGTTGAAATTGGTATAAAATGTAAAAAAAACTGATGTAATTTTCATGAAAATATAATTATATAATTTAAGAAAAACATGAAAAATATTTATTTTGTGACTGGGTGAAATAGTATTTATGATATTAAATATATTTGGTGTTAATTTTGTAGAAATTCATTATTCACAATTAAATGAAACTACGTGATGTAGTATTATTTCTACTTTCTTTAAGTTCTTTACCACGACCTAGGTTTCGTTGTACTACAACATCTTTAGATGGTTCAGTGTCTTTGCTAATAGCCCACCTGAAGATGTTGTAATACAACGAAACCTAGGTTGTGGTAAAGAACTTAAAGAAAGTAGAAATAATACTATGTCACGTAGTTTCATTTAATTGTGAATAGTATTTATAACTGGAATTATATACCTCCATTTATACATACATAAGCTAATATATATGAAGAAGAAGCAAAAATATTACTTTCATCTCACAAGTGAAAGTATACCAAAAAAAAACTGTGGGGTCCGGTGACCCCCCCGTCAAGAACGAAGTTCCTTACATTATTCTTTTAACTCTAAACATGATCTATTGATTATATTAGTGTACTTTGGTCACGCCAAAAAGTGCAGCCCTCTTTTATTCAACTCTTTCTCTCTCTAATTTGTATATTTTATGTTATTTCTTATAATTTTTTCAGAGCAAAAACTTAAATCAATAAATTTAATTTAATATTTTGGGAAAAATGGTCATTTATTAAGAAAATTAAATATAAAATAGTGAATTATAAATTACATATAAAAAAAATTTAGGGTAATGAAATTTCATGTTAATAATTCAATTAAAATTTAAGCATTTTAAAATTAAAATATTTTTATTTTAATTAATTAAAAATTGAATTAAATTTAAAATTAATTATAACATTAAATTTTATTATTCTACCAGTTAATTTTTTTGTTATCTTATTATTTTAAATTGTTTTTTATTAAACCAATCAAATTAAATTTAAAGTTAATTTTAAGTTTATAATTAATAATTTTTAATTTAATTATTTCAAAAATCAATTAAATTTAAGATTAATTTTAACATTAAATTTTATTATTCTGAAAATTTGATATTTTCTCATTTTATTATTTTAAAATTTATTTATTAAATTAATCAAATTTGAAGTTAATTTTAAGTTTAAATTTAATTATCTTAAAAATTAAAATTTTATTATTTATATTTTTTTTAAGCTTTTCTATTTAAGGTTATAATTTTTTAATAAATTAGGCAAATTTAAAATTACTTTTATAATTAAATTTATTTATATTAAAAATTTAAACTTATTTATTTTTAATTTAATTATTATATTTTAAATTTAAATATTTCAAAAGTTTAAGTGAATGTAATGAATTGTTAAATTTAGTGAAACAATCTATATAAAGTTTAATTAATTGATGAAAATAAATGAATACGCTGATAAATATTTTGTAATTTATAAATTTTTAATATTTAGTAAATGATATAGCAATAATTTATGATGCAAATAAATACATACCGAATTGGAAACAGTCTGGCAGATGATTGGCTTACAATAGAAAGCCAGTAGAATACAAAAAAAATAAGTTTAAACAACATTTACAAGTGTTTAGAATTGAGGTTATACAGCTGACCACTCACAATGCTTGCTGCTTGAATATCACAAACACACTCACATATAATATATAATAGAATCGTATATAATAGAAAGAGACAGAGAGAAAGAGAGGGAAAGGCTATCTGGAGAGGGCGTAACGCTTTTTCCTTACGTGACGATTTCTGCCAGTTTGCTCTACTGTAAGCCCATAAAAGAACTACGTTCCAATAATTATAAACTTTGTTCTGTCTATGGCACATCTTATGGGAACAAAATACCCTTTTTGGTTATAATTCTTTGGTTGAAACTATTTTTTTTTATCCCAAAGTACACAACATACCAAATCTAGAAGAAATTATTTCCCGCTGTGAATATGTGAGATCATAATTATAATTATTTGGAAGCTAATTAATCAGTAGTACACTAATTGATTTCAGTTATTTTTTCCAACACTCCAGCTAAACAATAACAGTACCAAGTTTATTAAATACAATTTTATATTTGTTTTAGCATTGTATAATAAAGATTACAAGATGTGTTCCATTTATATTTATTGCATAAAGTCATTTCAAGTATCGGCGCACGCCTCCTTTAGTTTCGGGCACACAATTCGGGTCTTGGGACCATCAGTGCAAATTTTTACTTGGGTCCGAATTCAAGCCCGCAGACTATCCAAATTTTTTGCATAAAATATATTTTGACAATTTGTGAGTAAATCATAACACATAATTACATCAAAACCGTAATTGTAACGTTTACATATTTTTTTAATGTATCATTATTAGTAGACTTACATTAAATATCTATGTGATTTGGCTCTGTTTCAGTAGTCAGTAAGCCGAATTGCATTGATAGTTACCTGAAGAGAATATATTTTCACATTTTGTAGTATTTGTGAGTAAATCATAACACATAATTACATCAAAACCGTAATTGTAACGTTTACATATTTTTTTAATGTATCATTATCGGTAGACTTACATTAAATATCTATGTAATTTGGCTCTATTTCAGTAGTCAGTAAGCCGAATTGCAATGATAGATATCTGAATAGAATATATTTTCACATTTTGTAGTATTTGTGAGTAAATCATAACACATAATTACATCAAAACCGTAATTTTTACGATTACAAATTTTTTTAATGTATCATTATTAGTAGACTTACATTAAATATCTATGTGATTTGGCTTTGTTTCAGTAGTCAGTAAGCCGAATTGCAATGATAGTTACCTGAAGAGAATATACTTTCAGATTTTATAGTATTTATGAGTAAATCATAACATATAATTACATCAAAACCGTAATTATTACAATCACATATAATATTAATGTATCATTATTAGTAGACTTACATAAAATACCTATGTGATTTGGCTGTGTTTTAGTAGTCAGTAAGCTGAATTGCAATGATAGATACCTGAATAGAATATATTTTCACATTTTGTAGTATTTGTGAGTAAATCATAACACATAATTACATCAAAACCGTAATTTTTACGATTACAAATTTTTTTAATGTATCATTATTAGTAGACTTACATTAAATATCTATGTAATTTGGCTCTGTTTCAGTAGTCAGTAAGCCGAATTGCAATGATAGTTACCTGAAGAGAATATATTTTCAGATTTTATAGTATTTATGAGTAAATCATAAGACATAATTACATCAAAACCGTAATTATTACGATTACATATTTTTTTAAGGTATC
Source organism: Druceiella hillmani (assembly GCA_039881145.1). NCBI lineage: Eukaryota > Metazoa > Arthropoda > Insecta > Lepidoptera > Hepialidae > Druceiella > Druceiella hillmani. The sequence continues at coordinate 36,572,965 of JAYKKI010000019.1, forward strand.
ATTATTAGTAGACTTACATTAAATATCTATTTGATTTGGCTCTGTTTCAGTAGTCAGTAAGCCGAATTGCAATGATAGTTACCTGAAGAGAATATATTTTCAGATTTTATTGTATTTGTGAGTAAATCATAACACATAATTACATCAAAACCGTAATTGTTACGTTTACATATTTTTTGTAATGTATCATTATTAGCAGACTTACATTAAATATCTATGTAATTTGGCTCTGTTTCAGTAGTCAGTAAGCCGAATTGCAATGATAGTTACCTGAAGAGAATATACTTTCAGATTTTATAGTATTTATGAGTAAATCATAACACTTAATTACATCAAAACCGTAATTATTACGATTACATATTTTTTAATGTATCATTATTAGTAGACTTACATTAAATATCTATGTGATTTGGCTCTGTTTCAGTAGTCAGTAAGTCGAATTGCAATGATAGTTACCTGAAGAGAATATATTTTCAGATTTTACAGTATTTGTGAGTAAATCATAAGACATAATTACATCAAAACCGTAATTATTACGATTACATATTTTTTTAATGTATCATTATTAGTAGACTTACATTAAATATCTATGTGATTTGGCTCTGTTTCAGTAGTCAGTAAGCCGAATTGCAATGATAGTTACCTGAAGAGAATATATTTTCAGATTTTATAGTATTTATGAGTAAATCATAACACATAATTACATCAAAACTGTAATTATTACGATTACATATTTTTTTAATGTATCATTATTAGTAGACTTACATTAAATACCTATGTGATTTGGCTCTGTTTCAGTAGTCAGTAAGCCGAATTGCAATGATAGTTACCTGAAGAGAATATACTTTCAGATTTTATAGTATTTATGAGTAAATCATAACACTTAATTACATCAAAACCGTAATTATTACGATTACATATTTTTTTAATGTATCATTATTAGTAGACTTACATTAAATATCTATGTGATTTGGCTCTGTTTCAGTAGTCAGTAAGCCGAATTGCAATGATAGTTACCTGAAGAGAATATATTTTCAGATTTTATAGTATTTATGAGTAAATCATAACACATAATTACATCAAAACTGTAATTATTACGATTACATATTTTTTTAATGTATCATTATTAGTAGACTTACATTAAATACCTATGTGATTTGGCTCTGTTTCAGTAGTCAGTAAGCCGAATTGCAATGATAGTTACCTGAAGAGAATATACTTTCAGATTTTATAGTATTTATGAGTAAATCATAACACTTAATTACATCAAAACCGTAATTATTACGATTACATATTTTTTTAATGTATCATTATTAGTAGACTTACATTAAATATCTATGTGATTTGGCTCTGTTTCAGTAGTCAGTAAGCCGAATTGCAATGATAGTTACCTGAAGAGAATATACTTTCAGATTTTATAGTATTTATGAGTAAATCATAACATATAATTACATCAAAACTGTAATTATTACGATTACATATTTTTTTAATGTATCATTATTAGTAGACTTACATTAAATACCTATGTGATTTGGCTCTGTTTCAGTAGTCAGTAAGCCGAATTGCAATGATAGTTACCTGAAGAGAATATACTTTCAGATTTTATAGTATTTATGAGTAAATCATAAGACATAATTACATCAAAACCGTAATTATTACGATTACATATTTTTTTAATGTATCATTATTAGTAGACTTACATTAAATATCTATGTGATTTGGCTCTGTTTCAGTAGTCAGTAAGCCGAATTGCAATGATAGTTACCTGAAGGGCTATTCACTCGATGTAATGCGGTTGTCTATACAACTTGACACTGGCAAAGATTGTCTTACTGTTGAAAGAGCGCAACAGTTATAATAAGGAGAAAAAAGGTATGTTTTGAGAGAAATTATTAAATATACATATGGTAAGTCTTTATCACTTCCAGTATGTCTTTCAAGCACTATGGATGTGCTATGGTTTGCTTATATGAACATCAGACGCCTGATAATCCTTCCTTCCACTTTCTTGAAATATTTATCAGATATTACATAAAATATTTCTCGGGTCGTCAAGTGCTATTAGTAATTGTTTATGGAGAAATAATAATATTGCTAAATAAGTCACTAGTTAAAGAGAGGTGAGAAAACTGGAAAATTCGATTGCAAATGTAATCTTATGATAACAAATTCTATCAAATAGATATTACATCTAATGCAGACGACCGGCTTTGTATGTGGTTAGTTGGTGGATAAAACTGCCTTTTGTGAGAGAATATCGGTGGCCAAACTTTCCATACTTCCAAGTTCGCGCCACAGACTAAATGACTTTCGTGTCCATCAGTGCTTGTTCAGTCATATGTTTCTTTTCTACATTGATGCATTTTTACTCGTAACATTCGGATCGGCGAAAGCCATCCAGAGTTGCTCCGATATATTCTATTAAGATATGCTCATATATTCTATTTTCTTTGATTATTATCGAATTGGTTGTTATCGGTTATAGACATATCTTTTTGATAAGGTTGGAGAGAAATCAAAATATCAGTGCGTAGAGGGAATGTTGTTTTCGAAATTGTCAGGATTTTAAAGAAATAAGAAGCGATATGGTTAAGTTTGACGTTAGTGGATGTTTTTTTATTACACTATTGTAAAGCTTACGTCATTTCACTATTGTGATAATAAGATAATGGAAAAGTGTATTTTTGCAGGATTATTTTGAAAAATTGTCCATTTATTTACTAAAGCGCAGACATTGATTATTAATAAAAAAATTTTTCTTTTTGATAAGATTGGAGAGAAATGAAAATATCAGGGCGTTGAGGGAATGTAATTTTCAAAATTGCCAATTTTTTAAAGAAATAAGAAGCGATATGGTTAAGTTTGAAGTTGGCATGTGTTTGTTTATTACACTATTGTAAAGCCTACGCCATTTCACTATTGTGACAATAAGATAGTAGAAAAGTGTATTTTTGCAGGATTATTTTGAAAAATTGTCCATTTATTTACTAAAGCACAATTAATTTGAGTTTAATGTCTATGTTACTATGTTATTGGTTACTACAGCCTCGTTCAAGTTGCAACAATGGAGCACAAAGCCAATCGGCTGGCCGAAGGGCAATCGCACATGGAGATAACTATAAAGAAAGAAGTGGAGGACTCATCATATGTTGAAATTGAGGTAAGTCTGATAATATTTATTTAATGATCATTTCATTAAATAAATATTATTATATAATAAAATATTTCAATAATAAAGAATAAGATGTTATTTTTTTTATATTATATGATGATTTCATTATCTAGATGCAATTACCTAGTTGCAATAATTAAAACTGTTTTTTTTCTATTTTTTAATGTAATTGTTTATTCTTTTTTTTTGTCATTGTTTTGCCTCATAAAAATAAATAAGATAGTCAGTACGAGTGTAACTAGCATTATGACGGTTCTATAAACATAGCATTTCTATTAAACTATTTACAAAATATTAATATTGTTGATTAACATTGTCGATTTTTTAACATCGTTGGTTTGCTTAAAATAATGAAATTGGTTCTTGTTTCTCACTGATTGTTTTCTGAGTATATAGCCCTCATCTCTCTTCCGAACTCGGGATATGAAATTGTTCCAATTATATTTATTTCCCATTTGTCGAGGAGATAATTTTACGTATTTTCTGATGACTGTCATCTTTTACGTGTAAACTTAATAATTTTTTAGTTTTGGTACATAAAACTGTATTTACTTTACGGATACGTGTGAAACATTTTAAATTACGGATACGGATAAGATTACGTTACAGATTACGAATAGTGCTGTTGCACTGTAATTTAAGTTTCACACGTATCCGTAAATCTAAGTAGACTAATAAATTTATAACATTTCATTATGAATAGATGTTTTTAAACCTACAAAACTACTTTGATTGTTATAAAATTACTTAGATGTTGGTAGCTTATAATTTATTACTTCTTTTTGCTGAAAATGTTTATATGTTCGCTATTGGTATGGAAGAGTTACATTTTTAGTATATTACGCACTAAAATAGGAAAATATCATGCGTAAATATAAATAATTCAAAAAGTAAGTCGTTATAAATTGTTTATTATAATCATTAATAATTATTGAAAAATTATAGTAAAAGCTCAATTCAAGTTTTTCAATACGTTAATTTATTGTTGTATTTTCACCATGTCAATATGAATAAATACATTGCCTTTTATATCTTTAACAGATATAATGAATATACATTTTAAAATACGTCGTATAAATTATGTCATTTGTCGTCGCTGTAGTGTGTTGGGTTGCTCACAAGGCCTATGGCCTTTGGCAGCACAATGCGTCGCAGGGAGCCTGGTTCGATTCCCGAGTGAGCGGGGCTGGACTGGTGTTTTGGTTGGTTATAAGAGATTGCTCTCGTAGCAATGAGCCAGACAGAGGTATCCATTAGATACTTTAAAGAAGATAAATAAATAAATAAATTTCTGTGGAGTTTCTACGAAGTTTTTGCAGACCCAACTACATGTCATAAGTTGGTTGACTTTATTCATAAGCTAGTAATCTATGGTATTTTCTTTTTAATTTCGTTATTTACACTATTATTGTGAATACTTTTATGTATTAAAAAATAATGGTTTAGTTAGTAGAGGGTTAGTTGGGACACGTACCTCTTGACAAAAATAACTATCGGGTTAAATAAGCTTCTTCATCAAACATCAGTTACTTATAATCACTACATAATTGTAATCATTACAAAATACCAATTGTAACAATTACAACATACCATTTACCTGCATAGACTTAATATAATGACTTAATGCAATGACGGGATTTTAAGAATTGGATAAAGAATTGGCAACTAAATCATAAAGTGAAAAAAAAACCATAATTTCTTATTAACATTTGCACGTTTTATTAAAGCAGCAACGTTAGGAAAAGTTAAAAAAAATTATGTTTTTTCTTTTTCATTATATGATTTAGTTACTGTTTCTTAATCGCTCCTTGAAATTCTATCACTCATCAATTAATACAGTAATTTACAATATCAAAATAATTTTCTAAAGTTAAAGGTTGTAATTAAGAATATAAGTTTCTAAAACCTGTTTCTAGAAAAAAATTGTGCCAAGGTTTCGTTGCTGGCTTAGGCCACTTCGTTCAACACACACGTGTATATGCCAATATTGGCCATTCTGTCACAATGTGATAATAAATGTTTCTTTGGACTTCTAGACGTATTTTGATACAAGAGTTTTATGCGTTGTTACAGCGTTTTGCTCTTGTAGCGTTTTACTTGTTGCGGAATTCATTGCTTATTATGCGGTATGATGCTAAGTTTAAGCTTTACCGTCTAAAATCTTCGCCAAAATATTTAGATTTGCCTATCCAAAAGCTTGTCAAATTTAAACTCTGTTGTCGTCTCCAGTCGCCAACTCCACGGGCTTCCAAAATCAGATTTTTTTCAATTGCCGAGTTCGTTATGATTTTGAACACTCAACTATTGAATTCCTGAGTTGTTCTTGGAATTGATGATTTTTTATATCATTTTTGACCAAAAAAAATACCTCTAATAATTTTACTTTTAGAACATTTTCATCAATATCTTTAGAAGAATCTTACTAACATTCTGAAAAATTTGTTCTGAAATCCTTATAACAAACAACGCCTTTCCATTGAAACCTCACATAACCTAAAATTGTCGGACAAAAATTTGTTATTTTTTTGCTATTACAAAATGTGCAGTTCAACAGGCTCCATAACTATGCCAAATTTTAAGTCATTGTTTTGATAAAAACAGCCGTGACCGATAAACAGTCAAACTGATACGTGAGTGATATTATAAAGAATGCTTTTTTCTTTTAAGGTACAAAGTCCTGGAAATTTAATGTTTCCTGCTTTTATCTTTTGTTATGGTTATTTCCAGATTGATATGAACTGCATCAAACAGCCAGAGTTGGGGCGCATTGCAAAGAGCGAACCTATGTTCCACCAGGAAGACGAGATTCTGGAGGGCAGTAGTCAAAGTGAGTTGTCACCACTTGTCGTGAATCATAACTGTGTTCAAAGATTCAATTTTTAACATTTTCGCACATTTCAAATAAGTACATCTCTTTGTTTGATAGATATGATCAATCATGTATTATGTGAAAACTGAGATATCTAATATATGAATTTGTCCATTCGACGTTAAATATCCTCATATCTAGTATATGGTGTTTCTCAACTGTACACCAGGAATCAATTAAACAAAGTCAGTAGTTTAGTCACACTAATAGTTTTAAGTGGTTTGCAATTTTGAACACTATCCTAAACCAAGAATTTGCTAGGCCAATATACATTGCCACACTAACACCTTCTCATAAAGTTATTTTGATCTTAATTACAGGCAAAGCATGCCTGTGTCATAAAAATCATAATACGGTCTGAGACCCTGTGAAAGCGAAAAGCGTGTTTCGATTGATTTATTGGAAAATAGTCTGAATTGCAAATATGTACGTTTAATTATTTTTATTTGCTGCCAGCAGCAGGCAGATGAGGGTAATGCCTTTTCGCATATGCGTAGAATGTGAATTCACATCGATGCGCTGTAAAGAGTGAACATTGTTCACTGATTTAAGACATGTTGGTATTGTTTTGTTCAGAAAAAGATAGTCTTTGATCTTTTGATGGAGTAATAGCGAATACAAATAAAGTTAGTAAATAAGTGTCAATGAACTTCGAAAATTTAGAAGGAAGTTTTCTTTAACCATTTATATGCTTTCATATTGCCGTCCTGTATTAAATAAATTAAATCCTGTATTAATAAATTAACTTAGTATATTGTAAAATTATTTTTATACCTTTTATTATAGATGTTGTCACGCTCAACATTCGCGGCCGTGTCAACAACACAGCCAAACCTCGTTTCTTTTGTTACATTTTACTCTGTAAGCTGTTGTTTTCTTTTATATTGACAACCTAAATTGTCAAAATGACAAAATACACAAAATAAAATATCAAAATTTCAATTAACCGTTTGAGTGCCGATGAGCGCCATCACGTTTGTGTGTGTACTAATTAAATTTGCCACAAACGCAATGAAGCTCGCGAAATTAGTTGCTGTTCAGTGCTCGGTAGGGGAGGTAGCTCACACGCATCGCTAATTTTTATCTTTCTACAGTGTTACATAAAGTTCAAATTATAATATTATTAGTAATTACAATATAAAAAGGATCCAGGAAAAGAAAATTTTTAACCCATAATGTCGGAATACGAAAATAATTCGAGTGAAAATGATCGTTTTCCAAGTTGTGAAGAAAGTGATAGTGGGAGTGACATTGTGGTGGCTCACAATTTAGTGTAATGCAAATTTTGAGTGATAGTGATAATAGTGACGATAACAAATGTTTTGCTGATACGGAGGATGTACCGGACTGCGAAAATACAATGTGACCTTGATTTCAGTTTTTGCTATAATTTTGTTCATAATATAAATTTGCATAATTTTCTTAGTATTTTATTATCCTTATACAAGTTTTTATTAAGAAAACACCGAAAAAATGATTAAAATTGGATAATTTTTGGAAGAGATACAGTTTTTTTTCGAGACAAGGGTAAATGACATCAAAAACAAAAGATTTCTTTGGCATTATTAAGTATATATGAGTAAAAAACGATGGCATTAAAACGGTTAAACACCACACATATAGTGACATGCGGTATTTATTTATAATTTCTTCATACAAATTTGGACACCTAGCAATAACTGAGCAATTTGACAATAATGCCTCCATCTTATGATTATATATCTGTTTATTTTACACTTTATACAGATTGCAATGAACAACATCATATCCAAGGAGCATCAACATCGACAATCGGCAGTATGAATGAAGTACACGGTACAAATCTGGACAACGTGCTCAATATTAAAAAGGAGCTGGGAGAGGCGGATGTAGGAACTAATGTGCTCCAAAACATAGACACGCACTATAGAATCAACAAGGTACAAGCAATAATATTGGATGGACTGCATGTTGGCAAATATGCAAAATTTAAAGTTTTTTTTATGAACAATTTTATATACCTAGAATTGTTTCTATGTAAAATATATAAAATTGTTAGTGTTTTATTAAATTACTTATGGAACGCTAATCCACATTTCATGATCAATTCATATTTTTGCAACATCAACAGTTTGCTACACGAAAAACTAAAGGAGAAGGTGAGGCACTGGCATTGCATTACAGAAAAAATATTATTTTTCAAAAAAGCTAGTTTTTTAAAATATAAAAAACAAACTATTGACCGTTTGACAATCGGGATAAGACAAAAAATCAAACAGAATTTATAATCACAATACAAAATGAAAATGGGGATCTTCATAAATGTGCATATATTATATTTTTAATATGTCAAGAATTGTTAATTATAAGTAAAAATAGGAGTAAAAAAAATAAACATAAGAGTAAAAAATCTAACGAAGTATGTAATAACTTTTTAGAAACAATTAAAAAAATTAATAGATACAGAGAGCTTTTTTAAGTTGTAGCCATTGCCTAAATTAATTAAAAATAGAATATCTGTTACATTGACATTTGTTCTTTTACTGTCAAAACAAATTTTCTTTTCCCTCTTTTGAGTTTTATGTCGATTTTTTAAATTATCGAATCTGTGCGTTTTATTGATTAATGTGCTACATCTGTGTACTGATGATATAATGAGAAACAATCTGAAATTTATTAATCGAAAGTTATTATCGATTTGTTAACGAAAATAATCTTGTGTTTTTAACTAACGAGTTAAATAAAACTCTTAAGGAGCTTATTTTTTCAATTACTTCATGTGTCATTTTTATTGTTGAAAAACTTGGGCACAACGTTATATGGGCTTTTGCTGGTCCCCTTTTGTTCGGAGATAATGCACGCTAGAATTGAAACATCGTTTTGTATGACTATCTAAATAACTTGCAATATGACGAGTCAGATTGCAAGTTATCTAGATACGTATTTTTTATTTATTTTTGTGTTTTTTTATTCAAACAGAACACAAATGTTGCTGTAGAAGAAAAAACAACCAAGAATAACAGTAATAAACCAAAGAATTACAATGGAGTGAGTGACACAAGTGTTGAGGACAAAATACAAGGTAAGTTTGAAGTGAATATGGCAAATGGACTGACTACATGAGAGCATTTTTATACTGACTGGCACCGGCAAAGTACTGGCACTGTGCCTGCAACGGCACGCCACTGGCAATGACACGGCATCAGATCAAACCTTTTACACACAACGAAATAGCCTACATTTGCCGTTCGCCATTTTGCTTTTTTTTAAGAAGCGGGTTGATATTCAAATAAAAAAATTAAGTTAGAAAGATTATTATTTTGACCCTCTTAATAAATCATTATGTAAGTGTGACTAGTAAAAATGGAATTAAAGTCATAAAGCAAACCTATATTTCTCTTTCCGTTTTGTGATATTTTTAAACGCGTAAAGACGAAATACGTCGTAACTACCCAAAATTTCATTTAATTTTCTGTCTTTCATATACTCATTCACACGCTACTACTATTTACGTAATTATGTAACACATGTACAATTTATCCATGGCAACATCAATGAGAACCTTGTTAACACTTGCACCGTTACTGGTATCAGTCTGGTAAATACATGCATATGTTTTCATACATTTGGGTTGCCGGTGTTACCGTGCCGGTGCATTTATCGTGCTGTGCAGGTCAGTACAAAAGTACTCTAACAATGTTGCATTATGATATTCAAACTTTCGAATAAACGTCATCTGTGCGATTGTTTTGTATATCTTGTGGATGTGTTGATATCTTACTGTATTGCTTGTGGATGTGGAATTTTGTTCATTCAATTATATCTCAATCGTTACAGATGGTAATTTTAAATGCGGCGAGTGTCTGACGGTATGCAAAACCAAGCAGACACTAATGAAGCATCGCAGCCAATTGCATAGCACCGAACCTCACACGTGTGTCAAATGTGACAAGGAATTTAAATGTAAGGCCTATTTACAGGCTCATGTGAAATATGCACATGGAAAATTGCAGTCAAAATGTGAAATCTGCAAAAAAGTGTACAAGTCAAAGCGAGCGTTTACCTACCATTTCAGAGTGGTTCATGGCCGCAGAGCTGTAGGTGTGTATAACTTTATCATTCTTATTAATATCCCATGAATAATACATTTAGTTACATTTGAAACAGCGATCAAAATTGCAGATTGCATTCTAGGACTCAAATCTAAAAAAAACATTTGTGGTTGTTTATTATTTATATAATATTTTATCAATAAATATTTTAGAACCATCTGATCGATTTATAAAAAACATGGAATGGATACTCACCCTAAACACTCTAGTTATTAGAATGCAATTTAAACATCTGTATGTGTGATACAATTTAATTACAATTAATTACTGTTTCCAATATAGATCGAAATATTGGGGCTTTTGACGTTTCGTGTCCTATTTTCGTAGGATGAGTATTTAAAAATTGAGACATCTGGCAACACTATCACATAAACATAAAGTGACAGTTGAGTTTGGCAAACTCATCACATACACTTAAAGTGACAGTTGACAGCTGTTTAAAAAAGGTGGTGGTTTGATGTAAAATAACCAAAGAAGGTCGATAAAAACCCATATAGTGTTGGGCTTAAGTATTACAATAATAAAAATGACACTCGGTGGGGAAAGTGAAAAAAATATATCTCTTAATAATATTATTTAAATAGTCAATCAAACCAATGAGAAATATTATATTTTTTTATGAAGTCAGGTCATTTTTCATAATAACTTGTAAATACTATTTCTATGACACTTTTTGAACCAGCGAGATAAAGTTGTTATATCCTCATATGCAGATGTAATATACTAATGCACGAAACTTGCAGTTCCGACAACGTTGTCGAAAAAGTCGAAAAAACAAAAAAAATACAATTATTTTGACAACAAAATGAATGACAATTTCAGTTCACAGTTTATTTTTAATTAATTTTTAAAAAGTTACTATGCACTTGTTAGAATTTATATTAAGAATATAATATATGCACGTCTATGAAGATACACAGATCAAAAAAAAACCTGATATGCCATATGTGGAGATTTTTACTAAATAACGCGTGTCATTATCATAAAGAGCGAGAAAGCAAATAACCAACCATATTGAGTGCACTTGGTGCATAAGGGCGAAGCTCAACAAACAGTTTGTTGTAGGGCTGTCACACCAATGGCATAATATTTAATTGGCAATGAGCTTATGTCATGTGCATATTTATATTATTATCCAATACTTTAATAATTATTTATGTTATTATCCAATATTTACGAAATTTAACTTTAAAGCTATTGGTGACTTTTAAATATCGTTTATTGCTCACAGGGATAGAAAATTATGGATTGTAATTACAATATATATTATGCATATGCACAACAAAAAAACAAAACCTGTACGTACTTATTTCCTTTAATCGTATATTCTACAATATATTTTGTATAGTTTCGTATAAAATGTAAAATGTCGAATAAAATTAATATTATAATATAAAATAATGTTGAAAAAACAAAATGTGAATGGAATTAGTAAGTCATGTAAATAAACTACTTTCGAATTACATTAATCACAGCCCCATAGGGTTTGAAACAATATGTTTTATGTATTGATGCATCTATAAATACGGCAAGCAGCGTCACTCCACAGGAAGAAGCAGTTATGTTTTTTAAAACGGTCAAATAAAGATACGTATTTACTGAACGTAATTCCATGGGAATATTTATCTATTATTCTTTGTTACATAATAAACGACTCCAAGACTAAGAATATGGCTATACAAAAATCTCCACCAAATCATGCACATAATCGTTTGGACTCTCACATACATTTGAAACAGTTGACTGCTTTATGTACCTTAGATCTTGTGTTAACAATAAGAATGACACTATGTCTGAAATTCAGAATCGCATATCATCGGCCAATAAAGTATTTTTTGGACTAAGCTCCATCCTTAAATTTTCTTTTCTTACAAGAAAAACAAAATTATTAGGATATACAACTCTTATTAGGCCAGTTCTAGGTTCAGAAACCTGGCCTTTGACTAGAAGTGGAGAGAATAAAATAGCAGCCTTTGAAAGGAGGGTTCTGAGGAGAATTTTTGGGGGTGTCAAGGAAAATGGTAATTGGCGAAGACGTCTTAATTTAGAAATCTATAGGCTATTTGGTGAGCCTGATGTCATAACAACCATCAAAATCAAAAGAATGAACTAGGCTGCCCACGTATCCAGAGTGAAAGATGAAAAACCAGAAAAGAAAGTTTTCATCGCAAAACCTCTAACAACTCGTAGAAGAGGTAGAACAAAATTACGATGGATCGATTCAGTGGAAGAAGATTTTAACATTCTCAGAATAAAGAACTGGACAACTCAGGTGAAGAGTAGAACCTCCTGGAAGGATCTCCAATAGAAGGCCTTGGCCCACCCTGGGCTGTCGTGCCAAATATGATGATGATTCTTTGTTATTGTTTTATTTTATGTAAAGGGAAAAAACACATGCAAACTATTCTATGAACACTAAATACGAAATAAGTTTGTGTTCTAACATTTCCACAAAGAACAAACAAAAATAAATACATTTATAATATATCCAATTAAATACAACAATACATAAATGTGACAATGTTAATTGAAGTAAGTGAAACAAAAAAACTTGAGAGGTGTCAAGGGACACCCGGATGGAACGAAGTTCCTTTCGATTAATTAGTGAAGGAATTGTAATAAAATTTTATTTCTTTTAAGTTATAATAATAATTATTGTTACTATTTTTTATTATTTATTATGTACAAAAACCTGTATACACTCAACAAAAGTAATCGTCGCGACACCACACTGTTCAATGAGAAATAGAAAGACGAAACGAAAATAACTGGCTCGCTTTCTATGAGAGAGAGAGAGACAGGCAGAGAAACACGCGCACGCCGCACGGCTTGCAGCGTGCCCGCTAGCAACTATAGTAAAAAGTGTCGTTACAACTTTTGGTCTTAATTTTTTCCGTCTAGCCCCCTTTCGCAACGCACGATAAGGAACTTCGTTCCAATATTTTTTTTAGAATAAGACATAAAATTAATACGGAAAACATTTGTTATTAACTTATCAATTAAATAAAGCTTATCAATCAAAATTATGTTAAGTTAAACTAGTAGACCGACTCTCAAAATGATTTCGTTACGTCTAGCTACTATTAACATAAATGGGTTAACACCTAATAAACACGAAGTGGAACTGTTAATGAAGACACATAACATAGACATACTCCTTATCTCGGAAGCTCATTGTACCATTAACACGTACCTCAGCTTCAAAGATTATCAGTGTCATTTGACACCTCATCCAGATGGTAGAGCGCACGCCGGTACTGCAATTATAATTAAGAAATCTATAAAATATCATCAAATGCCTGATTATAAAACAGAACATATACAAGCTACAACAATAGCTGTAGAAGACAAAACTGGTTACCTTAACATATCTGCAGTGTATTGCCCGCCGAGACATGCAATAAGTGAGATGATGTTCACTGACTTCTTCAATACTCTAGGGAGTCGTTACATCGCAGGTGGAGACTGGAATTCGAAGCACATGTATTGGGGCTCTAGAGTGACGACTACCAGGGGTAGACAATTAAAGTCAATGTTGGATAATCACCATAGCTTTGCCATAACAACTGCAGAACCAACATATTGGCCAAGCCATTCTGACAGATTCCCTGACCTGCTGGACTTCTTTGTCGCTAGAGGACTCTCTAAGGAATATCTTAAGGCTGAATCATGTTATGACAGTCCATCAGACCATACACCAGTTATACTTACGGTAAGCTCTGGTTTGATAGAGACAACGGACCCCATTACTCTCTATAATAAAAGCACTGACTGGGAATCCTTTGGGCAGTACATAACAGACCATATACAAATGAAGGTAGCTTTGAAGACAGTTGATGATATAGACGAAGCGACAGAATACATCACAAGACTAACCCAGGAATCCTGTTGGTTGAACACTCCTTGGGAGATCTCAAAATTGAAGGCTACTAACTATCCTGCTGAGATCAAAATGGCAGTACTGGAAAGGAGAAGACTGCGCAGAGTCTGGCAATCAACTCACCTCGATGTAGATAAGCAGAACTTCCATGTAGCAAGTAAGCAACTAAAAGAGATCTTGACAGAATGGCATAACAACACGCTCGCTACGCAATTGGAATCCCTAACACCTACTCCACAAACAAACTACTCGCTGTGGAAGTTTACCAAAAATTACGACAGACCGCAACCAACAATACCCCCTCTGAGGTGCAACAGTGGTTGGGCAAGGACACCTCAAGAAAAAGCAGATTGTTTTGCCAATCATTTAGCAAAGGTATTTAGCCCGAATCCAAACCCGGACGGTGAGACTGAACAAATTGTGAACTCAGTTCTGCTTCAGGATTATCAGATGTCGGAGCCCCCGCGCCCCGTAACGGTTCATGAAGCTTGGCGAACGATCAGAAGTTTAAAAGATAAAAAGGCCCCCGGTTTCGACCTAATTACTAAAGAAGTATTAAAACAACTACCGAGAAAGGCAGTGGTGTTCCTAACAGTATTGTTTAATGGCATCTTAAGAGTCCAACACTTTCCACAGCTGTGGAAAGTATCGCAGATACGTATGATACACAAAGCTGGCAAATCACTACATGACGTCTCGTCATATAGACCTATTAGCTTGCTCCCAGTATTATTAAAAGTCTTTGAAAAGCTTCTTCTACACAGAATCAAACCAATACTGGATGAGGATAACATCATACCAACACATCAGTTTGGCTTTAGATCTCAGCACTCTACGGTGGAACAGGTCCACAGAGTGTACGATAGGATAAGAAAAGGATTAGAAGAAAAAGAGTACTGCTCCTCAGCATTTCTGGATATACATCTGGATAGGCGTATGACGTGGAAAAACCATGTAAAGAGCAAAAGAGATGAACTCAACATTAGATATAAGAATCTCACGTGGCTGATTGGACGGAACAGTACTCTGTCAATCGATAATAAGCTACTAATATATAAGACAATCCTTAAGCCTGTATGGACTCATGGCATACAATTGTGGAGCAGTTGTAGTACTTCCAACACCCTGATACTGCAGAGAACGCAAAATATTATACTCCGATCTATATGTGATGTACCATGGTTTGTTACCAATGCCGAAATACATAAGGAACTTCAAATGAACACCATAAAGGAAGAAATCCTGTCGGCTACAGATAAATATAGGGGGAGACTGGAGGCGCACCCTAATGAACTGGCTGCAAAGCTATTAACGCGCACTTATCAAAAGCGACTAAAAAGGAAAGATATTTTGAGTTCCTAAGGAAAGAGGAGATGTTCTCACTGGAGGACACACTCTAAACGAGATTCAACACTCTTCACCACATCTGATAAAAGAGAAAGCACTGATTGCAGATAAATATAAAAAAAAAAAAAAGTTATTTATGTAAGGCGCTCTATTTAACTAATTTGGATAAACAATGAAAATGATAATAACATTACTGATCCGTCTGCTGTGCATGAATTTCACGGAGCCTGTTACGTCTGATCGAAACTGGGGGCGTGGAATTGCAAGGATGTCAAGTGTTAACATCTCTTTACTGTATAAGTCGCACAACCGCCGTAGCGGTGCTCTGACACCGCTACAGCCGTTGTTCATGTATTATCAACATAAACATGTAACAAATGATGGCGCATTTTACAATTTTTGTAAGTCAAAGTAGAGGTTTTTACAAATAAATGTGAGATTTAGCACGTCTAATCACCAATATTGTAATGGTGGTGGGATGGCGATCGACGTATTGGGTATGTTCAAAGTGTGTACGCTGTGTGTGAAAAACGGATATGCGTACACACTTTCTATGGCATCTCCCCTTTATTCTATGCTTCTTATGAAGGTACCTTATTTTATTTTATTTTATCTACTTGTATTTTATTTTTCACACTTTTCTGATTGTCAATCGTTGAAAATTGTTGGTTTTTTCATATTTAAAAAAACCCAGATTTTTAAAAACTATATTCTATTTCTGTAACACTAAACTCATTTCCGCCTGCCTCCCTATATCTTAGTTTTAAGATGTTTACTTTCATAATTATTTAAGTAGTTCATTTCAATGATCTATTTTATATTTATTTATCCATCTTATTGATTACTTATGTTATAGATTTACTTTTGTTTGTTTTACTTATGTTATATTTAATTTACTGTAATTAAATCAAAATTTACTCTAAATTTTAATCATGTTTTTTGCTATAAACTCTTTTGGTATTGCTGCAAAAAAATAACGTTTCTTTTTGTTTAGTGTAATTATGGCAATTGCGATTGTTTATGCGTATGTGTAATTATTACAATTGTGATTGTTTATGCGTATGTGTAATTATTACAATTGTGATTGTTTATGCGTATGTGTAATTATTACAATTGTGATTGTTTATGTGTATGTGTAATTATTACAATTGTGATTGTTTATGCGTATGTGTAATTATTACAATTGTGATTGTTATGCGTATGTGTAATTATTACAATTGTGATTGTTTATGCGTATGTGGAATTATTACAATTGTGGTTGTTTATGCGTATGTGTATTTATTACAATTGTGGTTGTTTATGCGTATGTGTAATTATTACAATTGTGATTGTTTATGCGTATGTGGAATTATTACAATTGTGATTGTTTATGCGCATGTGTAATTATTACAATTGTGATTGTTTATGTATACGTGCATTACAATTGTGATTGTTTATGCGTATGTGTAATTATTACAATTGTGATTGTTTATGCGTATGTGTAATTATTACAATTGTGATTGTTTATGCGTACGTGTATTTATTACAATTGTGATTGTTTATGCGTACGTGTATTTATTACAATTCTGATTGTTTATACTTATGTGTAATTATTACAATTGTGATTGTTTATGCGTATGTGTATTTATTACAATTGTGATTGTTTATGCGTATGTGTAATTATTACAATTGTGATTGTTTATGCGTATGTGTATTTATTACAATTGTGATTGTTTATGCTTACGTGTATTTATTATAATTGTGATTGTTTATGCGTATGGATAATTATTACAATTGTGATTGTTTATGCCTACATGTATTTATTACAATTGTGTTTGTTTATGCTTATGTGTAATTATTACAATTATGATTGTTTATGCGTATGGGTATTTATTACAATTGTGATTGTTTATGCGTGTAAATATAGTAGTAAATCAGTAAACCACCTCCTCTTCACACAGAAAGGCATAGTTTGCGTGAAAATTTGTGTGTTATTACTTTTGCTTATTTAAAATAGTGTACTTAAATGAAAATTTTGTCTACATAAGTTGAGGAACACAACTGTAAAAACAATTATTGTTAGAAAATTGTATTGAAAAATTAGGTTTTTTTAAAACAATAAAACTATTATAAATTTTATTTAATATAAAGGTGTCCTATAAGTCATGGACCAATCGAAAAGGCGAGATAGGACAAGCTCTGACTGGGTCACTGAGAAAATGACATTAATAAAGATTGCTTAGTTTTCGGGATACAGATACTTTTTCAAATTTGTGAAAATCGCTACTCTGTGACAATCTTTTGAATGCCACAACTACAAATTAAGACTGATTGTTAATTTTTTTGCAGTTAGTATAGTTGAATAATAACCCTTTTGAATTAATTGAAACATTTTAACTAACATGGTTCCCTCAAAAAAAAATTCTAAAACATACTTTTTGGGATTTCGTAATTTTCACCACTCACTTGTATTTTCGTCACAATATGTTGTTTGACTGTGTGTGCTGAAAAAAATGTACTATTCAGAACTGGCAAACCTTTTTAAAAATTGGCACATTTAATGCAAAAATTATAATAATTAAATTTAAAAAAACAGATATTCACTTAACCACAGGAGGCACCCATTATAAGATAATTACCCCGTGTTTGAATTTTCATGTAAATGTATTTTTCTATAAATTTTTTTCATTGAAACTATTAAATACTGCTGAAAAACAGTTTCAATAAAATAAATGAAACTTTATTTATACAGTATGTGCATACAAATAAAAAATTATATATTTTAATCACAAATAACAAATATATTACTAATAAATATATAACAAAATAATAACAAATATATTACTATATTACTATATATTACTAATGTGAATACAAGAAAAAGGTTTACAATACCTGAACTGTCACTTTGCTTTGTTTACAAACATTTTGCAATGGAATGGAGTATAAGTGCTTTACTATGTTATTGATCATCCACCTACAAATTTTTATAGCCATTCAGAAGCCTATTTCTTACTTTTCCCTTGTAGAAAAGTGAGTCTGTGAACATGCTTGCTGAAAATATTTGAAGATAACAACTCACCTCCAAGTCTCACCGTTATGCACCGAAAGTCTGAACTTGTATTTATGCTATTGCAGGCTCTCGCACTTATATCTACACTTGTGACCACTGCCAGAAAAAATTCTGGAAGAAAGCAGCATTGCGGCAGCATATACAAGGTGTTCACGGAGAACGAATTCACCATTGTCGGCAGTGTACTAAGGTTTATAAATGTAGACATCACTTACAGCAACACATAACGGCTATTCATGGTAAACCACAGCATGAGTGTGAGGTGTGTCACAAACTTTTCACAACCAGATACATATTGAAAGCTCATGCTAAGAAAGCTCACGATTTGGATGAAGTCCCGTCCAAATCGGATGTACTAAAACAGGAGATACATGACTCGCGTCCTGCGGTCCACGATACGAGTGTAGTTATGAATACTGTCGCAAATCAGCCCGAAGTTGTAGTTGTAAAAGAGGAGCCGGTCGAAGAAGAATTGGAGTTTGGCCCAGTCGTGCTGCAGCGCATGGACTCCGTCGTGTTTGAACACCGGCCGTGCAAAGAGGAACCACAGCTCGACTGACGCGGGTTGATGTTGAAACAACGTTCTGTCTGACTGAAAACTATTCTAGTTAAATGGAAAATTTTTAATAAAATTTTCAATGCAATCGTAATTAAAAATATTAATGCAGTTTTACGTAAACAATATTATATTATTTATTAAATGTGCGTGTTCACATGACGGGGGCGTGTGCGACGCGGATAAATTATTTTATTACGAATAAATTTATTATTAAGTTTCTAGAAATTCAATTTGTTTAAATGTTTCCAATAACGTTATGATAACCAAATATACAGAAATATTATTAAAAAATTATATTTTAAGACGTGAAAGTAGAAGATAAAATTTTAATGAGTATTGCGTAATGGGCTTTATTGCACTATTGCAAGTGCCATGAAGTCCATTACGTTATTTTCTCAGAATATAATTAATAGTCTAGTAAGATTGTACATTTTTATCTTTTCTTTTTTATCAATGACAGTATGATGAACAAGTTGGTGTGGTTCATTAGTCAACTTTAATAACTAAATATCTTGTTAACTGTTGAGACTATTGGCTGGGTGTGTGACACCGGCGGTGCGTAGCGTCAGCAGCTTTGTAGGTGCCTCAATTTTATTAGTACGCTTCAAATTAACGGCTCTGGTAAATGTTTACGTGAATAATATAAAAATAACGGAAAATATTTATTTATGTATTTAGGATAAAAGCAAGGAAACAAATAATTATTGTGTTACAATAGCGTATAGGCCGACATTATATATTTTTGATAATATTTTTTTATTCTAACAACTTATATTCACTGTCACTACTTTAAACTAATGTTTTATATACAATCGATAGATTTTAATGACAGCTGACGATTAAAACTTAAACGAACAACGTAGCTTTTTCGAATCAAAAGTTATACTAATTGCAAATGTAGATACGCAGAAATATAATAACCTTGTATAGCGATAAGCGCGATGCGTCACTGTTCCCGCTTATCGTAATGAATTCTTTGATCCTTTAGCTATCCAGTGGTATAATATAATTTTTGATGTAGAGGATAGATTCGAAACTGCAACGCCAAACTGTATCCCCCGATTTTGAATGCAAATTCAAAGATGTATTCACGTCAAAATTACGTATTTTAAAAATACGACTCAGTATTACAAAAATTGATTTAAAAAAAATAACTTACAATAAATATCTTTATTTTGATATTGTAGTATTTTTTACTATTTTCAATTTAAATTTGTCATTACGTACTACACACTCGACAAACATCTAAACAGAAATGTTAGTAATAACAATTTACAAAGTATTAAAAAGTAAATAATAACGACCTTTAAATATTTAGTTTACGATATACAAATTTTATTTAAATTATATTTTCATAGATCCTCGTTACTTTAAATTTCTTGTTTTTAATATTTTTAATTAAAATGAGCGAAATTCTCATTAAAAAATCAAAGATTTTGAACAATTTTTAAGATTTTAGAAATGAACGTATTTGTTATTATTAACTGAGATAGACGTCATCTTTTTAAAATTTTGTAAATTTGGTATTAATCTCTTATTGAACATTTTCTCTTATATCAGCATTCATATTTATTTCTTTGTTAAATATGTAATATCTAATTAAAAATTTAAAGTGAAAATAGTGAAAGAAAATTTGCAATATAAGAAATGGAGGTATTACTGTAAATTGTTTATCCAATAAATGTTTCATAATAAAATAATGACTACCGAGACCTATTATTTTAAATACATCGTTTTTTATGTATAATCTTTCATTAAGATATCGGTGAAATTCGCATTGTTGCTAAACTGCACTGGTTCCAGAAGTAAACATGACAAACACGTAAGTAAATTATATTATGTATGACAAAATTGAACAGGCTTCTTTAAACATTTCCATTTCTACTACAGCGTTGTGCTCGATTTCGTTACCCCCGCTCTGTGGTTTGCATCCGGCCAATATCAAAAATAATATGAACTATATATGACATGTGATCAGAAGTTCGTTAAATATTGCAGAAAACAAACTTTTACAAACTTTATCTTGTTATAATAGTGTATTAGACCAAAATTGCTTATTTAGTTGGAAGTTTTTGCTGGTGGGGTATTTATTACAAAGTCACTGACCACATAGACATGGTAAAATATTCAGAATATAAATATTATAAAAAATACAGGTAAGTTGCGTTGCTAATATGGCCACAGGCTTGTACTATAAACGCGATAGAAAAAATTTTACAAAAGAGGACCGGTACACAGGAAATATTGGCAAATTAGCTACTTTTTTCTGTACAGCATCTGCTACTTCCATAACAATAGGGGAGAGAGGCCTATACACCATGAATGAAGTTGCCGCCAGTCAGACAATAGCTGTATTCTATTTTTTATGTACCTTTTCTATAGTGAGAAGCCCTCTGATGGTCGCATCATTCCGAGATGTCATATTTGATTGTACAAGTAATGAAATCGAATAAGCTTGAGTAGAATCTCAACATGTGTCTCTGACACACTCTTCACACTTCAATATGTTCAGCTCTGATCATGGTGGGCTTTTTTTTGGTTTCCTGATGTTCTCTTCGACTTGAAATGCCTTTGCTTCATTTTGAGTAGGATGAATTGACCTTTGTGTTCATCACATTTTCGATTGAAAGTAACTTACACATTATAACGCATTTAGTCGCAGTGGCATATCAAAGGTAATATAATATTAAAATTGGACGTGTCTCTCATTGTTATCCTCTCCCATCTCAGCACTCTATGCGTCAATTCCCACTGTGATGCATATAGTTATGTGGCAAAGAATATAGTCTTTACGTTAATACGTGAAGAATTGAAATCTATATCTAATGATTTATCTTACTATAGAATGAAGCCATCAATATATTACTTAATTTTGTCACATTAACTTTTGTAATACCTACCAAGAAACTGAATAGTAAGACGTTATCACGTCAAAAAATGAATGTCAAGAAAGATGAGTTTCGTAGGATTTTGGTTGATATTAAGGAAAAAAAATAATTAGAGGCAGTGTACGAGGATCAAATATTTTCTACATAAATAAATACTGAAATAATGCAGTGCCATCTAGTTCATTCTAGTAGAAACTAAAATTGTCTTTTTTATAAAATTTAAATTTTGATTATACAAATAACATTCCCCATTTTTATTATAAAAGTAATATACTCCATTTTTTAATGCAAATTTTTTGATAAATTTGATAGTTTGTTGTACAATGTTTTCTATATATTTAATTTAGATGGTGCCACCACAATTTGAAAAAAAAATCAATTTTGTTAAATGACTCACAAAAATATGAACGAATCAAAATAAAAATGGCTGCCAGAGCATCCACAAATTTCATTACATCCCATATACAGACTCTTCCTTCTATACATTAGTTATTTTTATTTTATAAACTTTTAAGTAAATAATAATTTTAATAATATATTAATGATGGCAAAATTGCATAAATAATATGCAAGTTTGATTGTGCCATGATTTTTTCCGAGCGAAGATGCCTTTAAGGTATTTCATACGTGAAAGACTATCTTTTAAACGCCCTCTACACTACACACGAAGTTACCTCGACAAACTGCTCGTCGAAGTTGATCGCAGTCTGACGTATGTCTGACTGCCAGAAGTACGCACAAAGCGAATCGAAGTACCTCTCTACACTATTCTCTTCGCCTAACTTCGATCAACTTCACGAGTAGTGTAGTGACATCCAATAGCTCACAGCGTTGATATGAAAAATTATATTTATAATTTTTTTAAGTTTACTTTTCATCATAATGCCATTTCAGTAACAAAATGCTGATTTATCGATGTGCAAAAACCAAAATAAATGCGACC
Organism: Druceiella hillmani; assembly: GCA_039881145.1. Lineage (NCBI taxonomy): Eukaryota > Metazoa > Arthropoda > Insecta > Lepidoptera > Hepialidae > Druceiella > Druceiella hillmani. Next base: position 36,595,766 of record JAYKKI010000019.1, read on the forward strand.
ACGTTTAAAATATTATTATTACGTTATCCGACTCAGAAGTATGTATAGGTACCTGCATTTGGATCTAGCGCCACGAACACAGCCATGTACTAGAAAGTTAATGATTATTTGATTTACAGATTATTTGATAGTTCAGTTAATGATTATTTGATTTACAGATCTACTAGGTTATATACCACAAATAAAAAAAAACACATTTCGTGGCAAAAAAGCACATTAATTTCAAAAAATTACAATCATAATTACAAGTTCACTATTTATATGTACATTATTTCATTCAGTTAATGATTATTTGATTTACTAGACAGACTAACATAAATTCATATTTCAAATAATTTTTAATATTGTATAATTTTTCAAGCGATTCATACAAACATTTCTTTCCGAGCACATGCTCGATGTTTCATATTCAAAACTATGATAAAAGCAATTTGCTGTTTTTATAACTTGCATGTAATCATGTGAACATGTCGCATAACATTTAGCAAGTTATAACTGTTTTATTGAACATCAATTGGAAATTTAATAAAAAAAAATAATTTTCCATTATATCTATTAAAATAATAAATAATGTGTATTTCAATTTAATATGACAATATCAACAAATGATAAATTATGACAGGTATCCAATAAATGATTTAGTTAGTGTTATATGGCCACCGCTTCTAAGTTGACATTGTCTAAAACAATTAAATAAAAAAAAATTTTGATTATATACCACATCTATTATAATAATAAATAAAATATATTTAAGTTTAATACAATATTAATGACAGAACTAAAACTGGTGCTATTGCAAGGAACTCTCACTCAAGATTATTAAAAAAGTGTTAAGTCATAAGCTGTAGTATTAATGATTACTAATAAATTATTGGTATATGCATACAAACTTATGAGTTTAATCATACATAACACTTTTTTAATTATTTTGAGCGATTTCATTGCAATAGCGCTCCTATGGACGAGCTGCCACTGCACACGAGATGAAGTAATAAAATTAATGGGTGAGAGTTCATTGAGTGTTGTTGTTCAGTGATCGAGTGAAAGTTCATTGCAATAGCGCTCCAACACTTTTTTTTAATAATTTTGAGTGAGAGTTCATTGCAATAGTGCTCCTATGGACGGGCTGCCAATGCGCATGAGATGAAGTAATAAAATTAATGGGTGAGAGTTCATTGAGTGTTGTTGTTCAGTGATTAAGTGAAAGTTCATTGCAATAGCGCTCCAACACTTTTTTTAATCATTTCGAGTGAGAGTTCATTGCAATAGCGCTCCTATGGATGAGCTGCCACTGAGCACGAGATGAAGTAATAAAATTAATGGGTGAGAGTTCATTGAGTGTTGTTGTTCAGTGATTGAGTGAAAGTTCATTGCAATAGCGCTCCAACACTTTTTTTTAATAATTTTGAGTGAGAGTTCATTGCAATAGCGCTCCTATGAACGAGATGCCACTGTGTACTAAATTAATAAAATTAATTATGACTGATATACTTAGACATATACAAAAAAGGAAGAAGAGCGAAATATGAAGAGAAAGCAAATTGTGACATTTCAAACTGACAATATGCTCTCTTGTCGCATGTCGTCACAATTTGTTTACACCAGCATTGTCGCATCCATTAAAAACAAATAGTAGATAACGCTCTAATCATTTCAGAAAAACGAAACAAACATTTGTTCCATACACCAAACTGATTAAAATATATGACAAATAGAAACTATTAAGAGTTTCAGGGGATTGCAATGCTCAAAAAATTCACTGTATATGTTCCACTTGGCGATGCAGTCGTTTCAAAACCTCACAGATCGCATCATTGTTCACGAACGCTATGAGCCCATGCCAACCGACGTATTGACATGGGTCGTTGCGGTTGTTTATCTGTCAATTTGATTTTGGCACATTGATATATGGAGTTTACGCAATAAAATAATTGAACTTATAGGAATAGTTAAGTGTTTTGCTATTACTTCATAAATTGCGGTCTATGGAATTTCATAGAAGTTTTTGTTAATCAATGGTTTTTCTACACGCCATAGGTAGTGAAATATAATCGAAAATGCAGATATTGGCTAAAAAATATGTTAAGTGCTGATCAAAATGCGAAAGTAATTATATGATTCTTAGATTCCATTATATACCGATGCGTAAATGACCTGCATCACGTACACAGTGTGGGCTATGCTATGCATGCGTGTAGTACTATCAGTGTATAAAATGCTAAATTGGCAGCATTTTATATGCTAAATTTGGCATATTTTCTTCTTATTTAACATATGTTTTTAACGTAACAAATAACATATTTCACAATTAAATGAAACTACGTGATGTAGTATTATTTCTACTTTTTTTAAGTTCTTTACCACGACCTAGGTTTCGTTGTATTACTACATCTTCAGGTGAGCAATTACCAAAGAAGAGTATCTACTATTTCTAGTACTATTTCTAGTCGAAGAAAAGGAAAAGCCACCTAAAACTGATTATACCAATTTAGATGATATAAAAGTATTGATATTGTAGTAATTAATTTTTCCAAAAACAATTTTTGATCAAGTCTAGTCACAGTCATATTTTATAATGGTACTGGTATACAAGGCACACCTAGTTGTGTTAGATATACAGAAAGAAAATAAAATTTTATGCAAAAATAAAGAAAATGAAGGAATCAAAACAAATATTTACGAGACTGGCTGCCACAATGATACGAACAAAAAAGTGAAATGTTATATATTAATCAGATGAATCAACATTAGCTCTAATAATAATTTTAATAACAAAATATAACATATTGGTTAAAATTTAACAAAAATTAATATCATCTTATTCCTCAATGTCAATTTTGACACTGCTGGGATCTCTTTATTCTGGAATCTCATTCATAAAAAAGTTTATATGTGTTACATATCTTGTGAGAGTATTTATTATTTTTCGAGAGATTTAATAATGAATATACACTGTGCATGATAACCATATAGCAATCCCTAATACACTGTGCATAATAACCATATAGCAATCCCTAATACACTGTGCATGATAACCATATAGCAATCCCTAATACACTATGCATGATAACCATATAGCAATCCCTAATACACTGTCCATAATAACCGTATAGCAATCCCTAATACACTGTGCATGATAACCTTATAGCAATCACTAATACACTGTGCATGATAACTGTATAGCAATCCCTAATACACTGTGCATGATAACCATATAGCAATCCCTAATATACTGTGCATGACAACCTTATAGCGATCCCTAATACACTGTGCACAATAACCGTATAGCAATCCCTAATACACTGTGCGTGATAACCGTATAGCAATCCCTAATACACTGTGCATGATAACCGTATAGCAATCCCTAATACACTGTGCATGGCAACCTTATAGCGATCCCTAATACACTGTGCATGATAACCGTATAGCAATCCCTAATACACTGCGCATGATAACCGTATAGCAATCCCTAATACACTGTGCGTGATAACCGTATAGCAATCCCTAATACAATGTGCATGATAACCGTATAGGAATCCCTAATACACTGTGCATGATAACCGTATAGCAATCCCTTATACACTGTGCATGATAACCATATAGCAATCCCTAATATACTGTGCATGATAACCTTATAGCAATCCCTAATACACTGCATGATAACCGTATAGCAATCCCTAATACATTGTGCATGATAATCGTATAGCAATCTTGCAATCTTTGTTTATCTGTCAATTTGATTATGTACAAAATAATACTACATCACGTAGTGTCATTTAATTGTGAATAATGAATATAAAGTTTACGCCAAACAAATTCAATGTAGCTTATTTATACAAGACATAAAAATGATCTGTCAAAATTATTAAAGTTGATAGCGTCGACAATATTATTTTTAGTTACCAAAATTGCCTTCAGAAATAGCCACCCCGGATTAGTATAGTTGTGAACAATGTTTTTATAAATTTGGTCGATGAGTTCGTTCCCAGTAATGGCTATGTTGAGTCCAATAAAACTGGTCGTCTGGTCAGTATGATATGTGCCTTCGTCTATATGTAAACGTTTTTAAGATGAAAAGTCTTTTTTTATTAATATATTCACACGCGGACATTGAGCGGGTATTTAACCAAATGAATTTGGCTAAAAGAAAATTGTACAATCTTTTGGCGTTGAGAACCCTAAATGCTATTCTGTATATCAGATTTGGTCTGAAGAGGCAGAAAAGCCTTGTTATCATTATACACTTTCTGATGATGTACTGTGCTGTATAGGTACCCAGAAAATTATGATTATGGCTGTCAGATTTCCACATCACAGCTGCTGCTGATGAAGATCAAGATATTGACACTTTATTTGACAACACAAGTTAGAGTAAAGTTGAATATATCGTTACTTCTTTATGTACATTTTGTAGACGTGTTGTTTTTGATATTATTCAATAATAAATACGGCACATAAAATTATGTTGGCATTTTAAAAATAAAGTTTTTATAACACCATTCTAGCATATTTTGCAGTAGCCGAGTTGGCAACACTGAGTACCATAGCCTCAAAAAAAAGAGTGTGTAGACATGCTTCATGATATCCAATACCAATATTATAATAATTTTGGCAGCATTTGAGGTATCATGATAAAACCCAGTCCGAAGGATAATGTCTATAACCTTTGTGAAATTCATGTTAATAGCTTCAGCAGTTTTGGAGTTAAATCCGTTCATATAGACAGATTAACATAAAGTGTTTTATGCATTTAAATAGGGATGTTGGAAGTTCCAAAAATTATCGACGTATATTGTATCGATATCGTTTTTGATATACCGAAAAAAAATGTCGATATATCAGTATATCGGACTTAAAGATAATATTGGCCTTCTAAAAGAATCTTGTGTATTTGGTCTAGTTTAGGTCAATACAATCTCAAATTACGAAATAAATACTAATCAATGAACATTATTTCTAATAAATGTATCTTATATTTTTGAGCTGCAAAAACATATGATGTTGCTTATTTTTTAAATGTGCTACTAAATTTGTTGTATTACCACTTGTTTTGTAGATTTTTCCGCACAGATTACACAATATGTTTTCTTTGTTTATTTATTTGAAAAAGTTTCATACAGCACTAGACACGATATATAAAACACTTAAATTCACTTCACTCACTGCAATATAATTGAATGCAATCATAAATTACCTTGAGTAACTTGAGGTTATGTTTTTTTATATTAACACACACAAGTAAAGAAAGCCATAGACAAACATGAGTTTTCTTCATTCGCTCCATTCTAATAAAGCTTTGAATTTCAGCAGTTTTTAGTCGGTCGCAACAGGACACCAGTAATTTAGTGTTGCCATTGAAAAAATATTGAATTTGATACGTTTCCGATACTTGATATTTTATATAGATACATCGAACTATTAAATATCGCCAAAAAATATCAATATATAGAATAAAAAATATCAATATTTTTTCAACAATATAAATATATCGATAATTGGTAACTTGGACCAATTGGTAACAACAGATAGCCACTTTTTTTATCTGTAGATATTTTATTTATCTGTATTGATATAAAGAAATCAGTATATTCACATAATCAGTACATTATAATTGTATCATCAATTGACTTGCTGTGGAAAGTCCAGCTAGCATAAAGGTCACAATGACAATGTCAGGTAATGAGTATAAAACTTTTTTGTTTTTATTGTACTTGTTTTTATACTCATTACCTGATAATGTTATCAATATAAAAACAGTACAATAAAACCAGTTATCTGCATGAACATAAAATAGTGATACAAGTGGTAACAACAAAACAGTGACATTATTCTTCTTGTGAACAATTAAAACAGTACTTACTCGAACTATTCTTACTCAGTGATTAGTACGGAACATTAAAAAACAATAACCCAAACAAATCAAGTTAAAGAGAGGAAGTTAGAAATTCTATAACCTACAAAATATTTACTGCGTTGTCATTTCTTTAGAAAAAACTCAGAGTAATTTAGATAAGCGACATCTAGCGGTCCTGCAAAGTACTACGTAGTATTGACAATATCGATAAAGTAAGCAACCACGGTTTCTTTAGGCACCGAGCTCGTAGTACTTCATAAAACCAATAGAGGGCGTAAAACTAAAAAAATGGATGAAATTAAAGAAATGCTACAAAATATGCAGGTTGAAATGAGACAAAACAAGATGGAAGTGTTGGCCATGAAGGAAGAACTTAAAAATACCATCATTATAAATATCAACGAGAAATTTACCAATTTAGAAACCAAATATGAGCAAATCGAGCAAAATTTAGAGACACAAAAATTGGCAATTGATGGTTTCGAGCGTTTCATGAGAAGGAAAAATATATTACTTTTTGGAGTGGAAGAACAAGAGAATAGCTACCAAGAATTAGAGGTAAAAGTTCTAGATATTATTAACAAAACATTAAAAATCAAATGTGAAAATCACTACATTGAATCAGTGAGAAGACTTGGCATAAAAAGTGATAAAGCCAGACCTATTGTAATAACTTTGCTTACTATGGGAATAAAAATCAAAATATTAAGGAATAAAAAGAACTTGGAAACCTCACCCTACTATATTAAGGAAGACTATCCACTAGATATCCTGAAGAAAAGAAAAGAACTCCAAATTGAAGTAGGCAAATTAAGAGAACAAGGTAAAAAAGCGATAATTAAATACGATAAAATAGTAATACTTCAAAATAAAAATCAACAAATACAGTCTACTTATATATATAATAAAAAGAGAAATTTATCAGATTCCCCCGAGCAGGCAACCAATCCTGTCAGCGCAGAGAACCAGTTTAAAAAACAGCCTGCCAAGATAAGTAAGAACAACAGTATAAACAATTATATGATAAAAAAACCTACGCTCACAGTACCTGATAAGACGCCTCCTGAAACGCTCTCATCAAAACAAACTACAAAATAGCAACCCACACCGGCCCCTCTCAATCTCCCAACACGGCTGGTCACCGCGGGAGACCTAGACTGCAACCCTCCAACAAGCCAAGAACTATACATCTGCACATACAACGTAAAATCACTACTATCGCCGCAAAGAATGGAACTGCTAAAGTATTCTCTGGAAAATATTAAATATGACATAATAGGCCTCGCAGAAGTCCGGAGAGATGGTAATAATATTGTAGAAGATGATAACCATATTTTCTGTCACACCGGAGAGTCGAGAGGGCTATATGGAGTCGGATTCCTGATTAAGAAAAAATATAAATATAATATAGAAAACTACATAGGTCTATCTGAAAGAGTATGTTTACTAAATTTAATCTTTGGTTCTATGAAGATTTCAGTAATTCAAGTTTATGCCCCCACCTCTGAAGCGACTGAGGAAGAGGTTGATGACTTTTACCAATTAGTAGAAAACGCCCAGAGCCTAACAACAGGTAGAGTTATACTACTAGGAGATCTGAATGCAAAAATAGGCCAAAGGAAACCCGAGGAAAACGCTATAATAGGCCCTTTCTGCTACGGGAAAAGAAACCAAAGAGGTGAAAAGCTTGTACAACATGCTCTTAAAAATAAGCTCACAATAATCAACACAATATTCAAGAAAAACAAAAATAACTTATGGACATGGATTTCACCAGACCAACAGAATAGAAATCAAATAGATTACATTCTGTGTGGCAACCCAAGACTCTTCACCAACATAGAAATTATAAACAAAATGACTTTTCCCAGCGACCACAGACTCCTGAGAGGCACAATAACATTACTCAAACAAAAAAAAAACAGAAATACATTTGATTCACTCCCAGTAGCCAAGTTATTAAGTCTGAAATCACAAGAAACATACACATCTACCTTAAGTATGAAATTAAAACATGTGTGGTGGGAAGAAGATGATGAAATAGAGTCCTATTATTTTAAGATAGAGTCTGCCATACAAGAAAGCTTAAATAGTCTGACATCCATTAAGACAAAGAAAGAAATAATAAGCGAAGAAACCAAAAACCTAATTATTAAGCGTGCTGCTCTACAACACAAACCTTTAAAGAATAAAAATGACAAGAAAGAACTCTCAGAACTCTACAAAATCACAAACAAACATCTAAAAAGAGACTATGAAAACTACAGAATGGAAATAATTGAAAAGCACTTATTAGCCACGGGAAGTCAAAAAAGAGCATTTAAACAATTAACAACAGAGAAAAAATGGATTCCTTCTTTGAAATCACAAAAAACGGAACAGAAGCAGCTGACAAGAAAAGGATTGGTGAAAATTGCCTCGGAATTCTACGAGAGATTGTATGACGATAAATCTATTAACAGTAATTGCTACGAAAAACTTTCTGAATCAACAGATACATGTGTACCAATCCAACTCTTCAATAGTGACGAAATTTTAAAGAATATTAAAAAACTAAAAAAGGAAAAGAGCCCAGGCGAAGACAATATACCTAACGAAGCTTTTATATTTGGGAGTCACATATTGTTAAAACCTATTACAATTTTATTTAATAAAATACTTGAGAAACAAGTAGTACCCATTAAGTGGACAAAGTCCCAGGTAATCCTTATTTATAAAAAAGGAGATCAAGCAGACATCAATAATTACCGACCAATCAGCTTACTACCAACTATGTATAAATTATTCGCAATGTGTTTGGAAAAAAGGATAGAAATAACTCTAGAAATATGTCAACCAGTGGAACAGGCAGGTTTCCGGCGAGGGTACTCAACAGTAGACCAAATACACACCTTGGAACAAGTGATAGACAAACATGAAGAGTTTAAGAAGGATCTCTACCTCGCATATGTTGACTACGCGAAAGCATTTGACTCTATCTCACATAAGAGCATATGGGAAGCACTGGAACATCAGAATCTACCATACACATACATCAATATAATTAAAGATATTTATCACAAAAGCACGAGTCGCGTGAAACTAGACAGAATGGGCACGGAATTCAATATCCGTAGAGGTGTGAAACAAGGAGATCCGCTGTCACCTAGAATTTTCATAGCTGTATTACAGCATGTAATGGGAAATTTAAACTGGGATAGAAAGGGAATATTCATTGATGGTCAGTACCTCAGTAACCTTAGATTCGCCGATGATATAGTTATCTTTGCTAACACATCAAAACAACTGGAAGTTATGCTATCAGAACTAAGCGACGCGAGTGAAAACATTGGCTTACTGTTAAACACCTCAAAAACAAAGGTATCCACCAACGGCAAAAAAACTCCCATAAAAATAAACCAGACGCCTGTGGAATATGTGGAGAGCTATATATATCTAGGGAAACAAATATCATTTAAAAGTTCGAGACACACGGAGGAACTGGATAGACGAATTAGTATGACCTGGAAAAAATACTGGAGTTGTAAAGAAATTATGAAGTCGAAGCTTTCACTTCCACTGAAGAAAAAAGTTATGGATTCCTGCCTACTACCATGTCTGTCGTATGGAGCTCAAACCTGCATCTTCAATAATAAAAACATGACTAAAATTCGTTCGTGCCAGAGGGCTATGGAGAGAAGCATCCTCGGTATAAAGATCTCTGATAAAAAAAATAGCAATAAGATTCGCCAAAAAACCCAAGTTCTAGATGCATTGCAACACACACGTCGTCTGAAGTGGAGATGGGCCGGTCATATGGCTCGCTACTCTGAGGACAGATGGCCAAATCGCGTCACCAAATGGCACGGACCAGAAGGAAAACGTCAGAAGGGTAGACCAAGAGCTCGCTGGAACGACGAAATAATTAAATTTGCAGGAAGAAACTGGATGGAAGTCGCGAAGGATAAAGCAAGATGGAGGCAGTTGGAGGAGGCCTATACCCGAAAGGGGCCATGACAGGTTATAGTCAACTTGTTAAAATATAGTATATTTCTCTAATACACATTATAGTTGTTTTTTCATAGTCTAAGTTATATAATTTAATTGCAAAAGTATGTCATGAAAAATAAAGAGGCTTATTATTATTATTATACAATAAAACCATACAAACAGATTAGAGTGAAATGAACAAGAAAATCAAAGTATTCATTGACGCCTGTTCCACGTAGAATAAATAATGAGATTCGATTATAATCCATAATTGTAATGCATTTCTGTGATTGATAATTATCAATTACAGAATCTGTCACGTGGTCTGATGCCTTCAACTTTGCCTTGCACTACTAGGCCCTCTATGGATTCACTACCGCGCCGTGTTATATGTCCAAAGAAAGTTTGTAACACATAAACTTTGTGAAATTCCAGTTCAATAATTAAAATACTTTTTTATCGAAAAAAAATTTTGTTTAAATTCAAAAATTGCAATTAAAAAGCTCATTAAATGAAGTATAAATTCTACTGATTTATTTATTTTATTACAACTTTTAAAAACTGGCTATTAAGATTCAAATTAGCGCACACCTGCCAGTCGGTCAAAATTTCAAAGTCCTCTAACTCATTAATAAGACTTTATACTGCAAAAATATTTTGTATTTGGATTGAGGACATATATGGGTATAATATAATCTAATATTACTAAAATCAGAAAAATTAACATTTTTACTTGTCCGCTTCACATGGAACGCCCCTAATATCAAATAAGGAATTATTGATAGGGAATTTTGGCGACTAACACGATATATTCCGATACAAATAATAAATATATGGACGTGTAAATACCTCATTATTCTGACCAATTTTTTCATTAACAAAAGTTTTGTTCTCCTCAATGGCTGGTGAACAATATTCGAAAATTTCGTCTATGTTCTCCTGAAATCCATATCCATACAATAAAAACAATTATCTATTTTAATAATTTTTAAATTACACACATCAAGTAGATTGAATCTACAAATTTTTTATTACGTAAGTGTTGCCACAAAAAAATATGAAAAACCAATTTAAAAATTGTACTATAAAATGTCCAAGACCATGAATGCTTGCTATAAATAATAATATATTTACGTTGAATTACGAAACTATAAAATTGAACAAAGCGGCTGGGAGCTAAGACGTTGACGGCATTCAGCCGTCGACTGATTGCCTATATCTATTCCTGCGTGTGCTTTATATCAATTTCATTTAACGTTTTCATACATTGTTATAAAAGAATTTAGTACGTAATTTTGCGTGGTTTGAATTCGTATTTATGAAATAAATATAGCAGGTATCGAAATTTTGCCAGACTTTGCTTAGACTTTAAAGATAACTATATTTTTGATATACTGAATGCAACTTTTTATTGTAAATTAGCATAATGGTTGAGATTAGGCATCCTAGAATACACCTATTTCATGATTCTTCTAAAATTAGATGATTCTTGACTTCATTAAAACACTTTTTTTTCCTAAATCCTGCCACTTTAAATGATTTTAACTTTATAGAGAATGAGTGTATCTTTCTAATGATATATAATTTATGAATATGTGTTGCGTATTTCTATAGATATAGCATCTCTAATTACGCCTGTATCATCATAATTTACGTAACAGCCCCTTAATAGCAAACTCCCTTATTGTTTCATCTAATTGTACACAGTAGACATCCACTGCAATGGATTTGTTGGGTTTCATGAAGCTGTAGTGGATAGCACCAGCACTGACAACAAAACAGACATACTTACTTTTCTTTATTAATTATTCGGTTTCAGAGTATGTTTTGGCACTTTATCCAACCGTTTATTATAACACTTGCGATTATCAAAAAAGTACACATACACATGGAACAATTCTATGTAAAAATAATTGGTCTTTATATCACAGCAAAGAAAAACAAATTTCTGAACTATTTCATTTTCTTAAACTTACCTATTTGTTGAATATATTTGTCGTTAATTTTGTAGAAATTCATTGTTCACAATTAAATGAAACCACGTGATGTAGTATTATTTCTACTTTCTTTAAGTTTTTTACCACAACTTAGGTTTCGTTGTATTACAACATCTTCAGGTGGGCTATTAGCAAAGATTAACTCTTAGGAACTTCCAACAGCATTTATATATTACAAAAACAATAGCGGAAGCCTGGTTTGTGCAGGTTTACCCACTGCTTACGTTAGTGAGTTTATTGTAGGGGAGCGGTGTAGTTTTTATGATATTTTTTAAAGTAATACGATATACAAGTATTGTAGTGAGGGTAATAAATACAATTGATGTTATTCTACGAGGTTATACAATGCAAATATTCCGGTGTATGTAATAAAATTAACTGGAAGTTATTCTCAGTAATATATTTATACAAAAGCAAGGGTATCTGAAAGTTAGAACAAGGTTATACCACTAATTCTACATATCTCCGGTTTTATTTATTCATATATTTATATCTTTGTTTATTTATATGTGTATCTGGGCTGAAACAATTTGAAGTGTACTGTAGTATCAATGTTGTCTAACTATATTATGTCTAGAAGATATTAAGTATGGGTGATGATATTGTATTTAGTTGCTCATATAATATATTAACGTTGGTGTGTCTTTTACGTCTGTTTATTCTCCCGTTTTATTTATTCATATATTTATTTTATATGTGTATTTGGGCTGAAACAATTTGAAGTGTACTGTAGTATCAATGTTGTCTGACTATATTATGTTCAGAAGATATTAAGTATGGGTGATGATATTGTATTTAGTTGCTCATATAATATATTAACGTTGGTGTCTTTTATGTCTGTTTATTTCTAATGTTTCTAGGACATTGAGTTTATTGGCTTATTTGTAATATAGAGGGAGCATTGTCGATATGAGGGTGATGGTTATTTTCAATGAGGTGTTTTGCAAAGTGAGATGTGTCTGGTTTGTTATCTGGCACTGTGTTCTTTGTGTCTGATTGCTGTTGGAAGTTCCTAAAAGTTAATCTTTGCTAATAGCTCATCTGAAGATGCTGTAATATAACGAAACCTAGGTTGTGGTAAAGAACTTAAAGAAAGTAGAAATAATACTACATCACGAGTTTCACTTACCTATTTGTTCAAATGGTTTAACATTGCTCTCACGTTGCCCATTTGGAAAATCAAAATCGCCAGATCGGAATTTTTCAAATCATTGATGTACTGTGCATTCATCGCCGCATCCTTAAAAAACACTTCGTTGATGTTTTGATCTGCCTGCGTTACATTAGTTCCATGTTCAAGCTTAATATGCAAAAGACATTTCGTTAAATAACCTCAAACAAAAATGGGTCTGAGAGGCTAACAACTTATTTTCACACTAAAAAAAACAAACTGTCCCAAAGAAATTCCAGGGATATTGAGATTGAAAACTTGGTATTTGAGGTTATCGGACATTTGATATATAAATGACCTTAATATCAGTTGGATGTTTAATTAATTTTTAAAACATATTTTTATCGCAGGACACATTTCCTTTGGTGCCAACTAAACTTATCATAAATAAATATTTTTGTCTTTGTTTCACTATGTACACACTGTTATCCAGTCAAATAACATTTCACTAACTAAGAAAAGATTATTATGAAATACAAATTGTCCATAAATAGTGTTTTTAATTCAATGTTGAACACGAACAATATCTTCAGCTGTAGGCAAGTCTGGTTCAGTCTTCACAATCTTTTCACTCTTCAGAGGTGGCGTCTCCACATTTAAATGCTTCACTTTCACCTGCGTGATAAATAAGGAATACATTTGGTTTTCAATATGTGAAAAGGAAAATGTGAATTTTATTCTATTATAATTTTTATGTAATAGTAACCGTCTACTATGAGGACCAAAAGTCCTTAAAACTAGCCATTGTTAATAATACTAATAAAAAATAAATTCATATTTCGAAAAATTAGTGACAATTTGAAAATTGTGTATCACGTCATGATAAATTTAACAAAATAAATCTTCCATTCCATGATTTTTTATGATTTTCATTGTGGTCTCAATCAATAACAAAGTAACAATTGACTTGGTATGGCATTTTATGTTGAAGCGGCATTCCATGCTACTGTTTGCAACTGGTTTAATGAGTACAAGTGTCATTCTACCGATCTCAGTGATGATCTGCATGAGGGACATATCTCAACAGCAACAACTGAAGATAACATCAATGCTCATGATAAAGACTGGCAAGAAAAAGAGACTATTAACAGATTTAGGCAAATTTAGGCATTGATATGAGTCAAGTACAGAAAATTCTAAATCAACATTTCAATGTCAAGAAGCTTTGTGAAAGATGGATACCCCATTATTTCACTGAGGCTCAAAAGCACTATTGCTTTGATTAATATAGTTTAATATAAGAAAAATTCAACAAAGGTCATTCAAATGATGTATTCTTCGAAACAGTATATCTTTTGTCATCTGTCTGTTTCGAACATAAAAAATATACTGTTTCAAACCCAAAATTAAAAGCAGTCCACGCAGTGGAGTTTCCTTTCGAAGATTTATCTACAAAGGTTAAGAAAGGATAAAGTGCTGGAAATAGATGTCTCTTTCTACAGATGGAAGGTATATTATGCAACAATTGTTCTGGAAAATAAAAGAACACTTAATGCAGGCTGCTATACCAGCAACTGTTTGCCAATTTTGGGAAAAATTAAAAAAGTTCCCTTTCATCAAAACAACGCCAATGTACAATCAACCCAATGAATGACTGAATACTTGACGTCAAAAGTAGAAATGATGGATGATCTTCTAGAAGTTTAGATCTCACTTGATGTAGTATCATTTATTACCAAAGATAAAAAATAAACTGCAAGGGATACGATTCCCGGATGCCAAACAAGCAGTAACTACCTTCGAAAAGACCATAGAAGAGATATCCATGAAACAGTGGATCCACTGCTTTATCAATGGTTCCATCAATTGAAACATGGAGTCCTACGGAGACTATAAATAAATTACAAACTCGCTAGTGTAATTTATTCATTAATTTACATATTTACTATTATTTTATGATTCACAAGTTCCAGGGAATGCTTCCTTGCGCCACTGTCAACCTAGTTTACTATTTTTTGTTTATAACCCAGTTTTCCGACACTACAGACATGTTTTCAGTGAAACATTCATGTAGGCTTATTAAATACTTGTTGACTTTATATTTGTACACTTTACAGGTATACACTAAATTTTATACAACGTTTATATATGGTTTTTACACAAACACTATAGCCCTTTACGTAGACTATTTATAGGTTTACTCTCGGTTTTATACACCACTTATACGTGTTTTTTTACTCAAACTTTATATCTTCATATATACTTGTTATGGTATATACAGGTCCATTTTAAACAAGTGAACATTTGTAAAGTTCTTTCTGCATATTCCTCAGCAACCTCTCGCATCGAAATAAACTAAAAATTGTAATATGCCATCTGCAAACATTACCTGACTGAAGGGATACGGCATGTTTTTACGCTCGATTACGGTGGGTCCAATGTCCAGGTCTACATCGGTTGGCTCCTCTTTGATTGCAACTGCACTGTTCTGCTTTGTGCTATCCGCATCACACGTGATGCGGTTGATGACCGAAATTTTAGCAGTTCGATTAGATTGCTGATTACTTGATGCTATAAGTGAATTGTCAATATTTTTACATAGTGATTAAAGTATGTACGGTCTTTTTAGATTACTGTTCTATAGGCAGAATGATATCACATACCATCAAATCATATACAAAATTCGTCTATCTATCATACTCAAATATCTTATAAATTATATTTAAGTAGACTAAAACTATAATGTATGATGACAAAAAAAATTAATTTTAATGTAACAAAAAGCACGTGCTGCTTGATATCAATTGTCTTAAATTTGTTTATCTCTAGCTATTTGTAATGGTAGAGTTATTACGAAAATGTAAGTCGAGAGCACCCCAATCTTTTTACATTAAAGTTACTTAGGATTCCGGACGTCAAAAGGAAAAAAAGGAACCCTTATAAGATCACTTCATTGTCCGTCTGTAGGTCGGTCAAGACCCTTTTTCTCAGGAATGTGTGGAAGTATTGAGTTGAAATTAATATCAATTAATTAAGTCTATGGTCCCTTGGAGCTGTAAAAAAATCAAGTATTTATGTCAATACAATCAAGAAGAATCCTAAAAATACAGCCATTTACGCCGTATATTTTGACACAAAGAAATCAAAATCCACAAGGTACTTCCTGTGATCTAGAATCACGAAATTTGGCAAGAAGCATGGTCTCACAGCATGATCTCAAAGGAAAAAATCCGAAAATCGTTAACTTGTAGTCTTTATAATTATATCAATACAAAAAAATTTTTTTTTAAATACACACACTTTTAGTAAGGAAATATTTTTTCCTCATAAAAAATTTAAATTTTGTAAATAGTTTAAATAGGAATATTATTTACCATTAAATGTTCATAAATACCTTAATGTGTATGGAACCCATGTACAGAATATGTGTACGGAATGCCATTCTTTATCATCAGACATCCTTCCGCTTGACCAAAATTTTTAAATTTAAAGATATTTACAATCATGCTTTTGGCATGATTTTTTTGGATTTTTAAATTAAAATTAAAATTTTTTGGCTTTATCGTTTTAAGACAAAAAAATTATCACTGAAATGATTGTACTGTCATAAAATTTTAAATAATTTGGACGTTTGGAACTGGGTGAAAATTTAATTGAAGGATTCCATTAGATTGATACATACAAATGCAGTTAATTTAAAAACATGATATAAGCATATATTTTTTCTTTTCTAACTTCGGCAGCATTTCATTTTGACAGCATTTACAGCGTAAATGCTGTCAAAATGAAGATCTTAGTGTGTAGAATGTTGGTATATTTCATTTGGTTTTATTATAAAGAAGAACCAGTCTACACAAGAGTCCATGATGCTTTCAGCACTTCATTATCAATAAAATATCTTTATTTATCATAAATCATCACTAATACGGACCTTATATCGGAACAAATATTTAATATAATTAAGTAGGCAGACCTACATATATGTCATTGTGGATATCTCAAAAATATAACATTGAGAATCATTCTTACAGTTATCCTGCAACCTTTGCGAAGCTTTCTAAAAACCATGTTCTTTATCATAATTTTAGTTTCAGAAATAAGAAGGGGTGAGACATGTTCTCGGAATATATACCACCTAAAATTAAAAAAAAATTTTATTATCAATATGTAATGTATAAAACATTTTAATCCTTGTTCGAAGTAAAATTCATTACAATACACCGCTCAAATTTGCACGTTTTTCTAACACTATTTAATTTTCATATCCGTATTTTACTACTAGTAGACAACAACATATTCATGTAGTGAAAAATTAATATTTGTTAATGATTTAATTAAAAATACTATGGATTTCACCGAACTAAAGTAATTACAAGAATTTTTTTACGTAGATTTAATATACTAAAAATATAATATGTGGATTTGACCGTTTGATATTAAATGAAAACCCAGTCAGTATTAATTGCCATAAATATTTAATAATACTGAGTCAGTATGGATGACGGATGTATTTATTGGCCTAGTAAATTACAAACCATTTAAAACTGTTCCTGTGACTAAACTACTAAATTTTGTTAACTGATTTTTGGTGTACAGCTGAGAGACACAATCTAGTATATGAGGATTCATTTAATGTCGAACGGTCGAATCCACATTGTATAAGTTTAAATATTTATAAATAACTAAATGTGAATAGAACTATCGTACTGTGATTTCAACTAGACCTTGATAGGAGGGAGAGCGGCTATAGATGGAAGCAATTGACTTCATTCTTCCAAAATCTGTTTCCTGTCATATCCTACTCAAAATTATTAGAAATGTCATGTGTATTAATATCGATTATATCTGATTAAGCATTTTTATTTTTTGTACATTTAGGATCGGTTCGATACTTGAGACCGAACTGTAAATAAATGACCGAAGATGAAAAATTAATTTTATCAATGAATCTCATAATTACATACATATGCAATTTGTCTTTTGTGGACAACTTTTGAGTGCAGTGGAGACATATATCGTTGGAAATTTTATGAGCAATTGTGAGGTGTTGATTTGATTTTATTTTACATTGACCTCAGAAAAAAGATAAGGATCGATTAAAAAATTAAAAATCAGTCAATTGCAAGCTATACTTGCACAATCAGCCCCTCACTTAAATTATTAATAATAATGCACTCCGACAATGGGCAATGTTGCTAGCAACATTTGAAACTACCTGCCTCCGATGGCATCAATGCCATATCACGTTGTGTAACCATGGAGCTAAGCGAAGCACTTTGATTGAGAAAAATTAAATATTTTGAAAAACGTATAAGGACAATAGTTGCTTACACTAAAACCAATGCTCCAGCAGTTATGAGGAAATAAACAATTACATTGTTTGTAGCAATCATATGTATAAGAATTTTTTAATATTGTTGAGTTCGTGCTTCAATAAAAATATATTTTCCAAATTACCCCCTAAAATTAACCCCCAGAATCAAAATTAAACTTATAACTACTCACATTTATAACTGAGCCACGATACCCTATCTCCGTACTAAATTTCAAATTTTTACATGGAATAGTTTCCGAGAAAGTCGCCTGTTACAGATGGACATTGAAATGATTCCATGAGTGATCCATTTTGGCAATTTTGCCATGGAATACTAATAACCTTAACATTTTAATTAAAATAAATAATGTTTAGGAATATAACATTAAAAATCAAACTAAATTTTGCCACAATAATGTAGGAATATTTTTCATAATGACACATGTTGCCGACTATAAACAAATTATAACCTCCAAACCGTAAACATTTAGTTTGGTTTGTATATATATATATACACTCTAAAATATGTATAGCTACTTCAAACATAAGTTTAGGAGTATTAAGCATAGACTGTCCATTTGTCTCAAAAAGTATTATATGCAATAGTACCACATTTTATAGCAAATTGCCCGCAACAATTAAAATTATGGAAAGCATTCATTTCCAGAACAAAGTGAAGAACACGCTTATAGAGAAAGCTTATTGTACAGTGAACGAAGCATTAGCGGATAAACAAGTATTTCATATTTATCATTATATTTATTTCAATTATCATCATTGGTTTTTTTACTTTTTTTTTTTGACAATTTATATTATTATTAGTATTATTATTATTATTTGTTCTGTTTGACGCAGTATAGTTTACATTTGACGACACATTTGTGGATATACTAAATGATAATTGACAATTACAGTAATGTGTATATTAAAGTAATTGTCAAATTGTTTATTATAATTTACTAAATTACAAATATGACTTATACGTCGGTAGCGTAATTATTTATATATAATATTTTTTTTTTGTTTGTTTTACCTTTCAATATTCTTTTGCATTTACTATGTATGAATTGAAATGATTGAGTGTGCTATATTGACTATGACATATCAATAATTCATGTATGTATATATATACATATATATATATATATATATATATATATATATATATATACATATATATATATATATATATATATGTACGTATAAAAAAAATGACTCAGAAAATTCAAAATAATATTCATAATTGTCATCTTTTCGTACTCATATTACTTGCGCACATCGTTCAACACTGCTTGGGGGAATAACCCGTGAAAGCTGCAAAGGCATTGCCACTGCAGGTAAATATCGCACTCCGCGCAAGTATTGGGTGTGTTAAGAAGAGTCATTTGTAATATTTTTTTTGCACTCAATTAGAAAAATGGTGTGGTTTATGTTTTATTTCAATGACAATTTATTCCTTTACAGTCAACGAATAGCGTCTTTGTTTGTCCAACATCTATTCCCGGACACCGTGTACATATACAGGTTGTGACACCTATCTAAAAATGAATACCAATGAATCTTCTAGTTGTATGTAGATCATTGGTGAAAACCGGAATTTATTGTCTTAAGGGGTTTAGAAATTAAAGCACAATAAAAATTTCAAGAAAAACTATCTGCACGAATCCTCAGATATTTCATTATGTACACCTGTATGTGAGAGCGCATTCGTGGTCAAAGTAAATTATTAATTAGTCCATTGCGAAATCACTTTGTGTTCAATTGTGTTGGAAGTTTGTGACAGTTCAAACGAAATGTTTGGCATCCAATAGTTAGCTCGATTTGAACCTATACATTGGCCTCCACATTCACCAGACATCACCCCATTAGACTTTTTCGTATGGGGATTTATTAAAGACTTAGTGTTTGAGAAAGATTACGACAGTTAAATAGAGATGCTTGCCCGTATTGTCACTTTTGACAAACTTAAAACTACCATTAATCAAGACATTTCTTTATTTAATAGAGTCCACGAACAAACAAAAATACATGTGTAAAAATGTGTCGAAAACAGGGGGCGACATGTTGAAAATGCTTATGTCAATTAATTTGTTCTCTAATTTTCATTAACTTGCGATTTTACAACTTATTTTTACTTTCAATCAATTCAGTGTAATCATAATTTGATCTATCATCCGTGCACGCCCGTGGCAGTAAATGATTACTGATTTTATTCTTCGGTTGCTACAAAATATGTACATACCTATAAGTAGCGAGCACTCATACCCAGATTACCACTGAAAATAGATTAATAATATTATATTACAAAATACTACTATTAAATATAACGTGATGTATATTGCGGTATTTAAAATCACCAAGCGCCCTTAATTACCGAAGCCATAGTGGGTAACCCATACATACTACACACAACCATACACAGTTATCAAAACTCATACATACATACTTAATACCCAATTTAGGCGTTCGCCTCGCCACTCTTTCCTTTGATCTTGATCAAATAAACGCCATCGATGCGAGCGTCGCGAGCAAACGTGAACGCTTCACAACGCGAAACGGAGCGAGTGTTAAAAGCTTAGGCTATGTTCACAATAGACTTTTAATATTTATTAAAAATTTAATATGTCGATATTTTTCCGAAATATATGCTGTTTTGCAACCTCCTGGTGAAACACAACTCCAGGTTTTTTTTCAGATAGGGGTCACGGACAGGAGGAGGAGAGGTTATATACAGAATATAATACATAACATTAAAAACAAAACATTCCACACTGGTCATCTATACATAATTTGAAAAAGAAGGATTCAATTGAATTTTATTTCCGACTTTCATTTATTTTTTTGGTTTTCTATAAATTTCGTTATTGCGTGTAAAAATCAGTCAAATATAGAACAATATTCTATTCAAAAATAGAACAATATTCTATATAGAACAATATTCTATTCAAAAATAGAACAATATTCAAATATAGAACAATATTCTATTTGAAATATAGAACAAAATTCTTTATTGCGTGTATTCTATTTGAAATTTCATTATTGCGTGTAAAAATCAGTCAAATATAGAACAATATTCTATTTGTAAAAATCAGTCAAATATAGAACAATATTCTATTTGAAAATATAGAACAATATTCTATTTGAAATATAGAACAATATTCTATTCAAATATAGAACAATATTCTATTCAAATATAGAACAATATTCTATTTGCACTACGATAGGTCAAAACTCCTTGCAATTAAGGTACTGAGATTAATGCCTCCAATTACTTTTTTTTCTTCACGTCTTTTCAGATTAATCAAACATTTGATACCATCAATTTAAATTGGTCTTAGAGAGCGTTAAGACAATGTCGAGTTACTCTGTCACAAGAGACAATGTCAACACTCTTTTTAAAGTATTTTCCATGTACAGAATTCACTCTGTTACAATATTAATATATGTATAGACAAATATTACTTGGAAGGTAAAATATCTAGGTTTGTCGATTCTGTTTTCTAATGAAAAGCAGTAGTTTCAGAAAACAAAAATTAGTTATATTAGCGCTCTTTGAGTGTGCGCGCACACACATGCATCCACACACTATATATATATATATATATATATATAAATATATACATATATATACATATACTCTAAAATATGACATCAATAATTCATGGTCACGGCTAGACCAGTTACTCTATATAAAGTAGCTATTCGACTTTGTACTTTCAAATCTTGTTCTGAAGCGAATCTAATTATTTAGTAAAAACAACACGAAAATTTGAGTCAGAATTTATAACATAAGAGACAAAGAAACTAATATTTTCTCCTTTATCACCTTAAATGTATTTATCTACTTTATTCTATTATTATTAAAAACTAAATATGAATTTAAAAATCAGTCAAACACGCCAGCTTTTGTAAATAAAGTGCGAAAAATCATTCACACATTACGCTATGACGAAAGTTTAAACGTGATACGGGCAAATGTGTACCTACATTTTCTATAAAGAACAAATAAAGAACAACAAAGGCAAAATAAACAAAGATTAATATGGAAGAATATGAGGTATACGTAACAGTATGTTTGCCTACAGTGCGTACAAAAAATAATGGCCCAGTAATGAAGTAGCGCACTGAAAGGTAAAATGTATGACGTTCTAAACAACTTGGTATATGGCACATCGCCTTTAAAAAAACATAAAAGAACATACCTTGAGACGTCTTCGTACAAGGCGGAGAAGCTTGTCTTCTGAAATTCTGATCGTATTCAAATACGCTCTGGAAGAATTCATATTCTTGACTTCTACCGTGTACCTTGCTAAGATGTGTCTCTAGATATTGTTTGTTCACAAAATTTAACGGACACTCGTTACATTTATGATAGACCGTATGGAATTTTTTTATATGAATTACTAATGACGCCCTCGTGAGTACAGCCTTGTTGCAATAATCACAGATGTACGTACCCGGCGGCACTGGAAAAGTAATATTTGTTATACTATAAGATAGGAAAATTCAGTAACTAACTTTATCTTAAATAAGGTGCTGTCACGGAAAATATAATTACTGTTAACCGCTAAAAGGTTTGTTTCACAAGATCTAAACATTGGTACAATATAAGTTTCATATTTGTAATCTGAAACATCAAGGAAAATAATACTTGAAATCTATACAATACGTCCCAATTTGTTAAGTTTACTGTTTATATTTTTCGTATCACATATTCGTAACATAAATTGATTATTTCAGATGGCCACAACACTGGTGGAGGTTTTTATTACTTGTCACTATGACTGAGAGCGTTAAAAGTTATACTTCTTTGACATAATACAAGAATAACTTTATTTCACACGTAAACGTTTAATGGAAATAAAATAATTAAAGGACTGGAGCGTGATTATGAATACGGTTCGTAAAATCTAAATTTAATCAAATAATTAAATTTTAATTAATTTATAATTTACTAGCTGACCTGGTGAACTTCGTACCATCTCAGAATCAATAAATATTGTGTTAACTTATTAGCTAAATTAAATTCAGTTTTTTATTAAAATAAAATGCATACTCAAAATTAATTAAGTTCAATAAATGTACAAAAATTAAAATGAAAAGTATTTTAATTACATTGAAATAAATGTAATTAACGTCGCAGTAAGGTATTTGCTTTATTGAAACGAATTGAAATGATTCGCTTAGCATTGTTGCACTACTTTCTGTTAAACTATTTTCTGGATAGGTTGCACTCTGTATTTCCTACATTGAAGCACCTTGTCATATACAACACTTTTCGTGTTATTGTCAGGTGCGAGAATGAACAAAGCGAATGTTTTGCAGACACATGAACACGCTACATACAATTGACCATGAAAGAAACATTAATTTCCTAGATTCAGGCTACAAACATTGAATGATTGGCCTAATGATTAGTTACACAATGAAGCAATTATCGATGCGCGCACAATCACAAATGTCATAACCTCACAAATTATTTGAAATCACTTTTCGCTGATAAATTTCAGAAAAAATTGTGTAAAGAGAATTAATTTAATCTAATTCAAATACAATAACTATCAGAAACTTAATAAAAATTGTTGGAAACCAATTATAATTTTTGTCCGTGTCTTAATTTTCCAATGCGCGAGGAAATGTCTTGAAGCCAAGATTAAAAAAAATTCATTGAAATCAGTAAATCCGTTCTCAATATATCATCAAAAAAGCCATTCCATACAAAATGTATGGGAAAATTAATTTTCTTCATAAATTTTTTTTTGTGAATTTTTCCAATGTTATTCTGCTATTCGGGGTGTTTACTTATTCTGCTATTCGGGGCGGAGACAAATCCAACAAATCAAAGGTCATGAAAATAGGTCCAGCCGTTCTTGAGTTATAAATGGTGTAACTAACTCAACTTTGTTTTATACATATAGATAATAGATAATGCAAATAAATACACACCGAAACTTAATCTCGCTTAAATACACTTAAAATATATTTTAAAAAGCTTATAAGCACTGTTTTTATCACAAACATTCAAAATAAATAAATGTTTTTAAATATATGGACCACTATTACATTCCAATTATTAAAAAATATTATTTAAAAGCACATATATAACTTAGATTTGTATGAATATAAAATGCGTCGTTTATTAACATAGGACAATCGCCTCTTTGTAACAAGCTTCAATAAATTATAAAACTTCCAAAATACCTTCATTAGTGAGGTTTTCACCCCTGTACTTAGGATGTAGCAAGTTTGCTAAAAAACGAGCTGGAGACATTGCCATTTGAAATCGGGAATTGAGCTTCCTAAAATCACTCCGTGAATACTCGGTTTCATGCTCCACACGTTTTCATTCACGAACTTATTTTTAAGCTCTATCCGTGCCATCCTTTAGTCACTTCTCCAATACAACAAGATGTTTTCTGGGAGATGTAAAATGTAATTGCTATATTTTCCAGTTTTCTGTAGAAAGCCTATGCTTGTTGTTTTAGTGCCATGTCATTTACTTTTAAGGATATCGATATATTTATAGCAGTTTCATTATTTAAACATATGTCGGACATAATAATATGCCAGTTTTCCAAAAAAAACTTTTAGGCCATTAGTCATTCTTTTCCAACTGACCTGATGTGGTGTAACAATTACTTTTCCACCAGCTTGTTTGTACAGATGGCGGTGACAGACAGCACAGATGCAGGTCACAGATGAAATATCACATTACAGATTTGAAGTGCTCAGTAATATCCTCTGCATTTAAGTTGTGCGCTGAGAGGTTTAAGACGCGAGGTGAACTGCTATTAAGTTAGTACATTTTTGTAAGAAGCCAGTTCTTGTTGAGCTAAATCTCTTGGCATTCTGTTCATGCTCACCCCATTATCTATTACGATGCATTTTTTTTTTATTGCAGCTAAGGCTGCTGCATTTTTTTACTTATGAAATTTCTATTTCCACCAAGTAATCAGCTGTGTGGGTTTCGATGCCACTGTCTGTTTTATCTATTAAATGAGTACTGTTGGTCAAAACATCTGTAACACAGACACAATCTATCGAATTGTGCCTGACATCGTTCCAACCATCAATTATATGACATGACATCATCAAGTATATGACCAACAATTTTTTTTGCCGTTTGGAAGCTAGTTAAAAAAAAAAAAAAAAAATAGTTATTCTTGCATTATGCCAAAAGAAGAAGAAAACTCTCTCAAGTCCGATAACTAGAGGTAAATACAGCACAATTGACGTTCCCTCATAGGCATCTGCGCGATTTTGATGTACAACTAGAGAGCATACATTACTTCTGGCGCGTCTAAGACAGACACGTGATACTACTGGTGGCACATGTTTTTCGGGCGACTGCTGCCCAATTTCACCACCCAGTTGAGTGAGTCGATGAACAGAATCGTGAGTATTTAATGCACATAAATTATATATATTATATGGGATAAATTCTGAAAAGATGCATGGGAAACGAAAAGATGCGTGGGCGCAGAGCTCACAGTCTGTACTAATATTATGAAAGTAGTTGTGAATGTACTTTTACGTTTCTTTATCTATAAAGGGAATAACAAAATCCTTATAACCGTTTGGTCTATAACAGCTGTTTTCCGTTTCACGTGGAAATTTGACATAGCTATAAAGCATATTGGCCCGCACATATCTCAAAGGTTTACATACAAAAATATTAATATCTTAGTGCTTGAGGACTCAATTTTTTTATTTCATGTATGAGATACCCATTGACAAGTCATAAAGATTACAATGCTTTTTTTTCAGAGTTTAACGTAGGATAAAAAAAGTCCATTGTTGTGCAAGCTCTATTATTTTATTTTATAAAAATATTCGCAGCAGCTTCTGTTTTTGTGATTCTAAAATGGTACAAAAGTTATTAATTAACAATACACAAGTTATTATATCACAATACAACTTATTATACCTATTTATGTGAGATACTCATTTTCAGATAACTGAATTTCATATCAAAATGATGTAATGAAATTTTACACAAATTATCGATTTACTATTGAATATATTTGGCGTTAATTTTGTAGAAATTCATTGTTCACAATTAAATGAAACTACGTGATGTAGTATTATTTCTACTTTCTTTAAGTTCTTTACCACGACCCAGGTTTCATTGTATTACAACATAACAAAGATCTTTGCTAATAACCCACCTGAAGATGTTGTAATACAACAAAACCTAGGTCGTGGTAAAGAATTTTAAGAAAATAGAAATAATACTACATCACGTATTTCCATTTAATTGTATCTACTTAATAACAGCCGCCTGTCATGGCTTTACTCGTATAAAAAAAAAATTTTATTTTAATTGTTTTCTATATTTAATAATTACTCAGAATCATACGACCTAATCTTGTTACATAAGAATATTTATAAAAACAATATCCGATAATTCATTTTATTTTATTGTCGTATAATTCTCTCAAATCTTACTTTGATCCAGATCTAACGCTTTAATGGTAAGCTTTTATACCAAACTCTAGAAAATAAACAAATAAACAAAACTTGCCTTTCCAAAGAAATCTGACTTGTCTTTTATTTCTATTAATTGTTTGCATGCTAAATAAAGTTATTCTTGTATTACGCCAAAGAAGTGTAATTTCTAACATGCGTACATAAGCACACGCACAATTTTTTTTACTTTTTTATATTTTCAGGGTGACTATACTTTTTTGAAAGTCTGTGTATTTTTGTGGTACAGGTTCAGTTTTACATTGCGTGTTATTGATTTGAAATTTTATTACATAATTTTATATAAAATCTATTCATTCTATACGCACCTGAAGACTTAGACCTATAAAACCTCGAATAATGCGTGCTAAGTAATAACTGCTGATCGCTGTCTGCATTGCTAATGTTATTGTCTTCGAGCCTGTGCACATCTAATACGTGCTTCCTTAAGGCGTCTTTAGAGTTTAGGGTAACGTCGGGGCACTTGTTGCAGAGATAAACCACAGGTTTTTCTTCGCGCTTCGGTGGCGTCTCTTCTTTATGACGCAAGTCTGTAAGTGTACATATTGTCCTGTGAAAGGTTTGAAGACAAAAAATATACTTTCAGTTATTTACTTGCATGGCAGTTCCATTGTAGGCCGAAACTATGCAGAGCCAAAGACATTTAAGTTGAGAAATGTCCTTAACTCTAGATTACTATTATTTAATTTCTATTTATTTATATTATGTAAGATATCAACCTCATTTAAATTAGAAGAAAAATATTTTTGTAGCGTGTAGAAAAACCCTTTTATATATACTGATCAAAAAGTACCCGGATTTTTTTTATAAAACAAAACAGTTCAATTAATATTCAATATTACTTTTATTTCCTTCAAAGTAGTCTCCTCTGCAAGCCATACACATGTTCCAACGCTTCTTCCAAAACACTTTTCACAGGCCGATTTAGGAATCACCTTCAGCTCCTTCCACGAATTCTCCTTTATCGCCTCAATTGTCTCAAAATGCATCCTGTGAAGTGGTAACTTGAGTCGTGGGAACAAGAAAAAGTCACAAGGAGCCATGTCAGGTGAAAACGGTGCTTGTGAAATGGTATGAACGTTGTTTTTGGTTAAATAATCGTGTACAAGATAAGATGTGTGAGCCGGTGCATTGTCACGGTGAAGAAACCACAAGTCGTTTCTTGACAATTCTAGTCTCTTGTGATGAACATTTTCCCTCAAAACGTGCATAACACTCTGCACCAATCCAAATGAGACACCAAAATCAGCTGCTATCTCCTTGATGCTCACACAACGTTTTGCGAGTACAGTGATACTGATGGACGGACGACCAAAACGAGGCAAATCATCAACCACAGTATGGCCTGCTTTAAACTTTTTATACCACTCATATGTTTGTGTTTTCGACATTGTCGAGTCCTTAGGTTACCATTACCATTTTCAATGCACGTGATATTTTGTTAAACAAAAAATTTCACGCAAACTCTTTGCTCAACTAAATTCGACATTGCGAAATTCGCAGAACACAACTTACACTGACTTGTTTACAAAGCTATCATGCACAAACTTCCGACAGATAGCGCTCAAAAAGATATTTGAGCACCAGATGACTGATGTACCGACCTAGAAAAAATAAGATTTTGACAATATCTCAAGCGTGGTTCATTTGGATGGGGAATTCAGGGTACTTTTTGATCAAAATGTATGATACCACATTTGGTCTGGGTGCCCCACTTTTAAATTTCAACGTCCATTTCAGTGTCCATTCTAAATGAAAATATTTCCAATGTTCTTGGGATAGATAAAGACAGGTTAAGTCTACAACAGTGCATCATTGCTGAGAAAAACTGCCATGACTTACAGAAAGACGGACGCTGAAGTTTTATTTAACTTGTCTGTTTTCTGCTTGTCTAAAACAAATTTTGAAACTGATATTTCACACCTTCCCCGATGAACTGGAAACTAAAAACTTGACACACATACTATTTCTAGTGACAACAGATGACAATGATGATGTAGTCAGTACTGATTATGTAAATGGAAATTGGATAAAAGATCTCCTTAACGGGGAATAGTAGACACGTATACTAACTATGGAGTCAGGAACTAACAACGAAAATGTAAGGTAGGTAACTAACTCATTTCACATGTCTAAATAAGCTCTTTATACAAACAGTTTATTACTTTTTAGTCTTTTTAAAATAGAACCTTTTTCAGGAAAAATACTTTTCTCTATTAACCATTTCAGTGCCATGGTTTTTTTACTCATATATACTTAAAAATGCCAAAGAAATCTTTTGTTTTTTATGTCATTTACCTTTGTCTAGAAAAAAAACTGTATCTCTTCCAAAAATTATCTAATTTTTTCGGAGTTTTCTTAATAAAAACTTGTAGATGGATAACAAAATACAAAGAAAATTATGGAAATATATATTGTGAACAAAAATTATAACAAAAACTGAAATCAAGGTCACATCATATTTTCGCAGTCCGGTACATCCTCCGTATCAGCAAAATAATTGTTATCGTCACTATTATCACTATTACTCAAAATTTGCATTACGCCAAATTGTGAGCGCACCACAATGTTTCTCCCAATATCACTTTCTTCACAACTTAAAAAACAATCATTTTCACTCGAATTATTTTCGTATTCCGACATTATGAGTTAAAAATTTTCTTTTCCTGGATCCTTTTTATATTGTAATTACTAATATTATTATAATTTGATCTTTATGTAACATGTAGAAAGATAAAAAATTAGCTATGCGTGCGAGCGACCTTCCCCACTGCGCGCTAAACAGCAACTGATTTCGCGAGCACCATCACGCTCATGACAAATTTAGTTAGTACGCGGACGAGCGCGATGGCGCTCGTCGGCACTCAAATGGTTAAAGGAGACCAGCGAAAAAGGGCCTGGTGTTACAGAAATAGAATATTATAAAAAAGTTGATATTTCTTAGAATAGAAAAAAAAATCAGAAGTAAATTCAGCAGTTGTTAATCGGTACAGAGCAAAAAATAAAACACAATTTGCAAAGCCATATTAAAAAAATATGAATATATTTGTAATCTATATATATATTTGGTTCAAATAGATACATACAAAATATAATTTAAAAACTATTATGAATAATAACCTTACTTTTGAAATCAGAAGTGAGATTATTTTTAAGGAACCTATTTTTTCTATTTATGAGCTTACTTTTATTCTTGTAACATCCAGGCCCAAATATATATAGTCATTTGCCGGACTGCCTTATTACCATTTAGGCATGAAGCCCAAATAATTGCAATAAAAAATATATTGCACTCATTGTAAAATTATAAACATAATCGAAATATAAATCGAGATACAAACCTTTTAACGCATGTCCGTGAATTTTTTTAATATGATCATGCAGATTTTCTTCCGATTTGCATACATCCTGGCAGTAGTCGCACTTGTGCATTTGCTCCGGCTTGCGATGTGCCATGTGCATGTGAAGCATAAGGTAGTTCCTATATCTATATTTCTTACGGCATTGAGTGCATTTGAGGGATTCCCTCGTGTGTGCACGATTCTGATGAACGATGAGAGATCTTTGGGTATCAAAAGTTTTCAAACATGTGACACACGGATAAAGCTGGAATGTGCGTTGCTCCGTTTGAGTCGACTCCTTGATACTGGGCTTCAAATCTGTGCAGTTGAAACACAATACAACATTTAAATGCAGTGTAATATGAAGCCACTTCGTCTAACAATCAACTCTATTGTCCATATTGAACATGTGAGTTTATTTGTTATTGTTGAGATTAAAAAATGTTCACCTCGGATATGTTTTGATCATTCTTCTTTACAATAGAATTATGGTCATTTTAATTAACAATTTCTAACAACATAATTTTAAAATTTATTCATAAATTCTCTTAGGGCCGTAATATCAATCACAGTTTAAACCAACTGTAAACAAATCATGCTTTATACTTAATCTACTGATTACGTCAAAATGGCAATTTCAATATTATAATAACTACTAGTTTTAATACTCTGATCAAACACAGTTTAAACTAACTGTAAACAGATCTTCCTTTACTTAAACTATAGATTATGTCCCAATGGCAATAGCAATCCTAGTTTAAATCAACTGTAAAGAAATCACGCTTTATGCTTAATTTATTGATTACGTCAAAATGGCAATTTCAATATTATAATAACTACTAGTTTTAATACTCTGATCAATCACAGTTTAAACTAACTGTAAACAAATATCCCTTTACTTAATCTACAGATTACGTCCCAATGGCAATAACAATCACAGTTTAAACAAACTGTAAACAAATCGCGCTTTATGCTTAATCTATTGATTACGTCAAAATGGCAATTTCAATATTATAATAACTACTAGTTTTAATACTATGATCAATCACAGTTTAAACTAACTGTAAACAAATCTCCTTTTACTTAATTTATAGATTACGTCCAAATGGCAATAACTTTACGTGTACCTTGCAACACTGAAGATTTTTATTGATTGCACGCTTTATTATATTGGAATACAGTAAAATAGATGTCAAAAGTGACAAAATCTGAAATTAATGGATTATCAAAAGCGTTTCTTTTTAACCTTATAATGCCGGCATTACAAAAAAGAGAGCTCAATTTTATTGAGAGCGAGACGGAAATTTTAAATTGGTTGGTGATGAACCCCAACCGCTTTAAAATTTCCGACAATGATACATTGACAAATTCCGACAATGATTCATTAACAATGATTCATTGAAAATTTCCGACAATGATTCATTGATTCGACAATGATGATAATTGAAATCCCATGATTTTAAGACAATGAAAAAATGATTAACCCGTCAACAATAATACAATATTTGCATCAAATTTGCCACTCACTTTACCATGTTGTTTTGATTAATTAATAATGTAATTCTATTAATATTTTAACCTATTAATATTATAAAGAATTTTTAAACAACAATTAAAATAATAAGACTACTAAATTGCAGTTCGGCAGAATGATGCAAACGGAAACAGCTGTTAGCCGGGCAGCCATAGTGCCATGATTAATCTGCAAAGAGGGAATTAAACCAAGTTTAAACCACCTTATCCCTCCAGTAAAAATAATAGATTACTCTTTCATCGAAGTTCATGGAATTTTAATCAATGTTTCATGCATGAGAAATTTCACCACAAGATTGGTTCAGAAAGACCTTCATGCCATTAAGACCTTTTTGCAAGAAGCAAAAAAAGACATTGACTGATTGATTGAAGACTCAATTAATATAACATCATAATAATGACATCAGACGGAATTCGCAGCAGGAATTAAAGGCCATACCACTTTGGTCTATGAGAAATAAATGGAAGATATCCGGCGTTATCAGAGTTGTATTGCAGACAATGGGGACTTAAGTATATTTTTTAACAATTTCGGGCAGTTTTTATACAGATGATAGAAAACGATGGCAAAGAAAGTGAAAATTTCATCGAAAACTAAGTTCTCTATTATTGAAGGAGACTTGATACTAGAATTTTACTACAGTGCCACTGAACTGAGGTCAATAGTAGCTTTTTATTACATTACAAGAAACAGAGCAAAGCCTTTTCTACAGTGACATGGCCTTCGACAGATAGGTACTATTCTCACCATTGCCACTCAGTTTGTCTCAGGGCCCCTCCTGACACCCGTAACATCCCACCTCATATAAAAGAGGAGACCTTCAAAGGTACCTTAAAAGTATTCTGTATCTAACCTCAGTGCTTCCACCTAACAGGGTTAAAGACTGTCCCTTCTCAATCTTGAATCATTTAGGATTTCCATCTTTTCAAGACTGCACTTTGCGAATGCTCAAAATGACTCAAAGATCGGTCCATTCTCAATCAAGCCTCGGTGACTAAAAATACCATGTTCTAAAGCTCGAAATAATTCTATTCTAATGTTAAGATGTACATTCTCCAACAAAGCTCTATGTGCATCAGCAGTGCATGCTGTGATCTCTGCACAACCCTTCTAACTTTGTAGACCTCAACGCACCACAAAACCACAAGGTATATAGCTGTATATATCACTTTAAGGTTAGAGCTATTCAGCTCCTAGTCAGCACCGGCAAGTCGGACCATGGCATGAAAGGCTACACAAGTTTTCTCACTGAAGTACCGCACCTGTAAAAAGTGTGTAAAAGCTCTGTCGTGCATAAAGAATCATGCACAGATATGATACTTGATCCAGTGCACCGATCCTGGCTACAGCCATCACCACAGATAACTCCCTCAGCCTGACCTTAAAGAGGACAGCCTCGGACTTTTGTCGAGTAAAGCTAAGCTTGTTCTCAATGCCCCAGTAATGTAACCTGGCAAGAAGTCCACTACCAATAGCAGAGTATTGTGTGCATATGCGATAGTACAGCATTCCTGAAGTGATGTCATGAGTATACCATCAAACTAGCCTAGCGAGCCTAGCGAGCAGCCCCTGATCAACGTTTTTTGTACTACAATGTCTCTGTCCTGCAAAAAGACAACTGGATCGCTGAAATAATCTATAATAATCCGACAGAGGTCTGCTAACACTACCTGGGACTCTAGCGAGGACAAAACAGCTGGTCAACCAGGCTTTGTCAAACGGGTTGGAGATGTTCAAGAAAACTCTGAGAACGATAGATAAGTACTGCTTTCTGCCAAAAAAATTTCAGAACGATCGAGTTTACATGCACAACTTTAAAGAAATTGATCAAACAAGCGGAATGCGGTCATCATCCTAGCTACACTGATGGTTTAGTAGGAAGTGTAGAATGAGGGAGTAACAGATGGGTATTTTTGCAGACAACATACGAAAAGCAAACTGTTAATTACCAAAATAATGTTAATTACCAAAATAATGTAATGAAGCCGCACACTAACATTAAGCCGCTAAGCACTGGGTATTTAAGCAAGACTCAGCACCCATCCATAAAGCGAAGTCGATAAATGCTATCCTTTATCACTACCGAAGTTCGACCCTTAGGAAATTCCAAACTTAATACGTTGGAATACCACTTATGGAATATTGTAGAATTATTGCTTGCCACACTATTGCAAAATTACAAAGAGCATCCTTTTCAACTTTGAGACAGGCACATTCTTCTATAAGTGCCTGGATCATTTAGAAAAGTTTGTAAAGCCATAAGGTGAAAAGTAGATTAATGTGTACACAGATTTAATTTTTATTAAAATTAAATATCCGGCTAGGCCACAAATTCTGTCTCTTCTTTGAAAATTCTTTTATTTTAGAAAGAGCACATAGTATTCAATAAATTTTATTTTAGAAAAAACACATAACATTCAATAACCTAGAAATTTGAATAAAAAGTTATAGTATACTAAGTTATGGAATACTACGTACTTTTTTAAAATAAAAAGATTTTCATAAGAGAGACTGAACTTATGGCGTAACAAGGTATTTGTTTAATAAAGTTTAACGAAACGGAAAAAAAGGTAAGCCCATTTCCTTGAAGATACCTCTACACTTTTAGAAATCTATATGAATTGAATTTTTTATAATATCACCACATATCAGTCATATAATCACATGTCACCTCAATGAGTCTTTATGATATATCACAGGCTTATAATTTAGCCAATATTTTACACATACTTCCTGTAGTTAGTGGACAGATATGAAGTGAAATTAACAAAAAACTTTTAGAACACCTCTCTACATTCTTAAAATTAGCCAAATGTCAAATGTTTTAAGTAATATGAAAGTAAAAAGATTAATATGAAAATAAGGTACACTTAGAACAGTCTGTACGATTTACGCTAATTATACAAACAAAGAATCAACGAATATTATTACTGAATCAACGAATATTATTGCTGTTCTTTGAACTACAAACAGACAGTGACATATATTTATTTAAACTTGTTATTATAAATTTTGGATTAGCCCACAGCGCAGAAAATCTCAGAAGCTACTGTGAGAGAAAAAAATTCTTGCCATTCTGAATGGAGTCAGAACTTGCGCCCTGTTTGTTGGAGAGTGTATTTAGTTATTTATAATAAGTGTTAATACTTATTATAAATACTATAAACATTTCAGTATATTATTTACCCTTTATTTAACACATTTACATCTGCAACTTAATATTTTGCAATATACAACAAAAGAATAAAATATGTAATTACGTGAACAAATGTTATTGTCAAGTTACGTTTATACTTATACAATCAGTCCTATGTTATAATTTACTTTATTTAATGTACATGGTAATTAACGTACGACACATTGTATTGCACTGGCATTACATAATCAACACATCATCATCAACAAGTCATTGCATAATCAACACATTGTATTGCACTGGCATTGTCCTAACCTTTATTGTTCGTTTATTTTTCGTTGGTTTGAGAGAAAAGAATAATATCATATAATTGTACGAGCAGAAAGAAAAGGATGGAGCTATTTCATCATCAATGACTTTTCTGTATTCTATCTTTCGATGACAGAAAATATGTTTTTATAGGTTATTTTGTTCTGTTGCACGTCAAGTAAAGTTTATTCGACGTGTCACTTTCAACATCTGCCTCAAATTATCAATTATAAATTTTATTATTGCTTTAGATAATCAAAACTATTTTACCAAATTATTATTTGATAATATAAATGGATCAGAGATATTCCTCAATTCTCGAATACGAACTTTATTGCGTCATAAGTTTCTGCAAATGCGAAATAGTTTTTATGAGATGAAATATATTACTATATTTGTTGGTATCTCATTTACTTAAATACATAATATCATTTTTATAAGGTATTTATATTCCATCTTCTATAATATTTATGTTATTCATAAAATTACATAACAAAACATAGGACCGAATGAGGTAATAGGGTCGTACCTTATTTACTTAATGTGCATTAATGATACAGCTTACAAGGCTCAATATGAGAAGAAGACAATATATAGTATCCTAGAAGACAATGTGCACATTCTATTTCAAGAAAAGAACTTGTAAGTGATATCACTGAACGTTATGTCATATCGCATTGCACAAATTTCCGCACATGATGAAGTTGCTTCCGTAAATGTGTCAATATGATGATAAGGAAACAATATTTGTTAGTCCTATATAAATAATTAAAATGAGTATATATTCTACGTTATAAAAATTTTAATTGAATATGAACAGCACATAGTCCAAGTGCTCATGAATCTTTTGGGTAACGGTCTTTCTGTAAGGCTAGAAAGTCTTTTAGTGATGAATCACGGCATGCTAAATATGGTAACCGTGAACTAGCAGGCATCAGCCCTGCACATCATTAGACCTTATATTTTTTAAAGTTCAAATAAAATTTTAAAAAAACTTGTCGCTGTAAGCTTTAAATTTTATTACAACTTAGTTCATGCAAGTGGAAAAAAAAATTGACAGCCTGAAAACAAGTCAAATAAAGCTGAAGAATACATTTCAGGTAACACAAAACTTTTTAATTCAACAATGGAGTCTTATGCAAGATATGGTGTCTTATGTAATTAAGCGCAAGACCTGATAAGTAACGATGTTATTAGTGTATCAAAACAGGATGAAATTAGTACAGATGATGAGGACGAAGCTAATAGTGATGTGTCTGATAATGATGAAGAAACTAATAGTGACATATCGGATGATGATGAAGAAAATTCATTTAAAAACTTATGTACACTGCATTATAATTACTAAAATATATTTTACTAATAATTTTTATCTCCACGTAATGTCATTTACACTAGTTCACATTACACCTCTCACACATACTCCCCATAGCATTTTTCCTCTCGTCTGTCAAGCATTTTTGCTAGCCAGAATTGCCTGTCATTGTACCCACTTTTTCTAAATTGCTTACTCAAACATATATGCAAATTTAAACTTTACAGAAAAAAGTTTATTTTAACTCGTATACTGGACACCTTTCGGCTCACCTGTCAGGTTCTTGTGCTCACCGAAATCAACTATCAATTTTTTTTCTACTGTCCATTGCATGAATTAAGTCATCTTAAAATTTCAAGCTTACAGTGACAAGTTTTTTTTAAAATTTTATTTACACTTTGCAGGGCTGATACCTGCCAGGTCACGGTTGCCATACTCAGCAAGCTATGATTCATCATTAAAAGAATTTCTAGCTTTACAGAAAGACTGCTGTCCAAAGGGTTAACGAGCTCTCAGTCTAGCACAAAATCCACTCACCTCCTTGCTCGTTTTTTATTATTTTATTCTTCACCACACGGGTCAGTATGTGATTGTTGCTCTTTGCTTTACTTCCAACACTGAAGTTCAGCTGGAAAAAATTAATTCATCTTGCTTTTTATTTTATTATCTTGCTTTTTATTTTATCATCTTGCTTTTTATATTAACACTGGCTGTTAAGTATATTAACACTGGCTTGAAATGAAAAAATATAATGTTCGTTTTTACATTAAATTTAATATCTATCAAATAAACAACATTTTAATATAATAATAATGCAGTTATATCTCCTTTACTGTGGCTACTTTATTAGATGGATGCTAAAAATTAAATATGGCCTCTACACAAGACAAACGTGGTCTCTATAAGACAAATGTGGTGATCTCCGAGACAAACGGTTCAATAGAATAGAGTACTGAACAGCTGTCAAAGTACAAGTGAGGAAGAGCAAAAGAATTTTTGGCAAATCTTAAAAATTTACCGAATTGTAAAAGTGTAAACTTAACCTTTATATAAGGATGGCAATATTGAATTGTGACAATATTTTTAGTAATGTTCATTGTACTCTATGAGAGCAAATGAGATAGACAGATATCCCTACCATTAAATTATATAGAAAAAACTACAAATTTTCGTAGGTGGTCTGGGCACCCTACATCGGGCAAGAATGAAATGTCGCATGCACCAAAGTTCGAATGACTTTAAGCCATAAATATAAATGAAATATTACTTATAATCTCCGTTATACGATATTAAAATATATATTGTGCCATATTTATTAATATGCTTGGCACTGTTATAGATTAGGTGGACTGGCGAAATAAACAATTGAATCAATCATCCGGTGTTCGTGAACTATTTGTTGTGCTTTATGAGAACTCTTCCGGAAATGGAGCAATTAACGTGATAAGTTTTTGCAATATATTGAGATCTCTTCCAGAAATGGAGCAATTAACGTGATAAGTTTTTGCAATATATTGAGATTTCTACTGGAAATGGAGCAATTAACGTGATAAGTTTTTGCAATATATTGAGATCTCTACTGGAAATGGAGCAATTAACGTGATAAGTTTTTGCAATATATTGAGATCTCTACTGGAAATGGAGCAATTAACGTGATAAGTTTTTGCAATATATTGAGATCTCTTCCGGAAATGGAGCAATTAACATGATAAGTTTTTGCAATATATATTAGTATATATAAAAATAATCTGATTTGTTGCAGATTATGACTATTGACTCTCTTTTTTTAAATATAAAACTATTCATTAGATTTGCATGCCTTAAATATGAGGACGCGTACACAAATTCGAGTACGCAGTAGTATAGGTTTCTGAATTCATTTTAATTACAATAATACATAAAATTTTTTTCTAGATTC
The DNA here is from genome assembly GCA_039881145.1 of Druceiella hillmani. Taxonomy (NCBI): domain Eukaryota; kingdom Metazoa; phylum Arthropoda; class Insecta; order Lepidoptera; family Hepialidae; genus Druceiella; species Druceiella hillmani. Next base: position 36,634,051 of record JAYKKI010000019.1, read on the forward strand.
GATGTTATGTATTTTGTAATAAAGTAATAAATATGTTTTCAGCCAAAGAAGATATTTCCCGCCCATATAATATGCACCATAAAATTTTCAGGTTAATATTGTCAAATTAAAATAATATTTTTTTATTCCTTATATATATTTCAGAGAATATGTATGTATAAATGGAAGTATACACTATTTCAGCCAGGTTTCGTTAGTACTATGGTAATATATGACGAAATCAAATTTCTTCATGCTTTTTCTTGAATTACATAATTTTATTCTCAAAAAAATTAAACCACTTTTTTCAGAATTTTATACTGAATTAAAGAAAGTAAATTTTGAAATTAAAACATAATTAATTTCACTGTAATTATTTTCGTCCTGTGCGCGGCTAACGACATCGAATCAACATATTACATTTTATTTTCAAAATGTTCATGAATTCTTTTTTCAAAATTTTAGACTGAATTAAAGAAAGTAAATTATGAAATTAAAACATAATTAATTTCACTGTAATTATTTTCGTCCTGTGCGCGGCCACAACATCGAATCAACATGTCACATTTTTTTTTCAAAATGTTCATGAATTCTTTTTCAGAATTTTATACTGAATTAAAGAAAGTAAATTATGAAATTAAAACATAATTAATTTCACTGTAATTATTTTCGTCATGTGCGCGGCCAACGACATCGAATCAACATGTCACATTTTTTTTCAAAATGTTCATGAATTCTTTTTTCACAATTTTATACTGAATTAAAGAAAGTAAATTATGAAATAAAGCATAATTAATTTCACTGTAATGATTTTTGTCCTGTGCGCGGCCAACAACATCGAATCAACATGTCACATTTTTTTTCAAAATGTTCATGAATTCTTTTTTCACAATTTTATACTGAATTAAAGAAAGTAAATTATGAAATTAAAACATAATTAATTTCACTGTAATGATTTTTGTCCTGTGCGCGGCCAACAACATCGAATCAACATGTCACATTTTTTTTCAAAATGTTCATAAATTCTTTTTTCACAATTTTATACTGAATTAAAGAAAGTAAATTATGAAATTAAAACATAATTAATTTCACTGTAATGATTTTTGTCCTGTGCGCGGCCAACAACATCGAATCAACATGTCACATTTTTTTTCAAAATGTTCATGAATTCTTTTTTCACAATTTTATACTGATTAAAGAAAGTAAATTATGAAATTAAAACACAATTCATTTCACTGTAATGATTTTTGTCCCTTGCGCGGCCAACGACAACGAATCAAATATCACTTTTTTTTCAAAATGTTCATAAATTCTTTTTTCACAATTTTATACTGAATTAAAGAAAGTAAATTATGAAATTAAAACATAATTAATTTCACTGTAATTATTTTTGTCCTGTGTGCGGCCAACGACATCGAATCAACATATCACTTTTTTTTTCAAAATGTTCATGAATTCTTTTTTCACAATTTTATACTGAATTAAAGAAAGTAAATTATGAAATTAAAACACAATTCATTTCACTGTAATGATTTTTGTCCTGTGCGTGGCCAACGACAACGAATCAAATATCACTTTTTTTTCAAAATGTTCATGAATTCTTTTTTCACAATTTTATACTGAATTAAAGAAAGTAAATTATGAAATTAAAACACAATTCATTTCAGTGTAATGATTTTTGTCCCTTGCACGGCCAACGACATCGAATCAACATATCACTTTTTTTTCAAAATGTTCATGAATTCTTTTTTCACAATTTTATACTGAATTAAAGAAAGTAAATTATGAAATTAAAACACAATTCATTTCAGTGTAATGATTTTTGTCCCTTGCACGGCCAACGACATCGAATCAACATATCACTTTTTTTTCAAAATGTTCATGAATTCTTTTTTCACAATTTTATACTGAATTAAAGAAAGTAAATTATGAAATTAAAACACAATTCATTTCACTGTAATGATTTTTGTCCTGTGCGCGGCCAACGACAACGAATCAAATATCACTTTTTTTTCAAAATGTTCATGAATTCTTTTTTCACAATTTTATACCGAATTAAAGAAAGTAAATTATGAAATTAAAACATAATTAATTTCACTGTAATTATTTTTGTCCGCGGCCACAACATTGAATCAACATGTCACATTTTTTTTTTCAAAATTCTAATGAATTTCCAGAATTTTCAAGTGTTTGTATATAATTTGGATTCATGTAAGTTACAACATTTTATTTGGAAATTTATTTGAGATGATTCTAAATAAAAATTGTATTTTTATCTGTCGTAGTTCACAAAATATTGTCAAATTATTGAAAATCAGGCGATAAAATGGTCATTTAAAAATTTTAATATCTTTTTATACAGTTGTAAATTAAAAAATGATCTAATCATTTCGAAAATTTCATAACCTTGTCAAAAATGTATGGTAGTAAATAGTTTTTATTAAAGCAATTTCCGCAATTAGTGGCTAATTAAATTTTGGCAATGCAGCCACATGAATGTCATTTGTTCTGGGCCTGACCATTGTTCTGGGCCTGACCATTGTTCTGGGCCTAACCATTGTTCTCGAACTGTACATATATATTTTTTACTTATGTATGTTCGTTACTTTTTACTGGGTAAATTGAATTTCAAAATTTATTTTTTTAATGATAGGGCATATTTCGCATTAAATGATAAGGCACATGGGCAGTCCTGTATAAATATGGTCAGGAATCCATATTGACATAGTTGTCAGAGTGTGAGCATGTAACCAAAGGGGAGTGACAGAATTCCTCAACCATGAACAGTAGCTCATTTGATTTGTTTTGATATAAGCAAGACAGTAACAAAGTAATATAGTAGGTAAAGTTTAATCCCATTAGTTTGGCACCGACTTTATACAAAGATATAAAGCATCGACTACAACAAACCCAAAAGAGTGTAATATATATATATATATATATATATATATATATATATATATATATGTATGTATGTATGTATGTATGTATGTATGTATGTATGTATGTATGTATGTATGTATGTATGTATGTATGTATGTATGTATGTATGTATGTATGTATGTATGTATGTATGTATGTATGTATGTATGTATGTATGTATGTATGTATGTATGTATGTATGTATGTATGTATGTATGTATGTATGTATGTATGTATGTATGTATGTATGTATGTATGTATGTATGTATGTATGTATGTATGTATGTATGTATGTATGTATGTATGTATGTATGTATGTATGTATGTATGTATGTATGTATGTATGTATATATATATATATATATATATATATATATATATATATATATATATATATATATATATATATATATATATATATATATATATATATTATGTTGACAACACGTCTTCTAATTGATAGATTAAAAGTTGAGACAAATATGCTAATATTTATCTATCTATCTACAACCTTCTATAACATTCTTTGAAGTTGGTGCCAAACGAACTGGGTTAACTGTCGACGATATTAAACGTTTGCATATACTATTACAAAAGATCATCATGGGACGCCTGGCAGATGTGAAACATCTAAATTGTATAAATATTATGTGCACTATAACAATTCTAATAAACCGTAGTGCCGACATAGATTGAACCACGCAAGAAGTTTAGAAAAATTGAAAAATATTTTACACTTAAAATAATTTTATTTGTAAAAAAATTAATTTAGCAATATATATCAAAATTTCAACATCACAACAACGGCTCCTTACTCTAGGGGTATAACTTTTACTTAAGATGCGAGAGGTCCTGGGTTGAACTCCCACATGAGCCCAACATCTATTTAAGTAACAATTTTAATGTTTTAAGATGTTTACTGCTGTGCACCGATATAATGAGCTGATTGAATTAAGTCAGAAAGAGCCGACAAGACGCGAAGCTGGCCGAATTAATTAGGAAAGAGCCGACAATACATGAAGCTGGTCGAATGCCAAGGCATGTCTTGCCATCAGAACATTTTAACGAGATTTAGAGTTTCACATCAACTAGATGCGAATTTCAAAAGTTATAAGGATAGTCTTCTAGTCAGATTTTATCAACCCTATTTTTTTATTGATTTTTGGTTCAGTAGTTTTGGAAATAAAGGGACAGGGAATGTATTTTTTGCATATTTTTCAGTACGACCCTGAATATATAAAGTATGAAAAAAATATTTTTAAGACCCTCATAGCAATTTCAAAACAACAGTTCGACCTGTATATGGATATTTAAAAATTATATAACAAGTACTTAAACTGCTCCACCTCTAAATCGCCCATGTCAACATTCTTGAGTGTTACCTGTTGCTTTAATACTATGCCAAATTTTAAATCACATTACACTGAAAATATACCTATAACTACTATCACATACCATAACATATCATTTATTGCAAAACAAATCAAAGAAACTAGGTATTGCGAAGGCGATAAGCCCCCGCAAACCCATAATTTATAGACAAGCATATTTTTTTATTACTTTATCATAAAATATATAATAAATTGACTCGAGAAAAAAATATTTCGTGCTGCAAATATGTAATGTTACAATTATAATTACTTCAGAAGTGAATACTGCCATCTTTTCTTTCCGTACTTGAATATGTGTGAATTCAACATATATAAATAGAGTAAATTTTTGGGTGTTTTATAAAACAAATGAAATAAGCATAATCTTCAATAAATATGGATTATTCTTATAAAAATACAATTTGTATTGCGAAAACTTAGCTTGCTTATTGTTCTATTTACTTCTAACAGCTTAAAAAAACAAATACGCAGTTTAGAAATGGTCGACAAGTGATTTCAATAATATATTTATAACATTGAACTGTTGCCTCGACATAGTAAAATGAACTAATGTGGTACTAATACAATATGGCTCAAAAAATATTACGAGGCATCTACCATTCATAATTCTTTTGTCATTCGAGAAGTCAGTGAATACGAGTATCAGTTTCGGGCCCGTTATCGAGGCCTCGGGCAATCTACATAAATTTGTGTTTGGGCCAAATATTGGACCATCAGACGCTGGATAGATTAAGGAGCTTATTTTTTTCATTTTCTCTCTTCAACAGAGACATTTTTATTCTTGTAACACCTAGGCTCAACTCTATATGGACTTTTATCGGTCTTCTTTGCCTTGGAGACAACTAATTTCGATCCCGTGTAGCAATTCTTCAAAATTGACTAAAATAAAATGGCGGACGTTCTCCTGAAAAATAGTCTCATTGATTCTAATGGAGATGTCAAATTTAGATTCGACAAATTGGCAGAGATGACGTAGTTATTGTGTTATGATGCAACGGTCACATTTAATATAATTGCCGCAGTAGAAAATTCATAGACAAATTTGTTTAAAAAACATTGTTGATTTAAACACAAATGTCCACAAATATTTCATCTTTCCTTTATTAAACACTATTAACCCGATTATGAACACCACATAACAATGCATTTCACATTTAACATTTACATCTTCAAGTACATTGAAACTGTTACCTTGGATAAATTAATAATTTAAAATGTAAACTTGAATTGTGGATTAATTATTGCAGTGCACCCCGAGTAAGCAACATGTACAGGCTTATATGAACATGTTATAAAAAAATTAAAATTTTTTAAAATAGGAATTTTGAAAAACTCCATGTGCTATGACATCACTTCTTAGCACGGTACAAATATACATGAGGATGCCCATTCTAAATTGGCCATAAAAATATTACTTCAGCAAAGGGAAACTGGGACATAATGTAAATTATTTGCAGTTCAGAGGTATTGTGTAAGCTTGCACTTTTACACTCAGTCCTACAGGAGTATATATCAAAACGTTACTTGAATGTGCCACTAATTGAACTAGTTGCTTAACGACTTTCTATCATGGAAAATCATTAATCCTTTTCAAAACGACATTGTCAATCATTGATGAAGATCGAACAATTACTTGATCATCCAAATCGAAACTGTCATCAAATAACAACTTAACTCTATTCTAATGTGAAGTATTTCAGTACTGTACCTGGTATGTCCTGTGAGAATTATCCCTGCGTTGGATTATGTCAGGGTAAATATCCGCTTCTGACATTTCCTCTTTAATATCCAACACGTAACTCTGATCCGAATTGTCAACTGATGCGTTCAGGTTTTTAATGACGGCTGATACTGATGGGCCTAGAACATTACCTTGCGGACCGTCGACTTCTGTAAAAGGTGCAAAAAAAGAAACAATCAATCAATGATATACTCTCGGTTGAGAGGAAATTCTAGTGAACAGTGTCATTGTGAAACTCAAACAACTGAAACTGACAGTGCATGCAATCATTGTAACAATGCAATCATCACATACTTCCACTAATTACGCAATGCGGATTTGACCATTTGACATTAAATAACTCCGCATATACTAGATAACGTTTCTCAACCGTACACCTGATTTTGGTGTATGGTTTACAATTCAGTAGTTTAGTCACAGGAATAATAACATTTCAGTAGTTTAGTCACAGGCTAATAGACGCTGAGACATAAACTAGGGGAAAGCTATTATTTTGATGGCTCTCAATTAAGTTTCATTGGTACCATCGTAATTCTTTCTTTAAATTTCCTCTTCCTGCAATGCTTCTTAGTGCAATGATCCAAGTTGTTCTCTGCTATGGCTTCGTTTTGCAAGCAATAAAACTTTGAAATCTACTGAATCCTGATACGAGGAACTCGCCCTCTATAAATGTGTTTTACCCCCCAAATGCCCAGACTAAAATTAGCATCTGGATGCAAAATGCCTCAGTCTAGATTTCGCATACATTGTGGGGCCCAATGTGGGGCTCTTGGGCAATCTGCGTAAACTTGTGTTGGGCTCAATGATATCGGGTCCTAGATCGTTGATTCGGTTAAAGGCCATCTGACAAATCCTCTCATAATACCTTACCCCTCCTAATTCCATTTTATTCTCCTTTCTTTGTTCCAACCATATCAAGATTAATAATTTTTTTTGTATTGTTATATTTAATTTATTTTGTTTGTTATTAATGTCTTAATTATTTTCGTTTTTTATTTGTGTCTTTTATAGTCTCCCACATAAACAATTTTTCATATTTAGTCGACTTGAAGAGGTTGCTCACATAGCAATATATCTGTCAAATATATATAAATTTTATGTGTATGTTAATGTTTGTAATAAATTCTTACTCCGATTATCTAATTATTAACCCAATAAAAGATGTGATATCCATCTTCCAGATCTTTCTTCCTGACTTCAACAAAGCTGAAAGCAATTATGATTTTAGCAGTCTGCGGATGTAATTCATAAAAAAAACTACGCATTACATTTTGTTTGATTCATCGTGATTGTCTGGCATATATATTACTGTACTTACATAAAAAATTAACACAGGGTTTAAAATAAAGTAACTGGGAACAATACCAAATTCAAAAAAGTTAAGAAACTAATTAATATATAGTTTGTTACGGTTTACTAAACAGAAAAATAAACAGTTAAACTATGAAAGATTTAAATTTTATTATGTTAAGTGATGATAGACGTGGTTTATCGTTATATTACCTTGTCAATAATGCACACATTTTTAACACGGCTTCACAACCATTTCCCAGGATTTTTACCAAGCGTCGTAAAAGTGACACATAAGAGTTGAGTCTTAAGTTTTATTTTGACATGTATGAATTTGTTTTTATTTGACACAAGAAAATGTTTCCAATTAATTTTATTTATATTATATCACTGAAATAATCCATCGATCAATACAGTCATATTACCTCATCAAGGTGATAATTGATATAATGTCATACGGCATGACATGTGATTCAATTGCAATCCGATAAACCAATTATAAATGGACAGTTTCAAATTTATATTTGAATTTTTAGCAGATATTGTAAAATAAAAATTGCAGTTGCTCACTTTCAGCACAACATGATGAATTAACTCACCTTCCCAGTCATCCTCGAAGACCTCCTTCTTCACCGACTGGCCAGTGTCGCTGCTCACAAACTGCGCCACTTCGGACTCTTCTTTTATGTGACTCACATCGATCTGGACAACAAAATTCATCTTCATATAGATTCAATTATATTAACCTAGTCTAATTTTCATTAAACAATTTTTAACATAATTTAAAAAAAAAATTTCACTGCACTGTTTTTCTTTTACACTATGCTTATATTTTCTTTGTGATTCTTCTATTGGAAAGTACAATCTCATTATCTTTTCCTACATTTTCATCACTGGTAGACCGTATTAAGACACTCAGGCCTTGCGTCATTTTCGATGTTTTCTCAAATATTCTGAGAGTGGTTGTACAATTCATTAACACGTGGCTACAATGTAGTATTGTTACCAAAGGTCTTTTAATATTTTGACTGCTTCACTGAACTTAATTCTGTTTTTGATCCAAAATGTTGTACAAAATCTAATTCGATATTTCGCCATTTAAAAAATCACCACACTGTAGTACCTCTCATTCATTCGCTCGGCAAATATAAACTTGTTTAGTTTGTGCTATCTGAAACTTAACTTATATCAATAAATGTCCTTACTACCAACATACAGAAAAAAATGTACTCAATAAACAACATATAGAGCTCGCAGTTTAAAAATTCTCGTAACTTTTTGATAATACCTCATATCACATGTAGCGTATAGAACACTAACAGTACAAATTCTATTCGTATATAAGAAGTAATTTTATTGCCATTAATGAGACTACTTACGACCAGTTTGATGCTCCAAATGGTGTCATCACTAGCCAAAATGTCAAAATCACTTACAATTTCAGTCAAATGCGAAGGCGTGATGTATTTTTTGTTTTTAGTTTTTCTTTTAATAACGTATTAAATGTGGGGCAGTTTCGCCCGCATAGAATTACCTAAATTATGGAACTAATTACTTTTAAATCAGATGTTACAAAATTCTCTTTGGAGGACACTAAACGCCCATTTACCAAACGACATAAGCCATTGAGGTTGTGGGTGTATCGGAAGAAATACTCAGAACAATCAGCCAATAAATATATCAGTCTCTTTCTGCTTGCACCATTAAACAGTGCTTCCCGACTTCTGTTACATTTTTTGAATATTTATTATATATTTTATCATATGAACCATATCACCCCTATGAAACATAGTGTGATAAAGCCTATAATTTTCTATCCACCATAATGTGACATAACCGTAGTGTGATATAGCCTATAATCTTCAATCCACCACAGTGTGTCATAACCGTAGTGTGATATAGCCTATAATCTTCAATCCACCACAGTGTGACATAACCGTAGTGTGACATAACCGTAGTGTGATATAGCCTATAATCGTCTATCCACCATAGTGTGACATAACCATAGTGTGATATAGCCTATAATCATCTATACACCATAGTGTCACATAACCGTAGTGTGATATAGCCTATAATCATCTAGCCACCATAGTGTGACATAACCATAGTGTAATATAGCCTATAATCTTCTATCCACCATAGTGTGACATAACCGTAGTGTGATATAGCCTATAATCTTCTATCGACCATAGTGTAACATAAACATATTGTGATATACCCTACCATCTTCCACAAAATATGAACCTTCTAATACAAAAATAATTTCTCAAGTATATGTTTCCAGTTTACCATAAACAAATATAAGAATTTTTTCCTCTTTACTTACTAGTATAGATAATGTCAGACAATCAAAACTACAATCAATAGTACAAAATCTTCAGAACAAAGTGGATGTCAGTGAACGTCTTCTCGCTCTGATCTTTGATTATTGAATATATCAACAATAAGATGGCAAATAAATACATTATATAATTAATAATACGTACTACAACCAAATGTCAAATTCATCTAAAATTCAATATATCGCATTACTTATATTCTATTATTCTTAAGTAAATATTTATTAAGAAGTCAAAACAAACAACAACCACGTATTGTTGTGCATGGTTAATGTACAACATATAGCCAACATTATTGGAAACCTACACTTCTAATACAACCAAATGTCAAATTCATCTAAAATGCAATATATCCCATTACTCATATTCTATTATTCTTCGGTAAATATTGATAAAGAATTCAAAGCAAACAACAACCACGTATTGTTGTGTATGGTTAATGTACACCATATAGCCAACATTATTGGAAACATACACTACTAATACAACCGAATGTCAAATTCATCTAATATTCAATATATCCCATTACTCATATTCTATTATTCTTCGGTAAATATTGATAAAGAATTCAAAGCAAACAACAACCACGTATTGTTGTGTATGGTTAATGTACACCATATAGCCAACATTATTGGAAACATACACTACTAATACAACCGAATGTCAAATTCATCTAATATTCAATATATCCCATTACTCATATTCTATTATTCTTAGGTAAATATTGATTAAGAAGTCAAAGCAAACAACAACCACGTATTGTTGAGATGATTAATGTAGAACATATAGCCAACATTATTGGAAACCTACACTACTAATACAACCAAATGTCAAATTCATCTAAAATTCAATATATCCCATTACTCATATTCTATTATTCTTAGGTAAATATTGATTAAGAAGTCAAAGCAAACAACAACCACGTATTGTTGTGCATGATTAATGTACAACATATAGCCAACATTATTGGAAACCTATACTACTAATACAACCAAATGTCAAATTCATCTAAAATTCAATATATTCCATTACTCATATTCTATTGTTCTTAAGTTAGGTTGGATTATTGTTGTACATGGTTAATGTACACTAGCGATGTAATATTTGCAATAAAATGGAGAAATTAGCAATCCAAATTCAAAGTTATCGATACAAGTGAAGTCATTTTAAAGTCAACATTATTGAAAACCTACACTACTAATACACAGTCGGCCAAAAGTTTGCCTACCTGTGGAAATACTTTTTTTATCTTTAAAGCTGGCCACTGACAGATGGGCTATTCAGACCACATCCATTTGGCCAGCAAAGGATGTGAGGATAATATAGACTACACTCATAATACCTGTATGTATTTATACCTGTATATTTAACCAAAAATATAAAATGGCTTCTGTCAAGTTGTCATGCTTTCACAGCAACTTCATTAGCTCTCAAATAATGGAGAATAAAGAAAAATTTTTGAAAAAATGCAGGATTTTGTCTCATTCGTACAATAGCTTAAAATATTTGTCTCTTTATTATATCATCTGTGGTGCAAATTGCACCCATACTCATTTCATATATCGGTCGTGCCGTTTGGTGTGGGGCGGTAGAATTTGAATGGTTTGATAATCCATTTAACTGAAATCATAGGTGATTTTGACATTTTGGCTAGCAGTGCCATTGGAAGCATCAAACTGTTCGTAAGTAGCCTCATTAATGACAATAAAAAAACCTGTTATGTACAAATAGAATCCGCACTGTGAATGTCCCATACACACGTAATGCATATGATATTGGCAGTACCGTCATTGAGATTTCAGATAGCTACTGTGCTTAGTGTATGTTTGTAGAGCGAATAAACAAGAGGTACTACAGTGTGATGATTTGTTATGTGGCGAAATACCGAATCAGAATTAGTTTGAAATTTTGTGACAAAAATAGAATTAAATGCGGTACAGCAATCAAACTGTTAAAAGCGGCGTTTGGCAACAATATTATGTCATAGCTACATATTTCTGAATGGTACAAACACTTTAATCTTAAAGGAGCGAAAGAGAATCTTAAAGGCGAGAAAGCATTGAAGATGATATGAACCCTAAGCACCTTCACATGTCCACCAGTGATGAAAATGTGGAAAAAGATAATGAGATCATCATCTGTAATATCGCTGAAGAAGTGGGAATTTCATGCCGTTATGAGCATGAAATGAATGGCAACAAACTTTGTTCTGAAATTGCTGAATTTTCAACAAAACAGCATCCCGTGACTCGCTGAACAAATGCTTGCCAATATTGCTAACGATCCAGACTTGCTGAAATACTTCATAACTGATGATGAAACATGGGTGTATTGGTATAAAGTCAAAATGGCGGCTGAATTGTCTAAAGAGAATGAAAATTTTCTGAAGAGCCAAAACTGAAAACCAGAGTCAAATGAATGACCTTTTAATGTAAAGTCCTTTTAATGTAACAATGGAATAGATTCATTTTGAGTTTTTTACCACCTGGTCATGCAGTCAAGAAGAGGTATTATCTATGTTACAAATTTTGCACAAATTGCATGAGCAAACCTGGAAACAATGACAATAACCTAAAAGAGACAACTAGTGGATTTTGCACCACAACAATACACCGGCACATACTGTTTTTGCTCATCCAACAGTACTGATGAAACATAATACCGTTGTAATGCCACAACTACTCTATTTTCCAGACATGGGATCCTGTGACGTTTTCCTGTTTCCATACTTCACAACAACTTTTAAAAAACAATAGGTTTCAACAATTCCAACAAATATTTTTCAAACTAGAAATTAAGTCGGTATAATATTAAAGAGGGCCTATTTTTAAAGGGGATGGCATACACATTGAAGATTGATATCGTCATCATCTCAGTTACGGTGGTTAAATATATACCTCGCACATACAAACATTTAATTTTCTTAAACTATTTACAAATATTAATAGTATTTTTCACCATTTAAACCTTTCACAGATATAAAAATAGTCTGATTTTCTGAATAACTATGATATCTAGAATCATAAATTTCCAGTAATGCTGTTTTTTTTATAATTTGTACATTAGCAGTTTCAGATAAGGGGTTAATATATTTTTGAGGACAACTTCAACAATGGCTCTAAAATTTACTTGTAGTTTTGGAAACCTTATAGCTTGCTCTTTCAAACAATTAGGGAGTTTTTATACAAAAGATCATTATCCCAGTGGCAAATTTCAAGTTTTAACATCAAAGTGAAAAATGGCTGACAGTGATTTTACAAAGATTTCTTTTCTTCTGACGTATAAAACTGTAATATTGTCAGTAAAATAAAACTCAACACACATGTCTATATCATTACTAGGGAGTATAAAAATAGTATTATTTTTGTTATTTGGTAGGTTAGGATACAATGTGTGCATTGTTCCAAAACATCAATGGATGCGGGGAAAGTATTAGTAAAGTAATGTAACTGTTATTTTGTTATGACCTCGCCACACAGTTCTTCTGTTATTCTTTTACATTACCCAAAGTCACGGATTGTTTTTACTTACTGAAACAGATACTTCTTTTTGACAAAGAATACATTGACAGATACTTTCGTATTTTACTATTTGCATTTCTTCAGTGAAAACGTCCTAAAAATGAAAAAAGTGAACACAACTAGAATCAAAAATTATAAACAGTCATTGTTCCTCATAATGAACACGAATCCAAGCGTGTTATTTAATTACCTCTTAACTTAAACTATCCAAAATCTTGTAATCACTGCATCATCATTTGAAAAAAGCAGACTGGCATTCCTCAAGATCACCTATGCCCCGGAAAGTCGAGAGCTACAAATTAGAATAAGGATAATTTCATTATTGTTATCACTAAGGGGAATAGACGGCTTACAGTCCCAGAAATTAGTGCCAAAATAAACAAATCTCGTTATAAACCTTCGTCGTTCACAAAGGTGAAAAGACAATTGAAACGATTGATGAATATCACACTAGCTTATAATCGATTGTAGTTCATAAATAGCTGTATAATCACATTCTGAAACAGTCAATTGGCACAAAAAGTATCAAACTGGATGTGTCTCATACAAGGAGATGATTAAAGTAAATGCTTAAAAAGCTGGTGAGTGTGTGAAAATATTTGTGTGTGCTCTAGAGAGGTGAATCAAACTATGACATCATCCTCTCATATAACAGCGAGGAGATATCCATCGGAGATTATAAAATATGAAGAAAAAAAATAAGAATAAAAAGCATACGTTTTATGACATAAAATCAGGCAATAACTTATATTTAGCTTAGATGATATCTACCTCTATCATCCCTGTGTTTAAAATCACTTTCGCTTGTGACGGTGCCTTGGCTCCAAGTTTGTTGCCTCTGGGTTCCATTGTTTGAGCTTGTAGCCGCAGCTGAAAGAAGTGATTGTTATTAAAGCTGATAATTTTAAACTGTGAACAATTATGTTAAGAGTTATTAACTAACATATTTATGTATAAATATGGTAAAGACGTAATAGACCATTGTAGTAAGTAGTTTAAAATCAATAAACAATTCTTCAAAGGTACTTTGTGTCTCTTAAAATACAGTTTTAACCCATTTAAGATGGTAGATACGTTCCTGAGACTATTGCATTAAATAAAGTCTACCTAATTCCTATAGATGTGTTCGGGTAAATCAGGCTGAAGGGTAGTCCCAAGAATTTCATATTTTTCTGGATGACAGAAAAAGTGAGAACCAGAATTTCTTCTAGTCCTCTCTTTTTAGGGTTTCGTAGCCAAACTAAGAACCCTTATATTTTCACAATGTCCGTCTGTATGTCACAGTCATTTTACTCGCAGACTATTAGTACTATAAAGCTGAAATTTGGTATGGATTAACCAAGCCATTTTCAGTTCTTTCATTATTGTAATACGTTTAGTGACTAACTATTGGTGTGTGCCAATAGTAGCAATTGTCGTAATTTCATACCAGTTATCTAAAATTCCAGCAACCAGAAACATTTTCTTTGTGCGTGCGTACTATAAACCCTATATCAAAGTGTGGCTTTCACTTGAATAGCACGATTTAAATATGTTTAAATTTTCATAAATATGTTGTGTATATACGCTAAATATTCAGGGCAAGCTACGTGTAATTGCTTATAGGGCACTACACGCCACTACTTTAGAGCGTCAGTTCATAGTCTCAAGGCAAGCTGATGCTTGCTAGACTACCTTTGGCTATATTCAGATTAAAACAATGCCATATCTATGACATTGGCATACAAACAATGAATCATTGTGTTATTATAACAATTTTTCTGCTGTCAGTCTATCGGTCTCGTTCGAAAATAATTTTAGAAATAATTTTAATACTTTTGACTAGTGAACACTGCTGTTATTTTTTCATATGAAGTCCCCATAGAATACGTACTGTTGTCAATCAAATTCATTTATAATGCTTAAATATGGCATAGTATGTTGTATACAAGCACTTTAATAATTCATAATAAAAATATAGTGTTTAGTTTTTCAAAATCAAGTCGCATATTCACTCGTAATGTAACCTCTTTGTGTTCAATGACATTTACTATTTTCTGTCAATATAATACTAAAGTGATATTGACAATCTGTAATCAATAGTTCTTATCTGTCAAGCGAGTTCTATTTTTCTTGCACAGATCCTACACCTTATTGTCTTATTGAATATTGTGAACAATTACCATGCGAGTGTTTTGGCGGAATGATTAGCAGAATCAGCAGAATACTTCATAAAGGTTTTATTTCTCCCAATTTATTTAACTCCAGAGCAAATACAGTTTAGTATCAATAAAAATTTCTCTGTGGATTGGTTATTAAATTAAAGGATATACATTAAAAACAACAGTCATATATCACATAAAAAATTACATAAAAAAATATATAATCACATCAAATGCATCCATAATATCACATAAAAAATCTCCAGCTGTGATAATTTTATTAAAAAATATTTTTTTAAACAATATATCCCACGCAAAGTACATTTATTTATGCAGTGTTTGTTATCTTTTTTTCTATTTAATTGTCATTCTTAACAACACTAAACAAATACAAAAACAAATTGATGTTAAAAAAAACAAATTCAAAAATTTAAATTAACAAAAAATATTGCATAAAGACAGATTATAAATCTGACATTTAATAACCAATTGACAGTTGGTTTTTCACAGAGCATTTTTCAAATAGATTTACCTCATTTAAAGCAATTAAAACTGGACATTTATTTTATTAAATACCTCCATTGTTTTGAATATATATTTTTTTAATTAAACAAACAAGAAAAGTGAAATTATCATTGGTACTAAATTGCAATTTTAATTGAACTCCATCCTGAATTATGCCATTAAGGTGGCCTTGTTTTAAATAAATAACCAAGTTTAATAAATCATTCGCTGCGAGCCTCCTTTAAAACATCTATGCATTACGTATCTATATATCAATACGTGAAGTGAAAACTTTGTACCGCTTTTTAAGCATATTGCTCGCACTGACATAGTTAAAGTTTATATGAAGGAGTATAGAAAGTTAAAATTTATATATATTTTACAAATTCATTATTTTATATATTTAAAACACATTAAAATATTCAATGCTTATGTTCAACAATAAAATGTTTATGTTTACGTTCATACTGTCAATGTCAAACACATAATAGTCAGTGGTCAAACAGACGTACGTTAGATTGACTGAGTTTTTAACTGTTAATTTTATGTGATTTCAAATGTTCCTTTTTCATTATTCTGTGGAAAGTATGTCAATTAAAAAAAATTTTTTGTAACAGATATCTGTGTTTTAAATACAAATGGCTTAACACATTGTATGCGGGAAACATATTTATACGTTTTACGCTGACTGGTAGTAGAGCATGGGACACATATTAATACATTTTTATAGAATGTGGGTAACGTATAAATACATTTATTTTCATACTTTTCTATTACTCTAAAGACTAATGCGAACATGCAGATATACGAATTCTAAAGGACAAAATTTGGGTCTCTAACACATACAATGGTGAATTATGTATGTAGATTACCGTTATACCCAGAAGTATAATGCATAGTCATCCCTTCACACAATTCTCTGTTTCGCCATGTGTTCAGTGCGATTGAGTGCACCCTTTCCAAATTAACAATCGGAAAGGGTGCACTCTTCACAAAATCTTTGTAATTTTGATCAAAGTGACATTATTTCAAGAGACATGAGCCAATTTGACGACGAAAGTGACAAAGAATTGTGTGTTGATCGTTTATCGGATCTTTCGTGTGATAGCGATATTGACGATCATTCAGAATTGGAAAGTGATGAAACCGACAGTGAAAATACTCCTCTACCCACAAATTTTACTCGCAGAACTATATCTTCAAGTTCTGATGAAAGGAAAGATGAATGGTTCTCGAGTGACGAACCTCCAGTTCTTGAAGATTTTATGGGTCGTCCTGGAATTACTTTGAATGCTGCTCCAGAATCTCTGGCTGATGTGGTTGAATCATTTATAAAAGATGATTTCTTTCATATTTAGTTGATCTCTCTTACTGATGCGGTTGAATCTTTCATATTTATAGCTGATGAATCAAACAGATTTCACTATCAAAATATTGAATGATTCTAAGCATCCCGCAAAACTATCAAATGGAGAGATATTACAATCGCAGAAATGAAGAAACTTTTGGGTCTAATAATTTTGATGGGACAAGTTCGCAAAGATAAGCGAGATTTTTATTAGTCGACAGACTCGTGCTTGGAAATACCAATTTTTTCCAAAATCACGTCAAGGGATAGATTTCGCAAATTCGGGCAGCTTGGCACTTCAATAATAATGAAGATATTACAGAAGAATCAGGAAGATTAGTGAAAGTCAGGCCTACGATCAAATATTTTTCTGATAAATTTATAAATGTGGACAAACCAAAAAGGAACTTATTAGTTTGTACATATTTATAAATTGTTTTTTACTTTCTTTTTTTACATATTGTACTTTTTTCCAAATATTTTCAACAAATCAGATTTTTTACATATTTTTTTACTTTTATTTCAATTTCCAGTGAGTTTTCCAGTATTTGTCTGTTTACAATTTAAGAAAAATAATTTAGTATACATTTTATAATAAATCACAAAAAGTTTCATTGAAAAAAATATATAAAACTAAAGTTATCGTAATTTTACTGAATGTTGCCATTTGCACAAAAAATTTGCAAAAATGGCCCACGCTTTTATTTCAATTTCCAGTGAGTTTTCCAATATTTGCCTGTTTAAAATGGAAGAAAAATAATTTAGTATACATTTTATAATAAATCACAAAGTTTCATTTAAAAAAAATATGAAAAAATAAAGTTATCGTAATTTTACTGAACGTTGCCATTTATGTAAAAAATTAGCAAAAATGGCCCGCTCTTTTATTTCAATATCCAGTGAGTTTTCCAGTATCTGTCTATTTAAAATTTAAAAAAAGTAATTCAGTATAAATTTTATCTGAAGTTATCGTAATTTTACTGAATGTTGCTATTTGCGCAAAATTAAAAAAAATTGCCCGCGCCACCTGTTAGCATGTGATAGAAATTACCCGCAAACAATGTTTTAATATACACCTTTTGCAATAGTAAAAATCTGCCACCTTGCTTAATGCACACCTGTGAAAAGCAAAATATTGCAGCAACAATCTGCATCGCCTTACTCTCGCCTACCTATTAATATTTTCAACAAAGTGAGTAGGCAAGTACATTACGATCAAATTTCGACCACTGTGCGACCACTAGTATGTATTCTTTATGTTTTTGTGATGATGGTGATGATTATTGCTCATATAAACACTTTTAGTACTAAAAGTAATTTCAGTTTTTTTCTTTCTTTAATAATAAAGTACATATATATATATAAAAAAGAAAGTATTTAACAAACAAAATATGCAAACATGATTATTTTATCAAAGAAAATTCACAGCCAATGACCAATTTTAAACATCCCTTTATCTTTTTCATTTATTTAAATTTTCTGGTCTTTTGGGTTAATTTTTTCTTAATTATCAATTTATGTTTGCATTTGCATACAGAGTTTACTGACACAAGAAAACAGCAATTAAGTCAAAAGAATTACAACAAATAGTTCATTGCAAAAACGCCAAATCACAGTTTGTGAGGGAAATGTTTTATTAAATTTTTTTTTTTTATAATAAAATGTGGTCAGTACCTGAAACTATTCAAAATAATGCTCAATACAAATAGTGTTTAAATGAAGCAAATAAATAAGAAAAATTAATTTCCCCTAATGAGCTTTATTCTGTATTTTTTTTATTTAATAAAACGTTACGCAAAAAATTCACTATTAAAATATACTTATCATATTTTCGTTTGATGTCAGTTTCGCAATGCATAATGGTTACGAAACTGGTCAAGTATAAAGGCAATCGAAAACATTATTTGGCCGGAATTTCGATAGGCCTGGTACTTAGGAGGAGAATCAGCATCCATAGCAAAATCCGTGCAGCCATCACTACTAATATCTGGTAGAGTTAACACACTACATTAGGACAAATCACCGCAATATAAAGGAAGCAACTAGCCAAAGCAGCTGAAAAAATCGGATAATGAAATTACAGACCTCACAGTTTATCGGTTTTGTTGGCTGTCTGTTTCTATAAATGTTATCAACCGTTTTATAGTTTTATAAACGAAAAACAAAAACACTTACCAAATAGAAAAATTACTGACGGAGCCATAGACTATATGGAAAACGTGTTATCACTTTACACAATAAGTATTAACCATAACACAATCATTTTAAAACATTTTAATACAATATTATAAACAGAATTAACGAAAAATATAAGAAAATATAACTATAGTCACAGAGTAAAATGCCAATCCACTTCGTTTTGACAGTTCCTCCGGAAGTCCACATGACAGCTGTACACAGTAGTTTTAAAATATCCTATGAGATTGCCAGTATTATAACTACTAGTACTCAAATAAATTATGTTTATATATAGATAATTTAGAAATTAAAATTTAGTTTTTAATTTGTAAGTTTTAATTATTTTCATATATTATTTTAAAACTTTATCTCCATTTAAATATTTCAAAAACTTTTTGGTTATTATTTTATATTTGTAATAAGTTTTTATTATTTTTATTCTATTACAGTTAATCCAAAAGTTGACATTAAATCGTAATTGCAGATATAATTAATCTCTGTAAAGTAACATTCCGCTGAATATTACGGGAAAATATTTAGTTTTCTGGATTTCGTATTTAAAATGTGAAAACGAATTATAAGACTTCAATGTTTTTTATTGCCATCGCTCATAGTTACCTTTGCTAAAATTGGTTTCATTCTATATTAAAAGATAAATGTAATTTGTATAAAATTTAAATCGTTTGTGGTAGCTAATCAGACTAATATATTTTTTTTTAAATAATGACTATTTTTTCATTAAAATGTTTAACATCGTATCTGTAATCTGTACTGTGGTTAATGCCATGTTAATGTGCGCTTGATTAAAAAGAAATAATGACAGCTGTCAAACATCGAGTCGAAGAAGAAAGTAAATATCGACGGTTATGTATACAAACAATAATTAAAAAGAAATACGTTAGGCGAAAAGTATATTTTTTTAAATTTGTATAGAATGAATTACAATGAATGATGTGTTCTATATAACTGAACTTAGCACAAACATTTAAGACATTGGTTAAATTGTGTCTTAACCCACTTTTTGGTTATGACGTTTAATCGAAATATTTCAAAGCCTGCGGACGTATGTCTTGTTTATATTTACGAAATGATAAATCCATTTATTATGATACCTTTTACTATCGAATTGAATTATAAAATATCAAACAAAAAATATTGGCTCCGTTTCCCATATAATAACTATTACAAAAGGTGCATTTATACCAAATATACTATTCTGAACAACGTATTTTCAAATAAAACATCTTGAAATAAAAATACTTATTTTATACAGTATTGTTTGTCTAAATAAGTCCCGTAATTTTGATTTTTTTTGGTTTTTCTATTTATATATACAGCGTTTTTTTAAATAGAATTGTTTTAAGCCATAATTACAGTTTCTTAAAAACATATGAAGGGCAGGTATAAATATAGTTTCTCGTTTTTTTTTAAATGAAATGTGAAAATGAAAGAATATACATAAAAAACAATGTTAATGTATTTACTTTGTTGAAATGAAAGAATATACATAAAAAACAATGTATTTAAAAATTACAGCTCGAACTCTATGACGAAATGTCCATCAGTTGGTAGTCAAACATATTTTTTTTCTTTCAAGTAGGACTATTAAAGTCTCTCTTGACATGTCACAATTGAACTTCTAATTATTATGAGCAAATATCCTTATTGTCTGTACATATATCTACAAACAATCAATCAGTCTCTGTTAATGAGGGTCAGAATGTGCATTTTATCCTATAATGGCCTCCACACATTTTTATATTCAACGTAATCTCTGATGCTATAATAAGCCTTCGAAATAAGCATGTGTTTAATATGTGTTTTAAATTTCCCTATGGGTAGATTTATTATATCCTTATAAGTAATTTGTAATCTAAATTTAATTTTATGAATTTTATTTTTATTTCTTGTATTAAGAGTATGGATATCAGACCATTTAACAAAGAAATTTAAGTTCTTTTTAACATACAATAGGTTTTCATGTATATATAACGGCAAGGTCAGAATATTTGCCTCTTTAAATAAATCTTTTACTGATTCTCGGTTACTGATTTCATACTATATATGGCTTGGGCTGCTCTCTTTTGCAGAATAAAAAACCATTAATATAAATTTTATGACCTCATTTGGCGTGATCCTCTGCGTATTTCCATATTTTAATTTTTTGGGTTTTTCTTTTTTTTATATCAATTCCTGTTTGTATTTGGATATTATTGGAGATTACTAAAAATGGCAATCAAGTCGAAAAACTTAGAACTTATACTTTCTTGATAAAATGCACTTTTGTATGAGAACTTGTTCAAATTACTTTTTTTTAAAAAATATTTGCTACCGAGTCCTAATTTTAGTAAACACTTTGTGTTTTATCAATATTCTTTTATTTAAAACAAAAATAAAGCCAGAAAATTAGCTGTTCTGCTAAACTAGACCTGTTCCTAAAGAATTTGGTTTCATTCGTTTATAATTAGAATTTTTAAGCTGTATATCAACGTTAAATTGTCACAAGTATTGCTGGTGTATGAGTTGGAATCTGTGTGTCCCATGTGGTGCATAACTATGGCCATGAACACTCAATGCCACAAATATTGCTGACGCATAGCACATGCATAAAGGTTTCACCGACATCTTCATGTTAGCTGTAGTGAACAGTTTTAATCAACATAAATAATAAGAAAAAAAAGAACATACTTCTAGATAATTAATGAGCTAAATCAATGATTAACTAAGTTAACCCATTATAGAAGTTTCACTTCACCTGTGGCCTTATGTATTATGTAGTTTTCCACATTTTTAAAATTTTTTTATTCCTTTCATAGACAAAAAGCCTCGATTGACTTCTGCGGAAAAAATGTGAGCTTACCGGCAACGTCAACATGAAAAAAAGATGCAACAAATATCTTCTACTCTTGTACCATACCAAAGTAACCATAAAAATAATGGTTCCAAAAAATGTAATAACGAAACGAGTACCAGGACTGAACCTGCTGTTATTCATGAGAACCTTTAATACTTAAAATTTTACAGAAACCTTTCTCACAATTTGGCTAAATTTTAAAGATTACTTTTACTCCTATTACAGCTAAGAAACCTCCGATGACTTCAGTGGAAAAAATGCGAGCGTACCGGCAACGTCAACGCGAAAAGAAGATGCTGCAAAAATCGTCTGTGATTGAACCATCGCAAAATGACTGTGAAAATAAGGATTCTCAAAAGACTGATACCATAACAAGTACCGGTACTAAAACTGTCATTATTATTGATAATTTTATAAGTAATGTTGGTTTTATTGTAGTGAATTTTTTTAAGTAGATAGAGATTCTTCTGTTTGTATGTTTACCTCATTTTAACAAAATTATATACTGAATATATGGCGTTAATTTTGTAGAAATTAATTATTCACAATTAAATGAAACTACGTGATGTAGTATTATTTCTACTATCTTTAATTTCTTTACCACGACCTAGGTTTCGTTGTATTACATCTTCAGGTGGGCTATTAGCAAAGATTTGCTAATAGCCCACCTGAAGAAGTTGTAATACAAGGAAACCTAGGTCGTGGTTAAGAACTTAAATAATGTAGAAATAATACTACATCATGTAGTTTCTAGCCCACCTGAAGATGTTGTAATACAACGAAACCTAGGTCGTGGTAAAGAACTTAAAGAAAGTAGAAATAATACTACATCATGTAGTTTCATTTAATTGTCAGAATATATATGTTTGAACGATATGAGCGCAAGCAAGGGCGGATACGGAATTTTTTTCTAGGGGGGGGGGCACAAACAAGTTGGCAACGAGTGTCAGTTGAAGTAAATTAGCGGGAAAAAATCGTGCCGATTGCTCGCTCGCAGACACGCGCACAACTCAAAACTGCATACATAGTAGCTATGGGTACCAGTACCAGTATTATTTATTCTATAATTTTGCTCACGCAAACACACTTTTCATCGTTAAAAAAAATATTAGTATGAAATTTTTACGTATATTGTTTTGTAACTTGCGAGAGCTAAACAAAATAAATAGATTATTCTGGGACTCTGGAGGGGGCACGTGCCCCCGTGCCGCCCCCCTTGAATCCGCCTATGCGCACAAGTATTGCTTATAAGCAACGCATACGATTGGGGGGGTAAAAGACTTGTATTTCACCAGTTACATGAGCTCTACTATCTCTTAATATTGGCCAACAAGGCAAGGTACAAACTTAGAATAAGTGGGGGTGGCCTTCAGACATTGATTATTTTTGCTCAATAAGCCGGTCAGCATAATGATGATAAGTATCATCATTATGCTGGCCGGTTTACTTCAAATGGTTTGTTATGTGTTTCATTTAATTTCAATTTGTTTGTTACGTCCTTATTGTTTGTTTATTCGTGAAATAAGTTGCCAAGACTAAGTAATAGAATTTGTGTACAGAAAAGACGTATATGACAGACCAAGAAGTCCAAGAAATTAATAAGACAGACCAAGAGATTAATTCTTCACCCTCACTCTTCGCAATCAACACGTTAATTTATATACTTTTAAAAAATGGTTATAATTGGTACACATATATCTTTAATTTACTTTTATTTTTTTACAGACAAAAAGGCTTGGATGCCTTAAACGGAAAAGCAAATCTACTGCTGACGACAACGTGAGAAGGAGATGCAGCTTTTGTGCTGAGGAAAGAACTTGCATCACTGACAAGTGTAATAGCCCAAATTGATAGTGCTAGTGCATCTAATCAATTACCGTGCTGATATTGTAATTCGGATCAAAACGAGCGACAAGTGTTTAGATAGCAATTTGAAAACATTGGTATTGAGGTCGAAAAAAATGTGGCATGGTGGGGCCCCACCATGTCCCCACTGTTTTTCCCAAAATGAAAAATGGAACCCTTATTCCCTTCCGTCCATCCGTCTGTCAAATCCCTTTTTCCCATAAATGGCTTGAGGTTTCAACTTGAAATTTTTTCCGTATACTAAGATCTACAGCCTTATATTGCTGTAAAAATGTATAATTCTTGGGTTCTCACAACAAAAAGATATGGCACTTTAAAATATATTTTTTCCTTACTTTTACCATAGTCGACCTGCAATCTTTAAAAGTCGACATAATCACTGTTGCTCATCGTGCGAGTTAGTATTATGCATAATAACGCATTCAAAATGAAAACTCAACAATGAAATGTTTTCAAATATTCAATATATTTGGCGTTAATTTTGTAGAAATCCATTATTCACAATTAAATGAGATTACGTGATGTAGTATTATTTCTACTATCTTTAATTTCTTTACCACGACCTAGATTTCGTTGTATTACAACATCTTCAGGTGGGATATTAGCGAAGATTGACTCTTAGGAACAAACAACAGCATTTATATGTTTCAAACACAATAGCGGAAAACTGCTTTGTGCGGATTTTTCCATTGTTTATGTTAGTGAGTTTATTGCAGGGGCGCAGCTAGGTTTTATTATATTACAGAGAGTTTTACAATATACCAGTATTCTAGTTGGGGTAATAAATTCAATTGTTGTTATTATGTGAAGTTATACAATGCAAACTTTAGGGTGTATGTAATAAAATTAAATGGAAGTTATTGTCGGTAATATATTTGTACAAAGGCAAGGGTATTTGAAAGTAAGGCCAAGGTAATACACTAATTCTACATATCTCAAGTACATTTGAGACCTTGAACTGCTTAATCAAACTACATTGCAATGGAGAACGGAAAAAAAATTGCTACAGTGAAACTAATTATATTTTTATTTTACAACTTTCTTGGTGAATTTGGTATAAAACTCTGAAACAGTGATATAATTTTTGTTAAAATAAAATTATGTTATTCAATAAAGAGCATGGAAATGTTTTTTTCATATATTGCCATAGTTGAAATCGTATTTATCACTCAAATTGTACACTACCATTTATACATACATAATGCCTGAAATATATATAAAGAATAAAAAAAATATTACGTTTATCTCGTAATTGCAAGTATTTTAAAATTAACTATAAACTGTTGTTAGTCCGTGGCACATTTTATATGAGTTACTTTAACCGTTTGAGTGCCGTTGAGCGCCATCGTGCTCGTGCACGTGCTAACTAAATTTGCAATTTTTTTTTTAACAAATCGTGAAATCAGTTGCTGTTTAGTGCGCGGTAGGCTAATTTTTTATCTATCTACGTGTTACGTAAAGTTCAAATTATAACGTTATTAGTAATTACAATATAAAAAGGATTCAGGAAAAGAAAATTTTTAACCCATAATGTCGGATTACGAAAATAATTCGAGTGAAAATGATCGTTTTTCAAGTTGTGAAGAAAGAGATAGTGGGAGGTCACGCCCATTGTGGTGCGCTCACAATTTGACGTAATGCAAATTTTGAGTGATAGTAATAATAGTGACGATAACAATTATTTGCTGATACGGAGGATGTACCGGACTGCGAAAATGTGACCTTCATTTCAGTTTTTGTTATAATTTTTGTTCACAATATATATTTCTATAATTTTCTTTGTATTTTATTATCCTTGTACAAGTTTTTATTAAAAAAACACGGAAAAAATTATTAAAATTGAATAATTTTTGGAAGAGATATAGTTTTTTTTCGAGACAAGGGTAAATGACATCAAAAACAAAAAATTTCTTTGGCACTTTTAAGTATATATGAGTGAAAAACAATGGCACTAAAACGATTAAAGAAAAAATTTTTTTCTGAAGGATGTTCTGATGGATATAAAAAATAACATTTTTTTTCTTTAAAAGACAAGTTTATTAGTTCACAAATTTGTTTTTTTTCCTTTAAAGAAAATCTTTATTTGCGACTTGCAAACCAGATATAGAGTATTATATATATCAAATTTTATTTGAAATTGATATCTCAATTTTAACAAATTATGTAATTTTCTAGGTTAAAAAATATACTTGCGATGAACTTTCTTTATAACTAAGTAGAAAACAAATGAAACTACGTGATCTAGTATTATTTCTACTTTCTTTAATTTCTTTACCGCAACCTAGGTTTCGTTGTATTACAACATCTTCAGGTGGGATATTAGCAAAGATTGTATAAAGATTGATCTTTGCTAATATCCCACCTGAAGATGTTGTAATACAACGAAACCTAGGTCGTGGTAAAGAACTTAAAGAAAGTAGAAATAATACTACGTCACATAGTTTCATTTAATTGTGAATAATGAATTTCTACAAAATTAACGCCAAATATATTCAACAGGTAGAAAACATTTCTTCTTACTTTTTTTTAAGACTTAAACATGTTTTTGTACTATCATGAAAATATTGACAATATACAATATATCTATAATTAGTACCACCTACAATAACATCACATTTTTCGCAAAATAAATCAAATAAACATATTATTGCAAACATGATAAGCAGTCGCGCCGCACATACACAACTTATTGAACATTGGAATTGTGAATTATCTCCCCATTTTTGGATAGAAACATATTTTATTACTTTATCACAAAATCTACATTATAACCGATTCTAGAAAAAAATATTTCCCACTGGGTATATGTAATATTATAATTATAATTACTTCAGAATTAATACTACTCTTTTTTCTTGGCGTACTTGCATATGTGTAAATTCAACGTACATAAATCGATGAATTGTTGATGTTTTGTAAAACAAATAAAACAAGCATAATTTTCAATAAATGCAGATTATTTTCATATATAACACAATTTAGCAAAAAAATATTTCCCACTGGATATATGTAATATTATAATTATAATTACTTCGGAAATTAATACTACTCTCTTTTCTTGGCGAACTTGCATATGTGTGAATTCAACGTACATAAATCGATGAATTGTTGTGTTTCATAAAACAAATAAAACAAGCATAATTTTCAATAAATACAGATTATTTTCATATATAACACAATATAGCAAAAACTTAGCTTGCTTATTGTTGCATTTAACATAAAGTTTACAGAAACAAATGCGCAATTTGAAAATGGGCGACAAGTGATTTCAATAATTTATTTCTATCCATTAGCCATCGCAACACTATAGTAAAATAAACTAATATAGTACCACATATATCCAATACTGCGCAAAAAACATAGCAAGGTGTCTTCCTTTTACAATTTTTTTTGTTTTGTTGTTCAACTAGTCGGCAGGTACAACCTTGACTTTCGTGCTTGATATTGGGCGCTAGTTCATTATAAGAAATTTTATCTAGTAGCAATTTTGAAAAATTTATTTATTAAATAGAACAATGTGGGTGTGTATGTCGCTCACGTCCGTAGGATTTACCACCTAATCCTAGGCTCACCCTACACGTGTCCCCCGGGTGGTGCAAAACGAGCGACAACAACGCCGAGTTTTTGGCGGCGGTCAATTATCCAGACCAATCCAGGCCTAACCAGTCTGCGCAGTGAAGGTAGGAAATGACCTTCACAACCCGTAACCTCATGGTCATGTTTTATGAGAACGGTGGCCTTGGCTTTATCGCCTGGGCCACGAGGAAGAAATCCTCTCTAATAAATAACCCCAAATCCTACAATGGGAAACGCGTCAATAGGATGCATGGCTGTTGGGAAGCACAGTCTCTAGCGCCAACTTCAACGCACCTGGCGAACGTTGAAGTATTTAGCCTTCACTGCCGGAAAGGGAGTAACCCGGTTGTGTGATATTTTTATCTGCCCTACTCGTGGGAATCAAAATGGACCCTTCTTTTACTCAAACAAAAAACAAAACGCTTACACAACAAATTTTTCACCCCAGCCTGTTTAAAAGACCGAGGTCACAGTCGCTCACTGATTGTAGCCAAATTATAACTATTGAGGACAGCTCCGACGCTCCAACGGTAACTTCTGCTAATCCAAATTCTGAAGTCTCAAACTGGACTGAGGTTCAAAACCGTAAGAGGCAAAGAAACAGTCCTGAAGCGGAAAGAAGCCAGAAGCAATCCAAGCTTAGTACATACTGGTTAAGCCAGCCAACACCCACTTCAAACTCTTTCTCAGTGCTTGAGAACGAAGAGGGGAAAGAGGATCATCAAACTCTGCCAGCAGAAAAAACTCCAAAACCTCCTCCTATATTCATCGACAAAGTTACAAATATTCGTCCCTTAATTACATTACTTGATGTAACCGTTCAAAATCTTTTCGAAATAAAAGTTCTACCTAAGGACCAGGTCAAAATCCTGCCTAAAACAAGTGACGCCTACCGAACTATAGTTAAAGAATTGGACGCTAAAGGTACAGAACATTTCACATATAAACCCAAGCAAGAGAGGAACTTTAAAGTTATTCTTAAAAATATGCATCCATCAACCGACACTGATGAAATTAGAACAGATCTGGCTAAGTTAGGACATGTTGCTCATAACATATGGAATATGAAACAAGCATCAACCAAAATCCCACTGCACATGTTCATAGTTGAACTCCAATCAAGCGCTAACAACAAAGAAATTTACAATATTCAAAACCTTTTACATTGTCGCGTGAAATTTGAGCCTCCAAAACCAAAACGCACAATCCGTCAATGTGCTAATTGCCAAACCTATGGACACACAAAGTCTTACTGTCGCCGAAACCCAAGATGCATCAAATGTGCTGGCAATCACGCATCCTCTGTCTGCTTGCGAAAGGAACGATCCGATGACGTCAAATGCGCCCTATGCGATGGGAATCACCCAGCAAATTATAAAGGATGTTCTGTGTATAGGGAGCTGCAAAAGCAAAAATACCCACCGCTTCGCAACAAAACAATGAAATCAAATCATGCCGTTATTGTTCCTGAGACGACAAATCAAGCCCTACCCCATATACAAAGTTTACCCTACGCCGACGTCGTTCGCAACAGCCTGAAGCAGAACAAAGCAAACCAAATACCTTCTGTGCTACAGAAAGTAGAGGAAACAAGACAAACATCACCACAACTAGAATCAAATCTCGTTAATACTCAAATTCAACAAAGTGAAAAGTCTGTCGAAAGAGCTAATGAATTCAAGGAACTAATGGACATGTTTAAGCAAATGATGCAACAGATGAATACCATGACAAACCTTTTATTAAATGTAATGACTGAACTACGCTCGCAGTCAGTTCATCATGGGAGTAGTCAGGATTTTATCCAAGCGGGAGGCAGGCGGCAGCCCACCTTGCCCCCCCGCGACTCAGTCCATTTAAACCCGTAATCCTCGCCTTGTGGAATGCAAATGGGCTGTCAAACCGTACTCAAGAAATGACATCATTCCTGAATGCACATAAAGTGGATCTTATGTTGATTTCCGAAACGCACTTCACCGTCAGAAGTCATTTTGAAGTGCCGAAGTACAATGTCTACTACACAAATCATCCTGACGGTGCAGCACATGGAGGATCTGCCATACTGATAAGAAAGAACATCAAACGGTTGTACTGTCCTTGTAGACCGCGCTGCACTGGAGGCCGAAATAAAACACATATCCTACACAGCGGTCCTTTTGCTAGAGCTGAGTAAGCTAACCACGGATATGTTGTAAGCCATTCATGTCGGAAAGCTTGATTAGCATTAAGGTTTACATCATTTTTAAAATTGTATGTCTTGCTAGGGTTCCAAAGATGTCTTAGTAATTTCAAACGTAGATCATCATTGACTTGATAACCAGAGTCCAAACACAATATCCAATAAGTTAGTTGTTGTGCTTCTACTAGAAAAATCGAGCGATGCATCTGCTTGAGAATCTTTACGCGCAGAACTCGTACCTTTAAACAAAAAGAATTCTTATGTAATAAAAAAAAGAACGAATCAATTAACGCATTATTTCGTTGTTTTCAAGTCTCATTTTTTATGTATGTTGATAATTAATAATACATTCGATGACAGGTAGAGACAACAACACAGCATACCTGGACTATCCAATTTATCCGTATTCGGACTGGATGATTTATTATGAGGGGAATCATCTTCATCAAAATGTTTATTACGTTTTTTACACAAAAAAATGTCTTATGTCACTCATAACTTGAATAAAAATTAATAACCTATGCAACAAATTATCTAATAAATAAAGTCGTTGTTTAAGCAGATTTGAGTATTACCGACAATTGATCAGTGAACAAATCCCCCGTATCCGTCGCGCTACAGCGGAGATTCCCAAGTAATAATGCCAACCATCGACTATATAGTCTATGGGCGCGTTCGATTAAGCGTTTACAATAATCATGTTCTGTGTATTTAGATAGAATTTTTATCGTAGTGAACGCCTAGTAGAACGCACCTTAAGTATGTTTCCAATGAGCGAAGTATATTTAATTAAATACTCCCGTGATTAAAATTTGACATTGCATTTATCCATCAGAGTTGCGAGATTTGTACATTAAAAGTACTGACATTACAATATATAATATATTCCAGAATGAAGAAAATTAAAGATACCAATACAAAGTATTTTTTTTTATTAAAATTGATTTGAAATAAAAATACTTAGATAATAGGGAAGGTCAGGTTTTTTAAACGTAAGGATATTATATTTTTTTTCAATAGATACTAGTTTGGGGATCGAGAAACTATCGTTTTTTTATTTTTAGTTCTTTTCGTTTTTCCAGAATATTTTTTTAAGTCCCCCACTTGACAGTTTTTAATGATCACGGAATACAGGGCATTGTGCTTTTGTCATACAGTATTAGAAGAAAGTAGCCATTGAAAAACTCTGTATCTGTCATTGTCAGACAGATCGTAGATAAAGTACTTAATACTCGCAACTCTGATATGCACATGCTATACATGTTTAGTTTTATATTTTATATTGGTTAATAGTATGTATAGATGCAGATGCACCTCGCTAAAAATAATCCTGGCGGCGCCCGTGTTCCCTCCTATTCTAAGAAATTGGATGCTATATAACGCCCTTGAAAAAGTGATAGTGTTCATTAGGTGAATTGATTTTCCACACTTTTAGTTTTCAATTATTTCCTCTTTCCATACTAAGTATTGCAAAGTTTAATATGATCATTTTGGGTACGAATATCCCTATAAAATTATTAAGGATTTTTTAATACTCTTGGTAAATATTCGGACACTCGATACTGAGATAGACATTTTAAATAATATGATTGAATAAAAAGCCTCGCTTGGTCTATGTTTTGCCTATGTACTAATGATATATATTGTGATGTTTGTGTGTTACATTATTTTGATTTTCTACTCAATGCATAAAAGTTAAGCCGAATATTCTAATGTCATATATTGCTGTATTAAAATGATATAGCTTTGTTTAGTTACAAAACAATTATAGCAAAAAAGTAATCTGGACCATGCAATAAAATATGAAAATGGTGTTATAAAATCATGTGTTATGACAGAATTACTTTGACAGTTAGTATCCCTGGCCCCGGCCCCGCATGCTCTTTTCGCTTACCTTGCAGTGCACTGTGATAGACGATACATGAAATCAGAATTTATTTTTCTTGAATTGAGACAATTATTATTACTGGTTTTGATGGATGTCTGACTTCTAATATTAAATGTAACTATATTAAGGCACACCCTGCCTTGCGGACTTTCATACAAGCTTTCATCCCCTATTTCACACCTCAAATAAATAAAAATTTAACAAAGAGCATAAATCTAAAATTTCAACACCTATTTTACCCCCTTAGGGGTAGAATTTCCGAAATTATTTTCTCGGTGCTCACTCACGCTGTATAAAGAACCTACCTACAAAATTCTAGGTTTCAGCTGTGCATTGATATCTATGTCAGTCATCTTCCTCTTCTATATATAAAGATTACTTATATAGAATGTAAATACACTGACAGATGACAGCTACACATGATACTCGGTTGTATACATTCGTTATATACTGTGTTATTTTTTGTATTACTTGCTAGTATTTTTATTATCCCTTGATATTATAGGACTGTTTATATTTATTAAATAATTTCAGGTCAAGATCGATTTATTTGAAAATTTTATGTACTTCGTGAAATTATTTAATAATTTCATCAAAGGTTTATTAAATAATTTCACGAAGTGCATAAATTTTGGAAATAAATTGATTTATTAACCAACCTTTATTTCATAAACCTTTGTTGAAATTATTAAATAATTTCACGAAGTGCCTAAATTTTGCAAATAAATCGTTTACATTATGTAGGATTATATATAAATATATATACATAGAGTTAATTTTGATGAATAGCCAGGATTACAATAGTAAAAAATCTTGAACAAATGGAAACCAATAAGCTCGGCAGACACCATATAAAAATTGGCCATGTCATTTAAGTATGTGTTAAAAACATTATAATTAATGTAGTTAAAAAAAATGTTTATAAAATATAAGGGTATTTTTATAAACAAAATATAAAGTAAAATTACATAAAATGAAAGTTACTGAATTCAAATACATTATAAGTAATTGTGGAGGTTTTTATCTATGATTTATACATAACTATTTTTTATAAATACACAACTTTTTTAGCTTTAATATTAATAACATTTTTATCATATAATTAACATTATAAAGTGTACTTTGCATCTGACAAATAACCAGATTTATAGAGAATCTTATGCTCAATAAGTTTTCTTAAACCTCTAACAACATATGAGGAATAAGACGCGAGATATTTGGAAAAGATGGATTTTCACGAGCTTTGAAATATTGACTAGCGAACATGATACATTACAAGACTTTTTAACCTTTATTTTGTCTTATTTCACTACTAATCTTTCTATATAGTATAGTATCACGTATTTGTCACAACGCAACCAACAGAGTTGAGTCGAAACGCATTGTGAAATACTACTTTCCTAAGCTGTCAAAATAAATAAATATGATTACTTTGATAACTAAGAAAAAAGTAATTAATTTTAAGTATGATAACGGTAAAAAAGCCCAAATTTAACAAATTTTAGATATCAAATTTAAAAAAAAGATTATCAAAGTTAAGATGATAACTTAACTTTTTGTTAAGTAATTGCAACATAAATAAAGAAAAAATAATTGTATGTTTCGCATAATATATATTTTGTCATAAATATCTTATATGACTCTGAGAAAGCTATAACTTAAGGGCAGCTAGCTCGCTTGTCAAATTCACCTCATCAATTGTCTACATATTTTAATGTGCCAAAATTGTCACAATTATAAAAAAAATAATAACTCAATATAATTTTTATATAAACAATAGGCTATTTGACAACATCGAAAATATATGATTCGGGGTCATCCTATTAGATTGTAACGTAAATAAGCGTATTGCTTTTAATTTTCGAAAGATTAAGTTTATATTAAATAAAAAAAAAACGTAAAGAAATCACAAGATTTTTTGAAATTCAATTAGTGTCACAAACGTCCTTTTATTGGTTAAAAGTCAGATGACGTCACAGGCAAGTAAAACACATTCATACCAAAATTTAATGTTTTTATTCTTTTGGTTTATAGGCATTGATATCGATAATAATATTTAAAACACAAATATTACTTGCATCGAACTGATCTTCACACATAAAAACATTTGTGTAAGCTATAATGCTGTTCGTATCTCTTCGGGCTAATCGTAGCTACTTTTTTCATCTTTTAAGATTCGTTGGCATTGAAACGAACACTGTGTGAACTTTTTATAGACATACATTATACATTGTGGCACTACACACCATTTTAATGTAAAAATAAATAATAAACTCCTTCAGCGGCCAGGACTGTTTATGTTTACATTGGGTGTGACGTCATAATAGCCGGCATTACAGAAATTGCGCTTTTGGCGCAAATTCGAAAAAAAGAGTTTTAAAAGTGATTTATATAAAAAATACAGCGTATATCCTGCAAATATAAATGTAGTGTGCTTATAAGGCAAAATAGAACAATTTAAAAATGAAGTCAAATAGCCTATTACACAGACGTGTAACAGAAATACATTAAAATTTTATAGGACGAATAATCCAAAGGCAATTTATTATTTTGTTTCTATAATTTTGATAATATTTTCAGTATAGTGTAACTGGAAATCAGAAAAATCCTTTACTCAAATGGATCATAACATATATTTCATTGAAATAAGAATCAAAATATTTTTCTAAACATTTGTATTTGCCATAAAAACAAAACATACTATGGAAAGTCAATAAATGAAAAAAAAGGAAGTCTTTATTCTTATTATGGTGCATACAAAATTACACAGAATAATAATGTTACAAATGCTGTTACAGAGACGAGCTTATCCCTAAGAAGTATTAACTTTGAATAATTGAGAAATATTAAACTTTAGGTAATTAATTTCGCAAAAAAATTTGACAGACACTCGACATTGATGACTGTATCTCTAAATACATACAATATGGTTTAAATTGGTATAGCAAGCCGATTTCTGTGGGTTCCTGAATCCAAATAATACGATTATAATCAATAAAAAATTTTCATATCGCATACCCTCCTTGATACAGTGTTTGAACGTTAATGAAAAGGTTAAGTGTCCTGCGATGTACAGTTTACTTTTTCATGGAGATACTGTTTGTGGTCATAAAACCTTCAAATGTAAGTACAATAACAACAAAATTTTAAAATCATAAAAGGTTTTCAAGATGTATCCTAAAAACTTCTTGCTATACCAATTAACATAAAAATAGGTATGTATATTTCTCATTTATGTGCTATAACGTCGAAGCCATTGTTAATTCGGGATTATATATATACATGTACACTTATACGTACTTACATATAAATCAACATACATAGCATAAAATTCTTATGAGAATAGGTACCGTGCAAAATGTCATTAGCGTCAAATTCTTGATTGGCGTATTATCGTTTGTTTATATTAAATCTCCGTAGCCCATGCATAGCGATCCAATCAAAATTATTTATAACGCCTAAATATAGCATAATAGCATAGTATGCTATATTAAACAGTACTCAAACACCAATACATTTTATAAATTTCCAAATACTAGTGTGTTTGTAAAATGGAAAGCGGATATATGAAAATCATTGATGACTGAAAAATATTCATAACTACATTTTTTTCATGAAAAGCGTATATTGTAGTGTTTAAATTTTCAAAAACCTATTTTTATCTTAACCATTAGAGTGCCGACGAGCACCATCGTGCTCATGCACGTACTAACTAAATTTAAAAAATTATGTACTTAAAAAGGAAAAGAAAATTTTTAAGCCATAATTTCGGAATACGAAAATAATTCGAGTGAAAATGATTGTTCTTCAAGTTGTGAAGGAAGTGATAAGCGGGAGTGACATTGTGGCGCGCTCACTATTTAGCGTAATGCAAATTTTGAGTGATTGTGATAATAGTGACGACGATAGTGATAATAGTAACAATTATTTTGCTGATACGGAGGATGTACCGGACTGCGAAAATACGATGTGACCTTGATTTGTTTTTGTTATAATTTTTGTTCACAATATATATTTCCATAATTTTCTTTGTATTTTATTATCCTTGTACAAGTTTTTATTAAGAAAACACTGAAAAAATTATTAAATTTGGACAATTTTTAGAAAAGATAGTTTTTTTTTCGAGACAAGGGTAACTGACATCAAAAACAAAAGATTTCTTTGGCATTTTTAAGTATATATGAGTAAAAAACCTTGGCACTAAAACGGTTAATTTGTAAAAGAACCTCTTTTCTAGGATTCCGTAGCCAAACTAGGTACCCTATATACATACCTAGGTACATTATATCTGTTTGTATGTCACAGCCATTTTACTCGTATACTATTAGTACCATAAAATTGAAATACCAATTGATATGGTTATACAAATTTATAACACCTGCAAAGTCATGAAATAAAATCTTTTAAAAAAAAGAACTTTTTCGCACACTACATCCAGACTAGGGTCGAATGTTTTTTTACACTTTACACAATAGGGTACCCTATTGTGTAAAGTATAGTTGAATGGGTCTATCAAATAACTGAGGTTGTGTCTTGAAAACTTTTTCGATACAGTTTATGAAATTTTAAGGTTTTTTTTTGAGTGACTGCAGTATCCCTATGCTCCACCAGCTAAACAGCCAATTTTGAATATCACAAAAGTATTCACATTAGTAGTATATACAGGTGGATTTGACCGTTCGACATTAAATGAATCCCCATATACTAGATGGTATTTCTTAACAGTACACCAAAAGTCAATTAAAAAATGTCAGTAGTTTAGTTACAGACGCCTCTCGTAAAATCCAGTTGCTAGATGTAGCGTTGTTCCAGTTTATTTATTTCATGTCATTGTTTATCAACGGAATTCGTAAAATCATTTTAATTCACAATTAATTGAAACTACATGATGTAGTATTATTTCTACTTTTTTAAGTTCTTTACCACGAATCTTATTTAATGTAATTTTCGTTTATAATTGTGTGTAACACGTAACGTGGAATAAGTGAATTGTCTTTTTTTTCTCTAAATATGTTTTATTCACGACTAGGTATTTATAATGCATATAATAATGTATTTATAATGTCACATAAATTTCACGGCTTCGGAATACACTGACATGGTTTTGATTTATGGAGAATGTTATGGAAATGTGGCGCCAGATATACAAACACCACGAATGGCATGGCGTTGCCGTGTCGTGCTAAGGTTAGTAACATTGCACATGGTGTTTAAGTTTTGTCTTTATTGAAACGCTTTTAATTTGTTTGAAAAAATATTTCTTTTCATTAATGGCGTAATTCTAAACTAGTTTATGAGTAATAGATGACCATCTTACGACATGTAGAACTTTGTATTTTAAAATGTGTATTTGCCTTTTAAACTGAAGAGGACAGTGTAATGAACATTACACTAACTGGTTACACATGCATGAAATAAAGAAAAAACAATACTAGTAATCTAGTGTGTAGGTACACCCAACAACACTTATGGAGAGAATGCAACGGCATAGGGATGAGATTCGTAGTTCCAATGTAAATTTTGATGTGCTGTCGACTGTATCTGTACTAAATTACAGTTATTATTTTTATAAAAACATTTCATAAAAGGATGAAATTTTATAAAGGTTAAATTGCATGTTTTTATAACATTTAATACCTCAAAAAGAGTTTGGGACTCTATCATGGATGTGTCTGACATTTTCCTGCCTGGTTTTTATTACACTTTATAATAACTCTTTTCTCACATATACACTCTTTTTGCATAAAAAACAGGCGTTTTTATTTTGTCATATTATTAACAAAATATTATTTATTAAGAGGTTGTATTAATTGTAATTGTTACTGGCAGGTATAGTGTATTCTGGCACATAAAAACGAACATTCTAAATTTGAAATTTATTCTTTTTGAATGAAAATTCTCTTTCACTGACAAAAACGTATTTCTTGGCGGTAAATGAAATCCAACTCTTATGAAGTTCTTTTTCATTTGTTACTTTTTTTATTTTAACGAATATATTTTAATTAAATTTGTGCTATTTGCTGCATTAGTTCACTTCTGTTTGCTGTTCTCAGTATGGTTGAAAAAATGAAAGGAGCTAGTAAAATTATTGCGCTGCTTGAAGAAGACTGTAGCCAATGTTGTGTCTGAACAGTATAATGTGAGCCGTTCCACTGTCCAAAGGACCTAGTAACGACACCAAGAAACGGGCTCCATCAGTAGAAGGCCCGGTTCTGGAAGAAAGAGCCACGGGACGACCACTTCATAGTCAGTCAAGCGCTACGAAATCGTCAAGTTACGTACGTGTATTTCAAACAGAACCTCGAGGACGTCAGAGGTACACGAGTAAGCCTATTAGGACAGTCAAAAGGAGACTTCAGGCCATCAATGTACGTAGTTATCGTCCAGCTCGGAGCCTACATTGCTCCGTGTGCCAGATTGAGATTCGCTCAAAATTCTTCGTCATGGACTCAATAAGACTGGAATAGTGTTTTATTCTCCAATGAAGCTCGTATATCGATTAGTGGTGAGCATCGACGTCGGCGAGTCTTATGAAGACCTGGAGAACGCTTTGCAGAAGTGTGCTTTGAGGAAATCACCCCTTACGGTGGAGGCTCTGTAATGTTTTGGGCTGGTATTAACTCAGATAACCGTACCGAGTTAGTTTTTATTGAAAATGGCACATTTAATACGCAAAGGTACATAAATGAGGTTCTTATTCCTCATGCCCAACCCGCATTAACAGCAGTTGGAGGCGAGTTCATTTTTATGGACGACGACAATCGCGCCCACCCCTCTAGAGACGTTGATGCGTATATGCAGGAGGCCAGAATTCGTCAGTTAGACTGGCCAGCTAGAAGTCCTGACCTCAATCTGATAGAACACATATGGAATAATCTCAAACGACGCGTCAGAGCCAGAAAAAAACCGTAAAACCAGCTCCAGAAAACATTCAGGCCCTTAAAAATGTGATCGTCGCTGAATGGGAAAGTATTCCTCAGGAAATTATAAAAAAAGTCGTCGAAAGGATGCTTAACAGATTAAGCGCATTGGTTTTAGCTAGAGGAGGCTATACTCGTAACTAAATTTTAAAATTTTATGTTAAATTAATAAAAAATATTCAAAAATAAACTTTAGCCATTT
Organism: Druceiella hillmani; assembly: GCA_039881145.1. NCBI lineage: Eukaryota > Metazoa > Arthropoda > Insecta > Lepidoptera > Hepialidae > Druceiella > Druceiella hillmani. Next base: position 36,672,890 of record JAYKKI010000019.1, read on the forward strand.
TTAATGTACCAGTATGAAAACGCTAGTCTGTGGACTTTACATTGTTTTTTTTATTTATTCACATTTTTAATGACTGAATTAGGTAAAAACGATATCTCAATAATAAATAACAATATTCTCATCATATCGCCATATAAAATGCATCATATAATAATAAAATAACTCTGATATGGTTTATTCCTATAAGTGCCTGCTTTTTTTTGCAAAAGAGTTTATATACACATGATTTCGACAAGACGTTTATCGTTGGCATACACAATTACTTGAATGGTCATTTTAATTTCTTCCCATATCTGCTTCATACTTTTATGCATTAAAAACCATATTATTGCACTGACATTAACAAACCAATAATTCTCATTGTATCTCTACAGCGCTAAGGTTTTTAGTGACATATTTTTTGCACGGTCCCTTTTATAAAATTGTTACACCACGCTCAATAAATGTATGTTCTCTTATTATCCATCGTCTCGAGTCCAGGTCAGTGATAGTGATGAAGTAGGTCGTATCTGCACAATCAAAACATGTACACTGCGATAATCCAGCATGTGACACAAATTTGCTGGAAATAATATTCATTGAATGATGTCTGCGTTATCGCAAGTTCACTAGAATTCCTTTTTATGTGTGATTAGCAGGTCGGTTTATTGTGAAATTCAATTTTCATTTTCCTTAAATAACATCATATAACAAGTACATATGGCTATTTTCGTTTCGATAATTTTTATAAATTTCTCATCATCCTCCAAACATAACTTATCTCAGTTCCTTTTAACATCTTTACGATGTCGGTATCCAAAACTTGACTCAGAACAGTCATTTCTTCACTCCAATATTGGCTTATCACTTAAAGCCTCTTAAAAGAATTATCTAATAAATTGATTGATTTCTAACTGGTCTCGAAACCTCTAATTAACTTGAGAAATATAAAAATCTCTCTAAAAGTAAAATAAATACCACCATCTAGTGGAAAATTGCAAAACTACATTTGAAATACCACCATCTAGTGGATAATTACAAAACTACGATTTAACGTACAGTCCACTCTCACTATTTATGGGGTTTTTGTGGCATAAAAGCCTTGAATAGCGAATCCACGGATAATGAGTGGACATTTGTATGTAATTATATGTAGTAATGTCCAAAGTTTAAGGAAACAGTGCCTTTTAAATTAAAAGATATGCCTAACAGGCATATCTTATAAAATTAATCTCAAAAAACCATGTCTATTCAATTTATATACAATTAATGTTAAAATAATAAGTAAGTTTGGTCTCCATGATTGAACTTCGTAACATTTGCCAGATGTTTCAGATTGTGCCAAACTTCTACGGGACGACCGCTTCATAGTCAGTCAAGCACTACGAAATCGTCAAGTTACATACGTGGATCTCAAACAGAACCTCGAGGACGATTTTATCGGCATTTTTGTAAAAGACAAGCGGACAGATAAAGAACTACTAAGAATGTCGTAGTGTAAATAGTGAAATTAATCTCACGAAAGTTGAATGCGCAAGTAGCAAAAGTGGACTGTATTGAGATTATAACGTGATGATAATTGAATTTACTTAATTTTATTTTAATAAACATTTAAAACCATTTGTATGCAAATATATAGTGCGTGACCTTTCCTGAATATTCAATTGCTTTGTATCTAATTTTATCTAAATATTCCTGCCTGATAGCAAATACACACACTACAGCAAATAGACAAACAGCCATCTGGATTTTTTATCCAATAGATTGTCAAATTACTGGATATAATGTTATAAACATAGTTTGGGAAAAAAAATTATACTCGCTTCTTATTCACGTAACATTTATTCTGGTTACGGTGATATCTAAAGATTTATCAACAATACTAAATTGATAAATATGCAAAGAACCATTTATACAACTGTATTTAAACAGTAGTTTTTATTACACCAATAGTTTCAATTATTGCTAAAACTTTGCCTTGAAGCTGAATTGATTTCTTATAATTTACTTCTAATGGCAAAGTAATTTTTTAAAGTTAACTATAATTGAAATGAGAAAGGTAAAAAGAAGCAAGCCATAATAATATTTCAAAAGACATTACAATAACTCGCATTGTACAATCTTAATTTCCTCTTAGTCCAAATGCTGGAACACAATTGGACCCATATCCACATCTTCATCTGCTGGCTCCTCTTTCATAATGACCACATCCTGTTGCTGCTGTGTACTCGTCTTGGCCACGGTGCTCATATCACCTGTGAGGCCATGAACTTTCCTTTCGTGCTGCTGAAGATGATTCCGACATTTGAAATATCTATTGCATAGCATGCATTGATGAATGCGTGGCCCGTGAACAGATACTATGTGCTCCCGTATTCCCCGCTTGTTCCAGAACTTCTTTGGGCAAAGATCGCAATAGAAGACCGTAGTATGTGGATCTATGACTGCAATGGAATAAGTCAACATTAATAATACTCAGTTGAGCGGTTCCAACCAGCAACCTTTTAAGTCTTCACAATTAAATTTAAATATTATGGTTATTAGATACAATTCCAGATGATTATGCAACACATACAATCAAAACCTGTAAACTTTTAGTTATAATATTTCGATTAAACTATTAATAAATATTAATTTTTTATAACTTAATGTATTGTGCCAGTACAAAATATGCTATCAAAATATGTCAACCACGAATAGAACTCGCACGAGTGTTCCGTATACTTTTAAGCACTTATATACATTTAAGGATATGTAATATTTCGATTAAACTATTTACAAATAGCTATATCTAGCACAGACATAAAAATAAACTAATTAACACGTCACTCAATATGCCTTGAGGATAACACGTCACTAATAAACTACAACTTTTAGGCAAAGTTACCTTATGCTTCAACATAATCTCCTTCTAGGGTGATATACTGATTCCAATGCTTCCCTAACAATTCAATCTCTTTTTGTAGAACAATTTGTCATTGCCCTCAAAATACTCCTCAGTTTCCGCCATAACCTCCTCATTTGATTCAAATCTCTTTCCCCGGAGCATTCTTTTGAGGTCTACAAACATCCAGTAGCCGCTGGGGGCCAGATTTGGAGAATATGGCGAACGGGGAAGCAATTCAAAACCAAATTAGTGTAATTTGGCCAGTGATCAACTTGTGACACGGTGCATTGTCTTGGTAAAAGAGCACTTTTTCCTTCTTCATTTGTGGCCGGTTTTTCGCAATTTCTTACTACAAATGCACCAATAGCGTTATATAATATTCGCTATTGATAGTTTTTTTTTTCGTGAGGTAATCGATGAACAAAACACCATGGCATATCCCAAAATATGGAAGCCAAAATCTTGCCAGTTGATGTTTGCATCTTTGGTCACTTTGGATGCCTTTCACCTGCTGCTGTCCACTCAGCTGAGTGCTGATTTGACTCTGAAGTGAAGTGGTGGATCCAGTGAGGGATCCATTGTCACATATCGATGCAAAAACTCCTGTTTATTGCAAACAACACTCTGAATCATCAGCAAGTTGTTGTTTTTGGTCGACTGTGAGCAAACACAGCACCCACATTGAACACAACTTTTCCACAGACAAATGTTCTTGCAAAATGGTGAATACACTTCTTTCTTATATCTTCAAATCCTCTGCTATCTTATGTAACTTCACTCTACGACTGGCCAAAACAATTTTGTGGAGTTTCTTGATGTTTTCTGGGACAACTGCCAAATTTGGGCGACCAGGGCATTCATCATCATTTGTGTCAGTACGACCGCATTTAAAGTCAGCATATGTTATAAAAATGTATAATTCCACATAGAATTACAAGACACTGAGTTCTGGATTTTTCACTTTACTGGTGATATAAGATCTCCCGTGATCTTCCAGACTGACTTAAACAGGCAATATATCAATAGTACCTACTATATTTTTTGCATGCATGAAAACTTATGGTATGCTGATATTGACAAAATTAAAAGATCTAGGATAACCACCAGTTTTCCTGATAAATTCCTGTTAAATTTTAATAATACCGTATTTTCTGAAATATGCTTTTAAATACACAATCGGAAATTATGAAAAACTTTGAAACAAGATCTTAAATGACATAAAAAATTAAAAAAATTTTAATACCTTTATTTTTTTTTATCTTAAATCTTCTTTTTAAATATTTAATCAAATAATATATATTGCTATGCCAAATTTTAATTCATACTGTTTCTAGGAAAATAGGTTGTGAATAAAGGAAAACAAATTTATTAACTATTATATCTTTTGTAGCCATAAAAGCACGCTGCACACGTGGAAAATGATGTCTAGAACCATCCCTATAATTTTCCTACAATCTTTGCATGGGCTTCTAAGAACCCATACTTTTTTCATAATTTTAGGTCGAGTAGTTTCAGAAATAAGGAGGGGACAAATTTTTATAGCATATTTTTCAATATGTTTCTGATAATACTAAAAATCGTGAAAAAATTTTTTTTGAGATCCGTATAAATAGCCCTTTCAAAAAATATCCCATACTACATAAATAAAAAATCATTTTCAAGTATTTTTTATACCCCCTAAAATTTCCAACAAAAATATTTGAATTTTAGCTATTAAAATATGAGCAAATAAAAATGTTTTATCACATTGCTAAATTTCAAACTTCTGCATATAGTGCTTTCCGAGAAAAACGTTTGCGACGGACAGACATATTAGTGATGTTATAAGGGTTCCATATTTCCTTTTGAGGTACGGACCCCTAAAAACCACATCGTACGAGCTATCTGTAACTGTCTCGACGGAAGATAATATACACAATTTGAAGCTAAGAAATATTCTTAGACTAGCTAGACCCATGTAAATGTGGTCTAAAATATAAAGACAGGACTTGCCAATCGGACATGGTTAGACAGAACTTGCCAATAAACAGAATTATATATTGATGGAACAATCCCTGTTTATTATGCTGAAACAGTTGCAAACAACGCTCTGAATCACGAACGCGTTGTTGTTTTTAGTCAACTGTGAGCAAACACGGCACCCACTTCGAACACAGCTTTCTAATTGACAAATTTTCATGCAAAATGGTGAATACACTGCCTTCTGATATCTTCAACTCCTTTGCTATCGATTTTCTGGACTTTTTTCATGTTTTCTGAGCAAATGTTCAGACTAGCTAGACCCGTGGTAACTGTGGTTTAAAACATGGATAGACGGAACTTGCCAAAATTTTAAAATATATAGACGTACACCTCACTCACCATGTACTTTGCTGATATGACTAACTAAGTAAGCCTTGCATTTGAATTCTTTGTTGCATTCCATACATTTATATGAATCCGATGAATGCAGTTGCTGATAATGCGTCTTTAGTGATTGTTTAGACTGATACGTCTTTAGACATTTTTCACACCTATAAACGACATCTGAAACAATTAAAATATAATAATAAAAAGTTAATTAACAACACGATGCAATTATATGATAACGTTAATTCGATTTTATTTTTCTTTAATACATTTATAATTTGTATATACAACGAGGTATTGCATTGATATTTGAATGAGAATAAGCTGAAATAATACAAAACTGATTTTAGTGAAAAATTACAAATTTCAAATCGAGGTCAGATTGAATTATTACTAATATGGAAATATCTTAAATAGGAATATAAATAAAATTTATATATATACATATATATATATACATATATAAATATATATATATACATATATATATACATATATATATATATATATATATATATACATATATATATACATATATATATATATATATACATATATATATATATATATACATATACATATATATACATACATACATACATACATACATACATACATACATACATACATTCATTCATACATACATACATACATACAAACATAAATATATACATACATATATACATACATACATATATATATATATATATACATATACATACATACGGTGTAATAAATTGTCGTTGAAATAAAACGTAAAACATGCCTTTTTTCTAATTGAGTGCAAAAAAATTTTTACACATAACTCTTTTTAACACACCCAATATTTGTCCGGAGTGTGGTTTTTACCCGCAGTGGCGATGTCTTCACAGGTGTTTGTGGGTTATTCCCCCAAACGGTGCTGAACAATATAATATATATATCAATTTTATTACTCTGTTGTGTGTAATGACCTATGGCGTTGAAATGTGGACACTCACAACCGCCTAATCTATAAATTTAAAGTCACGTGGCGAGTTATGGGAAGAGCTATCCTGGGCGTGTCTCTGGGGTATAAAATTCAAACTGAGAAATTCCAACAAAGAAACAAAGTAGTCGATATAGCTCTTAACATTGGCAAAATAAAGTGGCAATGGGCAGGACATATTTACCGAAGGATTGATACTGTTAGGATAGGCAAGTCCTCGAGTTGAGACAACAATCTCGAAGCGCAGTGTGAGCCGCTCCAAAGCTAGATAGACTGGTGATATAAACACGTTGGCAGGAAGTGGTTGAATGCAGATGGTGGAGGATCGTGTGTGTCGGCATGCCTTGGGAAAGGCCTATGTCCACCAGTGGATATATATATATATATATATATATATATATATACACATATATATACATGCATACATATATATATATATTGTACATAATCATCTGTGAGGGCATCATTTAAATCCGTATTAGTGCTACATGAGTGGATTACAATCAGGATGTTTTTTTAAAAAAAATAATCACATTTCTTATTAAATTTTAAAAATTAAAAACTTTCAAATTTAATTTTAAATTATATATATTTGAAATGCATCAATCTATATTCCATTAAACATAACAAATGTGGCAATCTTCATAAATAGCTACTTTAGCAATGCGAGTGTGAACTTGACTTTTCTATCATCTCTTTAGTAATTATAGAAAAAGCAATTATACAAAAGAGAAGGATGGGCGTTATATAACTTTATACGATGACAAAATGGCATGATATTACGAGTTAACAGAGAAGTAAAATGTGTGTTTCTGTCAAAACATTTCTAATGGCATGCTGTGGTCGTCAACGATGTACAAGCAATAGAAATGATTGTTAAGGCAATTCAACTATAATACAATATCTTTATCAGAATCGTTATTCATGTTTTCCAGTTTGTGTCGATTAACTAATAATGTTAATCTACTGACCTATAATATATCTCTACCAACTAATATATATGTTATACCTCTATATTTATGTTATAACTTATTAATATTGAAAAGAATTTCCTAATAAACGACTGAAAAAATATGACTACTAAATGACAGTTCAATAAAGTGACAGAAACCTCAACAGCTGACAGCTGGGCGGCCATATTGCCACGGTTAATCTACAAAGAAGTTTAAACTAGAGTTCCACCATAAAAAACAATCTATAGTTTGAACTTTTAATGAAATTAAGCTGTCATTGATCCTACAAAATTATGAGTAAACCATCATTTAAATTCCGGTGGTTTAAACTATGAACTTACGGGTCTATGTTTCTATATTACTTTTTCCAAAAGTTAAATGACAATTCGTCTGTCAACATGACATTTGACAAGGTGTTACCCTTTCATGTAAAATATAAAATTTAATTATTTTACAAATTATCCAACTTGTATGTGTGTGTGTGTGTTAATACGCTTTATTAAAAGCCAAATTTTAAACTTCTATATGTGTATGTATAAATATATATATATTTATATATATATATATATATATACATATATATATATATATATATATATATACATATATATATATATATATATATATATATATACATACATATATATATATATATATATATATATATATATATATAATTATATTATATGTATAATTTTTTACAGCATACTTTGACAGGGGAAGGTTTTGAGTGATTATTTAATATTTATATGAAAAATTAAATATTTTTTAATAAAGTCACTTTTTTAGTTCCTGTAACGAAAACAATGAAAAAAATGTCATGTTAATACTACAAATTGCCAGCTGATTGTATTAGCAATATTTCACTTTAAGAAAGGGTTTTTTGATTGTGTAAAATTGTATATTGCTGGGAGTTATAGCACTTCTTATAATAAATGTATTAAAGTGATTTAAAAAAAATTAACATGACAAAATGCACACAAATTATGTGTCCAAGATATGTATCATATTTGAACTATATGAACATTATATGCTAATAATATGAACATACCTGGAAACCTGCGGCTGTGAAGTCGCATAATATGAGCAGTAAGCAATTGCTTGGATTTAAACATTTTCTTACAGACGTCGCACTCATACAGCTGATTACTGTGCACGTTGTTGATGTGAATCCGTAAATAACGGATGGATTTATAATCTCCATTACACTCTAAACATTTGTAACGTTCCGTCCCGTGCATGTATCGACAGTGGTTCATAAATGCTTTCTTTGTGTTGAACATCTTCATACACTTGTCACAGTGGAAGTTTTCAACCGGTGGTGCTGTAAAAATTCACATGCAGCTCAACAATTTGATGACAATGGCTTTAAAAGTGAGCCATTAGCTATTAATATGTAATCTAAAAAATAATAACTGATAGATGCAATCTTATATCCTATCATTTCATTGTTTAAATTTTCATTATCCACTAAAGTAATCAAAAAAAGGAAATTGGCAAAAACGGGCCTGGGTTTGGGTAGAAATAGGATACAATTTATTAAAAAGCTGGTATATTTTAGAACGAGAACATAAAAAAGCAAACAATTCAGCAATATATAATCAGGAAAGTGCAAAAAATAAAATATAATTTGTAACATTGTTGATAAAGAACTTTTTCAATCTTTCTCATCTCGTACGCCTTTGAGACATTAGCAATGGTCTGATGGAGTAGATTCACTTTTCCATTTACTACATATATATAGATATACTCATATATATATATATATATATATATATATATATATGTGTGTATATATGTATATATATATATATATATATATATATGTGTGTATATATATATATATATATATATATATATATATATATATATATATATATATATATATATATATATACACATATATACATGTAAATGGTTTCTCAGAAACAGCTCTTATAATAGGAGAAGGGGAGAGGAGGAAAAGGAAGAGGAGGAGGAAGGGTATGGGGAGGGTAGGGGCAGGGGAAGGAAGAGAAGAGCTAGGGGGAGGGGGAGGTGAAGGTGTCGGAATGTGGCAGGGAGGGGGGGCAGTGGATGGGGTAAGGATAAATGTAACGAGAAGGGGAAGGCGAAAACATGCGAACCCAAAGGGGAAAGGAAAGAAAATCGATAACCATGAAACAAGCAATTTCACATTCCTATGGAAAACTCGAAATACACCAAGCAACGCTCGGTCACCTGGTATTGTTAATTAAAGTATTTATATTTTGTTTTTAAATGCGTATTATTATTTGCTCCAATTTGCTCGCACGTTTTATTGTTTCGCATGCAAGGAGACCGCGGCCGTAGTATACATATATGTATGGAGAATACAACAGGACACAATCTGTACTTTGTTACATATTGCTGGTTCAAAGAGTTTCATGGAAGTAACATTTAAAAATTATTATCAAAAATTTCAAGATTTATCATTTTTCTAATTGACTTTTAAGGGGCTTATTGAAGGGAAGTTTCTTAACGGACGTTTGAGATGGGGACCTAGCTGAGAAAAAGTGAAACGTCACGAACGAACATAATGAAATGCTCCTCATTGTCGAGGCAGTGCAATGAAAAATCTTCTAATAATCAATTTTTTTATTAAGTCAGGTTAATTTTCATAATAGTTTTGTACATGATATTTCTACAAAACTCTTTGAACTATCGAAATGAAACAAAGTGTATATTGTGGCACATTGCATTCTACCTACTTAAACAGATGTAACATGCTAATCCATAAAAGTCGCAGGCCCGACAGAGTCATCAAAAAAAATAACATAACACTCGAAAAGCTACAAAAATATTAATTTTGACAACACAGTACAATTGTCGACATCAATTAATGGTTTATTTTTAATTAACCATTTGAGGGCCGATGAGCGCGATTGCGCTCGTGCTCGTACTAACTAAATTTGCCACGAGCGCGATGGCGTTCGCGAAATCAGTTGCTGTTTAGGGCGCGGTAGGGGAGGTTGCTCGCACGCATCACTAATTTTTTATCTTTCTCCATGTTACATAAAGCTCAAATTATAATATTATTAGTAATTACAATATAAAAAGGATCCAGGAAAAGAACATTTTTAACCCATAATGTCAGAATACGAAAATAATTTGAGTGAAAATAATTGTTTTTCAAGTTGTGAAGAAAGTGATAGTGGGAGTGACATTGTGGTGCGCACACAATTTGGTGTAATGCAAATTTTGAGTGATAGTGATAATAGTGACGATAACAATTATTTTGCTGATACGGAGGATGTACCGGTGACTGCGAAAATACGATGTGACCTTGATTTCAGTTTTTGTTATAATTTTTGTTCACAATATATATTTCCATAATTTTCTTTGTATTTTATTATCCTTGTACAAGTTTTTATTAACAAAACACCAAAAAATTATTAAAATTGCATAATTTTTGGAAGAGATACAGTTTTTTTTCGAGACAAGGGTAAATGACATCAAAAACAAAAGATTTCTTTGGCATTTTTAAGTATATATGAATAAAAAACCATAGCATTCAAATGGTTAATTTAGACAATGGCTACTCATTAAAAAAACTATTCATATTATTTTTTGTAACAGTAGAACTGTTACAATATTTGTTATGTTAGGTTTATAATTCGCATAGATTTTTCTTTGTAGTACGGTTACAAACTGTATTTTCTTTTTTGCTTTTCCCTGATTGTCGAAAGCTAAATTGTTTCTTAGAAAATAACATTTTGTTCCAAAAAATTGTTCTAAAAACACCAGTTTTTTTAAAAATTATATTCTTTTTGTGTAAACCCAGGCACATTTTCGATGGTTTCCTTTAATATATATAGCATTAATATGTATAGTTAGAAGATAGCGGAGAGTAACACCGATTAACGAAACATTCCATTCAAACCCGGCATATAAAGAAGCCTAAAAACGAACAATTTAAACATAAAGAATCAAAATTACGATAATCATCTTTTCAAATATGATAACAAATATAGAATTTTATAAATGCATTTTTTTCTATAAAATATATGTAAACGAAGTGAGTGACACTTCATTCAGCATGAAGTTTGCATATGAGCTGTGCTAGCTGTCACTTGGACATGTCGCCACGCCACGATAGAAAAATAGGTTATGTTCTTAGAAACGATCAATGAATTATAATATGATATAGTATAATATTTTAATACTTAATTGATACGAACTAGTGAAGCAATAGCTTTAAATGTTGTTTCTTTTTTGAGGTGAGTTTGTGATTAATTAACGTTATAAATTGTTTTGTAAAAGTGTAAACATTTGTTTATGTAATAAATCTCTTTTCAGAGCAACTCAATGCTATAGTTTTACTGTTCACCATATTATCCAAGGATAAGAATTAGAAACACATTATATATATGCAAAATGAACTTGTGTGTTTAATAAAGTAGTTATTATATGCAAATTGTTCTATATGAGATAGCTATTGAAGGTCTATAAAACTGTTGTGGTTCTGAACACATTTATGTTGTATTGAGTACAGATAAATGGTCTATGATCAACACAACACACTTGTAACATTACAGTTTACATCTCAATGTGTTACAAAATTGTGTTAATTTTTATTATTATGTAAATTGCGCTAAAATTGTCGTATACACAGTGGCCCATATACAGTGGTCCAAAAATTGTTTTTAGGTAGAGAACATCGTGATAAGGCATTTGAAAAAACATTAATTCTGCGAAAATCAATAGTTTAGAAGTCATGATTTTTTTATGCTTTTTTGAAAAATCTTTGTTTCAACATAAAAGCGCTGTCTAGCAGTCATTTTACCTGAACACATTTTGTGTTTGTTAAGGCTAATAAACTTTGATTTGCAAATAATTTTTGGGAAATCTGAGTTGAATTAATGCTTTTTTGAAAGAAACCTCCTTCAATTTTAGTAAAATTGTGATTATGGTAGAAACTTCACTTTTAGTGATACAATATTAATTTTTGAAGACGTTGCAATAGTTACACCACAATGATTTTTTTTCCAGATCATCACAATATTATAGAGTAGTTTTTAAGATCATATGCAAATCTCTAGTTGTACATATTTTAAAGATAGTGGTTTTTTATAAATGTAAATGCATTTTTCTTTTGAAAACAAAAAAAAATCAACATAAAGTTTCAAATAATAGAAGGTCGCTCACTGACCAAATATCGTGTGATTTAGTGGAGCAAAGATTTTTTAAAAAATACAAAAACATCATAACTATTGATGTTTGAGGAACTAATGTTTTTTTACATGTCTTATCACAATGTTCTCTATCTAAAAAAATTTTCAGACCACTATAAATTGACCACCTGTATGTGCCCTTTGGCGATAAATGATAATTCTCCGACATTCAAGAATCTTATCGATTTTTCAATTTGATGAAAGTCATGTCACATATGGTAAAAATTTGGAAGCAAGTTTGGAACTAAAAGAGTACAGAAGTTGTGCATATGCACAGATGTCTGTCATTGTGTTGTCGTTGCTACGGTAATAATCTGTTCAACAACTCAACTCAATTTTGTTATTTTTGTGTGGTGTAAGTTCTTTCGAGGCGTTGTTCTTTGTAAATGAGTATTACTCATGATTTAATTGTTCAATAAATTCTTTATAGTAAAGAGTACCCATAATTTAAAAGGACTGACAAGTAATGAATATTTAAATGTATTAATAAAGAGCTACACTTACGAACATAGTGTTGACGGTGAAAGCTGGCAATATGCTTGCTGAGTGTTGCCCTCGATTTACAAGCTTTCTTACAGATATCGCACTCAAATTTCCTTTCACTATGTGTATATCGGACATGATTTAGTAAGTAGGCGTTGCATTTGAATTCCTTGCCACATTGGTTGCACTTGTGTGATTCTGTTCCATGTACTCGTGTTTGATGACGCCTCAGATAGGTGTCGGACTCGTAAACCTTCACGCACATGTCGCATTTGTAGCGCTGAAATCTGAGCGAATCACTGTGCAGCTGCTCATTGTGAATCGATAAATAGAGTTGACATTCAAAATTCTTATTACATATTTTGCATTTATAAATTTTATCTCCGTGCACATTTTTTACGTGAGACACCAGTCTATTCTTAAAATGGAATGTCTTCGAACAATAATCGCAAGTGTAAATTTCAATGGAGTGATCTGTTCCTGTAAAGATCAATAAAACATAAAATTTCCATGTTAATAAATAAGATCTGATACACTTTAAGAATGAAGAACTAACCTTCAGGTTTAGCTCTATGCACGAATTTGATATGCTTGTTCAGAATTTTCTTGCATTTAAACACTTTCCCGCATACTTCACACGTATGTTGTTGTTGACCATGGACAACTGCTATATGATCGTTTAAATATTGCTGGCATCTGAAGTATTTTTTGCATTCAAGACACATGAGATGCGATGTTCCGTGAACGCATCTCACATGTGCTCTGATGGCTGGTTTGGTTTTAAAAATTTTCTTACATTCATCACACGTGTACTGCGCAATTCCCTTAGATGCGCGTGTATTTCTTCGTGCACGTTTAGTTTTGCCTGTAAAATGTGTGAAAATTGAATTAGAGAAATATATAACTGTAAAATATACTAATTTGTTAAGTACGTTGCGTGTTTTATTACCTTTAAAACGTTTGCCAACAATCTCATTGTTGACTTGGTTGCACAGTTCTTGGTCTTTGTTAATTCTACGCTGGCATGTTTCACGATCGGAATATGGATTATTTTTAATTTCCTCCTTAATGCCATTTAAGTCAGTCTAAAAATTAATAAATATAGTATATATTCATGATATATCAATGTCGATAAAGTCAAAAAAATAAAATGTTATAAGATCTATTTTCAACTGTTCTTTTCAGATATTATTGTCGATTGATTATTATATACGTATCTTTCGGAGACTATTTTGAAAAGATACAATCCCTACTAGAGACCTGGTATGGTTATTTGAACTACAGCTGTACAGAATGTTATTAAAAATGGTGCATCCCTGTTTTTGGTTCCTGCGACTATGACACATGGAGAAGAATGTTTGTTACTATTATCTAACTTATACAGATTAATTAATTTATTATATAAGAATAATGACTGATGGTATAGTTATTCTTTTTTTTCGTCTTCATATCTTATGTCCCCTTGATGCGGCAGAGGGCGTCCACATAGCTTTGCTACACAATCGTACATCACATACTGAATCAGTAAAAGTATTGCTTCATAGCCAACATAGTCCACTGGCAGGTCTGCTTCGGATGGCCACCCTTCCTCTTTCTCTGAGGGATTCATTCCAAAATATAAATAGGTTCATTTTAATGCTCAATCGGAATGTTCTTACATTGTTCCAGCAAGTCTATTCAACATCTTCTCGGGCCAAGAAATTCGGAGAATATATCTAAATGATCTAAGGGTCTGTTGTAGCCTTTCACGTCTTGTACTTTGTATATTAGCAAGGTTTTGATGTTGGACCGGAATATATTGAGTTTTATTCTTTAGGTCAGTTTCAACAACCACCACATCGATCCAAAATATGAAAAGGTCATCCAGGTTTTTATGATATATGAAGCAATGTTATCTTCGATTCTTCCTTTCTCTAACACGAACTTCTCGAGATATATAAATTGGTGAACAGGTTCCATTTCCTCTGTGCTTAGCAGCAATGATGTTGTGTTCTTTACACTAGATCATTCTTTTGAGTCCCTTTTGCACTGACTCTCTCCACAAGCCCTACAATTTGGCTTACATATTGACATGATTAGGGTGCAGCACATAATCACCATCATAGTCAGTTTTATAAGGCCCTCGATAAACCCCACTCTCTTCTGCATCACTTTTCATTCTTTAAGCTCTGTATTATGCAATCAAATGGAAAAAAAAAGTTGCTTTGCTGAACACTTGCGTACACCCTAAACAAGATTCAGATAAAGCTGTTATATGTAACCCTAAAAATACTCCTTGAAGCCCACTTATGGGGTTATTTATAGCGGAGTCAGTTTGAGATACTAGCTCATCGGAAAGTGCTGGTGATTTGTTTATAATTTATAGACGAGACCCTACTCTTCAAGGGAGCTCTCCCTTGAAGAGTAGGGTCTCGTCGTCATTCTGGGATTGTCATCGATTATCTAAGATAATCTGCATCCATATACTCATGGTGATTTTTAAGGTAATTTCAGATGAAGAGCATCATTTTCAAACATACTGACTACCCATTGCAAAGTTTCGAAACCAAAATTGACAAACATGACATGAATTTGTGTTTGTGATGTTTAAGAGAAATGGTTTTTTATATTTTTTCTTACATTTACAAAGGTAAAAATAATAACTATTATTTATAAATGGTTCAACATAAATAGAATTTACCATCAAATGTACATACTAAATGGTGTGAAATTTTAGAAGGATGGAGTGAAAAGTGTTGATCTGATCTGTACATGACTGGTCAGGGCGGAAGCTAGCTTGCTCTTTAAGAAGAATAGTTTCAACGGTCTTGAAAGCCTGTCCATAATAATTTTGCAGGTCATTTTGTTAGGCACCATAGGTAAGGAAATACTGCTCTAATTACTACACTGGTTTAGGTTCCTTCTTTGGCACGCTATTCAGAAGCCATTTATTCCAATCATCTGTGAGTTATTTTGCTTCTCAGATGTTTGCTAATAAGACAGTTTAGACACTGACCGAGGTAAGTAGATTGGACTGGGGGTTCTTTCGCTTTTCAGGTGTTTGCCAATTAACGTTCAGCATCTCTGTCGGCAGCACTCGCAACTTCATTTTCAGTTGGTGTTGTCCATAAGTCTAACTGAACTGTTGATACTGTGGGTATACAAAGACATCTTTGAAATGTTTATGCCATAGTTATAGCTGGTCTTCTGATGTCACCGCCAGTTTCTTCTCTTCATCCCTGAGAGCTAACTTCTTGAAAAAGATTTTTTCAACTAATGTTTTTGTAGCTTTATAAAGCTTACTCAAGTTAGCAGTATTTGCAGCACGTTGTGTCATCAGTGATACCATCAGTGCCTGAACGCTGTGGCTAACATTTTTGCAAACCAGTCGATGTGGCTTCTTGGTTGCTTCATTCTATGTTACGAGACATTTTTAGTAGTTATAAGTAAAACTATCTAAGATTGTCTAAGTACTTTCTAATGTACAATTACCAGTGAAGTTCTAACAGTATTTATTTTTTGGAGGTTGGAAGAAAAAAAATATGTCAAAATCAAAACAAACACACAAAAATTGAATGTAGCAAATACTTTCATTTTACACAAAATTGAAGTATTCATAGAAGAAAAAAATCATCTGTAACACGCTAGGTCATTTCTTTAAAACATGGAATAATATATTCATGATGGAAATAAAGAACGTATTAACATATATTATATAAATATACATTCTTTATATCCATCGTGAATATACTATTCCACGTTTTACATACACATTACAATAATACTTGGAGCCTAGTGTAGAAGAAAAAACTATGTATAGATTGTGCACCATGGAGTAAAAAAAGGTTCACTCCGGACTCTATGTAAAATATTTAATAGAATGGATAGAAAAGATTGTGTGAATAAAATGAAATAGTTCACCAAAATTCTTTGACAGAATA
The DNA here is from genome assembly GCA_039881145.1 of Druceiella hillmani. Lineage (NCBI taxonomy): Eukaryota > Metazoa > Arthropoda > Insecta > Lepidoptera > Hepialidae > Druceiella > Druceiella hillmani. The sequence goes on from JAYKKI010000019.1 coordinate 36,689,620, forward strand.
GGTTAAAAATAAAAAATTAATCATATTATAATTCTCTCCTAAAAATTGCATAACATACAAACAATTAAAATTACGTATGTTTACTCAGTTGCCATCATCCAATACACCAACTTCACATTTATGTATTATAATATACTAGCGTGACCCGTGCGAAGTCTTCGCATTATTTATTCCATTATGAAGCTGAGATGACAGATCAAACAAATATTTTACTAAAATTGATATATAGAGGCGCAAGTATCAAAAGCATTGAGCTAAAGCGCCACTTTATTTATACGTGAGTGGATTTGAAATTAAACAAAAATTTTACCGACCGTCAATCATATTGACGTTGAGCCGTTAGATGGCAGCATTGCTGTTTTGTGTATATAATTTTAATAATTAATTAATTTGCAAAAACAATAGCAATAATACATTTTTTAGTTGTGGATGCCGGTAGAGCAAGCAATTATCTATAAAATGATATATAATTTATGTGGATTAGTTGTGAGGTTTTTTCTAAAAAGGGAGTGTAACATCTTAAAACCTTAGCGTATTAATATATATGATGATGATGATAGGTTTATACCTACATATGAATATACATATATGTGTGTATGCACGGTGTCTGGGAATAAATGTCGGACAAAGAAAGATGTTATTCGTTGACTGAAAAATAGTTGATTGTCATTAAAATAAAATTTAAGATGACTTTTTTTGACAAAATTGAAAAAATATTCATAAATATTTGTCATCTTTTTCTTACACACAAGACTTGCACACATTATACAACACCGCTCAGGGGAACAACCAATAAAAACCAACGAAGACATCTAGCTGCCCATGTAAGTGGTGCTTACACGGGCGTTACCCTTACACAAATATTGGGTGTGTTAAAAAGAGTTAAGTGTAATATTTATTTTTGAACTTAATTAATAAAACGTAAAACACACCCTGTGTTTTACGTTTTATTTCAACGAGAATTTATTCCTTCATAGTCAACAAATAGCGTCTTTCTTTGTCCGACACTTATTCTTGAACACCGTGTGTATATATATACATATATATATATATTTATATATATATATATATATATATTCACAATATATATATATATAAATATATATGTGTGTGTGTGTGTGTATAAATTCAGATACGAGCCTTTTGATTTTAAGGTTATAAGTCTATGTTATTTCGATAATCCTATTGTATGGATCTGTCATAATATAGAGATCTTAGAGGATAGAGATCTACATAAAAAGGTTGCAGATCTAAGTCAATAAGTTGCCTTTGGTTTTAACTCATAGATCATTAGTACTATAGAAAAATTCTATGCATTGGTCAGTTTAGAATTGTATTTGAATTTAATTGACATATTCGCACAATTAAATGAAACTATGTGATGTAGTATTATTTCTACTTTCTTTAAGTTCTTTACCACGACCTAGGTTTTGTTGTATTACAACATCTTCAGGTGGGCTATTAGCAAAGATACAACATACAACGAAACCTTGGTCGTGGTAAAGAACTTAAATAAAGTAGAAATAATACTACATCATGTAGTTTAATTTAATTGTGAATAATGAATTTTTAGAAAATTAACGCCAAATATATTCAAGACATATTCGCAGTTCAGTGATAATGTGCTTAGAACTATTATGGTTTGTGCATTATTTAAATACACCGAAGTGGTTAATTTTTTGTTAAATTTCATAAAAAAGTAATAATTGAAGTGATACAGATAAGTTTTTTACGTAGTTTAAGAGGTTAAATTAACTAATATAAAATTTTAACTTAAAACTCATTAGGTATCAGTTTTATTTATGATTTTATTAGTTAGTTTGTAATTATTTTATAGATTTATAATGTATGTTAATTTTGTTAAATTTAGTTTATTTATTTTTAAAAATGATTTTGTAAAATTTGAGTTTTTGTTTTTGAATATTTGTTTTTATACAAAAACTTTCAGAAAATGAAGTCTGCTTCTATTCCGCAATAGACATATTGGATAATTTATTAATTTTTTAAATTGTGTATGCAATTTTTACAATTCCATTGTATATAATTATTTTTCATTGTTTTTGTAGACCAGGTGTCGGCAACCTTTTAGCAGGCAAGGGTCACATAGTGGCAAAATGGAATATAGGCAAAAATGTAATTTTGCAGTTTTGGTACCTAAAGTGATGATATAAAAAAATGCTATACACCAATATTTATATCATTAATATTATATTATTCATTATTATTATATATACAATGACAAAAAAAATGAGAAAAAAACAGACAAATTGAATGAAAAATAACTTTGAATTTAATGTGATTTTTGGGGCTATATTTGACTACCTATTTATGTAATGTTTGCTATCATGCCTGACGAAATTCATAGAATGGCACTCAAATGCTTATCTTTCCTTTAATTGAGAATTTAAAGTTTGTTCGCAAAAGTTTATTCGTAAGTAAGTATTGCCAAACATTGTAATTAATTGTTTAGCAAATCTTTTCAAGTTGTCAAAATTAGGGGGCAAACTGCCATAAAATATTTGTAAATCGGAGGAGTTCTTACGCCTCAATTACACCCATGGCTAGTCTCGTGTTGCAGCTTGTGAAATCAATTTATGTTCACATTCTCGCGGGCTGTTCAGTTGTTTAGGTACTATGGAGGACGTTAAGGTATTAGCGGCATTAACTCTTCGTTTACTGAGTATCTACTACTTCACAACTAATTTACAAACACACAAAGTAAAAAAAATGACGTCTCCCTAGAAGATAATGGATGTTATCGATCGATATGTATCATCGTAATAGAACCTTGTAAGTAACGTAACTGTGTATTTTAATAAAATGTTGCTACGAATTTTTTAATCGACTTCAGAAAACCGAAGGAAGAGGTTATCAATTTGTCGTGTATATATTTTTTGTTTTGTTTTACTTTTTAAAAAAATATTGGTATATTCTTTTTACTTTTAGGCAAAGTATGGAAAACTTGTTTCAAGAAATGTTGAATGAAGATTCTGGAAAAATTTTTGAAAGAATGTCACTAAGTGATTTTCAATTTTATTTACAAAAAGCTGAAACTCTGATTACAAAACAAAAGACTAGACTGAGAATACCTGTTCCAGCAAACGTACGCTTAGTCATAACTTTACGATTTCTAACTACAGGTGACAGCTACCGAAGCCTTCATTTTTTGTTCAAAATTTCAAATGCGGCCGTCTCTTTAATTGTGCATGAAGTGTGCGATGCTATTAACACAGTATTAAAGGATCAGATACAGGTGAGAAATAAAATTATTATATAAATAGATTATTCATTTATTGCGTTGTTTCATCTTATATCTACACTTACGAGCAGAAACATTTTAAAACACCAACTCGTAAATATACTCGTTAATCAAGTTGAATTCGTTAACTGTAAAGTAATAAATTGAAAAACAGAATAAATTTTAAATTATTTCAATTTTAAATATATTTTAAATTAGTTTTCAAGTTATTGAAAATCACTGAATTCTCCGGCATTTAGAGCAGTTACATAGGCTTCAATTAATTTCCAGGGAAAGCACAGTGATATGGTGATCAACAGTGCTAAACTGTGAATACATATTTCTCGTAGCGGAAGACGGCTCTATAATATACGAGTATGTTGGATTATAGGAAGAAGGACTGTCTGGAATAGAAATCTCCACAGGTGATTGTTGAGATTGTGGGACATAAGTGTTACGAGAAAACGAACGGTCTTGAATAGAAATCTGCACAGGGGATTGTTGAGATTGCGGTACATAAGTGTTACGAGAAGACGAACGATCTGGAATAGAAATCTACACAGGGGATTGTTGAGATTGCGGTACATAAGTGTTAGGAGAAGACGAACTATCTGGAATAGAAATCTGCACAGAGGGTCGATGAGTAAGTGTTAAGAGAAGACGGACGGTCTGGAATAGAAATCTCCACAGATGATTGTTGAGATTGTGGGACAGAAGTGTTACGAGAAAACGAACAGTCTGGAATAGAAATCTGCATAGGGGATTGTTGAGATTACGGTACATAAGTGTTATGAGAAGACGAACGATCTGGAATAGAAATCTGCACAGGGGATTGTTGAGATTGCGGTACATAAGTGTTATGAGAAGACGAACGATCTGGAATAGAAATCTGCACAGACGGTTGTTGAGTAAGTGTTAAGAGAAGACGGATGGTCTTGAATAGAAATCTCCACAGGTGATTGTTGAGATTGTGGGACAGAAGTGTTACGAGAAAACGAACGGTCTGGAATAGAAATCTGCACAGGGGATTGTTGAGATTACGGTACATAAGTGTTACAAGAAGACGGACAGTCTGGAATAGAAATGTGTGCAGAGGGTTGTTTCAGGTTTATAGTTTTATCACACAAATAAACTGATGCCAAGAATACTCCCATGATCTCAAAATACAGCAAATTTTTTTGGTTCTAAGCTCTGCCCACGGGTTGGCACATTTCGTGACATAGCCTGGACTACGCATCATTTACTTTGTCAAGTGCGAGTTCGACTCGCGCATAGAGAGTGCCACACCACTATTGTTTGTGCCACTGACCATAACATTAAAACATTTTCATAATGGAGTATTATAAGTTTTTGGAAAACTCTGTTGGTAATAGAGAATTACGAATTTCTTAGAAACTCTAAAACTTAGGTTCTTTGCTAAATGTTTCCTATAAATTTCAAATAAGCCTCTACGAAACCTGTTATTTTCATAATATTGTGTTCAGTTATTTCGAAAAAAAAAGGTGGAGAGGGACGGGGTGAGTGGGGGGGATGAGTGTTATGGTCTTTTTGCTGAGCTGGAAAAGCGAGCTGGAAAAAGTATAGAGAGGCAGACACGTCAGTGATATTACAAGGGTTCAGCTTTTCCTTTTAACGCACAGAATCCTATAAATTAAGCTAATTATGATGTATCTAGTAATCATCAACGAGGAGTTCCTCTAATTATATATTTAAACACCATTGACTGAAATTGGCGATCCGTCAACCCATTTTTTCTAATATAGTTGACAGTGGTTATCACAATGTCCATTACTTCTTTCCACACAAAAACTTTGAAGAATAATCCTTCTTGGTGGATAATGCAATTGGAATATAATGGGACATCGGAACCCATCTCTGCTAGTTTGGTTTAATTCTACCCACCAGGTCCTTGCTTTTTCCACTCATGTTTATGCCACCATCAGTTGTAACTCTTACCAATGTTACCCATGGTAATTGCATTGATGCTATCGCTTGTTCTAAGTGGCGAAATAAATTCCCCTGGAGTTGTTATTTTCAAACTGCATAATTGTAAAAGCTCCTCAAAAACATTAAAATTCTCATTGATTCTGCGAACAAACATTAGTGGTTGCGCTGCGTCAGAAACGTCATCTCTTTCATCGGTAGCTAAAGAAAACCATTCACATAATTGTGTCTTTTCCTGAAGCTGCTTGGATAAATTATTATCTAAATCCTCAGTGCGCCTGGTGCACGTTCTGGTAGATAAGTCTAATATTTACAAAATTTTTTTTTTTAAACTGGACACACCTCAATTATTACTAAAGCACATTGTTTTACTAATTCACTGTCAGAAAATGGTTGGCCAGATTTCGCAAGTACTTCTGCTATCCTTAAACTCGCACAAATATTTGACTCGTTATTTTGTACTTGAACCTTGAAAATACTTTGTTATGGCACTTTACTGACGATTTGAGTGCAATTATTTTGTTTTTCTGTAAATCACCCACAAGACATGCAAATTTTGCTTAATGCTCGCTATTGTAATGACGCTTGAGATTATATTCTTTTCCAACAGCTATAGTTTTTTGATACATTAAGCAAAAGGGTTTTTCGTTACAATTAATAAAAAAGTATAAAGCTGTCCATGCATCGTTGGACACTCTATTTTGTTCCAATAACTTCCTTTTTTTTGAAGCCATGAGTGATAGTTATGAAGCCCACAACCCAGAGTAAATGCTACAACAATTGTAGTAGGTATTTTATTGAGTTGAATACACGCTATTTAACTTTTTGGCCACAAGTACGCGAAATAAAAAAATCTCACGCTTATCGAAATGCAAAAGTAAATAGTTGTTTCATTAGTCTTGTTCGGCACTGTGGATGCAATTAACTCATATTTGTTATCGCGGACGGCGTTTTGTAAAACGACAACACGGGCGGGGTATGGGAGCAGGCTGGACGAGCAATGGGGTTCGCGGCCGGAGTAAACAGTGTTCTATAAACCAATGCCTGTTATTCCCGGGTGTCAAAGAATACAGTTTAGGGGCGATATTAATATAATTCTAAATGAAAAGACCTTTATATAGAATATAGAAAATAGTCGGTCGCTGCTTGTTCACTCCGGGTGTAGACTGTTAAATTGATTGCCTAGTCATAGATCGTGAACCGCCCAAAACTAAACTTGGTCGCATAAGTGACCTTAAATGCCCTTCTTTAAAATGGATTATGAAGAACCAATTCTTAAATTCCAAAGACCTAAATTGAACTAGGTGACCTAGATTACCCGGGGACAATAAAACTCTTATCTCTACATTATATTCAATATATACATTCCTGTTAATCACCAGAATGAACTTGAAGAAATAATTTTCAAATTCTAAAGACGTAAATTGAACTTAGTGACCTAAATTATATGGATGACCATAAAATGGTTATCTATAAATTCTGAAACAGAGCCGGTGTATCCCAAAAAAACCAGGGTAATTCTTGCTATTCTTAAAGAGTGGGCATCATAAAGCTGATAGGAAAAAAAGTATGGTTAGAAACATTTTATATTGTATATGTCTTCACACAAAAATTACGCTGTCAAGTTGCAGTTATAAAACTAAGCCCTGTGCAGTTATAATTTCACTATTTACAATCTAACCAACAAAGATATTCATTGCTACTGGGTTGTTAAACGCCCTCTACACTACTCGCGAAGTACTCGTCAAAATTAATCGCTGTCCGAAGTATATGACTGCACACTCGTCCAACCTAGCAAGGAGCTCAATTACCCGGCAGCACTCGCACGCTATACGTCATGGACAACGTTCAAGTAGCCGCTGCCATTGCAATGAGCACTCTCGCGTATTATGTTCTACGTTCGTATTTACCACTCTATGAAAATTTAAAAAATGGAAAAAAAGAAGATGGTGGATGATTGCAATGCACCGGAACAGAACTAGGTTTGTAAATAAATAAGGCCAACTGAATTTAAAATTTTTACCCGATATTTTTGTATAACTATTATATGTTTACAGACATACTATGGAGCAACAATTACTTGAACTCACACAAGAACCATCCGGAGAATTCTGAAATTTCCACCCAATATCATTGACCGACCGATTTCAACCTATTGCTTTCGAAAGTCAAACTTTTAATCTCCAAACAAGATACCCATTTAAGAGAAACCATACCTGGAAAGATCCGTTTATCAAGCACCTTGACGTTTTTAGCAACTGGTGACAGTTATAGAAGTCTGCACTTTTTATATAAAATTTCTAGCCAGTTAAATCTCCAAACAAGATACCCATTTAAGAGAAACCATACCTGGAAAGATCCGTTTATCAAGCACCTTGACGTTTTTAGCAACTGGTGACAGTTATAGAAGTCTGCACTTTTTATATAAAATTTCTAGCCAGTTAAATCTCCAAACAAGATACCCATTTAAGAGAAACCACACCTGCAAAGATCCGTTTATCAAGCACCTTGACGTTTTTAGCAACTGGTGACAGTTATAGAAGTCTGCACTTTTTATATAAAATTTCAAGCCAGTTAATTTCAAAAATTGTAGTAGATGTCGGCAAAGTTCTTAACGAGGTTCTCAAGGATGAAATCAAGGTAACAATTTTAGTTTTTATAACATGTATTTATTTAAAATTAACTTACATAATATTAAGACTTATAGTATGCCTGACGTATTAAATCACTATTATATGTTTTGTAGTCTGGGACTGATTGAGTTTGGATTGCATTTGGGATAATTACTGTAGAAATATTTTCGGCTGGTTTAACTTCATCGCTTATAATATGTATCACTGAAGGATTTTGATTAAGAGTGGCGTTTTCATTTGATGGTGGGATATCTAAACCGTACTGACTTTCATTTGACTGTTCTGTAAATGTGTTGGGTGGCTCTGAAAATGATGAGGCCTGAGAGATCACATTGTAGCATTAGAATAATTTTCCGATCTAGGGCGCTTTAATTTAATAGAAGATGTTGATGGGATTTTAATGAACGGGCTGTGTTGCTTTGAATATGTCAGAAGTTGAGGAGTAGAGGAACGAAATTATTCAATAGGCACGATGTGCTTTTCGAATTAAGGCATGAATTTCAAACATTACGTCATCTCTCTCACGTTCAGGAATCTTCTTTAGTTTTTTGGCAATTAATCTGCCGAAAATATCACATTCCTCGTCAACATCATCTTTTACCATCCTATTTATAGTTTTATTCAAATTGTTAAATGCCTCAGAGGTTTGCTTACTGGCGTTGTGTAACTCTGGTGAGTTAAGATGACGCCGAGTAGTTCTACTTTTTACTGTTGTTGGGTCGGATGTATCCATTGTATTTTGAGTACATACTGGAACCGAAGAAGTTATTGATTCGATGGAACATGATGGACTTTTTTTCATCTCACGTTTTATTGGAGCAGTTACAATATTTCGATCCTGAAATAAAAAAAATATTGTTTTTTAGTTTACAGATGCCAGTCTATGAAAGTTAGAAATTGAAAGTGGATTTAAGAAGAAGTTTCCGCATGCATGGAAAGCTCATTGTTAATTGGATTTTTTGACATTGTGCAATGGATGGAAAGCACATTGTTATACAATGTCCACATAAATCTGGTTCTGAGTATTTTAATTATAAGAAGACATTCAGTGTAGTAACTATAATTTTATGTATGCCAGAATCGGTAGTCAAGGAAGGATTAGTGATGGAAGTGTATTTAAAAATTCTTAGTTATGACAAAAAATTGCATCTGACATGCTTAATCTTCCTAAGCCACGCTCATTACCCAGTGCTGACAATGTCAACATTCCCTGCCTTTTTTGGCTGACAGAGCATTTGCTTTATACAATAATATTATGAAATCATATCCTGGTACTCATGATACTGGTACACCGAAACGAGATCTCAAGTAATAGTTGAGAATGGTTTTTGTGTTTTAGCATCCAGGTTTAGAATAATCAAAAAGCCAATCGATTTAAATATTGATAACATTTCTGTTATTACAATGATATGGCTCTTATTGCAAAACGTTCTTAGAAAAATAATAATTCATCACATATTGATATGCCATCAGGTATTGTAGACGATGACAACGAAGTTTTACTTCAACAGGAAACTCGGCGGCAAAACGTTGATGATAATTGTGCTTTGAGAAATTTAACACAAATACCACGCTGTTCAACATTATCTGCCGTGCATATAAGAGATCATTTAGCAGATTATTTTTTTATTAGTAATTATTGTATGGTATGCAAAGTAAAGACGCCAACACAACAACCTGGTCAAATCTGTAAAATTTCCACAACAAATTTTTATCTTAATGCTTAAGAGATAGAGTTCTATATCAATTGGTAAACTTTCACAGATTTGAGCAGGTTGATGTGCTGGCAAAATGTATTTTAGCGTTAATCGCACATGGTATACGAGGCCTGTTCAAAAAAAAAGTGACTTCAAATTTCGCGGCCTACGTACATTGGATTTTCAAATTGTTTTTTGTTATATTGGTATACATATGCCCAATATATGTTGACATTATCAGCAATTTTGCATTTTTAGTTTGTCTTTGACAGATGTGAAGGTTAGACTTGTTTTGTTAAGCTTAGTGAGTTTTTGCTATAGAAAAAAATGTATCAAAGAATCTGCATTAAATTTTATGTGAAAAATAAAATTAAGTGCTCAGACATATTTAAAATCTTAACTGTCGAGTCTACTTTGAGCATAAAAATACTTATAAATGGTACAAGCTCTTCACAGAAAGCCAAGAAAATGTTAATGGCGATGCCCGTCTTGGACGACACAGCACGTCAACAATCGATGAAAAGGTTAAAGCAGTGAAAAAAAAATGGTATGGAGAATCGTCGAACCACTATTAGAGATCTTGCTGTGGAAGTTGGTATGTTGATTGGCTCATGCCATGTAATTTTTTCGGATGTCTTGGGCATGAAGCGTGTGATAGCATAGTTTGTTTCGAAATTGCTAAATTTTGACCAAAAGAGCCGTCGCATGAGCAACGCTCAGGAGCTGTTGAATGATGTCGACGAAGATTCAGATTTGCTCGAAAGGGTTCTAACTGATGATGAAACATGGGTGCATGGTTATGACGAAACCAAAGCCTAATTATCCCAATGGAAGCGATCAGAAGAGCTAAGTCCCAAAAAAGCTTTTCATTTTGCTCACTGTTTTCTTTGAATTACAATGCATCGTGGGTTCTTGCCAAAAGGTTGTACGGTCAATAAGGAATATTATCTTCAAGTCATGCACTGTTTGTGTGAAGCAATACGAAGAAAACGCCCGGAATTGTGAAAAAACCGATCATGGATATGGCACCACGATAATGTGTCAGCTCACTCGTCATTGCTGGTTCATAATTTTTTGGCCAAAAACAACACCCTAATTATGCGTTAGCCACCTTATTCAGCAGATTTGGCCCCCTGTGACTTTTTTCTGTTTCCAAAACTGAAAAGGCCCATGAAATGACTATGTTTTGCCACAAATGAGGAGGTTAAGACCGCAACACTGGAAGAGCATGATACCATACCAAAAAGCACATATCAGAAGTCCTTTGAAAAAGCGAAAAAGAAAAAGCGCTAGCACAAATGTATTGTATCTGAGGGAGTTTACTTTGAAGGGGACAAAATTGATATGGATGAATAAATGAACATTTTTTGAGAAAAATAAAGACACCTTTTTTTTTGAACAGCCCTCGTAAAAGTATTCACATTTTAAAACTGGATTGTACCTACTATTTTAAGGTTAAAAATATAAGCCTGCGTTTTACTTTACATACGATGGTTTGGAAATCTTGTAATAAATGTATAACTCCCATAAGCACTTATTAATTAATAAAAGACTTACCGTATTCATTGTTTGTTTACATTTATACACAGATTCTGAAAAACTGTCCATGTATTCGTATGCAAACCAAACTGGATGATAAACATCGTTAACGCCGGCACCAGATTTTAGAAGCTTCTTTTTTCCTGTTTTCGCCCCTATATGTAGCAATTAGAGACTTTTTTTCCAATCTTCTATGGGCATATTGCGAATTTTCTGGATACACACTCAAGCATCATTAAGTTTCTTTTTATCTTTATGACCTATGATCCAAATGACTGACTCTGACTGCAGTGTTTCCAGAAAAAAAAATAGTTTTTGTGACCACTGTAGACCATTCGACATATGTTGTGTATGTATACGCGGCGTCAGGATATAACTTGTTTTGCGAATGACGGAACGCCGCATGCGAATGCACTCACGCGAACTAAAGTGAGCCGAATAGTGGAGTGAAACGTTTCGTGTTAGAACTTCTGGACGCTTCAAGTCCTTTGACTATGACGAAAAAACCAACAACGGAAGTCGTCCAAGACGAGCCGAGATTGCACGAAGCAAACTTATCGTGAGTACACCTGACAACCTCAATATTAATTTAACGTATTATAGAAATCATTAAAGATGCTTCAGCAAAAATGTACACTAATAATTTTATATTTTGGGACTGCACAACACAGAAAAAGAATATTTATCCTGTGAATGCATTTTACTACCAGCAATTGATAAAAACATTATTGAACAAACATTTTTGGAGAAGAGAGAGATGCAACAGAGAGTGTGACAAGGTGCACAGTTCCATTGAACTGAAGATAAAAAACAAAGATATCTGTTAGTCCTTTTAGTATAAAACGTATTTCGGAGAAACTCGAACACAGCAGCCTTATATTGTCGAATACTTGAACTATGAATTTTTTGACAACTATTTCGATAAAGAAAACATTAGCATACAACCTGTCAACAAGTCTGTGAATGTTACAAAACAATCCTAAAACGTAATTTATACTAAAATTGTAAAAAGAGAGTAAGAATTCTTTTTTTTTTGTTTCTACGTAAGAAGTTATCGCAAAAACTTCTATACCATGTCCAAAAATTCATTCGCTGCTACGATGCTAATTACACTATCCCAGATAATGTAATTAGCATTGTAACGTTTTACTCTTTATTATTTGTAACGTTTTATTATTGTATTTTAGGATATAGGTGACGTTTTATTCTTAAAAGTATTAAGTTCTGAAAGATATAGCAATATTTGTAACTCAAAGAAAAAAATACGAATAAATTAACTGTTTCTTGACATAAGCTGGGTGAACCGTTACATATATAACAAAATAATGTAAGAACAACTTGTGTACTAACGAGATTTACAAAAAAGTCCTAGATAGTGTATGTCTTTTTTTTAAGGAAAATTCATAATATTTGTATTACTGATTAAAAAATGTAATAAAATTAACTTGGAATTTCACGACTTAAAAATTGATTTTTCATAATCAAAATATAAAGTAGCAATAATATTATGTTAGCACGTGATTTAAATAATTACAATTCAAAAGACGTAGTGTTTTTGTATATACAAAAATAAATTGCTACGTGCCCAGCGAGGTGGTGGCATCGGCAGCTGGCACGGGCATGGGAGATGCTGAGGTAAGGGACCGGCACAAGTGTAGAATACCATGTCACATAAATTCTGTGCGAGCAAAGTCGCATGTCTTTGATGATGTGTATTAAACTAAATGACAGAACTCAACGCAAAATGCTTATGATGCCTGAAAGCGTGTCGTGTTGACTAAATTTTATCTATGTGCAATAAAAATGGCTGAAACTAAACAGAATCGCTTGCGACAATTGAAAACACTACGATTCTCTACTTCATTGATGTCTTCAACAGACTGATATTTTAATGTACAGCACATAGTCTGATTCTTATAAGTACAGACTTGGGCGTTAACAACTGCAAAATTTTTGCCGGACAAAGTCAGTGGCTTACTTTTAATCAACTTAATGCATACGTTAAGAGACACTCTCTGACTAAATATCTCCAGTCTCTATCAGTACGTGTTTAGTCATATGTTTTATGGGTTTCCTTGTCAACGGATTTTAGCTCGTAACATTTGGATCTGCGAGAGTCAGCCAGCGTCACTCTAATTTTTTTGTACGTCCAATTTTTGTAAGACATGTTTAAGTATTGTTCTATTTTCCCTGGTTATTGTCGGACCAGTTTTCGCCAGTTAGCTGCTTAGCACATTTTTAATGAGATGTAAGAAAGATATTTTTGAAGTTATGAAAAAGTGAATAGTGAAATTTTACGATGTGCACGCATGATGCAACAAAAATTGACAGTACGAAGTTGCTCATTAGACAAATCTTTGCGTGCATGTAGAAATTGATACTATATTCACGATAATTATTGAGGTATTTATAAATACACAACATGTGTTCCGTATTCATACAAATCTAAGTTATATCTGTGCTTTTAAATAATATTTTTTAGTAAGTGAAATTTAGCAGTGGTCCATATAATAAAAAAAACATTTATTTATTGTGATAGAAATAGATCTTATAAGTTTCTTAAAATATATTTTAAGTGTAATTCTTTAAGCGAGGTTGAGTTTCGGTATGTGTTAATTTGCATTATGTATAATACTTCATATTACTTCATTTTTTAAATATTTAATTAACATTACCATAAATTTTCATATTATTCATTTTTTTCTATTATTAATTAAACTTTATTTAGATTGTTTTAATTAATTCGACAATTCGTTATATACACGTGTTTATATTAGATTGAATGTTGAGTATTCATTTATATATTTAATATAATTAATCTAAATTTAATTAATTTAATAAAAAAATTGAAAGTAATTATAATAATAATAAAAATAACTTCAATTACAATTAAAGTTATTCTTGTATTATGCCAAAGAAGTATAATTTCTAACGCGCACATAAGTTGTGATTGATTTTTCCCATATATACTATTCCCATATATATTCTTATTCGCCTCGTATGTATTACCCGTTAGAGTGCTGATGAGCGCCATCGCGTTCATGTGCCGTAGTAACTAAATTTGCCACGAGCGCGATAGTACTCGTGAAATCAGTTGCTGTTTAGCGTGCGGTAGGGGAAGTTGCTCACACGCATCGCTAATTTTTTACCTTTCTACGTGGTACATAAAGCTCGAATTATAATATTATTGGCAATTACAATTTAAAAAGGATCCAAGAAAAGAAAATTTTTAACCCATAATGTCGGAATACAAAAATAATTCTAGTGAAAATGATCGTTTTTAAAGTTGTGAAGAAAGTGATAGTGGGAGTGACATTGTGGTGCGCTCACAATTTGGCGTAATGCAAATTTTTAGTGATAGTGATAATAGTGATGATACCAATTATTTTGCTGATACGGAGGATGTACTGGACTGCGAAAATAACGATATGACCTTGATTTCAGTTTTTGTTATAATTTTTGTAAATAATTTGAGTGAAAATGATCGTTTTTCAAGTTGTGAAGAAAGTGATAGTGGGAGTGACATTGTGGTGCGCTCACAATTTGGCGTAATCCAAATTTTGAGTGATTGTGATAATAGTGACGATAACAATTATTTTGCTGATATGGCGGATATACCGAAGTGCGAAAATGACGATGTGACCTTGATTTCAGTTTTTGTTATAATTTTTGTTCACAATATATATTTCCATAATTTTCTTTGTATTATATTGTCCTTGTACAAGTTTTTACTAAGAAAACACTGAAAAAATTATTAAAATTGGATAATTTTTGGAAAAGATAGTTTTTTTTTAAGACAAGGGTAAATGACATCAAAAACAAAAGATTTCTTTGACATTTTTAAGTATACATGAGTAAAAAACCATGGCACTAAAATGGTTAAAGTCTTATTATGATTGTTTTTTCATTAGTTACTCTTTTTATTTCTAATATTCCCATATATATTTTTAATTCTCTCATATATGTATTAATGTTCTCGTTTTGATAATAATGTACGTTATTTGTTTTATAATTTTGCGTTGAGTGAGGAAAATTTTACAAGAAACTACGTATCGTTTTTAATTTTAGATATTATACCCTTTTACCTGCATTCGGATCACATCTAAGTAACGTAACGTAAGGCTTAACTCACACATACAATTTTCCAGCGACATAAAAACCACAAAAAAATTAGAAGCAGCACAACTTGATCACTTTATATCGACAGTTGCATCAGCGTGCAAGTAGATAAACCACAAACCAATGACATAAAAAACAGCCAGTATTGCAATGGATTTCAAAGAGGAAGCACTGTTGCGACTTTTTTTACATCACAGAACGCAGTGTCGCCGAAATAGAATTTATTGCGTTCATCCCACCATTGCAAATAGGAAAGAAAGTCAATGTCAATTATAATTATATAATTTATTGAGAATTTATGATGACAAATTTTTAAATTATTTTGGAATGAGTAAAAATACATTTGGTTATTTGTTAACCCAGTTAAAGGATAGCTCGGAACGAGACGAGACGCTTATGAGAAAAAGTATATCTCCTTATGAACGCCTCACAATCATTATATGATAATTATATTAATTTCTCCAGTTATCATTCATTTATTACAAATCAATGTTTCTGGAATTCAGTAGGTACCTATTTATAACTATTTTCATTAAAACTTTCCGACAAAACAGAATCTTGAGAAGCTGGTGTAAATTCAGATTCGCTTGGAGAAAATACTAGCCGAGCATTCTGGGCTAGTGATTTTTCCGATTGATCGAGTCTTGGCATTTGGCCCTCGGAACGATGAAACTCTGGTCGCTCCGTCTCGGTACCGTCATAAACTTCAGGAAACTCAACGTGCGCAGGTTGCTGCCTCTGTTCGTATGACATCGCGTTACGACCATGCCCGTAGCAATCATTGCAATGTCCATCTCTATATTTATGAAACAGCCCTCGAGGTTAAGTTGAAGTGTATTTTTTAATTACATTAAGTATTTCTATTTGGGCATCCGTTTTAAACTGACTGTTTATAACTTTAAATCTATCATACAACGATAGTAAAAAAAGTAAATCGCTATCAGTATGAGCAACCTTTAGTTCTTCTGCGCTCATACGATTAGACAAACGACTCGACAATTTATCTATTAGTTCCGTTTCTCGATTAGCAGTTTTTGTGATCTCCCGCTGAGTAGTTTTTCGCCTTCCACGTGTGTTCTCTTCATTTGATTTTCCATCTTTATTACATTCTTGATCTTCATTTGTTTGCCCACCTCCATTTTGTGTAGGGTTATTAGTAGAGCTTTCTGTAACCCTTCTTTCGGATATCGGCTTCAAAAAAGATAAATCGTCGAAGAACATATACTTTCTGCGTTTAGATGCCCCAGAGCCACTTTTCTGTGTATTTTTTATTCTTAGCTCTCTACTGTAACAGTCTCTTAAATTCCGCCATTTTCTTTGAAGTTTTACGACTGCAAAATAAAAAAAATATTTATAAAATTACATTTGTTACAGGTACTTGGCAACCTGATATTTTTTTCAAGAGATACATTATTGGTTTAGATGTGATGAAGTCGTCTGGCATGTAAAATGGTCAGGCACATGCTATGGTATGGTATGGTAGGTCATAATACAGAGAGATATAAGTTAAATTAAAACGTAGGTACGTTTTAATTAAACTTATATCTTCCACGTTTCTTTATTCGCTTTTGGTAAATGCACAACTAAAAAATTCAAAAGAATTCTCCTAACTATGTAGGAGCCATAGATGGGAAACACATTTGAAACATAAACCCACGAAACAATGCTTTATTGTATTGAAATTCTAAGCTCAATTTTTCCGTTGTTTTATTGGCTGTGTATGACACAAATTATTTATTCGTATATATCGATGTCGAGGCTTACGGAGACTTAGATTCCACGATTTGAAAAAATAGTAGTTTGTACAAATTAATGGAAAATAATAAACTAGATCCACCAGAATCCGAACCGATTAGCAACGAGGGTAGCACTTCGTTGTACGTATTTATTGGGGATAGAGCCTTTGGTTAAACAAACATTTACTATGACCAAACAGTCGAAACCAGCTACCAATAAGGAAACATGTGTTCAAATGTAGACTGTCAAGAGTATGCAGAAATCTAAAAAGTTTATTTGGAACATTAAGTAATAAATGGTGAATTTTTCATAGGCCACCTTAGCACCGAGGGTAACTCTTTGATGTACGTATTTATTGGGGCCTTTGGTTAAACAAACATTTACTACGACCAAACAGTGGAAAGCAGCTATCAATAAGGAAACGTGTGTTCAAATATAGACTATCAAGAGCACGCAGAAATGTAGAAAGTTCATTTGGAATATTAAGTAATAAATAGTGAATTTTCCATAGGCCACTTTAGCACCGAGGGTAGTCCTTTGATGAACATATTTATTGGGGATGAAACCTTTGATTAAACATGAAGCCTTTTATTAAATAAACCCTTACTACGACCAAACAGTAGAAAGCAGCTACCATTAAAGAAACGTGTGTTCAATTATAGACTGTTCGAGCACGCAGAAATGTGGAAAGTTCATTTGGAATATTAAGTAATAAATAGTGAATTTTCCATAGGCCACTTTAGCACCGAGGGTAGTCCTTTGATGAACGTATTTATTGGGGATGAAACCTTTGATTAAACATGAAGCCTTTTATTAAAGAAACATTCACTACGACCAAACAGTGGAAAGCAGCTATCAATAAGGAAACGTGTGTTCAAATATAGACTATCAAGAGCACGCAGAAATGTAGAAAGTTCATTTGGAATATTAAGTAATAAATAGTGAATTTTTCATAGGCCACTTAAGCACCGAGGGTAGTCCTTTGATGAACATATTTATTGGGGATGAAACCTTTGATTAAACATGAAGCCTTTTATTAAATAAACCCTTACTACGACCAAACAGTAGAAAGCAGCTACCATTAAAGAAACGTGTGTTCAATTATAGACTGTTCGAGCACGCAGAAATGTGGAAAGTTCATTTGGAATATTAAGTAATAAATAGTGAATTTTCCATAGGCCACTTTAGCACCGAGGGTAGTCCTTTGATGAACGTATTTATTGGGGATGAAACCTTTGATTAAACATGAAGCCTTTTATTAAAGAAACATTCACTACGACCAAACAGTGGAAAGCAGCTATCAATAAGGAAATGTGTGTTCAAATATAGACTATCAAGAGCACGCAGAAATGTAGAAAGTTTATTTGGAATATTAAGTAATAAATAGTGAATTTTTCATAGGCCACTTAAGCACCGAGGGTAGTCCTTTGATGAACGTATTTATTGGGGATGAAACCTTTGATTAAACATGAAGCCTTTTATTAAATAAACATTTACCACGACCAAACAGTGGATAGCAGCTACCAATAAAGAAACGTGTGTTCAATTATAGACTGTTACGAGCACACAGAAATGTGGAAAATTCATTTGGAATATTAAGTAACAAATGGTGAATTTTTCACAGGCCACACAAATGTATCTATTGACTTTGCTACAGGCATTGTTAAAGCATGTGTTTTATCATATAATATAATATGAAAACGAGATGATGTATATACTCCCAGCGGATTTTATACCATTTGAAAATAATTTTGATTACTGCATGTATGCAGATTAATAAACTCAGTAAGAGATAAATTTTTAGCTTATTTTGAAAGTCCCGAGAGTGAATTACATTGGCAGCATAAAAAATGTAACGAAAATGTGAATGACGAATGAAAACACTACGTAATATATTTTGTAAATGGCAATCGCAACGTGTTTTGTACTCAAATCGAATTTGTGTCTTCTCGCGTTAATTTATATATATTATGTAAGGTTTGTAGATAACATTTAGAATGTAAGTAATTGGACATACTAATATATACATATAATTAAAACTATATTATTTGTCAGAAAAAATTAAAAAATATAATACATGTGTATTTATGTTAATTGTTTTCTGACTTAGAACATCTAAGTAATATGTTCT
This sequence comes from Druceiella hillmani, assembly GCA_039881145.1. NCBI lineage: Eukaryota > Metazoa > Arthropoda > Insecta > Lepidoptera > Hepialidae > Druceiella > Druceiella hillmani. Next base: position 36,708,658 of record JAYKKI010000019.1, read on the forward strand.
AAGTAATAATAGAAAAAAGTTAAGAAATATATATATATATATATATATACATACACATGTAAATCTGAGTTGAATTTATTCTTTTTAAAAAAAACATACTTAGTTTTACTAAGGTTACGATTATGGTAGAAATTTCACATTTTGTGTTTAGTGACGGGCATATGATGTCTACATTAGTGCACGTGATGTTAATTCCTGCAGATATTACAATAGTCACATCACTATGATTTTTTGTGTCTAAACTGTCACCATATCCCAAGTTAGTTTTTAAGATCATAAACAAATCTTTAGTTGATTGAGTTGATAAACTCAAAAATCGTCACTGCTTATTTGCTACATGACTTAGTAAAACAATTTTTGAGCTAGAGTGATTTGTGTGACTGGAGTAAACAATTTGAAAAAAAATAAAAAAAACAAAATCGTCACTTCTAAACTATTTACTTTTGGAGAACTAAGGTTTTTTTTAAATGACTTCTCACAATACTTTCTTCCTAAAAAAATTTGGTGCCACTGAAACTGGGCTATGCCATTTTTTTCATTTTATTTTTGCTCAAAACTTTTTATTTATGATCGAAACATACAAAAGAAGCATTATCACTAGAAACATACAATAGAAGCAATATCACCAGTTAAGTATACAATAGAAGCATTATTATTATTACACTGGGTAACGGATCACACAGTGACCGCACATAATGCTAGATAATTTCATTATTAAATAAACTCTACTTACCACACTCATTCTTCTCTTTCTTTTCTTTTTCTTCAAAATTAAAATAAAATTTTGAGCAAAGCAACTCCCATGCCTTAGCTTTATCTATTCGGTTGCTATAAACATCAGCTGTGTAGTCCCAAATGCACGGTAGGTTGTGGATGTCTCGTATAAACGATTCTGTGTCAAATGATTCACTTTCATCTGCCATTTTTCCCTATAAAAATATCAAGCGTACATTCTATACGCAACGCAACAACGCAATGATGCATGCTAGCCGGGCCGGGTCGAGAAAAGTGGGAGGAAGGCAGTGGGCACGAGCATGTGACACTCTCGGCAGTCATTAGCCCATCGTCAATGTGTCAAACGATTGTTGCACGTGTGAGTGGCCGCCTGCGACAATTTTCTGGGTGATATCTACAACACCTTGCAACTATCATAGAAACAGACTTCAGTATATCGCGCATGTGTGTGTGCTGTTATGCATTTCCATACTAATCTGCTACACTCCACACATGATGAGTTTTTTGTAGTTTTAATATCATTGGGAACTCACATTTACGACAGATGTGAGTTAAGCCTAAGTCAGACTTAATTTCCACCAACTTTGTGAAAATCAGAAAAATAATTGTTAGGAAAGGAATGTTGGTATAGATCGTCATTAATTTCTTTAAAGAGTTGATTCAATTACTTTTCCTAAAAATATTAACTTACAATAAATTTATATAGTAGTTTGTTTGCTCGCCTGTAAGTTAGTGATTTTTGACTTTTACACTGTTAGAACTTCACTGACGATATACTTAAAAAAAAATTTTAAATTTGGAAGACTGGCCTGACGTTACAGAAATAGTACATAATTTTTCAACAGTGGTATTTTTTTGAATATAAAACCCAGACAATTTAGCAATTTAGCAAAATAAAATACAATTTGTAATTATAATAAAAACCAAAAAAGGTATTTTCATAAACGAGCAAATATTATATTCTTAATTTTCAAGACTTGTTTATAAGAAATAAAAATCTAACAAAATAACTTTTTAGAAACAAAAAATAATCAATAGCACATAGGCGTAAAGGAATTAAAAATAAACAGTTAACTGACACTGACATTTCTTTTGTGTTGTCAAAATAAATGTCAAATTGCCAAAAGAAATGTTCTTTACAAATTGTATATGAAGTTTCGTAGCTTAGTATGTTATATTCCTGTATAAAGAATATAATGGAACACAACCTGAACTTTGTTTCATCTTGCCGACTCAAAGATTTTCACAGAAAAACCTTTTATTATAAACTATTACAAAAATAACCTAACTTTTCATAAAAATTTTCGATTTCTCATTTGTTAAGAGATTGATTTTTTTAATTTTCTCTATATAAGAGAGTAATTTTTATTATTTTAATATTTGGGCCTAACACTATATCTTTTTTGCCCAACTCCTTGAATGTTGTAATAAAATCTTGACAGTTTAAATGTCCCCAAATGCGAAAAATCAAGTCAATTATTGGTTACTGAACAATATAAGTAACAAACAAGTTCAATTTCTGTTGTCTTAAGGCGCAGAAAAGGTTGTCATTATGGGAGTCATAATACCTGGTTGGCCGCATAATTTACGTCCACCTGCTGCAGTGCAGTAGGCCCGATATCCAAATCTGTATCTTTGGGTTCCTCTTTAATTGGTGATAATTTGTCCTGCTCTATTTTGTCTGCAGCTACTTTTACCTCTTCCACATTAGCACTTGCTGTTTCCACTTGCTTGTTAACCGTTTTATCGACAACGTTGGTGCTAATAGATTTTTCCACATTGGCATCTTCTGATGTTACACGTTTCTGGTTATCCGTGTCTGTGTGTCAGATAATAGCAATTAAAAAGGCAACTGTGACTTTTATTGTTGTGGAAATGCAAATTGTAATTCCACTGATGATTGAAAAAATTGGAGTAAGCATATATTGGACGTACATAGATCTAAGATTTCAGTACTTTACAGACCAAAAACCTTCTAGAATTGATGATTGAAAAAATTGGATTAGGCATATATTGGACACACATAGAGCTAAGTTTTCAGTACTTTATAGACCTAAAACAAATGGAACTTATAAAGAAGCCAGTATCAAAACTGCTTCGTCAAATTTTGTTGGTATTTTGCTCAAATTACTTATGGATGTGATGGATCAAGAAAAGATAAAATTAATGGAAACAAATATTTGCGGAAATTTTAAAAATATTTAAAATAAAAAAAATCTGATAAGTGCATATTGAATCTTTTGCAATGAGTTTTTGTAGCAAATTATGCAATTATAGATTTTTAACATTATGAAACAACATGTTATTAACTCTTCACGCGCAAAACTTGTTATACGCGAATTGATTACGAATCGGGTGTGATGTGTATGCAATTTTTTATCTATTTCATTCAATGAAACCATGTTATATTAACATATATTTAAAATAAAAATTTTAATTATAATTAGTTTATAATTAGCTTTATTTCTCGTACTGGAATGTATATGATTATGAAATTTTGACCCCTTATTCTTTATAATTTTTCCGAACTGGTAAAGTTATTCTGAACAAAGAAATATACCAAGAAAGCTAAAAAAGGAAAAAAATTTGACAAGAAATCTAATTGTCAAATTATTTTTTGCGCCATATTGCAGTTTATTTTGGCGATGACATTTTGACGATAAGTAGACATAATCATTATTATATGGCATTAGTTTGGGGATCAAATATATGTATTGTTACTTATTCCTATACTGGTTTTTTTGAAATACGTCACCATATTTTAACATTCTAAATTAATTTTTTAAATTGATGTCCCAAAAAAATTTCACAACACAAAACACCACATAATAAGAGCTACGTCATTTGTGACTAAGGATTATTTTTACTAGACACACAATTTAAAATAAAAAATATGAACTATATGATTTGTGTAGCAATACTAAACTGTATATTTGGATTGTGACTGAATATAATTACTTTTTTCATATGGCAATATAAGAATCAGCAACTCACCTTGCGTTCTGGGTTCCGGTTCCGTCTCCTCTTTCACCCATGAATCAGATTCATTTTTAACCAATTTTTCTAGACCTGGCTCTTCTTTGATGCGGGTCATGTCAATCTGAAAGATCATACTCTGGATGAGGTACATGTAAAGTCTGTTTACAATCAAATTTCTTGTCCTACCATTGTGTTTTTCACCTTCCAAATAATCAATTTCATCTGATCTATAATGTGTTTATCCCTAATCCATACGCAGTCTACGAGCAAAAGTAAAAATCTACGCGGATGGTTCATTTTGGGCCCGGAATGAACAGATAGATTCAAGATTGTACGCGCCCACTCGTTGAACGAAAAAATAAAAAAATTATAAATGAAAGATGCTTCGCTATATCTTTTGCATAGTGTTGCATATTACTCAATTTCATCTGATCTATAATGTGTGTATCCCTCGTCCATAGGCAGTCTTCGAGCAAAAATAAAAATTCTCCACGGATGGTTCATTTTGGGCCCGGAATAAACAGATTGATTCAAGGTCGTACGCGCCCACTCGCCAGACGCTTCGTTATATTTTTTGCATAGTCTTGTATATATGTACTAACATATTAGTTCATTTTACTATGTTGGTGTGGCGGATAAAAGGTATTATTAAAATCATTTCTTGATAATTTTGAAATTGCGCGTTTGTTTCTGTGGGCTGTCAAAAGCAAAAGTAAAAATAAGCGAGTTAAGTTTTTGCAATATATATTGTATAATATATGATAATAATTACTGTTTATTGAAGATTATGTTTGTTTCGTTTGTTCTATGAAATATCAACAATCCACGTTAGTCACGTCCGTTGAATTCACACATATTCAAGTACACTAAGAAAAGATGGAAGAATTAATTTCTGAATTTATTATAATAGTAATATTGAGAAATAATAATAATATAAAAAAATAATAATAATATAAATAATATAGTGAGAAATATTTTTTTAGGATCTATATATTATTATATATTTTGCGATAAAGTAATAAAAAATATGTTTTTTACCAAAAATTGGAAGCCGATGAGCCGACACAAGGCGTTTGTGTCGGCTCATCATCTTTTCGATAATTAGTTTCATTTGTATTGTTTTGCCATCAATTCACGATAGCATAAAAACATATTTAAGTCATTAAAATATTTAAAAAAAATGTTTTCTACGTAGATACAAAGAAAGGTTGACGGCAAGTGTATTTCAAAACTTTCAAAAGTAAACATAATTTTATTAAAATAAGTATATACATATTCATTTTCAGAATTTAATTAGCTAAAATTTTATAAACACTCTATACATCATTTGTAAACCTCATGCACAAAACTGATATACATCGTACACCAAGAATTGCGTTTTGTGTCATAACAAAAAGCAGGCCATTTGTTTGTCACATAAAACAAACGAATTTGTTTATAGAGGTGTTCGTAATTATTTTTGGAAGTTTATTTTATAGAATAATATTTATTTGTAAGAATCGTTGTGTGTATTTTATATGTTGTAATTATGAAAAAATTCTGTTCTATTTATTGACAATCTAGGAATAAACAAATAAAGCTTTTCTTTAGGAAAAAAGAAACAAATTTGTTAATTGATAAAAAAGGCTCACAAATAAAAAAGATACGATTTTATATGAAGGTCCTTCAGAAAAAAAAATTTTCTTTTAATGTAACTTGTACAAAATGTGCCATGGGAAAAAATTCACTTATCAGATAAACGTAATATTTTTTTATTTTTTATATATATTTCGAAAATGATGTATGTACAAATGAAAGTATATAAGTTGAGTGATAAATACTATTGCACCCGATTTTAAAGAGTACCATGGTAATATATGAAGAAAAAAAATTTCCATGCTTTTTCTTGAATAATATAAAATTTAATTTTTAACAAAAATTACATCACTTTTTTCAGAACTTTATACTAAATTCATCAAGTAAAATAAAAAGATAATTAGTTTTATTGTAGCAATTTTTTTTCCGTGCGCGGCAAAGGACATTTGACACGTCCCTTTTTTTACAAAACGTTCACGCATTTTTTTTAAATATTTGTATGCAATTTAAATTCATTAACTTATGAATTTCTTTTCAAAATTTGCAATTTTTTTCCAAAAAAAAATTAGTTTTTCGTCTGCTTCTTTCACGAAATTTTGCAAATAATTGAAAATAAAGCAAGAAATGTATCTTTTAAAAATCTGAAAAAATTTTTTGGGTATCTGTTAAATTATTTCAACATTAGGAAATTTCAAAACCTTTTATGAAATGTATAGTTGTAGATAGTTTTAATTGAAATAATTTCCGCAATTAGTTGATAATTAAATTGATTGACCTGTTACCTTTCATTGTGTTAATTAGAAATCATTACAAATGTATATTTCCATTGTTTTAATTCTATTAAATATTTTATGTATTAATATTACGTACATAATTTCCATTTCTTCATTGCGGTAACATTAAATCTTCTTTTAAACTCTCTTCATTTTCTTAAATTATATTTTCATAATCTCAATTTTTCTGAACTATGGTAATACTTATTTACTTATCTTAAAGAAATTGCTGAACTTCTTAATATTCTATCATTGATCCTTGTCATATAAGATAATGACCCCATCTGATACTAATGACGAATTTGTAGAATTAAATAATTTATTATTGGTCCTGTGTGTTTCATAGTGCCTTCTACTGTACACAGATATCAAGAATAATGAAGAAAATATATTTTAAGTCACGTCAGTCGCATGTTAAATGCTTTATCATTTGTGCCACAGTTCCTAAATTGTTTATCTGCTTATCGGTAGAAATACTAGGTTCATTTATCACACATACACACAGATTCAGGAATGCAAATTCAGCAGATTCTTTTATTAGGTCACTAAGGTCTCTCTGGATGTGAGCCTCCTGCAGTGAAAAACAATGAAACCAATTTCCAACTGCTTTACGGAGTCTATATTGACTTTAAACCACATTTTTATATTTTATACTTTAAACCACAAATTATTTTTAATCCACTACAAAATTTTAATTTCTTTGCAAAATTTTTTCTGGAATTAGTGAATTTATCCAGAATAAGTTTAATTGGAACGTACTTCAAACAAATTAGGATTTCGAATGTTTCAACAACCGATTAGACAAAATTAAACAAATTAAATAACCAGAAGAGCTCAAAAAAATCAAAAGATTCTTTAATTACCTTTTTCTATCCTGTCAGAGACATCTTGGAGACTTTTACCTACAAAATTAGTTGTAGCCATTTTTGGAGTCATTTTTTGTATGGACAAAATGCCGATAGCCTTTCTTTAATCAGTATTCTTCTGACTGAATTTGGGAGAAACTACATTATATCACTCATCTTTTATTGGGTCAATAAGAACTTTGGAGCTGAGCCTCTTAATTAGTTTTAGCCATTTTTTGTATGGATGAAATTCCGATAGCCTTTCCTGCATCAGTATTCTGATGATTGAATTTGGGACAAACTAAATTACATCACTCATCTTTTATTGGGCCGCTAAGATCTTTGAAAGTCAGCCTCTTGTAGTGAAGGAACGATGAAACCAATTTCCAAATGCTTTTCGGAGCCAATATTGGCCATTTTAGCAATTTACTTGTTTTTTGTGATAATTTATATTTTGTGCCATTTGTCTTCCAGCATTAGTACATTTTTTCAGAATAAGTCTAATTGGAATCACTTTTCGACGAGATAAACCATTTTTTTATGATAACGTCTGTTCACTCTGCAGATTAGCATGTTCTAAAAATTTGCATCATCGGCTATTTCTTGGAACTATAAATGTTACATGCTATACATAATAATGTAAGGATATTGCTATACAGACCTGAATTAAATGCTACAGCTATAAAAAATAAACCTCTTTTTTAGAAAGTTTAGACCATTTACAAATTTAAAAATAAAAAAATAAAACCACTGCAAAACACATTCGTTATGGAGAAAAGACTTTAAATGCATTAACCCTGATAAAAAAGTATAGCATAAATGTCTGACATATGTTAAATGAAAGTTAAAGTGTAGTTTGACATAGTTACCTTCAATTTATTTTGATTTTAAAAAAGGCGGAACTTCAGAAAAGGAAATCTGAGAACGTAATAATATAAAACTAACCAATGCTTGTAATATTTATCGGAATAATACAAAGAGTTTTTTTCAGACTTACTTCAATGTCAATGTATTCAGCAGGTGAGGCTGGATCCTCTGGTTCCTTCTTTATAACGATACTCGCACAGGAGTGTCCCTCCGGATGTTCACTTTGTTCAAGTTCCATTGTCGTAGCTGAAATATTGACATCTGATTATCAGAACCTAATTTTTCTTTATTGCTATTATGAATGAAATATTAATCAATTCTTCAACCAAAGAAATAAAGAATTTATTATTCTTTATGACATATTTCATAATGGTGATTTGGGCTATTATTCTGAATTGTCTTGTGTAGACCGTAAATGACTTAGTTTAAACAAGCAATCCCACAAGAGACCTATGCAAATTATGTTCGGACTGACCCTATCTTCATGCACTAGTTCCGCTTCGCGTCCCATTCCTTTTGACTAAAGTGCTTCGCAAATTTAGCATGAAGTAGCATTGTGCAAGTTATTCAGTTATAACCTAATGTTCTTATTTACAGTAATAAATACTTAAAAAATTACGAGCAGATTATTGACGGATTAATCACAGGCAAAAGATTATTGAAAGTAGATTATTGGCTGATCAAAGAATGATACTTTAAAGATAAACACAATTTTTATATATACTTATTTATAATATACAAGGTAATTATATATATTTATTTATAATATTCAAGGTAATTTTTTTTAAATTTTAATTATTAAGATTTTTAAGAAATTTTTTTTAAATTCTACAATAGTATAACCTAATTGTCACATTAAAAAGTGCCATTTAGTTTTTAACTTTTATAAAACTGAATATTAATGTGTGGTTAAGTATTTTTTGTAGATTTTTCAAAAACATTGATTAGAAATGTGATCAAAAACATTTTTGATTACTGTACATTCCTTACTAACGCTCAATACATTAAATGCGTATTCAAATATAATTGAAAAGTGACCATGTATTTAAACGCAAAAAATATTTGTAATCAAATCCCATATAAATCCATTCAAGATTTTTATAGTCAGTACCATTGCCAACTAACGAAAAAGTGTGAACTAATGACATAGAATAGCGAACTAGTTCGCCAAAAGATGGCAAAGTATTGAGTGGTCTGGGATATGAACTAAAATATGCAAGACTATATTAGAATGGTGAACTAACTAAACTAGTGCAATGAAAATTAATCAGTACTGCTGCCAATTCGAGGACTAAGGATCTATAAGAGTGAACTAGTTCAACAAGAGATAGCGAATGACATTAAGTGCTTTAGGAGGCGAATTAAAATGACAAGACTATTCTAAATAATGGAATAGGGACATATATATTTTCAAGAATATATCAAAATTATAACATTGGAATCATAGTTAAGAAGTTGTAGGAAAACCTTTCCGTAGGCTTCTAATAACCCTCTTTTTTCATAACTTAAGGGGTAACAGCTTTAAGAAATAACGAGGTTTATGTATTGTTCAGTATACCTCTGAAGAAATATTTCCAAGCTCTTTCAAATGGTACCCAAGATATATACGGAGTTTAAACATTTTTTTTGAGTTCTTATTTTGTCTTCCCTAAAACCACTACTGAGATATATTCCAGAGAAATTATCAAAAAAATACTTCTGAGCTCTTTCAAACGGTACCCAAGATATAAGAAATTATAAAAAAAATACTTCTGAGCTCTTTCAAACGGTACACAAGATATATAAGGAGTTTAAAAATTTTTTTTGAGTTCTTATTTTATCTTCCCCAAAATCACTACCGAGATGTATTCCACAGAAATTATAAAAAAAAAATATTTCTGAGCTCTTTCAAACGGTACCCAAAATATAAGAAATTATAAAAAAAATATTTCTGAGCTATTTCAAACGTTACCCAAAATATATAAGGACTTTAAACATTTTTTTGGGTTCTTATCTCGTTTTTTTCTAAAATCACTACTGCAATATATTTCAAGCTCTGTCTTTTTTACTTTTTTCTATTTGAGATAACGTGACAAATAACACATATAAAGAAAATTAGGAGAAAAACTCCATGTAACAAAATGACTATGATGGTCACCTGAGTAATTTTATAAAGGTTCGTTTTTTTCTTTTCGAGGCACCAAAAACTAAAATTAAATATCAAAAAATATTTTTAATAAATTAATTATATAATTTTTTTTCTATTCTGAATAATTTAACGAATCAAACCTATATCGAAAATCATGAATAAAACTCCTTGTCAACACTTTCCAAATCGTCAGTTGACCTATTGGAATTATTGGAATATATTTAATTTTCAAAAAGCATTGCTTAAACGGATTTGATTGAAGTGCCTTTGTGATAAAGAATTCAAAATTTTCTTTAAATTTCAAACCTTAAAAGTTGAAACGGATTTTTTCCTATTCACTAGAAACATTCAAACAAACTGTATAGATTACAATGTGTTTTGTGGTATAAAGAGTCAAAACAATTAATGGAAGAATACGAAATAGGCCAGACTGCAAAACATACCAATGTACCTTTACAACAGCAGCCATGGTATTTGGGAAAAATAAGAATTAAAATCGAAATTCTCAAGTGCGGCTAAATCCTCGTGCTTAAGGGAAAACATGAATCGGCAAGCAAAATTAATGTTAACACATAAGGTTACAAAAAAGAGTGCTAAATTAGTCAACTGCTAGTGAGGTCAAATATCCGTTATTCGCCGGGACATCCCATATTTTTAAGCACACTTTCAGTTTACTGTTGGAACAACAATTGTCTTCTGGAATTTGTAACACCAAATTGATTTCTGGAATTTGTAACACCATACACGCACAAATAAAAGATGCATTTGTCTGTCAATGAGTGAACAATGGCAGTATGTAAATATTGTGACTAGCCATGCCTACTCTCCTTCTTCTTCCTCCTACCTTCTTCACGCACGCTTGACTTGGGGAGTAAGCTGGTGAATGCGTGACGAAAGCGTTACGAAAAGTGTGATCGCGCGAGGCGAACGAAAGTTGAGAGGGAGATATAAGTTAGTGAAGACAGAAAGAGAGAGAGTTACGTTTCGTATATTACTGTGGACAAGAGAGAGGTGCGAGCACACATTTTCTTTCTCTCTTTCTCTCATAGCCAGTTTCGTATATCTAAGACACAGTGCAAGCCTATTGTCTGTATCACACTGTAGGAGCAAGAGAGAGTAGTGCGCGCGCACATTTTCTTTCTCTCTTCCTCTCATAGCCAGTGTATGAAATATATATATGTATATATGCGAGTTTGCCAGCGTTACGCGAACGGTGATTTTTTTATTATTTAGTCATTTCATTTCGTTCTTGAACAATTTTATAAATTATTATTATGTTCAATACATTAAATATTTTACGTTTAAAGTGAATAAAATTGTAAATTCATTATAAAGTTCATATTTTGTGAATTTGAAGTTTTACTTCAGTCGTGTGGTCTAAAGCACACTCGTTTTTTTTCATATTTATTTCACATTTTAACATCTATCCTTTAAAAACTACAAACAATGCTCTCCAAACGACTCGAGAACATATGAAACGAAAAATACCCCCGCTATACCTGACCCTACATCTGAAATAAGTACTAATGGAATCACAACCGCTAGAAAAAATATGAAAACCAAGGCACTGAAAGAGAGTGGTCACCCTACTGGATTTCTCAAATTTGGTGAGAAAAATGCATAATTGAATAAAAATTCTTAACAGAAACCAGTTTATTTTAAACTGGTTAGTAGTATGTAGCAATAACAATTATTCAATAAAAATCAGTTTAAAAATGTAGCACCAGACAACTGGAGTAACTCACTGATGAAAATACTGCAGAAGAAGCACCTGAAAATGGATATACGCAACTAGAGACCAATATTATATTCCTTACTCACACACATGAACTATTTATGAAGGTCATCCATAATAGACTGAACACTAGTCACCATAATAGACTGACTTTAACAAACCAAACCTATATCGAATAGACTAGCATAATAGACTGAAGAAATAAACTCACTTGGCAACACTCAGCCATTAGAGTTGGCTAGATTTGTAAATGTATTCAATACCGATGCAACAAGCAGCAGAATACCAATGCCATGATATACGGTCCTCAGTGACTGAAAATTTTTTTCAATTCTGTGGAAATCTGGGCAACGCTGCATGCATTGTAAAAATGTCACATCGACCATAGGCACAACGTAATTATTTATCAATAGTTTAGATATTGTTAATTAAATTTTAAACCGGAGCGAACCAAATTGTTTTCGTACTTGTATTTAGCTGATGCCATAATATAGTTACCGAAAAATAAATTGTCTTCCAAACAACGCTGATTGAGTTAGACACTACGTGTAACCAAATGGGTCTAAAAACAAACCTCTTTAAGGCTAAAGTGATAGTTATGAATACCTTCACGATAGAAGACTCACAGATGGAAGCGGTGAATGAGTGCATCTACTTAGATTATGCCATTAAAATAAAGAAGGACAAACACATAAATCTGCCAATGGATTAATCTAAGATGGACCTGCTCTGGCACATATCATATATACATTTCATGTCCAATATATTTATTTCCATATTTTAATGTAACTAATTAATACATATGGTGGACTTATTGCTAGAAGAGCAATCTCTGACAGCCAAACAGAATATCACTCCAGCCCCACTCAACGAGTGGCCGGGAATCGAACCCGGTCCCCGCAGTGCGCCTCGCAATCAAAGGCCGTATGCCTAGTGATCAGCCCAGCAGACCACGATGACGACATGTACAATAACACAATATACCATAACATCTCAAAAGGTGAGCTTACTAACAGTGCATACTGCCTAAAGTAACATACGGATGTCAAGTACGGAGGCTCTCGAGAGCATAACCGCATCTAAGCTGAAAGTCATGTAAATAGCAACAGACATATACACTGCACATGTTTCTTTGGGTATAGAAATAGTAAAGTGTTATTAGAAACTAGGTTGTATAACAAAAAACTGGCGTTATTACAAATGGAGACAAGAGACCAAATTGAAATGATAGTAGACAGAATATTTGGTGAAGTGTCAAGATGACGGATGGAGTTAGAGGCTAGTTATAATAAAAAAATGGTCTGAAGCATGCATGACATGAAATGAATAAGCGGACACAAAAAGACCAAGGGATACCGATAAGCTTCTATACAGATTGACTACTACAGTAGCCGAATATATGATCTTCTAATACCACATTCATGGATGGCCACAAGAGGCAATTAGTCCAGCAAAATTGTATTTTTTGCATGTTTACTCTAAATAATTTTTTTTTTAAATATACTTATGGTTACATCCTGATAAATTGGCAAATCGGTGTGGCCTGAGAGGTTATGCTAAGTTAAATATCTTAAGAACTGTTGATATTATGATAAAAATTATAGAAAAGTTTTTTATACAATATTGAATTTTCTATAATTTTCCTTATGGTGTTATTTTCACACGACTTATTTTCACGAGTTTAGTTTTAGAGACAAATTTTCACATTTTATTTTTAAGAGACACGGCCCACCAAAGATTGCATAACATAATTTTTGACAAATACATTGCAACGTGTTTATTGGACGTAAAAACATGAAATTGTAATTTATATGAGATAAAGTCGAATAGTTTTTCCAAATATCTTATTAGTTTTTTAAAAATGTCCCATTAACTATCATAGTATCTATTTCAAATCAGTACATATCTTACGATTGTTTTGAGATACAGTCAGGTAAAAATCATAAAAATAGTTAATTGATAAAAATTGCTACCTATGCATCATACATTTTAATGTTTCAATCTTGCAAGTATTTAACTCTGTATCATTTTTATTTAAAGCTATTTTTAATAAAATTAATATCTTACGAGATGCAACTAATAATTTAAAAATTTTGTATTCAAAAAAGAATAATATTATAACCTATAACTTTGTAAGTGCTGGCTCTACGGGAAAAAGTTTTAAATAAAGTTTGAAGCGGGTTAAATGTTCTACGACATTCATAACTTATTTTGAAATTTTCCATTTTCAATTAAATTTGTTTTGACAATATTGTTACCCTTAACAATATCATTAAAAAAATTTAATAAAAAAGAAACCGTGCATTACAAATCAATATTTTTAGCAATTTTACTGAAGTAAACGTTATGAAAAAAAAAGTGTTAAAGTGAATCTAATTTATTCTTTCCTAAACAAAAGACTATTTACAAAAAACAATAAAAAAAATTATAAATCACTCAAGATTAATTTAGTTCAAAAAATCTATTCAAGGAATACCACTTCAGAGTACAAAAAATTAAATTTTAGCTAGATTGCTTAGTGTTAAAAATATAATACCATAAGCCCAATATCTAAAACAAATCTTGGCTAATTTATAGTCAGTGTACTTTTACATCAGTAATAAGATGCAAAAATTTAAATGCGTTCTTTTTTCAAAATACAATTTTTTTAATCGGTTTAAAGTAGGGTTGCCAGATGCCCCGAGATTTCTTGTCAGGAATGTAATAAGTTTGTCCCGCAAATATAAAAAAATGAGGTAATTCTTAAAATTGTCATAGCTGCTGCATTGCATTTTACTAACTTGATTCAAGGATAGGGAATCAAATGATCATAGATCTAATCAAGGCATAATTACGAATTTGAATAAATTGTGAAGAGTCTTGCTCAAGAATTTAAGTCACTATTAAATAATCCCGATGGCAATAAATTGATTAAAATAACTGAATCGAAACATGAACATAATAAAGTAAATAGTATTGTCATTGTCTAATTATGAAAGGTAAGCTCCCAATTGAAATTAGATAGGATTATGTATTAAAAACAAAATATCTTTTGCCAAATATTAGTATTAGCTTTTAGTAATTTGGATAATTGTGATTAAAACAATTGTTTTTATATTAAATTATCATTATTTAATTAGTCAATAAACTTTGTTAAAAAGTTTACTTCATATTTTGGCAACAGGAGACAACTATTTATTTATTTTTATTGGTCTGAATGTTTTATTGGGTTCAAAAACACCTTTTGTTGGATCGAACTAATTTTTTTTCTTACATCACTAATAGTTATAGTATTAGTAGTATGTATAGCGTAAACAAATGTAACAAATAATGTTATTTGAATGAGACTTTATATTTAACTTCGTCTTAAGTTACACATCTGCACGCTGTAGTAGAAATGTTCCAGAAAAAGCGATTTTACATATGGCAGCCCTATTTATAGCATTAGTTTCATTCTATTCACTTCAAAATTTAATTAAAACGTAAAAATTTAATTAGGTTCTTTAGATATATGAAAAATTTTTGGATATAAATTTTTAAAATTGTTACTTTTTATAAATGTGCTGTTTCTATGAATAAATATTTTCAAAATTAAGGTATTTCTATTGCTACTAGCAAGTTGACAAGAAAAAATTAGTTATTTTGTTTCAGGTTATTCACAGCACTAATGCTGTAAGCTCTGGCTCAGACAGGTTTCTGTATGATATATTTCAATACAATGTTATAATGTAAAAAATTAAATTAAATAGTGTCTTGTGGTTATTAAAAAAAAGAAATGCCATAACTTGCTTATTTTTTGGAGGTGGAGTGGCGTTACCTTTTTAAAACTGTTTTTATTTTAACGTATAACTGTCAAATGTGAATTTTCAAACATTTTACACACCATTTCTTCATTTTGTCACTTTTTCATTTTCTTTGTTTTTTTTTTGTTATTTGATAAAATATTATTTCCACACTGATTGAGCAGTAACACAGAAATGCAAAAAAGTCGAAAAAACTATAACTAATTATTCACTGCGAAAAACTCGATTTGTTTGGAAAACAATTTGTTACGTCGATTTTGTTACAAGTAAATTTTTGAATCGCCTTTTAATCATTAACTAACCAAAACAACATTTAGTATAAGTGTTAAACATCCACTTAATTATCCAAAACAATCTTTAGTATAAGGTTCAATAGAATGAAAAAAATTCAAGCTTGATAAGTACCTACGCCTTGTTCCTAAGAATTATCCACAAATATTGTTTTTTTAAAACATATATTTCATCAATTATTACTTGTTAACCGGGTTCAGTTATCTCAACTTGCGTGAATCAGTTCCAAGCACGAAAATTATAACTTATTTTACGACCTGTCGAGGGATAACAGGTTAGAATTTTTAATATTGGCTTTGGCTGCCTTTTTTCTTGCTATGTGTTCTCGTGCATTTATCACAGTACTTTTTAACTTTTATTTTCTTACGTTGAACAAGTTTTTTCACGTAATCTTTTACGATATTCTTTCGTACGTCGTGCATTTAACGTTGGCATACTTTCATACATAAGTTTTTTTAAAACATTAGCTACATCAATCTCTATTGAAATGTTGTACTTTTTTCCACCTTATAACATTTAAAACATTACTCCTACGCAAATAATAAATCGTTTATGATAATTTCAAGAAACAAAAATAAATGATAAACTTTCTTTTGAGAATCGAAATAGTATAAACTGAAAGAAATTGACAGCAAATTATGGTAATACTGTTGCCAAGCGAAAAAATGGCACTATGAAATACTTGACAGCCGATAAATAAACATGAATTTAGACAATACTGAAGGTAAAAAACTACTACTTAAAATAATATGTCCATGCAGGGTAATTCAAGTAATATATCCATGTTTTCTTTGAAAGCCATTTAGGAGCTTAAATTAAAAAGGTATATTAGTGCTGTAATTTTTTATTAAAACATTAATAATTCATTAAGATTAACATTTTTTTTAATTTTGAAAGTAATTAATTATAAATATAAAATAGTAAAACCTTGTCATTAACCATCTTGTCAATATGTGCAGATAAGATGGCCACTTAATTAAATATGAGTTCAATAACATAGCCAACTGTTCGTCTCTTTATCTATGTGTGCTGAGTTATTCAGGTACTAGACCTATTCAAATCAAGTCGGTAGCTAAAATTTATTTGAATTCTTTATTTTCCTTATAGTTTTATCATTTTAATAATGATAAAACTATAAAATCATCTATCCAATCGTACTGATGATATGGATGTACATTCCAAGCCTGGCGTCATATATTAAGTTGCGGTTAATTTAAAAATGTAATGTGATCTAGGTAGGCGATACCATTTAATGAAAAAACAAACGAAATATTATAATTCTCCAAACTTGAAATACTACAATATAATTACTATGAATATTTAAAAAAAATCCAGGATTGGTTTAAAGTATTGAATTATGATAAATAATATTTTGTTATTTATTTAGAGAAAACAAAGTTTACATCGGCAAAATGCATTAGTTGTCGTCTTTTACTAATATTAAGTAGAGAGATGTAGTGAAAAAGCTTCAAAATATTTTGATTGGTCATCTTAACCGATCGGCAATGTTATACGTTTGGCGTTACATGTTATAAATGAACGGGTTGTAGTAAATCAATACTCCAAATGATAATTATTATTTATTTACCTATGTTAACTAGTAATTGGATTATACTTAACATATATAACAACCTAACTGATAGTTGTGAAATGGTTGCAGTTAGTAATACTGGTCCATAGATTAAATATGCACTGATTGAACCTGCCGTTCACATAGAAATTTGTATCAGCATTTCATATCAGCACTCATACCAACCTCTATTTTTGCCAAGTTTAGTCTTAAATTCTGAGAATATGTAGTATAATGAATTGATATAAAAAATAGATAAAATTTTCATCTATAATTCAAGTGGATTACTTTTTATAATTTTCATATATTTATTTCATGAAAATCGGCTTTTTGCAACTCATTCCTCGTCAAAATCGCTAAAGAGAGGTAAATTTAGAAGATTCATTCCAGACAATTATACATTAATTTGGAATGCAAAAAAAGTAGTAAAATGCTCATTCTCTCTTCTTTACTTTGATAAAAAACAATTTTCATTGATGCAATAACAAAACGGAACAGGAAAAAATTTATTCAACAAAAATATAGCTTCAGTTTCCCAAATATTTTTAACACAGACTAATCATTCTGCACTGAGGGTGCCCCAAGTCAATTGTATTGCAGTTGCTCTGAATAAAAATATTCATGAAAAAAATTATTTTTCAGGCGAGACAAATGTTGATGGGGTCGATTTATTTAATGAGCTCTAAAACTCTAAAACTACATTTTATTCAGAGCAACCGCAATACAATTCCCCAAGTCAATTGTATTGCGGTTGCTCTGAATAAAAATATTCATGATGTCTAGAAATTATTTTTCAGACGAGATAAACGTTGACTGGGTTGATTTATTTAATAAGCTCTATGCTTTAAAACTACATTTTGTTCAGAGCACCCGCAATACAGTTCCCCTAGTCAATTCTATTGCGGTTGCTCTGAATAAAAATATTCATGTTGTCTAAAAATTATTTATCAGGTGAGACGAACGTTGACGAGGTTGATTTATTTAATGAGCTCTGTGTTTTAAAAATACATTTTATTCAAAGCACCCGCAATACAGTTCCCCTAGTCAATTCTAGTGCGGTTGCTCTGAATAAAAATATTCATGATGTCTAGAAATTATTTTTCAGGCGAGATAAACGTTGACGGGGTGGATTTATTTAATAAACTCTGTGCTTTAAAACTATACCTTTAAAAACTTTTTACCTTTTATTTAAAAGGTACTTAGCAAGTTTGAATTTTTTCTTTTTTATTGTATATTTTTGTTTTATCAAACGGTCTAATCGTAACATAAATACTTATATAACTGACTTTATGTTCTATTTGGGGAAGGATCGATTTCTGAATAAATAATTATATAAAATCAACCATGGATCCGCAAAAATTAATAATTATAATTAATATTGCAATTGAACATAACATTTTGAATAACATAGAAATGAATAAATTAATTGCAAATTTCGCTAATATGAAAATAAAAAAATGCTCTTAGGATAAAATTTATAATATATAACTTAGCAATTATTCCAAATAAATGTTATAATTTATATCTACAGTTTCACTCTCATAAATTTTATATACCTACTAGCTACAAAGATTAAAAATGTTTGTGCATTTCTCTAATTAATTTAAATATAGGTAACTAAAAAAATAAAACTAAACTAGGAATAGTCATGGGGCGAAAATTCACAGCCACAAGCAGGTGCACACCCAGCTAGGGTTGCCAGATGCCCGGGAAATCCGGGATTGTCCCGGAATTTTGCGTGTTGTCCCGAGTCCAGTAATTTCACTTTGCTGTCCCGGAATTCACAAATACTAGTTTTTTCACGAACAACAGTTACGTTACGTAACTGTTGTTTTTGTGTTAAATTATTATTATTTAATGAATCAATCACTTTTATTAAAAATGTGACTTAATATTTGGTACTAGAAGAAAATTTTTATTCGATTTTATTGGTCTGAAGGTTTTCTTGGGTTCAAAGAACCTTTTGTTGGGTCAATCTAATTTCTTTTCGCTTAAACCGCTAGTGGTTATAGTATGATGACTTTTACAGTATATTTGTAAATAAAAAGGAATAAATAATGATACATGAATGAGGTTTTATATTTAACTCTGCCTTAAAGTTCACATCTGTGCCCTGTAGTAGAAATGTCCCGGAAAAAGCGATTTTACATATGGCAAACCTACACCCAGCACATAGAAGACCTGGCAAAATATATTGTGAGGAAATTATGTCAAAACAAATATTATGTATTTTACCTTGAACAGGAAAAACACATATTACCATGAGACTAAGTCAAAAAACATACTATATTGTGAGAAAATTAGGTCAAAACAGAAATTATACATTTTCCCTTAAACAAGTAAAATATATTGTGAGGAAATTATGTCAAAACAAATATTATGTATTTTACCTTGAACAGGAAAAACACATATTACCATGAGACTAAGTCGAAATACATACTATATATTTACCTCGAACAGGTAAAATATATTGTGAGGAAATTAGGTCAAAACAAATATTATGTATTTTACCTTGAACAGGAAAAACATATATTACCACGAGACGAGATCGAAATATCTATACTGACTTGAACAAGTAAAATATATTGCGAGGAAATTAGATCAAAGTTGCAAAATCCGATTTTTTTATTTGAAATTCCATATTTCTAAAATCATTAATTTTAGTTAATTTTTGGTTTCCTTCATTTTAATCATGGGCAGTTAAGGTCACTTGTGTGATCTAGTTCAATCTAGGTCTTTGAAATTCAAGCGCTAGACATTCTAATTAGTTCTTTGTATGTAAAACAAAAAAGTGACCTTTTCTCTAGAGAAAATGCAGATTTGAAACCACCAGTATTAAACTTTATATTGGCGTATTTAAAAAGTTGATGGCATAAAAAAAAACCAAAGTCACTTGACCGTTACTACTTTTATTTATAGTCAACCAATTTAATAATCTATACAAACAAAATAAAAAAACAAATATACACAATTTAATTTAAAAAATTACACAAATCATTTAAAAAATATATAAATATTTAAAATCATGAAATATTTTACCATAGAAATAATTATAAAAAAAAACAAATATTCAAATTTTACAGTAACTATACCATTCTTAATAATAAATAAACTACCATATAACAATATCATCATAAATTATGATTCCACAGAAATCATTATAAATTAATTTATTAAATTTTCACGTAGCAGCTCCAAAAATAAAATCTATGAAAGTTTAAAGACTTAGAAGTTAATCTACCTTCTCTCAATGAGAACTCGACCTACGTTTGAGAACATTAATTTGCAAGTAATGAAAGTAATCTTGATACATAGCCTTTCTTCAACTATTTTGTAGAGATGTGGATGGGATGATTACTAGTGATGGGCGTTAATGCTAATTTACATTCATTTTAATTCTGCTAAGTCATCTGTCACAGAAATGGTCTATTAATATATTAATAGACCATTTCTGTGACAGATGCTCTTTGAGTGGTGTATTTGTATTACGCATATTAGCGTTAGCACTGTTTGTAACATGGGGAAATGTATTTTATTACAGGTGTTTATAGCTTTAGCATGATTTGATAAATATTTTTATGACATGTATTACCTGTAATATAGACATTGTATAACATGTCGGCAGTTATTTGTGAGATTTTAAATGTATCTAAATATCCATTAGTGGATACAAATTAAATATTGATAAAAATATATGATACCTTTTTCAGTTAAACCTATATAAACAAAGCATATGAAAAACATGACAGGTTCGTTTCAAATTGTTGAAAAATATATTTTTCATTAACGGCAAAGTAAAAAGGATAAGAAACCTTAGGGTGGCAACAAATATCACAGAACTACCCCAATTATCAACCTCAACGGTCTTTACTGCACCCAGTCAAGGATGAAAACATATATAGATATTTTAAAAATATCTTAATGACTGAAAATATCTAACAAGGTTCTGATATTGGCTGACAAGTTCAAGTCACGGGTTTGTGTGGTGTCAAAATAAGCACACGTTATGACCATATCATATTACGTCCTCTTGAAAGTCTTACATGTTTACATATCAAGAAAATTGTTACCGTTCGCCAACTCGGTAAATCCTGGCTACAAAAGGACTCGTTTAATTAAGTTCAAGGAAGTCACATATCCATTCACTTGATTGTTCACATATCCAGAAAAGATTTACTGCCCGTCCACGCAGCAAATAATGGTTACAGAGCACTCCTTTTATCAAATTCAAGTATTCTGCATGCCAACTCAGACGGTTTTTTCTGGCGCATTTAAAAGTTGATTGGAAATGCATTACACATTTATGTAATTAGTACATCACCTCTTAAAGTGGATAAACAGGTTTCTTTGATCTGAAATTAGATATCTGACTTTTGAGAAGATCTTTCACAGCGTATTCATTTGATAATAATGTGGCACTTTGCAAGAAATGTTTCAAATAGGTTTAGGTAAATAAACATGTTAAAATGTTTGTTTCTTTTTTTTAAGTTCTAAATTTTATATAAATATATTTTGCGTGTCAAGTGGTGTACATTAATATAAACAACCCTCATTGATTTGTTTTAGAAATGAATAGCTCTTTTATATATAGCGGCTGAGTTTTTAGCTATTACTAGTATTGAATATATTTGGCGTTAATTTTGTAGAAATTCATTATTCACAATTAAATGAAACTACGTGATGTAGTATTATTTCTACTTTCTTTAAGTTCTTTACTACGACCTAGGTTTTGTTGTATTTCAACATCTTCAGGTGGGATATTAGCAAATAATAACTCTTAGGAACATCCAACAGCATTTATATGTTTCAAACACAATAGCGGAAGCCGGGTCTGTGTGGGTTTTCCCACTACTTGTGTTAGTGAGTTTATTGTTTGGGAGCGGTGTAGGCTTTATTATATTTCCGAGAGTTATACGGGATACCAGTATTTTAGTGAAGATAATAAGTTCAATTGTTGTTATTCTATGAGGTTGTACAATGCAATGTTCCGGTGTATGTAATAAAATTAACTGGAAGTTATTCTCGGTAATATATTTATACAAAAGCAATGGTATCTGAATGTTAGAACAAGGTTATACCACTAATTCTACATATCTCCGGTTTTATTTATTCATATATTTATATCTTTATTTATTTATATGTGTATTTGGGCTGAAACAATTTGAAGAGTACTGTAGTATCAATGTCTAATTGTATTATATTTAGAAGATATTAAGTATGGGTGATGATATGATATTTAGTTGTTCATTTAATATATTAATGTTGGTGTCTTTTTTATGTCTGTTTATTTCTAACGTTTCTAGGATATTAAGTTTATTACCTTTTGTATTTATTTGTAATATATAGGGGGAATTATCAGTATGAGGGTGATGGTTATTTTCAATGAGATGTTTAGCAAAGTGAGATGTGTCTGGTTTGTTATTTCGCTAGCTGGCAATGTGTTCTTTATATCTTGTATTAAAATCTCTTCCTGTTTGACCTATGTATACACTATTACAGTCGTTTCATTTAAGTTTATAGATACCACTCTTTTTATGTTTATCTATTTTTTCTTTATTATTAATAAGGGTTTTACCCAAGTTATTTAAAGTACTATAAGCACATGTGGTATTATTTATATTTATATTATTAATTAAGAGTTTCCCTAATTTGAGAGATACATTACCTATGTATGGGATAGATTTATAGTAAATATTATTATTATTTGTTACGACCGGGTATATTTCTTGTATTAGTATTTTTCTTAATTTATTATGGTACAGCTTTGTGACAATTGATGGGTCATAATTATTATTTACTGCAATTTGTTTTAGTTTTTATTTCTTTACGTAAATTAGGGTTTTCTACAGGGATGGTTAAAGCTGTGAATCATGGAGTGAAAGGCTGCTAACTTATGGGACCAAGGGTGTTGAGAATGACTATTAATTATGGAGTCTGCAAATGTATCTTTTCTAAATATACTAAATTTATGTTTATTATTTTTGCGTTCTATTGTAATGTCTAAAAAGTTTAGTTTATTATCGGAATCTACTTCTAAAGTGAATTTGATATTGTTGTGTAGGGAGTTGGCAAAGTTAACAAACTAGTATAATTGTCGCTGTGTACCTTTCCAGCAGATAAGGATGTCATCAATGTATCTATAATAGTATAATATATTGGTCGCTAATTTACAGTTTAAGAGGCTAGTTTCTAGATTGTTCATAAATAACTCGGCTACAACGGGACTGAGGGGGGAGCCCATTGCAAGGCCATTGACTTGTTGAAAAAAAATTTTTATCGAATAAGAAATAATTTTGGTCCATGTTAGTCTAATCAGCTGCAGATGCTAACTCTGCTTCCTGAATTTTTCTATCAAAACTATTCCACAGGGGGTTAGATGGACATTAGCGGTTGACCCAGTCTGGTCACATACGTTCACACTATCACCCATTTCTCCGATTTTTCTTTTTATAAAATCTTCGACAATATTATTGAGATGTGTTTGAAGTCAATGAACCCAAAAAACTACGTTTTTGAAATTTCGGGTCAAGGACGATGTTATCAATGTTTTATTATACTCAATGTGGTCAAAATGTGTTGTTATTTCCCGTTCCATCTGTAAAAAGAAATAGTTCATTATACCAATATATAGTTCTTCTTTAAATTCAGTTCTTGTAAACTGCATGTGACGACAATGGCCATGCTTGCTGTTAAATATTTTACAGTACACATTTTGTGGTAATTTCTTTGAATAATTGTAATATTACACACAACTGTTTAATGGTACCCCATTTCTCATACATTGTAATTGGTAAATCTACCTCTATATTTGGTATCTTCGCCCGTAATACCTTTTAGCTTATAAAAATATTTCAGCATATAAAATGGTGAGTTAGACAGCTAGCACAGCTTTTGTAAGGCGCCATGGTTGCGATGGACCTTGCATATGCGACCGATTTTAATTATAACTTTTATAAATTTAGTAACAGTTTTAAATACCTTTTTGACAACTCATTAACCAATTTCAATGGCCATTAAATTGATACTATGCATTTTCTTATCTGTTTAAATTTGGAGTAAGTTGTATATTTGGGGCAATATCTGATGTATCAAAAATTACATTATTTATTAAATCCCAATCATCAACTCTTTTTCTAGGTTCTGTTGCTAACGCTAAACTCATATGTAATTTGCTGAAATGTGCAGTTTAAAAAAAAAACAAAATTTTTAATGAGGACTGCTTTGGTTTGACCTGCGAAACCATACAAAGCAGTAATTAACAACTCACAGTGCGGAAAAGTGGATATTTAATGGCCAACCTGATACATAAATTTAAAGTAGCTCAATGAGCGATGGAAAGAGCTATGCTCGGAGTGTCTTTGAAGGATAAAAAATCGAAACAAGGAAGTCCAATGGAGAACTAAATAGTCAACATAGAACTTAAAATTAGCAAACTGAAGTGGCAATATACAAGTCATATTTGTCGAAGAACCAACAAATGATGGGGTAGATGAGTTTTCGAGTGGAGATCACAAACCTTGAAGTAGAATGTGAGATACCAGATGAATTGTTGACCTAAAGATGTCGACGGGAAGTGGTTGGATGCGGATGGCGGAGGACCGTGTTAATTGGGAAAAGCCTATGTCCATCTGACGTAGATACTCTTTTACAATCAATTTGACTAATTTGGTGTCTATTTTGATACGCCTATCTCGAGAGAAAGATATTACTGAATGAACGAAATCATACGTTACTAACTGTTAATTTGATCCTAGTTGATCAAGCAACTATTAAACTTTTATTTCAACAGTGATGGTAGAAGCATTATGGATGAAATTATGTAGGAAAGAATATGACACTTTTGGCGGAAGGAGTGAAATAGTAAAAGATGTTATTGAAAGTTTAATACTCATGTGTCTATAGTGGTTACCTTTAAAACCACTACCATAATGTACTGGTTCTATACTACGCTGGTTTGCGTGATGACATAATATTTTTGACTGTAAAAAAATGAAATAAAACCTGTCAAATATAATACCTAATCTATATTATATATATTTGATAAACCTATATAGGACTATAGATGCAATGAAAGATAACGAGTATCTTACAGTAGAAAAGAATAGACATTTGTCATTTTCCAACAGTTACTTTCAGCAAACGAAATAGATAAATAACTGAGTGTAAAGCTGGTCACCAGGGTTTGTTTTAAGCTAGATATTTGTAAAATTTTTAGCAGAACTTTAAAATTACATTCAAAATATTAATTCGATGCAGATCTGACATTAGTTGACTCCTCTTTGAATAAAGACCGCATCGTGTTGGTGCATCCTAGTTGCAATTGTGACATTTGTAGTAACAGTGAGGCCGTGAATGTCCCTTTCGTGTTGCCTTATGTGATAACAATATTTGAAACACTTGTTGCGCTGCAGACATTGATGAATGCATGCTCTGTGAATTAACTATGTGGTCCTGCATATTCTTTGCTTCTTTTTGGAATGTTTTCCGGGTGTGTATCTGTGACTGCAATAGGCAAAAAAATTTCATGTGAAAAGGCGATTTCATCAATTAATATAATTTTGACAGTAAACGTCACATTAGTATTTAAATATAACATTTGGGTGATAATGACGCAGTTAATTTTATAGATTTAATCCAGTTATATAAGCACCAAAACTTTATTATTCACAAGTCAGTGTCTTCTAATAGAGTCAATAAATCTTAAGTATGAATATTGTGGCAACGTCAAAGACGTCTTTTAAAAAGAAAAGTATGACAAACAATGAGATAAATAACTAACCTCCAGTTTCACCTTCACACACAAATTTAAAATGTTCGGTATTAAATTTCAAGCACTTGAATACCTTCTCGCCCGATTTAACATTTGTCTTGTTGCCCACGGATATCAAGTAGTCAATCCTCTAAATATTATCCATATTTGAAATGTTGTTTCATTCAGGGCATATGAAATTAAATGTGCTGTGATGATGAATGACGTGATTTTAAAAATGTTTTACCAGACATCATATGTGTGTATCTGTAATTTCTCTATTCTTTTTACAGACACATTGCTATTGCATTATCATGTCTGCTCTTGCATTATGTAATGATTGTGATCATGTCGCATTATCTGTAAGACATGTACAAAGAGTACTTAATTGAAAGTAAACATAGTACATCTTAAAATATACAGAATTATTAAACAACCAGTGGAATATATTGTTACATATTTTAATAAACGCAATTCAAGTTTATTTACCTTTCGAACTGCTCTCAAACATCTAGTCCATTCCTTCATCACACGGTCTTTGGTCATCATTAATCGTGCACAGTCCAAATATTAAATATTTGTATTTTCTTGCACACTTTTATTACAGTCAGTCTAGAAATAAATAAACATAACATAAATTTAAAATTTATTGACGTCATTAACAAAACATTGTAGATTAATAATGTCGGACTATTTCTGAATCATCCATCGCAATAGATCTGGCACATGTGATTCGTTTGAGCTGGAATTATATAGAATGTTTTTAAAGAGGTTGGTTGATATTATGATGAAAAAAGAACACTATCACCGTCACCCAGCTTTTACCGATTAGTTACTTTATTGCAAAAGAACAATAGAATCAACAGCAGTTCATTAGCTAAAACTTAATGGATACTCAATATTATTTACAAAACGATGGCAAGTTCACATTACACTATGATTAGACCATTTAATGTATAATTTATATGTTTTTTATTAAACTGATGGCAGTAGTAACAATAAAGACAGACAGAAAATGTACCATGTGATAGAGATGGGTATTTAAGGTCACTTGGGTGAGCTAGTTCAATCTAGGTCTTTGAAAGGCAAGAACTAGTTCTTTTAGTTTGTTCTTTGTGCTTAAAAAAACATAAACTTTCCTCACATACGTTCCAGACTTGAAACTGGTCACAGTCGCTCAACATTGTGACTTTTACTACTACTATTTATCTACAACTAGTCAAACAATATAATAATCTTATCATTTAAAAAATAAATAACCTAAACATAAGAATCACAGATAAACAGTCACAGAATAAAAACAGGCTCAATTTTCAATAAATACTCAAATTTTCCCACAAACTATATAATTTTTAAAACATAAATGGACTACAGGATAATATCAATATAAATCAACAGACACCAGTGAAATTTTTAAACATTATCTGCAAAAGTTTAGAAGATGTTAATCTAGGTCTCCCCTCTCAGTGAGCACTTGGCCTGTCTTTGTGGAGATTCGTTCGCGAGTGATGGAAGTGACCTGTGTATGTATGTATGACACACAGACTGTGTATGTAGGACACACAGCTTTTTTTAACCATTTTATTGAGGTATGGATATCTATTTTTATTTAATTGCCACCAGCCAAGGGATTATGAACCTATCTAAAGTTTCTCTCTGAGATATATGGAACAAGTGTGGTTTAGCGAAATTGCGAATATTTTTTTGGGTTTAAATGAAAGAATATACGTAAAAAATGAAGTACCACTAAGTTCTAGGGCTCGGCCGCGATTATTTTATTAAGAAAATTGATTTGAAAAAGTTCCCATACAAAAATGCGGTTTTTCAAAGTGTAAGTTAAAAGTTTCCAACTTAATTGCCATTCTTAGTGACGTTAAACACAGAATTAGCACATACAAAGTGGAATTGATATAAAAAAAAACAAACCCAAAAAATAAAAATAATAAAATTCGCAAAAAAAATCGCGTAAAGGTTATAAAATATATATTTGACAAGCAACTGACAGGCGTTTCTCCACAGAAAATGCATATTTCAAATCAATGTTTTGGAATAAAATTATCAAGTCAGAGGTGTAATTTTTTAAGTACATCGTTTTTATGTATATTCTTTCATTCAAAACAAAAAAAAGGGTGAAATTCGCATTTTCGCTAAATCAGACTTATACTACAGAATCAATTATCCTGGCTGGTGGCAGATCCCAATTACCCATGGAACCACCACCGTGAGATAAAACCTGGAAACAATAATTACATTTTCCTCTTCCCCAGGTAAACTCGTATAATGGATATTTCCCTTCTTTACGAACATAATACTATTATTTGTAGAAACACGTAATTAAACAAAAAAAAACTAACCACTTTGACGTATTCAAATAATCAAATCGAACGGTGAATGTCATTAAAATTCCAAAAATATATGTAACTGACAAAAATGTATGGTTTTTCTATGGTACAAACAATCTACGAACAAAGCAAAGGCAGGCAACTGACTTTAGTATATTATCTATGCAACTGACTGATTTAGATTTGTAACGTATTGTTTATTTAAATCTTCTAAGACCGATACATTTTGACAGCTCGATCCAATTTATCTTTTATCTTAGAGATATGACTCAACATTGCAAACCGATTCAAATCGAATTAAATCGATATATGTATATACTGAGCTGAGTTGATGAGGCTGCCGTCACTGCGCTCGGTCCGTGCATTGCTCGCATGCATACTCGGCTTAAATTGAATTTATAGCTCGTATGTTCGAATCAAACCGAATGTACTCGGTTTCCGCGTATATTGTAATAGCTCGTTCGATCATACTTTATTGTTTTATTCTACGAATACATTCCTTACACGTAAGTTTGAATAAATTATTTTCACTAGTTTGTTCCAGTTGTGTTTTTTTTTGTTAGAAACGTTTTATTTTAAATCTGTTGTTTATTTAATTTATATATTTTAAATTACAAAGCCGGTCTTATAACGAAGTCTATAGTCAGAAAGGTTTTTGTAAAGTCAATAATAGATGGAAAAATTGTGTGCGGAAAATATTCTTTGTCTTATAAATATTCCGGGAATACGAGCACGATGATACCACACATTAGAAAGAAGCATCTGGATTACTTGACTGCTTATTTATATGAATGACGAGGTTCAGGTGAATTGCCTAACTTAGCGGAGGTTGATAATTTTACAGATTCTTTATTGTTTTGATAATTTAACCGCCTTTATTTGTCAACCACCCGATTAAATTGTTTAAAAATGAACGCGTTCTTAAAAAATCGAAATCAATTTACGATACTATCCCATGATCGTTGTTTGTTAAATCTACTTGATCAACACGGTTTACACGAATTTTTAAATCGACTAACTCGGTTTGATAAATTTACGGTCTATCTCTTTTTATATCTTATGACATTCGTTCTCTTCTTTGAGAACATTTGCCCATCTTTGCCAATGTCAAGTGTGGAAAAAAGGTTATGCAACATATTTCGGATATCTATCATTGTTGCTTGTTAACAAAAAATAAAACGTATAGAAAAACAAAAATTAAGTAAGAGATTCACTACAGTTAAATAAAATGAAAAAAAAAATAAAATGCTATGTACAGACGAGTACAAAATAAGCATATACAAATATACAAACAAGCTTAAAAACAAAAAAAAACACGAATACAAATGTAAAAGATTCTATATTTTGATGTCGTTCTTTTTTATGTACTAAATTATTAATTCTAGAATGGGTTTCTTGCCAATAGATAAAAATGATCTTATGTTAATTGCTAACTGAATTTTATGTTTTAATAATTTGTAGTTTACAAATTATTTGTAAACTACAAATTATTAAAACATAAAATATTAATTGTAGTTTTAATTGTAGTTTCCCTCTTGATTCATATAAATAAGCAGTCAAGTAATCCAGATGCTTCTTTCTAATGTGTGGTATCATCGTGCTCGTATTCCCGGAATATTTATAAGACAAAGAATATTTTCCGCACACAATTTTTCCATCTATTATTGACTTTACAAAAACCTTTCTGACTATAGACTTCGTTCTAAGACCGGCTTTGTAATTTAAAATATGTAAATGAAATAAACAACAGATTTAAAATGAAACGTTTCTACCAAAAAAAAACACAACTGGAACAAACTAGTGAAAATAATTGATTCAAACTTACGTGTGAGGAATGTATTCGTAGAATAAAACGATAAAGTATAATCGAACGAGCTATTACAATATACGCGGGAACCGAGTACATTCGGTTTGATTCGAACATACGAGCGATAAATTCGATTTAAGCCGAGTATGCATGCAAGCAATGCACGGACTGAGCGCAGTGACGGCAGCCTCATCAACTCAGTTCATCATATACATAAATCGATTTAATTCGATTTGAATCGGTTTGCAATGTTGAGTATATCTCTAAGATGAAAGATAATCACAGAGATAAATTGGATCGACCTGTCAAAATGTATCGGTCTTAGAAGATTTAAATAAACAATACGTTACAAATTTAAATCAGTCAGTTGCCTGCCTTTGCTTTGTTCATAGATTGTTTGTACCATAGAAAAACGATACATTTTTGTCAGTTACATATATTTTTGGAATTTTTATGACATTCACCGTTCGATTTTATTATACGAATACGTCAAAGTGGTTAGTTTTTTTTTGTTTAATTACGTTTTTCTACAAAGAATAGTATTATGTCGTCTCGCAAACGAAGGGAAATGTGGAACCATTATACGATTTTCCCTGGGGTAGAGGAAAATATAATTATTGTTTCCAGGTTTTATCTCACGGTGGTGGTTCCATGGGTAATTGGGTCAAACATATATTTTATAACCTCTACGCGATCTTTTTTGCGAATTTTAATATTTTTATTTTTTGGGTTCGTTTTTTTTATATCAATTCCACTTTGTATGTGCTAGTTCTGTGTTTAATGTCACTAAGAATGACAATTAAGTCGGAAACTTTTAACTTACACTTTGAAAAACCGCATTTTTGTATGGGAACTTTTTTCAAATTAATTGTCAGCTATTTTACTTTTATGAGACAGGACTGTTCGTCACCTCGTTTAATTTAAGTTCTAAATGTTCCAGCTGACGGTCTAACGGGAAAATGTTACAGAATATAGAATTCCAGAAATTAAGTTTAGATTAAAATAATACAAGTCGATGACCAATATAAATATTTTTCATCGAATATTATGGCCATTGTCTTTGATGGCCAAGTTCATCACCAAAGTATATCCCTCCTTGCCTCCATCCACTATGTAATCATGGTATACTCCTCTCTGCCAATATCCAAATACCGATTCCTTATGATCAAATATTTCGAACGCTATACATTTGGACATGTAACGGACAAATGTTAGGGCCTTAGGCCGGGCCTAACTAGGCTGTGGTTGGGCGGGCGGACTCGGTGCCGCCCGTTGTGCCAAGCAAGAGTCTGGGTTTTTGCCGCCTCTTCGTTGGCTGACGACTTGAAGTGGCGGATTTTTCCCAGACTGGGTTAAATCATAAGACCTGAAGGTCAAATACCCGTTAAGTGCTGTACACGGGCATTTTTAATTTTTTTAAATTTTTTTTAATTTTTTTTTTTGAAACGAATAATATTGACTCCTGTTACGAACAATTTGTAAAGATTATAGATCTGTTCGCTGAGGGTTTTTACTACTGAAGAGAAATACTCATAGTTACACCCTCCGATCCTTACCTCCTTGGTGGGGCGAAACTATTCTGGTTGTAGAAGGTTATAAAAAATTTAAGAAATAGTAAATCCAATATATGGGCAATTAACCTCCTCTTGTTTTGACTAAACGAATTCCTCTTAAAAAATAACGAAAACTGAAAGACATTTTATGTTTAATTCTTTCTTTACACTACTTCTTCTGTTGATTGGACTAATCTAAATTATTTTCGGTCTGTTTTTCAGTCTGATCTGTCCAAACATAACCACAGAAATTGCATAGATCAAATTTGAAATAAACTTGCTCGTTCATCCGTCCCCAATCGAGACTGTCCATCAGATATAAATATACAAACGTCGACCACTTTCTGTAAAAAGATTTCGCTGTTAATGAATTGGACTTCACTTTATAACATCTGAAAGACTCTTCAACTGGTTGGTACTGATATTCAATAGTGCAAATCATTCTACCGTCTAATTGTTGTTATCTTCTGTTTTTCATTAGTACTATGTTCAACTCAGGCTATATTCTAAAGTCATGAAATTTTCAAATAATAGTTCTTATTCTCAAACCACACAAATATCACATTGTAGATATATATTATGTCTTATTAGCTCCATCTCTTGTTCAGCGAAGATCTCTGAAAAGATCGTTTGGAGTGTTTGTAGAACACCATTCCATTTTCCCAAGCAGCAAGAAAAGCTAAAATTAGAACAGCTAAAATTGTAAAGAAAACTCCTTAACGTCCTAATCATCGACAACCGTCTTATGTTCTCCCAACCACATTGCCTTTTTAGGCTTTTCTTGGGCTACGATAATGTAAACCTTCTAATCTTTGGAACCTTCTAATTCTAATAATGGGAAAAATCCTTTATGATCTGGGGGTTCCGATCGAGACTACAAATGTCCTGCTCGTTCTGAGATTATACATTTTCTTTTCGAAACGTATAATTCTCTTAGAACATCCCGGCCCTTTTGTCAATATAAACATATGGAACCAAACATGCCTTAACAAAAATGCCTTAAACTCTGCTCTTGTTAACTTACACAAATAGTTATGCTTTCACGGTATAGAATGACTCCAACGGTAAATATATATATATATATATATATATATATATATATATATATATATATATGTTTTTGTTATCTGTAAATAAATTTTTTATGTTTTACATTTTCCTTTGGTTCATTCCATTTCTATTTACTTCTCATGTAATTTTCATTTTGTTTTATAGTTGATATGTTTGTAATGCAAACAAACAACGATGACAGATTTCCAGGAAATTATCTAGACATTGTTGTATAGCCTTCACAGATCATATGCTAAATAGTCTCTCTTCATGACTTGACATTGGCGAAAGTTCTCTGTCTTGAAGATAATGTATGCCATAAACTAAACAGAAAAAAGTCCATCCATGTCATTAGTAGGATCGTTGAGACAGCAGTTTAGTTACCAGCAGAAATATTGGATTTTTTATACAGTTGCATTCCACCCAATTATTAAATCGTTGGTGATGTATTAAAAAAATACGGCCGACCGCATCCACCCACTTTCTTATTTCCCAAAACACCAGTCTTCCGGCATGATCTCAAGAACGGCTCGTGGTGGACGTACGTAGGGAAAAACAACGAGCGGTTGACTTATCTGAGCATTGGCGTTGAAAGTGATAAAGACTGATAAATAACCTTTTTCATTGCCTAATTTAAACTGGTTCATTCGATATCCCTTTGTGTCCAAAACTTTTGCAGTTTTAGGGCACATTAAGAATTGAGAAGAATTTTCGGTTCCATTAAAAATTCGTTCTAGGCAGTTCCTTAACACTTTCTCTCAGGAAGGTTTTCAATTCATTGAACCAGGTTCTTGTTAATAGTTTTGTTATTCGTTTTCTGACTTTAATTAATCCTTCGCATGTGCAATAAGATAGGTCGGGATAGCGCTTTATAAATTCCAGTACCAAGTTTGTCGATCTTAAAAGAAGTTCATCCTTGAAAGGATTCTTCGTCCCATGGTCTTTGACAATGTTTTGAAGAGTGTCCAGAGGCACCTGCTTCTTGCTCGGGAATCTTAAAAGCCACTCTAACCCGTTTTTCACCTATTACTCCTAATACAGGATCTGGTCATCTAGTCTCTATAACATCATGTGTTTTCTAATCTAATTTATGCTGTATAGCAATTCAAGGAATCCCTTATGCCCGACAGGTCTCTCTTACTACTTTTCCTTTCTCTCGAATACCATGCAAAGCTTTTTTAGGTCTTCTTCGGAATATTGGACCATCTCTTTTTGCCTCTTAGTTATTTCCAAATTTTTCGAGGGCGCCATGTAAAGAAAAATAAATTTAAAATTAATTACAATCGGTTAAATATCAAGATATAATTTTCAATATATACTTCTATATGATCCATTCATCGGTAAATCCCTTCTGTCGTGTTTTTACAATACTTTAATGATTTTATTTTATATCCTGCTGATAAGTCAATAACGGTTGCAGAAAATGCTCTAATCTCTGCTTTGTTAACCTGAACAAATAGGTTCTCTTGAAGGAGAATTATGTATTCCACCTTTACCAATTCCTTATATTTCTTTGTCAGGTATATTCCTAGACTTCAAATTATCTTGGAACATTCACATTGAATATGTCTTTTCCCTATGCCAGGCTAATATGAATATTCTCTACGAAGTTTCTGGAGGGTGGTGGGGCTCACACCCTACCACATTAAAGTATATATCTATTCTATTAACGTTAGACCACTTTCGTCTGTTGCCAACAAACCCACTCTACAATTAATATATGAGAAAGAACGACGTCAAAATAAAGGATCTCTTAAACTCGTATTCCTGTTTATTTCAGTTTTTATGTATGTATATGATTATTTTGTACTCCTTTATATATGGTAATTTCTTTTGTTCCTTTCGTTTATTTAATTGTTGTATAGTTTATTTTTTTCAACAATGACAGATACCCAAGATATGATTTAGTCAGTGTTGCATAGCCACCCTTCACTTGATGTTGGCAGAAGTTCTCCATGAAGAGAATGAATGCCACATAATAAAAGATAAAGATAAATAATAAATAATACGCCTAATGATATCTATTCGTTTATTTGTAAAATCGATTATTACACTTAATAATCGTAATCGATTAATAATCGGTGAAAAAATATTATTGTAATATCAGTAATCTTTTAATAAGTAATTAAGACAAAATATAATAATTACCCTATGTAATTATAGCTTGTCCCGAAAAGAAAAAGGATAAAAAAACACAAAATGTTACTCGTTTTCAGATTTATTAATTAGGCTAACACAATCTTGTGCTTTCTCATTAAAATACATATTATATACAATCAAAGAATGAGAAAAATATTGAGTTTTATCAAATAATCAAATAATCAGTCAACAAATATGCCACACTTTTTTTATTTACAATATTTAATTTTCTAGTAATCTCCAGTTTGCATTTAAAAATATAATATAATCAAGGTACTTTTGGAATAGCCGGTTCCTTTGCAAAATAGTCATCTGGCCAGTTTTTGAAAATATTTTCTCTGAGGGAACTAAAGTAGCTAGAATAGATGAATATTTACACGTGAAAACACATGAAAACTAATTAGTTTTCATGCTCTTTCAATAAATGAAAGGATTGATTTTTCTTTCAAGCTGAGGAAGGTCTAAATACTGTCGTAGAGATATTATATTCTCTGTTGTACACGTAGATGTTGCAATATAATGAGATTCCTTTTCCTCGAAGTGATCCCAAATTAATAACTGTTTCGTAGTTTTTTGTTCTTCAGGTGCCCCTTTTTCCTTAAATTGACTCGTCACTATAGCGCAGCGTCTAATACATGTCAGTTCTTCTAAATATCCTTGCTGGGCATTTGTAACGTTGCAATCTACGCGAAACCCAAGCTTTTTAAAATGTGGATCCAAAAGATAAGCTCTTGCCACATGTTTGTTGCTTTCCATTGCACCAAGACGTAGTTGAAGAACATTCATTAAACTTTCTTTAATTTGACTTTCAGTCGATTTTCCGTATTGGTCATATTTAAATTATTTTGCGGACCTCTTGATCGAGTCTATGGTGGGATATATGGGGAAAATTGGTGCGTTATCAATTTTACTTAAAGCAACCATAAGTGATTCCGCTTTATTTTTGCTGGTAGATGATCCGTTTTCTTGATGGAACGTATTTTACATAAATATTTACAAAGATTTGTAGAATTTCCACACAGTTTCATATTTTTATCACACAGTTTACATATTGCTATCTGGCCTGTTTTATTAAAATGCGTCTACCTATAAGAAAAAGAATAATTTTCTCAACCTTTCTTTTTACAACATGCAAAATAATTTCACATAAATAAAATCCAATATGTATTTAACATCCTATTTGCACGAGAACCTTGACAATTCTCATAAACGTATATTTCGGGAAATCCCTCTTTATTGGAATGGAAGAGTTACTATAGTCTATACCACGACTAATTAAATAAAAAATGGTAGGAAAATTAAATTTACATATTTTTTTTTATATCGACTACTACAATGATAATGAATTATAACCGATTATGTCCAATATCTGGTAATCGATTAGAGCATCACTAAAACAAATAGTCTGTTATGTGGCATCTGTCAAACAATACGATTTGTGAAACGATATTCATTGAAAATTATATATCGAAGATAAGTTTCGTTTCACCAGATGCGCTTTAGTGATGCTTAAATGTATATTCAGCTATATTATATTCCTTTAAGAATTTTGTATAAAATTAAGAGTTTTACGTTATCGGCATTTTAGCTTCGTTATTTTATAGTATAAGTTAACCTCTTCAGAGAAAATTAAAATGGAAACAAAGTGACAGATGATATAAAGCTTATTAATAATAGAATTTATTTCAATTTCTTACTTAACATTTATATTACTTGACAATTTCCACTTGGCGTTTTTATGAAAAATACCTGTTCTCACTGCAAAACAGTGTTTAGTAAACAAAACAGTGTTTATTAAAAAAGAAAGGACTATAAATTCTGGTAAGTTGTATTTCATGTCATTTGTAAATATATAATAATTACACCTTTATTACATCTGATAAGATAGTAAAGGACACTAAAAATATAAACTTAAACGAACTGTCTAAATTCGTTTTTATTAGAAGTAGTTGGTTGAAGTTAGTATTTACGGCGACAATAAAAGCATTCAAGCTAATATTGCTAAATTTCCCTTAATGTTTTTAATATATTTAAGGATTAAATATTTTTAATTTAAGTCTGCTTTGGCAGCAATGTGAATTTTCCTTTGTTTCCGGTTTAAATTAAAGAAAATACATAAAAAATAGTTGTTTAAAAAATTACGAATCGGACTCAATTATTTCAGTTTAAAAAATTGATTTGAAATAGGCTTTTTCTATGAAGAAATGCCTCAATTGGTTGTCAGATTAACTTTTATAACCTCACTTTTTTGCGATCCTCTGCGCATTAAAATTTTTTTGGTTTGTTTTTTTTTATCAATTCCTGTTTGTATTTGCAAATTTAGTGTTTAAGATTACTAAGAATGGAAATTAAGTCCAAATCAGATTTGTTCCAAATTTAAGTAACTTTACTTTTTTTTAAGTTACAAGTGATTTTGGAACAAGTTCTGTTTGGCGAAAATGTGAACTTTTTATCTTTTTTTTGTTTTAAATAAAAGAATATAGGTAAAAAATTAAGTGTTTACCAAAAGCAGGGCTCGGTCGCGTTTATTTTGTTAAAAAAATTATTCGAAAAAGTTCCCAAATAAAAGTACACTTTGTAAAGGAAGTATAAGTTATAGGTTGTTTTTATCTTAATTGCCGTTCTTAGTAATACTAAACACTAAATTTGCAAGTATAAACAGGAATTAATGTAAAAAAAACAAACCTAAAAAATCTAAATATTGAAATGTGCAAAGCGGATCGGGTAAAGAGAGCTTATAAAATTTATGTTTGATAGGCAATCCTTTATAGAAAGAGCATATTTAAAATCAATTTTTTGTAATAAGATAATTTAGTCCGAGACCTATAGTCCATTCAAATTGAAGATGGAATGTTTGTAAACAATCACTTTTGACAGTTCAGGTATTGCAAACCTTTTTCTTACATTCACGTTAGTAATTTAACGTGGATTTATTTGTGATTAAAAAATATTTTTTATTAGTGTACACATTTACACTGTATACATACGTAACTTATATTATATAGGTTATATTTTATATTTAAGAGAAATTCAGATAAGTAAGATGCGTTTCGAATAATTTATAAATATTATTGTTACATAAAAAATATATAATAATACCAACAAAATTCCTCTCATACTTAATCCAGGCTTGAGACTGGCAGTCTTAAAGGCTGGCGTATTTAAAAAATTGTTGGTAGCCAAATCTCTACTAGTAATTCACCCTTGGCAAACCTTCATCAACTATCTGTCTATCTAATAAATAATATTGTATCATACTAACAAATAATACTTTATTTTCTAAGTATATTAGTAATAGTAGTTTAACGAAATGTTAGTTAGAACACAGAAAATGAAATTATTACAAAATAAACCAAGTATTACTTAATTTTAAAGAAATGACTAAAACAACTTTTAAAAACATAAAATACACTGATGTGTAAAAATAAACCAAATACGTTAACATTCTAAAGAAAAAAATACAACAATTACATCACAAAGAACTCAAAATATATATTATAAATACACAAAGTACACTAATATTTCACATTACTATATAGAAATACACTAATATTTCATAGAAAAATTACACTATAGTGTTACAATCAAATCATAATGAACTTAATACACAAAATACATATTTATATTTAAAAAAAACCATACTTTATTATTTCACAGAAAACAATTAACCACAGTGCACATGAATCACATCACAATGAACTTAAAACGTGAAATCACTAAAATATTTAATATAAATACACTACATACATCATAACAATTACAGATTATCACAGAAATTTCAGATTCTGCGCTTTTTATATTGCGTTTATGGCAATTTCTTTAAAATATTGTAGAACGTCGTCCTTTTGAAA
Source organism: Druceiella hillmani (assembly GCA_039881145.1). Taxonomy (NCBI): domain Eukaryota; kingdom Metazoa; phylum Arthropoda; class Insecta; order Lepidoptera; family Hepialidae; genus Druceiella; species Druceiella hillmani. The sequence continues at coordinate 36,747,429 of JAYKKI010000019.1, forward strand.
TTAGTTAAGGCCTCATCGTTGTTCACCTCCATAAGAGCCTAGTCGATCGTAGGTAGTTCATTTTTAAAATAAAAAGTATGGACTTTACGTCTAATCGCGCTCAGCTCTAGATCTAGATTTTGTCAATCTTGGCGGGTGCGGCAAAGGCGAGCGGATGCGTTCTATATTCCCGAACTGTATTGTACACTGTGCTTAGACCAACACCGGTAATTTCAGCCATTTGCTTTGCTACGTATTTTTTGTAAATGTGTTTTTCCTTGGGCGTAATCTTTTCTACGTATTTATATACGTTTATTAAAGTGGTTTTTTCTTTCGAGTTTAAAGCATTCTTCTTAGAGCGTTTCTTCATGGGCGATGAAAATGTTAGAATCCCGCCACTAGTACCTGGTACATTTTATTTACACAATAAAAATACACTTTAACAATAACACATATTACTATATAACAAACCGAACTTAACGCTATGAAACAAACAATAATATAATAAACTTAATGTAATACAAAGTAATGAAAACAATTTACAAAACACCAAAAAATCAGCGAGCAATAATTGCAAACGTCAAAGTCGTTCAAAATTCCAATAGGAAAATACGTTCGCTAGTGCGGACTGGAACACCGATGCTTCGCTGTCATGTTGTTCTCTTTGCTAGCGGTGCGCGCCAAAAGTTGGCATACATGCGAATACACAGTTAACAAAAAAATATAATTGATCTCCTGAATCTATAAGCAATTTGACATAAGAATTGTGATAATATAAATAATGAGTATTGCAAATAATTATACTAGTTGTGCGCTCGGATTAATTCAAATTTATTTAGTTCTATGTACATTTCTATATGGCTGCTTTAAAACCATTATGAAGTTTCGTGTTTGTGGAGCAGATAAGACTGACGGATGATTATACGGATCCGCATTGGTTGTCCTCAAAGCAAAAATTAATAATTTAGTTTTACTAAACATACATATAATAAAAGTTAATGACATAATGTGCAGTAAACATTGTCATAACGCTTTGACTTGTAGTGCAATCCTATATATTATATTTTCTTTTGGCTGTACCGTTCCGACGTAGTTTTTATCGATAATAAAAAAATTTGAACATAACATATATCTGTCTCGCTCGAACAGTGCATGCAGATCGTATTGTGTTACTAGTGCATATGTATTCAAATTGCACGTAATCAATTACAGCCATCCGCTAACAATTGGGCGAAAAAATAAAATCAATTATTTGTTTTTCACAAATTGTCCCGCAAAATTCCTAAGGAAAAAAAAGGTATTTTTAATTGATATGTAGCAGGTATCTTTATCTGATAAACTGAGGATTTTATGAAATTCCAACGAAAGTACGGTTTTAAAATAGTATAATTCAATTTTAAATAGTAAATAGGGTAATTCACATGAAATGGTCAATTGAAAAATTTCACTGTTTGTACTCTAGATGTCGTAGCTAAATCTAGTGAGCGGCTGCTACCCGAACATGTACTTTGCCGTATACGTTGTGGTATTGAAAACAATTAAAAAGCATTTTTATCTTCAAAATTTAAATTTACTTCAGATTTTTTAGTATATTGATATTTGATGTTGTAGTGTTAATATTTATAAAATTTATTATGCTTTTACTATTTTGCTTATTATGCTTTTACTTTTTTTCGTTCAATATAATAACCCATTGATAACATAACCTCAAATCGAATCACAAATTCATAAATGACGCTAAATTTAGATTCCAGATTATACTTTCCAGATTATGCTTACATGATAATAATAAAAATGACAGAGTTGTTGTAGAGATTTCAATGATACTTGAGGATCCTACGTCTGAACGGGTCCAAGAAGAACTTCCGCCAACAGTGCCTTTAACATAAAGATCTAATGAGGATGCTCACAAAAGGATACGCCTTCAAAGTACCTGACTGATATGTACCCAGTTGTAGAACTGCTTAATAGCGCCCGGAAACATGTGCAAGCAAGTAGCAAAGGTACTCCCATCCCAAGATTACATTAGAGAAAAAAAAGAGAAAGCAAAAATAAAAAAATTATGAAGACAAATCTTAATATTGAAAAGCAAAAAATTAAATTATATTCAAGTTCTGAGGAAGAAACGATAGAATTAGCCGGTGAAAATTGCGGTCCCGAAAATAATATATTTGAAACGTGGAAAACGGCGAAAATTACTACGAAACTGAAAAAATAAAAGATTAGCTATACTATGAATTGTTTGTAAACTTTACTATGAAATTTGTAAATTATGGCCGCATATAAATTGCACTCCATTCAACAATTATTGTAATTCTTGTGGCAAAAAAATTAAGAAACAAGAAACGGAAAAGAAAAACTTGTACGAGAAAAAAGCAAAAAGTAACGGAAAAGGCAAAGGGAGAGGAAAAATGAGTCGGAAATTAAATGGCCATCTTATCCTTAAATGGGCGGCCAATTTCTAACAGATTTTAACATTAAAGCTTTTAAAAAAAACATTATCCTAAATTGCATATATAATTTGTAGACTACATTGAAAAATAGTTTAGTACCAACATTTATTTGAAAAGAAAATAACATGTCACAATGTTTGTTTAATTATCTATACGCCAAATATACCATAACTATATCTGCATATAAGGTAATCAATTCTAGAAATATAGCAGCGTAAGCTGACATATTGTAGCTATCTCACTCTAACGCCTTATAAAATTAGTGAATAGCATATATGGTCTAGATTTTTTTAACGTCCAGATTTTGATTATTTTCACAAATTGTTTGAAACGCCTGACTATTTCGCAAAAAAAGTGGAGGGTTGCCAATTTTTCTGTGTAAAATTTTAGAATTCGTATCAATAAAATAATGGTATAATACTTGTATTTATAACATTTTTTATAGTGAGACTTTCTGAAGTTAATGTTTTAATTATGTATATATTTTAATAATACTCCGGGAATAATGCAATGAATTTTATAAATAGTTGTCAGCTGATCGAATATTATATTTGTGCCAACCATATTTTAACTGTCAAATTCGATTGTTTACAAACATTCCATCTTCAATTTGAATGGACTATAATTTAAATGTGTCGTTTTTTACATATGTTCTTTCATTTAAATAAAAAATGCCACGAAATTTGCATTTTTGGGTAAACAAATTTATACCAATGAACAATATTTTTGTAATATTATTCGCCAAGTTATCCATTAATTTTTTAAATAAATATTGTAACTTTGAAGTAGATAGAATATTATAAAAAAGTATGTTTCCCAGCTATGCTCGGAGTGTCTGAAGGATACAATCCTAAATGAAAAAGTCTGACCGGGAACAATGTACTCAACATAGTGCTTAACATAAGCAAACTGAAGTGCATATTTGATCATATTTGCCGAAGAACTAACAACAAGTTGGGTAGGTGAGTTCTCGAATGAAGACAATGAACCTCGAAGCTCAATGTGGGACGCCCCCCAGTCATATGGACTAATCACCTAAAAAGTTGGCGGGAAGTGGTTGGATGTGAAAGGCGAAGAATTGTGTGTTGTGAAGGTTGGGCACCTTAGGAAAGACCTATGTTCAGCAGTGGGTAGATACAGTTGATGATGATGACTAAGTTTATAGAAATATCTATTATATATTATATTTTTTATTTTTAGATGTAAGTTGAGTATAGTCGCAGGTTTTTTAACCCGACACAACGTTGGTGTTACATGAAAACTATCAGACAAATTTTAGTAGCATATTCTTTGTGTTTCATATGCGCCATTGTCACTTACAGCCGGCATTATGATGTAAGCTTATTTTCCTGTTTCTAATTTTTTAATAAAACAAGCAGTAGGCTTTTTCTGAGACCTTCCAGCAAAGATTCTTGGTTAAAGGTGCAGACAAGAAAAAAAAAAGATTTAAAAGATGTCACTTATTTTTAAGGTTTAAAAGATGTCACTTATTTTTGAGAATTAAAGAATAATTCAATTCATTATAGATATTTGTCTTTATTGAACGAAATCTACTCTTACCACAAAATTATTACACTCCTAGAATTGTAAATATTTGGCCCATTGCTATACGACAGGACACATTTTTTCTATTCATCAAATTGTTTTTAAATAGGTGTAATACAAATTTAAATGTTTGTTGTACATTCATTAGTTTTCAATAAGAAAATATAGAATCTATATATATATATATATATATATATATATATATATATATATATATATATATATATACATACATATATACATATATACATATATACATATATACATATATACATATATACATATATATATATATATATATATACATATGTACATATATACATATATACATATACACATATATATATATATATATATATATATATATATATGTGTGTATGTGTATGTGTATATGTGTATATGTGTATATGTATATATGTATATGTGTGTATATGTCTATGTGTATATGTATATATGTATATATATGTATATATGTATATATGTATATATGTACATATATATATATATATATATATATATATATATATATATATATATGTATATATGTATATATATATGTGTATATGTGTATATGTATATATGTATATATGTATATATATGTATATATGTATATATGTATATATATAAATATATATATATATATATATATATATATATATATATATATATATATATGTATATATGTATATATATGTATATATGTATATATGTGTAAATATGTATATATGTATAGATATGTATATATGTATATATATGTATATATGTATTTATGTGTATATGTATATATGTATATATGTATATATATGTATATATATGTATATATGTATATATATGTATATATGTATATATGTGTATATGTATATATGTGTATATGTGTATATGTATATATGTATATATGTGTATATGTATATATGTATATATGTGTATATGTATATATGTGTATATGTGTATATGTATATATGTATATATGTGTATATGTATATATGTGTATATGTGTATATGTATATATGTATATATATATATATATATATATATATATATATATGTATATATGTATATATGTATATATGTATATATATATATATATATATATATATACATATATATATATATATGTTTTACGTAGGTCAATATAATACAGGGAAATAACAAACATATGTATACAAAGGTAGCAGTGAAAGTTCTTAGAACTGGCTATTTGTATTAATGGTAATGTAAAAACAAGTTCAAATTTCGAATATCTTACAGTCTCCAATTTGAAATTGCGGGCTTTTAAGGCGGGTGACCTAAATTAACTTGTTTTTTCATTTTCTTTAAATAATAAATTTCTTTCGTTTATTTATAAATTATTAAAAATATAAAATCCAGTTACCTATTAAGATTAGATCTTTTTAGTTGCCCATAAACTCATTATAGAATTAATTACATGATATATAAGAATAATTACGTCAAAATCTAGGACTTTGTAAATTCGTATGATGTGGGTATCTATTTTTAAGTTTTTTTTTATACATGTATGTGCTTGTTTTATAGCCCTCTATATATTGTAGTTATTTTATCCGTTAATATATAATTTAAATTGATATTTTTTTTTATGTTTATTTCACTTATGTAACCTTGTAATTATTCGGAGTTTTCAAACTCTCAATTTGAATAAAAGTCACTTGTTTCAGATGCAGCCATTTTTTAAAATATTCCTTTAACCTAGAAGGATTTGTATTATTGAGGGACAATATATGACAGTCATTACTGCGGTTCAAATTAGGAATAGCTACGATGATGGAAGCCAAAGCCACTGTAGAAGATGCGAGGCCTCTAAATATAAGAGCGACAGAAGCAGTGCCGTATGAGGTAAGTGTACTTTACCTTATTTTATATAATGGTAATGGCATTAACTTTATTTTATATAATAAATTTTATAGAACAGTACTTTATGTACATACATTAACTTAAATTTTTGTGATAGGCTTAGTTTTGTATACCTTATTTTATATCATAAATTTTACAGAACAGTATTCTATCGACGTATATTAACTTCAATTTTTGTATTAGGCTTAGGTTTTATATACCTTATTTTATATCATAAATTTTACACAACAGTACTCTATCCACATATAATAACTGAAATTTTTGTGATAGACTTTAGTTTTTTATATCGTTTCCTCTTATTTTAAAAAGTATTCTACCTAAAATTACGAAAAATATCAGTTTTTAGAAGCCTACTCAACGGTTTTACGAAAATGATAGCGAAGATTCTGGATGACTAAATTTTTAAAATATGTTCTATATTTTATGCCCTAGAAAGACATACTAGATAATATAATCATATTGTGAAAAATTTATATTTATAAATAGTTTAATCGAAACTAGCGGTCGCTCAGTTGTCGAAATTTGAGTTCATTCTTTAAATTTTTAAGTTTGAATGTTCCTCGTTTAAGTGATAACTCATTCAGTTAATCTGACATTTTAAAATTCTTTAGCGATTGATTACAGGCTATTATTTGTTTGACCTTGACAGTATGAACATAACCAATGAATCTTTTAACGTATTCGTAACATTAATTTAATGTATTTATAACACATATTATTTATATATTTTAACTTTCTGCATTCCTTCTCCATATAAGCTTTATTCGAAATCTCGCACTCCGCTGTGAGCACAATATGCCTAAAAAGGGTTACAAAATTTTCTCTTCCCATTTTAATTTATATACAAATTACATAAATTTTAGCTTTCTGCACTCCTCTATATAAACTTTATTCCAAATCTCGCACTCCGCTGTGAGCACAATATGCCTAAAAAGGGTTACAAAATTTTCTCTTCCCATTTTAATTTATATACAAATTACATAAATTTTAGCTTTCTGCACTCCTCCATATAAACTTTATTCCAAATCTCGCACTCCGCTGTGAGCACAATATGGCTAAAAAGGGTTACAAAATTTTCTCTTCACATTTTAATTTATAGACAAATTACATAAATTTTAGCTTTCTGCACTCCTCCATATAAACTTTATTCCAAATCTCGCACTCCGCTGTGAGCACAATATGGCTAAAAAGGGTTACAAAATTTTCTCTTCATATTTTAATTTATAGACAAATTACATAAATTTTAGCTTTCTGCACTCCTTCTCCATATAAACTTTAATTAAGCTAAATCTTACACTTTCCTGTGCGTGCAATATGCTTAAAAAGGATTTATTTCATAACTTTATAGATTTAACAATCGGAATACCTTAAAATCTGTGTACGATAGGTACCACACCATGCCACAAACGAGAACAAACATTATTGCAAACAAGTCGACAATTTGATTCAAAATGTCTGGCTGAATAACTCAAAAGCGTATTGCAAACCATATGGTAAATCCAAGGAACATGTTGGGGTCATTATTTAACAATCTGGATACCGTAAAATCTGTGTACGATACGAAGGAAGTAAACTCTTGTAGCATAAGTAAAGAACGAAACCCGAGGATCATTATTTTATATTTTTATTTCGAATGATTACGTGACAAATTAAATTTTTCCATTTTTGTTTTTTGTTTCCATATTTTTAAATAGTTTATTCTTGACGTAATTGTTTATTTGAAGTTTGAAAAAATTTTTATTGTTGGCATAAATGTTTATTTGATTATTTTAAAGTATTTATGACAAGTAGTACTGATTGGGTTTTCATTTAATGTCGAACGTTCAAATTCTCATATTATAATCGGGGTTTAATACAATTTATTTAAATTTGAAATATATTTGATATTTATCCACTATTTTTTATTTTTTACGTGAATTTATCTTTAAGTTTGCTATCAAAATGGGGGTAATTCAGAAAATTTTATGATAACAAAATTTGGAGTTAAATTTGACTCCGAGTCTATCATCTACATATAAAATTCAATTATATCACTCGATAGCGAATGGATCTAAGAGTTTGGTACGCAGAGTGGAGATACTAAGATATTATGTATGGGGGAGCATGTGTTCTGCCATTTTACGTTTGTTTTCATGCAATTTAAAATTTCCACAAAGGATAAATTTTGACTCTTTGAAGTTACGGTGTGCGTTTAAAGCCCTCTCATTAAAACTATAAAAAAGGTTATAAACAATTTATAAATGGGTGAAGATGTTTGGATTTTAAATTGAAAATAAAGATAAGTAGTTATAATGTAAGTCTACACTCATCTAAAAGCCCAGTAATCATATTCGGTTACAATGAGATTTTCAATAGCATTGGAGTCATATCCATGAAAACTCTTATGATCTAGGAAAATGGTGCCTGATAGGTAAGAAAGTTGTTGCATCCGAGCGAATCTATGCAGGACGAGTACATCTGTATCCCTGTGTCAAGAAAAAAATTTGTAGTTCTCGAAGAAAATATCACCCGTTAATTCAGTATTCATGTAAAATACACGGCCACATCTCACACCTTTATTTTTATTCTTTTAGTTAATTATAATTAACTAATTTTTTAGTTAATTTTTTTGTCTGCAGTTTTAATTTATCTCCAGTTCTATTAGTAAATTATGATTTATATTGACTATTCTATTAGTTAATTGTAGTTTATATTAATTTATTTAATGATATAAATCAGGGAGACGGAATAAATTTACCAATTGTGTTCTGATCATTTTTGTAAAAATGTATTTTTGACTTTAATTTTGATTGTTTAAAATTATAAATTGTGTAATATGCAAGCGTAGCGAAGAATGTAGCTATTATTCGTACTCGTGATTCTGGCATCAAACTGAGTAGAAAGTATTGAGGAATTATATCAAAATTCCTAGCTGTTTCTGAAAAAATTACTGTCAAAATAGCAACTTCAAAAAAAAAGACAACATTTTTGTCAGTTTAATACACAAAGTGCCTTATATAAATAATACATCTTCTTTATTCCAACTTGAATGCAGGTATAAATTCTGTAAAGGAAAAACCTGCCAAGAGTTAATTGTCAGGTGCAAGTGGGTGCAAGGGCACTTATAAACATTTAAGTGAAAATTGTATCTATTTATTACTATGTGAAGAGGAATGTTGTACCCCTTTTTAAGCATATTGCACAGACAGAGGAGTGTGAGATTTGGCATAATTAAAGTTTAAATTTTTTTTTTTTTTTTTTCTCTATTATAATCTGCAATCAGCATTTGCTTTTAGCGGATGTTTTGTGGGCGATAGGTCAGGTAGAGTGTTCCCTCCAATGAGAGCATCTACTCGTAATCAGGAGATTAGGACATCCTTTCTTTTGAGGCGCTTCTGATAACTACGAGTAAGTAGTTCAGTTGCGAGTTTGTTTGGGTGGCATTCCAGCCTCTCTCTGTATCTTTCTGTTATTTGTGTAAATTCCGATTTCACAGTGTTCATACCCAACTGTTCATGTATTTCCATGTTAGTGATGTACCATGGGACATTCGAGATTGAGCGCAGTATCATATTTTGCATTCATTGGAGTATGGCAATGTTTGAGTTACTGGCACTTCCCCATAACTGAACGCCATGTAGCCAAACTGGTTTTAAGATGGCTTTGTAGATGAGTAGCTTGTTGTTTAGAGATAGTTTATTATGCCTCCCTAGGAGCCATAAAAGGTTGTTGTATCTTATCTTAAGCTCATCTCTCTTTGTTTTTATGTGTTGGCGCCAGGTTAAACGTCGGTCAATGTGTAGACCAAGGTATTTTACACTGTCTCGTTGGGGAAGTGTGTTGTTCTCCAGTTTCACAGCTGGACAGTTGCCCTTCCGCAAAGTGAAGGTGACATGGACGGACTTAGCAGCGCTTGCCTTGATGCGCCATTTGTGGAGCCAATTTGTTATTTTGTCAAGGCCAGTTTGCAACATTTCTGAGGCTTCATTCGCATTCTTACTGCTTGCCAGAATCGCCGTGTCATCAGCAAATGTCACAGTTATTGTGCCCTCTGTGCTCGGTAGGTCACACGTATACAAGGTATACAATAAAGGTCTCAAGACTGATCCTTGGGGAACGCCCGCTTTGACTTCATAGAACTCGGAAGTGGCTTCAGCCTCTTTCACTTGGTACCAGCGTTCTGTCAGGTAGGAGTGTAGTAGTGGATAGAGGCTGTGTGACAAGTATCTTTTTATTTTAAATAGTAATCCCTTATGCCACACATTAAAGTTTAAATGGAGAAAGAGTGCATAAAGCTAAAATTTAGATATAATAAGTCTATAAATTAATATGTGAAGCGAACATTTTGTAATATGTGAAGTGAAAACTTTGTACCCCTTTTTAGGCATATTGCACGTATGGAGGAGCATGGAAAATTTATATATTTGTCTATAAATTAATATGTGAAAAGAAAATTTTGTACCCTTTTAGGCATATTGCGCTCACAGCGGAGTGCGAGATTTGGAATAAAGTTTATATGGAGAAGGAGTGCAGAAAGTTAAAATTTATATATGTGTTATAAATACATTAAATTAATGTTACGAATACATTAAAAGATTCATTGTTTACGTTCATACTGTCAAGATCAAACAGATAATAGCCTGTAGTCAAATATACACACAGAGTAGACAGAGTAGAAAGAATTTTAAAATGTCAGATTAACTGAACGAGTTTCACATAAACGAGTAATGTTCAATCTTAAAAATTTAATGAATTACAGTCGAATTTCGACAGTCGAGTGACCATTAGTTTCAATTAAACTGTTTACAAATATAAATTTTTCACAATATGCATATTGTTGATGTATTAAAATAAAGATAACAAATAACGCCATCTGCTGACAGCTATGTATATCCAGATGACAAGTGGTGCCATCTATTGACAACTATATATTAACTTATTCATTAGCTTATGGGCCCAGAACCTTTCATATATTACCTAGTATATCTTTCACGGGCATAAAAATATAGAGCATATCTGAAAAATTAGACATCCAGAATCTTCGCTATAATTTTCTTGAAACCTTTGTGTAGATTTGTAAAAACTGATATTTTCCGTAATTTTAGGTTGAATAGCTTCCAAAATAAGAGGAAACATATTTTTTTTGTATATTTTTCGATATATTTCTGGAGACATAATATATAAAGTTATGAAAAATGTTTTTGGGACCCTTATAACTAACAAATGATTTACCATAGTGTGGTATATATGGAATTAAAAAAAATTTCACCTGTTTTATTTATTCCCCCCCAAAAAAAATTCTAAATTCATTTTTGATGTTTAGCCGTTGAGATGTGTGCAGGTTAATATGTTTCATTATTATGCCGAATTTCAAGTTTCTACATCTAGCAGTTGCTGAGAAAAATGACTGTGATGGACGTCCGGACAGATACATGTTGATTTTATAATGATATTGAACCATAAAAAAGTGTGCAGTTAAATTTTGTTGAGAAATATTCAAAGAAAATATAGCATTAGATAAATAATTTCCTATGAAGGTGAATTTTGTTGTTCAGATCGAAGTAAGCTACATCAAGGAGGAGCCTGAAATAGAACAACTTGTGAGCAGCGATACCGGACAGTCGGTGAAGAAGGAAGAGATTGATGAGGATGATTGGCAGGGTGAGTTACTTCGTTGCTTTCTACTGTAAGTGAGAAAGTGTAATTTTTATTTCACAATATCCAATTACAAATCAAATAGGAATTTCAAACTAATTATAGTTGGATTATTAATTGGTCAATTTAATTGGCATTTTAATATGTGACTACAATGCACACTAATTATAGTTGGATTACCTGATCTTAATTGGATCAAATAATTATTTGAGATATTTGAAATATGAGGATGTGTCTATATAGTTAAACTACAAACTCGCAGGTCATACTATTTGACGTCAATTTAATTGGCATTTTAATAATATGTGACTACAATGCACACTAATTATAGTTGGATTAGTTGATTGTAATTGAATTAAATACTTATTTGAAGTATTTGAAATATGAGGATGTCTCTATATAGTTAACCTACAAACTCGCAGGTCATACTATTTGACGTCAATTTAATTGGCATTTTAATAATATGTGACTACAATGAACACTGATTATAGTTGGATTAGCTGATTGTAATTGGATTAAATAATTATTTGAGGTATTTGAAATATGAGGATGTCTCTATATAATTAACCTACAAACTCGCAGGTCATGCTGTATGACATCAATTTAATTGGCATTTTAATATGTGACTACAATGCACACTAATTATAGTTGGATTACCTGATCTTAATTGGATCAAATAATTATTTGAGATATTTGAAATATGAGGATGTGTCTATATAGTTAAACTACAAACTCGCAGGTCATACTATTTGACGTCAATTTAATTGGCATTTTAATAATATGTGACTACAATGCACACTAATTATAGTTGGATTAGTTGATTGTAATTGAATTAAATACTTATTTGAAGTATTTGAAATATGAGGATGTCTCTATATAGTTAACGAACACTAATTATAGTTGGATTACCTGATCGTAATTGGATCAAATAATTATTTGAGATATTTGAAATATGAAGATGTCTCTATATAGTTAACCTACAAACTCGCAGGTCATGCTGTATGTCGTCAATTTAATTGGCATTTTAATCATATGTGACCACATTGGCTATATGCAATGAACACATTTGTTTCGGTAATAAAATATTTATAACATTAATTATAAAAATGTTCATGTTATTCGAATTTGTACGTTTCAAAATAAAAACATAAAAATTACAAATTCTATAAAGCTGGTTTACACCAGTACATAGTAGTGGTAAAATAATATGTACAAATATAGATATAAAGTAAGAGAATATAGACAAAACAATTGCACAACTTAATAACGGGTATCATTCATAGAAAACATAACCATCTCGAGTTTATTATAATATACATTTTTAGTACTATTTGTTTTATTAATTTTAGGTAGCGTTAACAGCGTAGTTTTATTTTATCTTTCCAGAAACAAATGTTGACACTCATTGTAATAATAAATTAAGGAATTCATGATAAAAACAGATTAAATTTTTAATGGAGTAGTGTTTTCTTTATTCATTTTAATTTAGATTAATCATTTATTTTAAATTAATAAGAAAGAATTAACCAAATTGTTATAAGCATCACCCCTAGCAATAACACCATAATTAATTATACTTACAAAAAGAAGGTGATATATATACACTCTATCACCATAGGATTAAGTAATTTATTTAATTTATAAAACAAAAAAAGGTGATATATTTGGTCAATTCTATTACATGCTTTTTCCGTTTTGTAAAATGATCTATTTATATTCCAAGATATCCGTAATGTTCAACTTTTTAGCTTTATTAATATTGACAAATTGTGTGAGACATGTCTTTACTATATTTCTATGACTCGAGATCAAGTAACGTGGATTAGTACGACTCAGTGACAAATTATTCATGAAAGTTTCTGAATTTTTAGATAAAAAATAAGGTTAAAAAAGCAATATCCGACTATAGATAAAAATTTTAGATGTTTTTATCTGTATCTGCTTTTTAACCTTTTTTTTTAAATTTGTCTTAGGTTCAATAACAAAATTTGGAAATATATATACAAAGCCACAATTAAAACATGTCTCATGTGTAATCATTGATAATACATCGTTATTAACAACCCACTAGACAATTTAACATAATATAAGGCCGCCTGAAATTGATTTTTCAACTTTCAGAATTCAATTTTTAATTTTCCACATTTCAGTTGTTTATTGTTTATTCTTACAATTAAATGAAACTACGTGATGTAGTATTATTTCTACTTTCTTTAAATTCATTACCACGACCTAGGTCTCGTATTACATCTTGTATAAAACAAGATGTTGTTATACAACGAAACCTAGGTCGTGGTAAAGAACTTAAATAAAGTAGAAATATTACTACATCACGTAGTTTCATGTAATTGTGAATAATGAATTTCTACAAAATTAACGCCAAATATATTCAATGTTTATTTTTATTTAGTAAACCGTAACAAATTAATAAACTTGCCATTTCAGTTAAGGGGTCTTAATAGAGGTCCATCATGTGTATCTTTATTGCATTAGGAACATTTGAATTTGGATCATTGAAATTATTCGGAACAATAATACATTTCATTTCGAACGTGACTCTCAGAGTTGCGAACGGAACAGATACCAAATGAACATTTGTAAATTGATATAATGTATCTAGCGATAGTGTTTGCCATGGGCATAATATATCTTTGTTATTATTTGAAGGTTGAAATATTTAATTTTAATCAGGAATTGTCGACAAGAGCTAAAAATAATAATAAAATGTAATAAAGTATATGGTAATTTTTTAGAAACGATAATAAAAAATTCATCAATATCTGTTTGTAGCCATTGCCTACATTTATTAAAAATAAACTGTTAATTGACATTGGAATTCATTCCGTTGTTGTCAAAATAAATGTTTTTTCGTTATATTCGATTTACATGATGTTTTTCGATGACCCCGTCGGACCTATGAGTTTCATGTGTTAGTGTGTTACATCCGAATATAGAGGATGCAATAAGACACAATCTGCACTTTAGGTCGTCTAACTGGTTCAAAGAATTCCATAGTAATAATATTTAAAAGAGTCAGGTTTTTTCCATAATATTATTACTATAATATTGATAATAATATATACTAAATAAAATACAAGATTTCTCATTTGTTTGGTTAATGATTTAAATAAAACTTTTAAGGAGTTTACTTCTTTTATTTTCTCTATTTATTAGTGTCATTTTAATTCTTGTAACACCCTGGTCTCAAGACTATATGTTCTTTTGCCAATTTCCTTTATGTATCTACAAAAAATAACTGATTTAAAACTTCAAAAAAATTCTCTTAAATTTCACAACTAAAATACTTTGGACCAAGCTAATTAAACAAGATAATTGTTAAAACCAATGTTTTCAGAATTACTTTATTATTTGCCACATATTCTGAATGATTCCATTAGATAATAATTATTCACATTTGAAATAGGTTTCACTGTTTCATAATGGTAACAGTTCCATTTTCGTGAAATAAAAATTTACTGATTCAATAAAAGGTATATATATTTTCACAACAAGGTATACATACTGATGTCACTTATTTGTAACTTGACCTGAATGACTCAATTTAGATAATAACTTTTCACCTTGGAAATAGGCTTCACTTTTTCATGATAGTGACATGTTCCATTTTTTTGAAACAAAGTTTACTGAATTAATGGAAGACATTCTCCATTTAAATAATAATTGTTCACATTTGAAATAGGTTTCATTGTTTCATAACGGGACATATTCTATTTTCGTGAAACAAAATTTACTGAATAAATCGAAGGCCATATGAATATAGATTCAGTAAAATCTGCAAACGTTGAGAATGAAAGAAAACAAGATTTATTAAAAAAAATCACAAATTGTACAAATTAACATTGAATGACTTGTACAAGTATCAACACATCAAAGGTGGAATATTTTTAGCTGACTACACAAACTTTGTATAGTAGCATCACTTTGGTCTCTACTAAAAATATATAGTACAATAGCATTACTTAAGTTCACTAATTTTGTCAAGCTATTTGGCCAATATGTTTCCATATACAGGATTTTGATTAGCGAAAATTTAAACAAAATAATTTGTCTTCATTCCACAGAGACCGGAAAAAAAATTATGGGCATCCATCTGATTTTTAAAAAACATCCAACGACTGATCTCGTTAACAAATACTTCTTCCGAAATTCTGCTACAATTCGGGCGAAATTTGAAGTTAAACGCTGACTTCTAACTTCAAATTTTTTCACCTGCTGGCATTTGACAGTTGACTTTGAATATTTCTGTTTTGAAATTTAAAATGTTGTTATTATATATTAATCTTTATTATTTGTAATGCGTTTCAAAAAGATCTTTACTTTACGCAAGCTTCAATTAATTAATAAAATTCTTTATTTTTACTTTGTGAAATAGGTGCACTTTATGAAATAAGATTGTAATTTTTCTTCATACGGGATTAGTTGTATTAAAAAAAATAACATTCATCATTAGACGGTCATAATGAATGTATTTTTTTTTATTTAAATCAGTAACTTCATTAAGGCTTATTTAAAAGATTAGAATTCAACTTTTTTATGATAATTGAAAACTTACGTTCCCAATTAACTTCTGTTTATATATTTCAATTCTTGTTTGTCTATTCACTCAATACACCGCTGAAAGTTGCACATTTTTCTAAGACTTTGTAAACTTTAATATCCGTGTTTTACCAAAAAATTGAAACTTCACATATTTACTTGTAATTATTGCGGTCGGACAGACATTTTTTTGCGAGCTGGACATATACAGTACACCCGTATTGTCTAAGCTCCTGACGCTAACAAAATTAATTGTTGTCTCTGTGTTTTCCTGTGGGGGTGCGGTAAATGGGTGATTTTTGTTTGTCGCTGGTGTGCGGCTAATTTAAAATAGTAGTATGAATATAAATCCATTTATTTACTAAAATGTTAACTAAAATTCGAAAAAAAAATTTGTAGTTTTTTTTAACTGACCAAAATGTAACCTTGTATATTATATTTTTATATCTATTACAGAAGTTAATCATCAGCAATATCACGTTGAAAGTCCATCAACATCAGCTGCCATTAAAAACCTGAATACATTAGCCGACAATTCGAATCTGAGCTATGTGTTGGACATTAAACAGGAAATGACAGAAATACACATTTACCCTGACATAATCCAACGCAAGGACGTTCCCCATGAGCCATATCAGGTACAGTACCAATAATTCCGGATGCTTCACAATAGAATGAAATTAGAATATTAATCAATGATAGTTTCAAAACACATGACTCTTCTGAGAAGCCATCTACCAGTTATTGTTTGTTCTTTGCCAATGACTGACTATGTTGTTTCGAGGGAAACTAATGAATTATGAAAGTTGCATTGCAACTAGTGTCAAATTAGTAGTAATGGCGTCTTTAACGTATTGCTGTGTTGCAAGTTTTGTGATTTTATATATTGGCTGTATCTAGAACTGTTTAATTACATTGAATGTATGCACATTTAGGTAGAACATGCAGTGGTTATCACATTTACCTACCATCTTGATATCTGATCTTACATTGTATGAAGGGGTGTAAGGCTCCATGATACCAATCAATTGCAAATAATCTATTTGAAAGTGTTCTAATTTCCGTTTTATAAAACAGTTCTTGTGGGTATTCAACAACTTTTGTGCATTCAAATGGTAAAACAACTGTTGTGGGTGGTGGTGTTATATTGTGGGTCGTGCTGTGGGTGGGATATAAGTGGTTAGACTCATAAATTCATTTTCATAATTTTGTTTTTTGGTAATATTAGAATTTGGATTTCAATGTGTATTTGCAGTGTACTAAAATATGGTGTAATAGCTTGTGCATTGTTTTAAAAGTCTCATTATACTGAAAAAAATGTTTAGTTATTTCATAATATATTCATATAGCGCTGCACACATCTCGTGCTGCATATTAACTCAATACATAATTTTAGTTTATATTTTGAGATAATTAATGTTTTTGGGTTAACAGTCTCTGCATATGTACTTGCCAATTTGGTTAAATGATGTACTTAAAATGTCTGTCACATCAAGTGATGGCTGTCATTGCAATCGTTGTGTTATTATTTCAATAAGTGTAAGATAAAAAAATTTTATAATCCATTGAATTTATTACCTTAAAATTTAATTTATTCGATAAATGTACTGATTAATGTGAAAAAAATATATTTGATTGGAAGCATAGAAGTGACCCTTATTTCAAGCCTATAGTTATAATGTTCAATAGTCGGTGTTTATGATTAAATTTATATTCACTTGATAACGCAAAAGGCATGATGAAATAATTACTTTCAGCTAAACATTAGCTTTGAAAGTAAAGCGAAAAGCAATGATCAGGCACAGATAAAGGAGGAGGACATAGACAAAGGCAAGCCGAGAGGTGAGTTGATCTTGTCTTCTGTTTCAAATTAAATTAAAATTTTGGTAATGTCATCTTATTCAAACTCACGCAAGGTACATTGTTATATGCTAGAATATGCACAATACGGTATGAAACAATGTCCTGTGACATTGCCTAGTAAGCTGCTTTTTTCTTTTTTCCCATATTAACCGGTAGGTGGCCCGAGCACTAATTATTGGCCAAAGTACGAATTTACGCAGATGGCCCGAGCATCCGATATCGGGCAAGAAATGAATAGTACGGGGCGAAATTCGAAAAACTTGTAACCTCTTTTATATGATACTGAATAAATATTGAATCATATTAATTAGATTGGCACTGTTATTGTTTGGTTAAAGCGGCAAAATAATAATTGAGATCAATTGACACTTGTTCGTGAACTGTGCGGTTTGTTTTGTGAGATCTCTGTTGGAAATGGAACACTTAGCGTGGTATGTTTTAGCAACATATATATTATATATCAAAATAATTTGTATTTGTTGCAGATATTTATAAATTCATTCGATTTACATACATCAAATTCGAGTATACATATATATATTTGAGTATGCGATAGTATTAGTTTCCGAAGTAGTTACAATTATATTATGAATTTGTTGCATGAAATAATATTTTTTTAGATTCAGTATATTATGAATTTTGTGATACAGTAATAAAAGAATGTTTCCAACCAAATAATTATAACCAAAGATATTTTATGCTCGCATAAAATGTGCTGTGGAAAGAACAGTCTATAATTATTTTTGGAATTTTTTGACTTGTCAGATGAATGTAATATTTTTTTTATTCTTTATAAATATTTCGAAGGTTATGTCTATATAAATGGAAGTATAGAGTGATAAATACTGTTTCATCCAGATGAGATTTTTCATGCTTTTTCTTGAAATATCATTTTATTTCTTATGAAAATTACACCAATTTTTTTTAAATTTTATACCAAATTCAATAAACTTAGTCATAAAATTAAAACCAATGACAGCCAATGACATATCTATTTGACACTTCGCATTTTTTCACAATGTTTATGAATTTTTTTCGAGTATTTGTATACAATTTGGATTCATACAACTTATAATATTACGTTTGGAAATTTATTTAAATTATTTTAAAGAAAAAATTAGTTTTTATCTGCCGTAGTTCACAAAATATTATCGAACAATTGAAAATTAGGAAGAATTTGTTCTTTTAAAAATTTAATAACATTTTTTGATATCTCTCTATATACTTGTAAATAAAAAAATAATTTCAAATTTCATAACCTTTTCGAAAATATATAGTTGTAAATAGTTTTCATAGAAATAATTTCTGTAATTAGTTGATAATTAAATTTTGGCAGTACAGCTGTGCGAATATCATTTGTTTCGGGCCTTCTGCGTAAATTTGCTAATTTACACCCGGGATGGATGGGTTAAGCCTAGTAAGTTGTGGCACAATGGGTTAAGCCTAGTAAGTTGTGGTAAATAAGGTGCGACCCTATTGCCTCATTTTATGAATAAAGATGTAATTTGACAATAACATTTGTGCACATGATGAGACATTTTATTCTTTTGTATTGGATAATTGCGTGCTCTGATAGATTGCAAAACATTAAAATATACAAAATATTAAGTTGCTGATGTGGAAATGTATGTACTTAAGGTACAGTACATGATTAATATTTGTAACTAAATAAACTTTCCAAGCAAGAGGGTGCATGTTCTGATCCCATTCCGAGAGGGAAGACTTTTTTTCTTTCATAATATTTCCTAACTTTGTTATGATATTTGTCTAACAAGAGAATTTTTAGGTCTGCTCGCTTTATAATAAGATGTAAAGTTTGCCATTTATTGTTGGTTTTTCCTCAAATGCAGTGCTGTACGCATCCAATTTTGTCTAGGTTAGTATAGTTGACAAGAGAGTGTAATTGAGAAAGTGTGTTGGCCACTCCTGCACAGTTACTGTCAGCCAATAATTGAATACGATCTGAACTATACTCCATTCCATTTCAAAAGAGAATGTTTGTAAACAAACCAATTTGACAGTTAAAATATGGTTCACACAAATATAAATTCAATCAGTCGATGACTATTCACAAAACTCATTGTAATTCTTCTATGATATTATTAAACATTGTACAACAATTATTATATTACACGAAAATTTTGTGAGTTGTAAAATTAAGAGAAGAAAAATGGACAACCCTATCTGTCAATCACACAAAACCCAGAGGTATAAAACATTTTGGAAAAATATTCGATAAACCGACACATACTAAGTTCATATCCATATATACTAGTCATTACTCATAATGTGTATTTAGAAAACGGAGAACTATTAAAATTATTTTCGAAAGAGAATGATAAACTGACAGCAGAGATATCGTTATAATGACACAATGATTCATTGTTTGTATGCAAATGTCATAAATACAGGATTGTTTCATTCTGAATATAGCCGAAAGTAATTTAGCAAGCTTCAGTTTTCTTTCTTGCCTTGAGACTATGCACTGACACTCTGAAATGAGGTAATCAATTTTAATCTCGTATGGACCATTTCTGATTCGAGAAGATTTTGTCATTTGATACAATATAAGAGTGTAGTTTGTATATTTTATATAATTCCACATAACGGCACGTTCACTTTGTGCACGTGAACTGCAAATCATATATTGGAGTATTGAATTCACTTGACAATTAAATATGCTTAAATTTTCATAGGTATGTTATGTATATATGCTAAATGTTCAGAGCAAGCTGTGTAATTGCTTATAAGGCACTGTATGCCACTGCATAGTACTTGGCAATTTTTTTATAATGAATGAGATTTTTTTCTTTATATTTTCGATAATTATGTTTAAGGTTAGGTATATTTATTTAAAAAAGTAACATTGAAAAAAACTTGAATGTCAATATTTGGCATTATTTATACTAATAGAAAATTATATTGTTTAATTACAAATACCAAATAAATCAATGTTATAATACTAATGTGAATACCAGAAAAAGGTTTACGATACCTGAATTGTCATTTTGCTTTATTTACAAACATTCTCTTTTGGAATGGGATGAAGTATAAGTGAGCTATTATTTGGTAATAACATTATATTTGTATTACTTAGTGTCACATTTGAATGATAACTTCGAGGAAACACAAGTTTTCTTTTATCATTTTATCCTGTTCACTACCGAGTTGCTCGTTGCAAGTGTTTTTTAAATTAAAAATAAATAGACAAATTGTGGGAAAAAATCTCTGCGCTGTGGTGGAATCAAAAATACATATTAACAAATTTATTAGATATATAAGTCATATCAGTTGTTTGTAGTTCAAAGAACAGCCATAGTATTGATTGGTTTTTTATGTTTTTATAATTAACGCACATCACAATCAAGTGGGTCTTTCTTTCATAGTTATATTGACTTAAATTTCATTCATTTCATATTTCATTTCATATAGATCTTTTTACTTTTATGTTAATTTAATTATGATGCATTTGATTAATCACTCGCTTATAATATTATAATAGAAAAATACAACTTTTAAAAATAAGCAATATTATATTACAAAGAAAAAATATTTTCAAAAACAATTAGCTAATGAGAACGTAAAACAGAGTAACTTAAGTAAGGAGATGATTGGATCCGCAATAAAATTATAAGGACATCACGTATAGTGCAACATTTTATTAGTGCTTCTCAGCTTTAATAAAATTTTAGTACAATCACGTTGTTAAAAATATCTGTTAAAAATGTTACATTACTACAGTTAATGAATGATTTTTGGGACGTTTTGAAGATGGTTATGTAGGTGATCACATTTTTAAAACTTTTTGTTTAATTATAAAAATAATAAGCAATTTGTCAATTAATTCACAGGAGTTAGAACAAGGTGATATCACTAATTCAATAAAAAAGTAAATATATAAAAAAAAATTAAAATAAATAAATAAAACGGGAGATATGTATAATTAGTGGTATAACCTTGTTCTAACTTTCAAATAGCTTGCTATTTTATAAATATATTACTGAGAATAACTTCCATTTAATTTTATTACATACACCGGGACATTTGCATTGTATTACCTCATAGAATTACATCAATTTAGTTTATTACCCTCACTAAAATACTTGTATATTGTATAAATTTCGAAAGTATAATAAATCCTACACTGCTCCCCTGCAATAAACTCACTAACGTAAGCAGTGGGAAAACTCACACAAACCCGGTTTCCGCTATTGTTTTTGTAATATATAAATGCTGTTCGATGTTCCTAAGAGTTAATCTTTGCTAATAGCCCACCTGAAGATGTTGTAATACAACGAAACCTAGGTTGTGGTAAAGAACTTAAATAAAGTAGAAATAATACTACATCACATAGTTTCATTTAATTGTGAATAATGAATTCCTACAAAATTAACGCCAAAGATATTAAATAATTGGATTATTCTCAAAAAATTCTTTTTTATTTGTTCAACAGAAATAATAAAATAAATAAATTATAGTCTTTCGAGCCAAATATTTTGACTTTGGAGAATGGACCATTCAAAGATAATTGGATCGTTCTCAAACAATTTTTTTTTATTTGTTCAACAGAAATTATAAAATAAATAAATTGTATTCTGTCGAGCCAAATATTTAGTCTTTGGAGAATGGACCATTTAAAGATAATTGGATTGTTCTCAAAAAAATTTTTTTTATTTGTTCAACAGAAATTATAAAAGAAATAAATTATATTCTGTCGAGCCAAATATTTAGTCTTTGGAGAATGGACCATTCAAATATAATTGGATTGTTCTCAAACAATTTTTTTTGATTTGTTCAACAGAAATAATAAAATAAATAAATTATATTCTGTCGAGCCAAATATTTAGTCTTTGGAGAATGGACCATTCAAATATAATTGGATTGTTCTCAAACAATTTTTTTTGATTTGTTCAACAGAAATAATAAAATAAATAAATTATATTCTGTCGAGCCAAATATTTAGTCTTTGGAGAATGGACCATTCAAAGATAATTGGATTGTTCTCAAAAATTTTTTTTTATTTGTTCAACAGAAATTATAAAATAAATAAATTATATTCTGTCGAGCCAAATATTTAGAATTTGAAGGATGGGTCATTCAAAGATAGCTGGATCATTTTCAAGCAATTCTTTCTTAATCGTTCAGCAGAACTATAAATAATAATATAATAAGCTGAATTATAAAGTAAATAAATTATAGTCTTTCGAGCCAAATATTTTGGCTTTGAAGAATGAGCATTAATTGAATCAAGTTCAATCATTTAACAAAAACTATAAAATAAATAAAAATTTTCTGTCGTGCCAAACATTTAGAATTTCGAGAATGTCCCATTTAAAGATAACTGGATCAATTTCAAGCAATTTTCTTTAATCGTTCAGCAGAAATTATAAAATTTGAAATTCGGCAAATAAACTAAGAAAAGATGGAAAACATCATCATCATCATCATATTTGGCACGACAGCCCAGGGTGGGCCAAGGCCTTCTGCTGGAGATTCTTCCAGGAGGTTCTACTATTCACCTGGGTTTTCCAGTTCTTTATCCTGAGAATGTTTAAATCTTCTTCCACTGAATCGATCCATCTTAATTTTGGTCTACCTCTTCTACGAGTTGTTAGAGGTTTTGCTATGAAAACTTTCTTTACTGGGTTTTCATCTTACATCCTAGATACGTGGGCAGCCCAGTTCATTCTTTTGATTTTGATGGTTTTTATGACATCAGGCTCACCAAACAACCTATAGATTTCTGAGTTAAGACGTCTTCGCCAAATACCATTTTCCTTGACACCCCCAAAAATTCTCCTCAGAACCCTGGTGAAGATGGAAAACATATAAATGAAAAACCTGATTAAAGTTTTTTAAATGAGTATATTTTCAGTGAATTATTGCATAATATGGCATTTAATGAACCTTGACTTCAAAAATCTCATCTTTATTAAATGTCATCTGTATAATTTTCCAATAATGTGTTGTGTCCAGAGAGCAGAAAGACAAAACCTTTGGCACATGCTTATATTTACTTTTTTAAAAATAAATTTTAATCTCCAAAATATAGAAGAATTAGTAACCAGTGATAAAAAATTTATTAGATTAGATAACTTTCTAGAAAGAACAGTAAAATTAACACTATAAAATATGTACTTTATATCATACAATGTCGTATATATACAATGACATTAATGAAAATAGACATTAGTGACGATTTCTTAAGGGCAAACTTTTTATTCCTGTCCGTAGATACTAAATAAAATAAATTGGAAATTCTGACAATTAAATTCAGTATAAAGTTTCGCTTTTCAGTCTATCTCACAAAACTTTTAAATCAATCTTTGACCATAAAACGTATGAATTAACTAATTTTAAAATTATAGTATAAGGGTTTATTAATTAATAAGATCATAAATCAAATGTGGTTAGTTGAACAATATTCAACATGTAAACATTTTTGAATTTAATAACAGTGTAAACCATTCTACATTCGTTGCTGATAGGGCTGACAGTTAATATAAGGTGATGTGGCTTCATGTTACACTGTCATTTAAAGATTGACTTATTTTTAACAACTACACAGACTGTGAGCGCAATATCAAGGAGTCGACTCAACCGGAGCAATGCACAGAATTTCAGCTTTATCCGTGCGTCATGTGTTTGAAAACTTTCAATACCAAGAGATCTCTCGCCGTCCACCATGATCGTGTGCACGTAAAGGAAATCCACAAATGCGCTGAATGCAACAAGGAATATAAATGCCGATCTTATTTGATGGTTCACATGCACAAAGCACATCGCAAACAAGGCTACAAGTGTCGTCTCTGCCAGGATGTATGCAAATCCGTGCAAGATCTTCATGATCACAATTCAAAAATTCATGGATTAATGTCGACAGGTCTGTCTTTACAATTTCATTATGAATACTAAATTTTGTTGTGTTATAATAATTTCTGTTGTTATAATTTTGAAATGTGTTATAATATTCAGTGTTATATTGTGTAACGGTTGTCTTAATATTTGCTTTAAAAATCGGCATGTTGTATTGCCCTTGCATTGTCCTTGCCTTTATTGTTTATTAATTTATCACATGTTAACGCTATTTGTCATTGGCTTGAGAGAAAAGAATAGCATCATATAATTTACGAGCAGAAAGAAAAGGATGGAACTATTTAATCAACGATGACAGTTCTGTACTTTATCTATGGATGAGAGGTGGTGTCATTTTATTTTAGATTATTTTGTTTTGGTTGTGCGTCGAGCAAAGTTTTGATCGTTTGGTTAATTTCAATGTTGGCTTAACTTGTTGGTCAGAAATTTTGTTTTTACTTTAGATAGTCGAAATTATTTTACGAAAGTATTGGTAACGTAATTGGATCGGAGATAAACTCAAGTGTTACATATATTTGTTCAATTAATTCTACTAGTAAGGCGAAATTCACTAAATGACATGTTTAAATAATCTATAAAGTCAGCCATGACCACTGTTTAAGCTACGTTTACGTAAAATGAAATAAGGCACAATATTAACGTAACTATCAAAATGAAGGATTCATTATGCTACAACATATGGATGACTGCTTAAAGGCTAATAATTCTGTAACACTTACATTATTCGTAAACTAACATGATACACCATAGGTCTGAGTGTCTCATCATGTGGCCTACGGCTGATCTTTATATAAATAAATTACTGTCATAGTATAATGTTTCAACTTTTACAGATCTTAGTAATCAGGTGACAGCACTCCAGCCTAAAGTACAAACTCAACTTTACAAATGCGACAAGTGTCCTAAAGTTTCCTTAAAGTCTATTGGTTGTCTTAAGAGGCATGTTAAGAATGTGCATACGCCAGAATCGCACAGATGTACGCAATGCAACAAAGTTTTTAAATGTGAATTTTACTTGTATAATCACATCAGCTACGCACACAGCAATCTACAGTTAGAGTGTGCCGTGTGTAAAAAAATGTGTAAATCAAAACGCGCACTCAGCATACATTATTCGGCGTTCCACAGGTCTATGTCTACAGGTGCGTACGCAACGAATAATTTAAAATTCAATTTAATATAATACAAGATTAAATTCCGTCTGGGGTACAAAATATAATTCTTAAACCATTATGGTTTTATTTAATTTACTTGCTATTCATGAGAAAAATAAAAAAAAAACAAATCAGATTCATTTTATTAATGTAACTTTATATAATTATGACATTATAAAAAATTAATATAACTTTACTATTTAATTTTTTTACCCAAATCAATATTAAAATGTAGTAAAAAAAGCAAAAACGAATAATCTCAATATCGATTTGCTGCTGCACGATGTAAATAAATCTAGTTCAGAGTTCTTTCTTTACGTGGGTTGCGTGATTTTATTATTTTTTACTTGTACAGTAAAATTTTTTCGTTTATTCTGACTAAATGAATCGTAACAAATTAAACTCTCCCAAAGCACATTTTATTTTTCAAATAAAAAACGTCAAGTACTATTAAGTTGCCAGTTAGTTGAGTATTTTTCAAAAATTAAAATTGTTCAATTTCGTTTCTACAGATTATTAACAACTTGGCACCGGTTTTTACAAACTTTAAAGTATTTTTAGTTATTTTTTGTTATGATATCTTACTTTTCAACTCGTAACTTGTTTTACAAGTGCTCAGTTGGATCGAGGTCTTAGCTCTTGGTGGGTTGTGCCCTTGTTTGCACGCTGACTTCTTGTAGGCATGGAGATCCTACACTAAGAGTATATTCCACTAGCCACTCGCAATGCTCACACCCACGACTTCGATGAAATCCTTCCCACTAGCTTATCAACGTAACCAAATGTAACGTATCAAATGTAACCATCAGTTCAAGTGGAACGAGTTATGAACAATACATATTTTAACTACAAAGAAAGGGCGGGTATTTGACAAAAATAAAGCTTAAGATTACAGCATTGTATTTTTTTCTTATGTATCAATCGTTAGGTAATAATTTACATTTATATTAATTGCACAATATAAATTTATTTAATTAAAATTCATGTATTAATGTATCAAAGTCAAATTGACAGATAAACAACTGCTACATCCTGTGTTGATATGTTAGTCGGCATGGGCTCAAAGCGGTTGTAAAACGCCATTAATGACGAGCAATTCGTTGCAGTCGTGATTAGGATTGCAACGAATGCAGTTGTTAAGTAGAACGATACAGTGAATGTTTTGAGCGTTGCGATCGCTTAGTGGAATGTACTCTTAAGTGTTACTGTGTGTTACCATATATGTAATTTTTTCTAAGAAAACCTGCAAGGTGTGCTCATGCAGTTTTCTTACATATCTCTCTGATACACCTCTCAGCAGTTAAACCCCCATTTTCAATAGACGTCAAGTCATTTTTGGCATCATAAAAACGGTTCACCTAAATCATAATGAAATTGTTATCATGTGTGGCCGTAGACTTATTATGTAGACCACTTCAGTTTCGAATTCTGCGTTGCCTGGATCATATTTTTTGCTGTACTATAGTACAAGCTTAGTGGTGTTCATCGTATTGACAAGGATGTCAATAACTTTTGTCAATAGATTCTATTTTCAATCGTTCAAATACATTCTAACTTTTCCAAATTTTCCGAAACTTTTTCAAATTTTGAACTGATAAGAATATGCGGTTATGGAAATCTTTGCGGTGGAAACTATGTTATTAGCTTGGCTCAATTTTTGATTAAACAAATGTGTTTTATTATTGAAATTATAAAATGTAAATCTAACGAATTATATCAATTTTCTGTTTAGACTTTGTTTGAAACAGGTAATTTTTAAATCAGCTTATATTCAAAATTTATATTAACCGTTTTAGTGCTGACGAGCGCCATCGCGCTCGTGCACGTACTAACTAAATTTGCCACGAACGCTATGGCGCTTGTGAAATCAGTTGCTGTTTAGCGCGCGGTAGGGGAGGTCGCTCGCACGCATTGCTAATTTTTTATCTTTCTACGTGTTGCATAAAGTTCTAATTATAATATTAGTAATCACAATATAAAAAGGATCCAGGAAAACAAAATTTTTAACCCATAATGTTAGAATACGAAAATAATTCGAGTCAAAATGATCGTTTTTCAAGTTGTGAAGGAAGTGATGGTGGGAGTGACATTGTGGTGCACTCACAATTTGGCGTAATGCAAATTTTTAGTGATAGTGATAACAGTGACGATAATCATTATTTTGGATATGTATGAGGATGTACCGGACTGCGAAAATACGATGTGACTTTGATTTCAGTTTTTGTTAGAATTTTTGTTCAAAATATATATTTCCATAATTTTCTTTGTATTTTATTATCCTTGTAGAAGTTTTTATTAAGAAAATACCGAAGAAATTATTAAAATTGGATACAAGGGTAAATGATATGAAAATCAAAAAGTTTCTTTGGCATTTTTAAGTATATATGAGTAAAAAACCATGGCACTAAAACGGTTAAACAGATGTATTTTATTATTGAAATTATAAAATATAAAACTAACAAATAAAAAAACTAAAAAAAAGGAAAGAGACAAACATAGTTTAATATTTCCTTTTCCATTACAGTATCACCATATATATGTTATTATTGCCAGAAGGTGTATCATACAAAGCAAAACTTAGTTGTTCACATACAAAGTATTCACAGAGAGTTTTTCCATCAATGTCCTGGATGTGATATGAATTTTCAAGCCGAGTATCATTTATTAGCCCATATGAACAAAAAACATCCTGAAATGTCTATAAGGACTAAGCGACCAAATAAGGATAATGCTGTAGGTAAAGTTAAGTGTGGTTATCGTGGGAGCGCTGCAGGTATGTATTGAAATTTTCAATCTTTTTACTATAGATGTAAATTTCTCTTTTCAGGCGAGATATTTAGGGCTATTGTCCAAAAGTGTTTTAACACTATATCTCACGTAATAAAAGATAATTTCATTATTCGTTTATTTACATACATACATTTATCGATACATTGCAGGTAACCTTATTATTAACAATACGGACTTAAAGGTTTGCCAAAGTTAAAAGTTTTAGATTAAACATGAATACAAAATACACGAAAACTACAAAAATAGTGACAACACATTTCGACAAATTTATTTTCACTTGTCATAAACAAATCGCACTCTGATGTGATCGGTATCAGGTGGTTGAGCAATAGAATACTGCAAGAAACTGGAGAGTTCCGAAATAATTTTGTTCTAGAAAGTGATTTAGCAAAAAAGTGCGTTAAATTGTCGAAGTTTGAAAGTTTACTCAATAACGTAGGCTTTTTCCTTTTAAAAGCTGGAAGATAAATTTCATAAGCGCGAGGTCTCTTCCGAGTTGGTAGGAATGGAAACCTATCATACACAAGAGGAAATCGGTAGGGGGTGGAAAGGGGAAGTAACCATACTGTCTCATATACAGATATTGAATGAACGTCTTTTGCACACTTGCAATCATTAAGCTATACTCGATAATGATAATTGTAAATTCGTTATGTAACAGGGTAACCATACATTTTGCCTAAAGGTTTTCCACAATTAAATGAAACTACATTACAGTATTATTTCTACTTTCTTTAAGTTCTTTACCACAACCTAGGTTTGGTGGTATCACAACATCTTCAGGCGGGCTATTAGCAAATATGTTGTAATACAACGAAACCTAAATCGTGGTAAAGAACTTAAAGAAAGTAGAAATAATGCTACATCACATAGTTTCATTTAATTGTAAATAATGAATATCTTCAAAATTAACACCAAATATATTCAATACTAAAGGTTTTTGTGCTATAAATATATAATTTTCCATTATTTGGCTTAATTTTTGAGTTTATTATGCATTGATTGAAATCATAAGAAATATTGCATGAGCTGTACACTATACAGCCCTACACTAGTTTAACCCTTTGAGTATCGGAGATTTTTTCCATATACGTATTTCCCCTTACGATGTATTTTCCCTTTTTCACAGGGCTGACTCCTTTCATAATTCTGAACGTAAAATGTTTTTGGACATTGTGAAAAAATCCAACCGTTAACGAGATATTTACCTTCAAAGTTCAAAATTGAAAAAAAAAATTATAATTTTTATCCTAAAATAACAAATAACAACTTTTATTATGGTCAGGAAAAAAACTTTAAATAACCAATGTGACATTTTTCTCATAATTTTTATTACGGATGGCGAGTTGTCACATTATCATGAACAGGAAAATAAAAAAAATAAGTTATTAATAAAAAATATTTTTCAATTAAATTTTTTTTTAGTATTTATATGTTGAATAACTGTGAAAATAATATATATATGTGAAAATAATATATATATATGTGAAAATGTTTTGTATGAATGTCACTTTTGAATTATTTTTTTAGAAAATTTAATATATTTCTTATAAAACTAAGAGTTTTTTTTCTTTAATTTTTAATTTAGATTGTTTTCATTTTTATATATTTAAAAAAAAACTTTTTTCTAATGATCATGTATTTAAGTTTTTACTTTTTATTAATTTTGGTCTCAAACGTAACAGTTCCAACAAATATTACGAATGGCCATTTGAAATATACAATGTATTTTTTAATTCACATTCCATATTTGTGATCTAAAAGACTTTTATTTATGAAATTTTATCATTTATTTTTTTTTATGTCTATATCCTCAAGGAAGAACATTTTAACTCAATTTTTGGTGGTTTTTCGTTATAATTACATTTTTGTCTTAGTGTCTATAACAGGGTTTCCCAACCTTTTTTTGTTGAGGCTCCCCGGACTATAAATTATATTTTCATGCCACCCCCCCTTTACTTTTTCATGCCCCCCCTTTGATTTAGTAAATTAAATAAAAAGGGTAACTGAAGTTTGTAAATATATAAACTTACCTTTTAACAGTGAGACACAATAATTTTACACACTCAAACTTATTTCTCACAACACCAAAACGTCAAATTTTTCGCAAGTTTGTGGTAATATTAGTGAATATGATATTTAATTTCATTAATTTTATGCATGTAAATTAAACATTACATTGTAATGTTATTTGTTAATGTTGTTTGTATATTTTTTTGTTTTTTCTTTCTAAAATGCAAACGCTTTCCGCCCCCCTTGACATCTCTCTATGCCCCCCTTGGGACGCGCGCCCCCCTGGTTGGGAACTCCTGGTCTATAAGCTTTTTTTAACATAGTCACAATTCAATATTTTTGAATGTTTCAAATTTTGTCATATCCTATTGCTTATAAGTAATAAGTTATTTAAAATTTTCTTACAATGTTTCAATGTAAAATGAAAGTCTAAATTCTAAAAATGTACAAAAATCTAAATTCGAAGAAACTTTAGTTGTAAGGATAATACATGTACTCACAATTTTCAAATCAAACGAAGGCCTTTCAGATTATAAACATGGAACCTATTTTGTGCCAATATTTAGATGTCACGATTAACCTTGTAGCTTCCTACCCTAATAGAATAATAACTGTTACTTTCACAGTATCTCCGGGTACCTTCTTTTGTGATCATTGTGAAAAGGTGTTCCACACGAAGTCATCAATAGCAGCTCATTTAAAAAAATTCCATCATATAATCTCACACAGATGCGTTGCGTGTCCGTTAAATTTTGTAAAGAAGCAATACTTGGAGAGCCATTTTAACAAGGAACACCTTCGAGGTTACGAATGTGAATTCTGTAAGAGGATATTTAAAAATGTTCACGGTTACAAGAGACATGCCTGTTTACCTAGAAAAAAAATGCATACTGGTGAGTTTTTTTATTTTTCTTTTATATATTCTAATTCCACATGTCACGTAGCAAGTTCTTGTAAGAGAATATTTAAAAATGTTCACGGTTGTAAGAGAATATTTAAAAATGTTCACGGTTGTGAGAGAATATTTAAAAATGTTCACATGTCACGTAGCAAGTTCTTGTAAGAGAATATTTAAAAATGTTCACGGTTGTGAGAGAATATTTAAAAATGTTCACATGTCACGTAGCAAGTTCTTGTAAGAGAATATTTAAAAATGTAAGAGAATATTTAAAAATGTTCACGGTTCTGTAAGAGAATATTTAAAAATGTTCACGGTTACAAGAGACATGCCTGTTTACCTAGAAAAAAAATGCATACTGGTGAGTTTTTTTATTTTTCTTTTATATTTTCTAATTCCATATGTCACGTAGCAAGTTCTTGGAAATGCCCTACATTGGACCATTCAACCAGGCAATTTTATTACAAGGCCGTTATTCATCACCTCCTTTTGTATTATTTGAATGGTCACCTTACGTACACACTGTAGGCAAACTCATGTATTGTTACATATATATTGTATTGTTTTGTATTAATCTTTGTTCGTTCTGCCTTTACATAAAATATTGCTTCACATCGCCTGTATTGTGTTTGAACTTTTGTCATAGTACAATACATGAGGCAAAAACGTAAATCTCGTATCCTTTCTTTTATTTATGTAAATATCTTTAATTATGACATTTGTCAATGTCGACTGACATTTGAATTAAAGTTTTTTACATTTATGGCCAATTCTTTAATCGTCAAATAAGGAGTTGAGTAAGTTATTTGATATAATTTTACTTTTTAATGGTCAAATAAATGATATGAGCAGATATAAGCAATATATGTCTGACGAATAAAGTTGTTTGTTTATAAAAAAGCCAAATAGCAAGTTTACATCTGTCAAATTGACATTTTATTTCAAGTAGAGGTTACGTTTTGATATTTGTTTTAAAATTACAATTGTACTAGAATATAGAATTTTGTGTTAAAACATGGAATTTATTGAAATTATAGATAATAGTAGTTCAATTCAAATGAAATGTTTATGTACATTGAAATTTGTGAAATGTTCGATTTTCTAGCTACACTGCTCTAACACACAAGTATCATCAATCTTTGTTTCTCTCTAACACACTGCTCATGTGAAGTTTGTTCAAATAAATGTCGTAGCCATGAATAAAGAGTACTCCAGAAGGCGAGAACACGCGCAAAAGTGTGTCCAAAAAACTACACATAAAATGCGTAGTTTCAAAACACGGCTGTCAGTACAATTTAAGATACAGCTGTGAAAGGTTATGGTGCTTTCTACATGACAATATAGCTTAAAATGCCGGCTTGTGCTATTCCCACCTGCAAAAATATCACTGGACTGAAAAAGAAACAAATGGGGATTATTTTTGATACGTAAAAACTATTACTTAATTTCATTTTCAATTAACTATGCAATTTTAAAATATCAAAGTGGATTGTTATCAACAGAAGCGTGCCATTTTTATTGGTGTTGTCACCTCTTACAAAATTGTTTACCCAAATTAAAACATCTTAATTGCTCGATACTGAAAAATGTAAAATGTTTTTGGAAAAAAATTGGGATATGGAAAATGTGTTTGGAGAATTTAATGTAACGATTGAATTCCCGTTATCGTATTACATTTTAGAATATTTTACATATTGCGTATATAATCACTACGGATAGGATTGCGACAAGAAACACATGCTACATTCATTCATTTCCGCCGTCTTAATTTATTTAAAATGCGAACCGGTATTGTTTAAAATATGAAGAAATTTTATCACGACATTGAATGCTAATTAATATAAATAATTGTTTCGTCCTGTTTTGAATTTCTTTAGTATGAGATCGAATATTTTCAAACTTTTATTATGGGCTTTTTCACATTTCTTTTTACTTTAATATATACTTTAATAGATAATTTTTTTCTTTTTGTATTAAAAGTGTTAAGTGATGAATAAAATGGTAAAATGTGACAAAGTTTTTAAATAATTTTAATCTAAGTACTTTGGCCATTGGTTGTGGTCAGAATAAACATTTTAGAAATTTAACACGGCGGCCTTAATAATACTTCATATAAGCCAAGCCATGACCGTATAAATTGATGCAAATCTGAATCCTACTGTAAGCAAATATATTTATATGCATTGATTTCCTGAAGTCCGTGGGTAAATTTATTCTGTTAGTAACACCGTGCGTGTTGGGGGAGGGCGCTAGTAGGCGGAGCGCGGTGCCCTCTCCACCGATTTTTGGCTTCACCGCGACCGCGAAGTGATTTGTGCATATGCGCCTTCTAGATTACTCTATATTCTAAGGTCGTAGCATTGCATAAAACTTTAAACAATTACCTGTTTATTGGAAAACTGTCATTGTTTTGTCAATTTGATTTGTAAGTGGAATAAATTAATTTTTTATTATTTGCCATTTTACTCAATCAATGAAAAATCGGCCCGAAAGTAATTATTAGTAAAAGTAAATTATCGCGCATTAGGTAGTAAAAGTAAGGACTTAAAGTAATAAAAGTAACTGGAACTAAGTTAATAAAAGTACTTGGGCTTGAGCTAATAAAAGTAATTGGGCTTAAGGTAGTAAAAGTAATTGGACTTAAAGTAATAAAAGTAACTGGGCCTAAGTTAATAAAAGTACTCGGGCTTGAGCTAATAAAAGTAATTGGACCTAAAGTAATAAAAGCAACCAGGCCTAAAGTAATAAGAAAGAAATGTTTGTTGGTCTATTTGGTTATAATTTTATGGCTCATAGAATTTGATATGGTTTTACCAAATAGTAGGGGTTTTACCAATTACTTTTATTAGCTCAAGTTGAAAAATTGATTGAGTTCCTTTCATACATTGCAAGCTTAGGATTAGTTTCAAATAGCTCGTACATTATGTTTTATATGTTTATTGAGTTGCAAAATTGATTGAGTTTCTTTCATTCATTGCAAGCTTAGGATTAGTTTCAAATAGCTTGTGCCTTAGGTTTTATATATTTATTGAGTTGAAAAATTGGTTGAGTTCCTTTCATACACTGCAAGCTTAGGATTAGTTTCAAATAGCTAGTGCATTAGGTTTTACATATTTATTGAGTTGAAAAATTGATTGAGTTTCTTTCATACATTGCAAGCTTAGGATTAACCAAACGAATACATGTATTTGTGTGACAATGTAACA
This sequence comes from Druceiella hillmani, assembly GCA_039881145.1. Lineage (NCBI taxonomy): Eukaryota > Metazoa > Arthropoda > Insecta > Lepidoptera > Hepialidae > Druceiella > Druceiella hillmani. The sequence goes on from JAYKKI010000019.1 coordinate 36,782,266, forward strand.
ATTTTACAATCTAAAATTAATGTGCACCAAAAAGTAAAGAATGTGATCATGGCCAAGTTGTTTGCCATCCTACACTAAGACGAGTGGAATACCATGATCATGCATCAACGAGTTATTGAGACAACGCAACTAAGTCGCATGCCATCTATTCCTTATTTGTTACTTTGTAACGTTTCTGAATTAAATGATCAAATGAATCAATAAGATTTAGCTTACCTCCAGTCCCTGTATTCTATCTATCTGTAGACATTCCGATAACTTTCCATCTGTCCTTAGTTTGCATACCACAAGTGTTTTGATGTTTTAACTGTTTATCGACAGTCGCAGATAGCTTTTTGTCCGTTCCCGCCCATACAAGCGACGTGTTCCGATAATATATACGGCAAATTCGCCATTAAAAATATATACGTACTAAATAAATAAGTAAAGTAGCTAAACAGAACCATTTTAATTATGTACGATTTGATGTAATTTAAATATTTCGTATATTTTTAAGTAGCAGATGTATTTTTTGTTCAACGAAGTCACGAATAATATAAATAAAAACAGTTAATGTTGTGCGTAGTTAGTTGGTAATTATGGAACACAATCAGTCTTTGCTTTCCATTCTATTAAGTGTGGAATCAAATGAAAGTCTATTTATATATATATATATATATATATATATAAATATATATGTATATATGTATATATGTATATGTATATGTATATGGATATATATATATATATATATATATATATATATATATATATATATATATATATATATATATATCTAAATAAATGGTAATAATAATTATCCATTTATTATTTTACATAACATAAATTATAATAACAATTATAATATGATAATAATTCAACAGAACTCTTATTGATCTGAAATATAGTTTTGAAATGCAGCTCAATGAATTTGCACATATAATTTACTCGGTGTTTATATGTACCCTATTACTTTCATTATCGGAACCATCATCCCAGTACAATAATCATCGCAAAATTTCTAAACCACCGTAGCTAGTGGACGACATGCTTACTACTGATTTGCAATAACTTTTTACAATTATAATTGGATAATTTTACATAAAACACGCAGTTGATATGCATTCATCGCTCCAAAATGACAGAAAATATACGTATTGTTGATAACCTAACTGATCGAAGATAACTGTCAAAACCTATTAAGAAGCAACATCTGTCACTTCTACACTACATTGGATAGCCAGTGAGTGATTCGCCCTCCCGTTGATAGATATTGTACAGACAAGTAATTTTTATCTGTTAATATGTTATTGATATGGAAACCTAAAGCTCAGTTAGAACTTTTCAATAATTACTAGTAATACAAAGGCATGGATAGATTGGTTTTGGGCGTAAGTGAATCAGTGTATTGTATCAATTCTTTTTGTTTATTTACTCATCTGCTACCCACTCTTAATTCGTACTCTATGGATTAAAATCCATATAGTACGAATTAGGAGTGGATAAAAAAAGCATTGAACTTAGTGTATACAGTCAAGTGGAGGCTATGCGGAGATACTCTTAATTTGTATTCTATAGAGTGGATAAATCCTTATAGTACGAATTATGAGTGGATAAAAAAGCAATGAAATCAAGGGGAGGCTATGCAGAGAAACTCTTAATTCATACTCTATACAATGGATAAATCTTTGAAGTACGAATTAAGAGTGGATAAAAAAAGTATTGAACTCAGTGTATACAGTCAAGTGGAGGCTATGCAAAGAAACTTTTAATTCGTACTGTATGGATTGGATAAATCCTTATAGTACGAATTACGAGTGGATAAAAAAGCATTGAACTCAGTGTATACAGTCAAGTGGAGGCTATGCAGAGAAACTCTTAATTCGTACTGTATGGATTGGATAAATCCTTATAGTACGAATTAAGAGTGGATAAAAAGCATTGTACTCAGTATATACAGTCAAGTGGAGGTTATGCACAGAAATAAAGATTTATCTTGAAAAATTGAGTTTTGTTTATTTTTGAATAGATTTAACGAACACCTCTAATAATTAAGGTATCTTTAGAGCGAGATTTAGAATAAAATTTCCCTTTAATCACCCATGTTGAACTTATTTGATCAAATACTGGTAAAAATTGACGTTTTAAGAAAATATTATTTTTATGAAAATTAGAAAAAAGCCGTAAGAAATCATCTCACAAAAGTAATATATATGCATGTATAAATTAGGTGTTCTTGTCAGTAAAGAGAACTAATATTTTTTTATATTTCATACAACATTCATAAAAAATGCACACTTTTAAATACATGGCACGTTATGTTACGTAGACGTTTTGATGAGGATCACCTTCGTTAAATGAAAGATTTGTAACTGTATTTTGAGTGTACATCATTCAAACATTTTTTTAAACTTACCATTGTAGAGAACCAATATTATTCCAAGATGACTCGTTCAAAATATGAAGCGCGTACTCAGCACAAACAAAAAGTGTATAATCGATCAAAACCAGAAGTGCAACCTCAGCCCAGAACCAATAACAAGAAAGTTCCGGTTAACCCAAGACACCATCGGCACAATTCCACAGGTATGTATAGCCACTTGTTAATTTTCTGCAATATAGACAAAGAGGCATTATGTATCAGCATGTTTTGAATTAAAAATGCTTGTTTGTTCATAATGTTACACTCCTTGGAAGATTTCCGCACACTGCATTTTGTAGAATTTGTCATTTTTCACTTTGTGACATATTTATACACACCGTTTTGCTTATATATCACGTTACATTAAAATATTGCATTTACACTAAATATATACCATCAGTGTACTCTGATTCAGATTAGGATAGTTGAATGCTTAAACTGTGATGAATTTGCAAAACTATATATAAATATTCTTTGCATCATTATATGACTATGTAATGTATTTATACACATAGTATTGCTTGTATATAAAGTTACATTAAAATATTGCATTTACAGTAAACATATATCATCAGTGTACTCCGATTTGGATTAGGGCACTTGGATGCTTAAACTGTGATGCGTTTGTAAAGCTATATATAAATATTTTCTGCACTACTATATGACTGTAATGCAGTTATACACATAGTATTGCTTGTATATCAGGTTACATAAAATATTGCATTTACAGTAAACATATAACATCGGTGTATTCCGAGTCGGATTAGGGTACTTGGATGCTTAAACTGTGATGCGTTTGTAAAACTATATATAAATATTTTCTGCACTACTATATGACGTTGTAATGCATTTATGCACATAGTATTGCTTGTAAATCAGGTTACATTAAAACATTGCATTTACGCTAAACATATACCATCAGTGTACTCAGATTCGGATGAGGGTACTTGGATGCTTAAACTGTGATGCGTTTGTAAAACTATATATAAATATTTTCTGCACTACTATATGACTGTAATGCAGTTATACATATAGTATTGCTTGTATATCAGGTTACATTAAAATATTGCATTTACAGTAAACATATAACATCAGTGTACTCCGATTCGGATTAGGGTACTTGGATGCTGAAACTGTGATGCGTTTGTAAAACTATATATAAATATTTTCTGCACTACTATATGACTGTAATGCAGTTATACATATAGTATTGCTTGTATATCAGGTTACATTAAAATATTCCATTTACAGTAAACATATACCATCAGTGTACTCCGATTCGGATTAGGGTACTTGGATGCTTAAACTGTGATGCGTTTGTAAAACTATATATAAATATTTTCTGCACTACTATATGACTGTAATGCAGTTATACATATAGTATTGCTTGTATATCAGGTTACATTAAAATATTCCATTTACAGTAAACATATACCATCAGTGTACTCCGGTTCGGATTAGGGTACTTGGATGCTTAAACTGTGATGCATTTGTAGAACTATATATAAACATGCAGAAAATCCATATAAAATATATTTATTATAGAGGTATTTCTAATCTGTTTATTTATTGACTTCCAAATTGATATAGAATTCCAACATTAAGACCAAAATTCACATTTTTTTAATCTTGGCGAAATTCTTGCATATTCCTCATATGATGCATGTAGTCCAGCTACTTCTTTACCGAATAGAGCCCAATAGTTATCTATTAAGATTTGCATTAAGATATTTTACACAGGAGCTGACAAGACTGACGCTCAAGGTATCGTCAATTGGTTCTAGGTTCCCGTATAATTCGCTGAGTTAAACTAATTTTTCTGCACACTATCTCAATGATTTCTAAATCGATTTATTTCTTTTGAAGTCATCGTGGATTATTTGCGATAGAATCTCCCATTAGCCAACTTCCAAGATTATAGGTCGACTGAAAGCAACTCATGGCTTTGATGATTAGTGAGTAAGACTACGATATGATAAGAAAAATATGCTTTAAACGGCCACATCTTTTTGTTGTGGTAACCAAAAAACTTGAAATGTTTACAACAATGTAAGCCTATAGTCCTCAGTATACGATATTAATATCAACCTGATGCCTCAAGCCATTTCTGATAAAAAACGGCATGGATAGATGGACGGATGGACAACCAAGTGATCTTTGTTGTTCTATTTTTGGAAGGGTTCTATTTTTTGTTTGGAGCTCGAACCCTAAAAACGATACTGTTATACAGAGAAAAAACACCCTTGTAATTAACCCTTGAATTTATTCAGATGGATAAGATGACTTATTTGTATTTTCTTATAGAAAGTTAGGTTATTTTCCATAAAAGTTTATAATGCTATTTTTGCAGAACGCTTTGAGCCAGTAAGATCAAACAAGGTGCGGCGTGCGTCTTTTTATATTCTCTGTACACAGATGTGAAATACTAATCCATGAAACTCGTAGACCTGACAGGTTTGTCGAATAAAGCCTAGCAAAACACGAAAAGGACAAAAGATCAAAAGATGTTCATTTTAACAACACAGAATGAATGTCAGTGTCAGTTAACTTTTAATTAATTTTGGGCAATGGCTATAACGGCAATAGATATTGATAATTACTTGTTATTGTTACTGATAACTGATGTACTGTGTTACATTTTTGTTTTCATTTGTTCTATTGTTGACACATAAAAATACAATATATGCATGTTTATGAATATTTTTATGTTTTGTATTATAGTTACATGTATTTTATTTTTTCTTTTCCTTGATTGTCAATTGCTGAATGTTTTGTTTTTTTTTCTAAATGTACCCTCTTTTTTTAGATTATATTCTACTTTTTTAGGCGCCTTTTAATCAGTCTTTCTTGTTTTATATAAAAATGAATCAAGTGGGTAAACAAAAAAGAGATCCTTGGAATATATCACTTTTTTATTCCATCATTTGTTCATTTAATTTTATTCTTTGCAGATTCAAAGTCAACTAAGTATTCTTGTGACTATTGTCAGGAGACGTTCAAAAGTAGATCTGACATAGAGAATCACATAGAGAGGGTGCACGTGAAAAGAACTTACAAATGCAGTCAATGCAATGAGAATTTCGAATGCCAGGAACATTTAACAATCCACACGGCTCGCTGCAACACTGCTCTTACAGACATGATGAGCGGTAAATCTAGTGGGGCAGGTTATCTTAAGCAGCATATGCGTCATGATGATGAGCAGAAATCTGGAGGTATGTATTTGTATACGAAGGTAAATCAAATATTAAACGGACTTTTGTTTTAGAACATTTATTGGTACAGTAAATAAAATTTTGAATACACCTTATTTTTCTATACCGAATCAGAAGTTTATTAATTCCGTCATCAAAGAATGAACCTGGTCGTATCTGTAACCAAATGTGCACGAATGTTTCTACACTTTCGTTGTCGTCAAAGTGATGACCACCTAGTTCTTTTTTGAGTGGCCCAAACATGTGGCAGTCACAGGGCGACAGATCAGGACTGTAGGGCGTATGTTCCAGTGTTTTCAATGAGTCTTGTCCCATTTTTCTTGGGATAATGCCGCTGTTTGTGGCCGAGCATTGTGATGGAGCGGAATCGAACTTCAAATAGGCATGTCTCACCTTTTTCGATAGGCCAGTTTCACTTCAACAAGCAGTTGTCAGTAATATGCAGCATTAACTCTCGCCATTCATAGAGGAAATCAATAAGCAATATACCTCTGCAATCCTCAAAAATTGTTGCATGAACTTTCCCAGCAGAAAGACGGATCTTGGCTTTCTGCGGTGCTGCTTCTCCAGGTTGGCGCCAGTCCATGCTTGCCTTCTTAGCTGGGGTGTAACGTTGCACCCACATCACTTTGCAGGTGACAGAGTGCCTCAAGAAATCATACCCCTCTGTTCGATATCGTGCCAAAAATATTTCACACGTGACAAGACGGTTAGCTTTCTGATCTTCCATTAAGAGGTGAGGAACTCACTTTGCCGACACTTTTTGGTAACCCAAATCATCTGAAATAATTGATTGGGCACTCCCGATATTATATTCCGATGTGTACAGCAATTTTCGATATTGTAAAGCGGCGGTATCCTTCAATCATCTCACAGGTCACAACACGTCATTTCACTGATGTTTGTCCATGGTCGGCGTGCATAGGTCTCATTTTGCACTGACTCTCGGTCATCTGAAAATTTTTTGTGCCAGTAATTTTTTGTGGTAGACTTTGGTCCTCGTAAGTGTTTTGTTAATAATTTATATTTTTAAAATTATTTTTTCATTATATGATTTACTTGTCGATTCTTGTCGCTCCTTAAAATCTGGTCATTGACCACTATGTAACCTTGCATAGATTAAAGTAACTTTAGCAAGTTTAGTGGTGTTCAATAATATGGACAAAGATGTCGATAAGCTTATAACTATATATATTTAAAACTTTTAATTCGTCAATATGACTAAATGAAAAACAAATTTCAATCGGAGTAAGAAATAATTAATAACTAAACAAAACTTGAATAGATCAAAAAAATGAAACTTTATTTAAGTACTTCATTTGCATTGTGAATAGTTTGTTACATGACATGATTTGAAAAAAAATATTTAAATCTTTTAATTTGTCGAAATGACTAAATGAAAAACAAATTTCAATCGGAGTAAGAAATAATTAATAACTAAACAAAACTTGAATCAGATCAAAAAAATGAAACTTTATTTAAGTACTTCATTTGCATTGTGAATAGTTTGTTACATGAAATGATTTAAAAAAAAATATTTAAAACTTTTAAAACCTATAGGGTTCACTTAGTTGTCCGTCTGTCGGTGTGTCAAGACCCTTTTCTCGGGAACACGTGGAGGTATCAAGTTGAAATTAATATCAAATAATTAAGGTCTACGGTTGCTTGGAGCTGTAAAAAAATTAAGTTTCTAAGTCATTTCTAAATCACCTTCACAATCAAGAAAAAACCCTAAAAATACGGCCATTTATGCCATATATTTTGGCAATCGCAAATAAATCAAAACCTATAGGGTACCTCCTGTTGACTTAGAATCATGAAATTTAGCACGAAGGAAGGTCTTACAGCTCAAGTAAAGGCAAAAATCTGAAAATTGTTAATTTGTAGTTATATCACATAAAGAAAATTATTTTTTTAAATTTGCAGAAGATATAATAGCCAATATATTTTCGTCCTAAAAAATTAAAATTTTGTGAATAGTTCAATGGGAATATAATATTCATTTTAAGCTATTAAATGCCGTTAAATATTTATAAATGCTTAAATGTGTATGAAACCTTCATAGTGCAAGTTCCACTCATGCTTCACAGGTTTTATTAATAAAAATGACAATCAACATATAGCTATAGACTACAGCAGCCTAACCGTGTTGCACTGATTCTATTTCTTGCAGGTGGTGGTGATTCTTGCAAGCCATCCGACTTTGCTCCGAAGGTAGAGCAGGATATTGCCATCGTAATCAAAGAGGAGATAATTGATGTCGACCTGGACATTGGACCCACCGTACTCCAGCATATGGACATCCAGTATAACTTCAATCAGGTAGTGTTACCTAATTACGTATTCATATTTTGAATTTATTTTGATGTAAACGACTACCAGTGTATATGCTGTGTGGGCACTATGCTGAAAAATAATTTTATTCTCTAACTCTTCATCTGTAATTTTGGCACTTTGCACCACATTTTAATGTTTTGTTTGAAATACCGCTGTACTGAATATATTAAGTATATATTGAAAAAATGTTGATCGGCTACAGCTTTTGAGAATTTCTCATGTTGATAGAATAATAAGTCACATGCACTATGGTCATATATTGAGTTATTACTTGTTGAGATATCTATCAGAGTAACTTTGGCACTACTTAGGGTTGTGCATAAAGGTGGTTTTTTAACTTTTTAACTTTTTTCGCATTATATTTTTTATGTGTCAGTATGGCATGAAATTCAACCCTGATGGCAAATACTGGCTGGCCAGTTTGATAATCTTTTGCGTGATATGTAAATACTCAAACGGTAACTTTTTTTATAAGGGTCTCCCTATATTTATTGAGGTGGAATTGTCTTGAAACCTTGTTTCTCATTATATTTTTTTATGGCATGAAATTCAACCCTGATGGCAAATACTGGCTAGCCTGTATGATAACCATTTGCGTGATATGTAAATACTCAAACTTTAACTTTTTTTTATAAGGGTCTCCCTATATTTATTGATGTGGAATTGTCTTGAAACCTTGTTTCTCATATTTTTTTATGGCATGAAATTCAACCCTGATGGCAAATACTGGCTAGCCTGTATGATAACCATTTGCGTGATATGTAACTACTAAAACGGTAACTTTCTTTTCTAAAGGTCTCCCTATATTTATCGATGTGGAATTGTCTTGAGGCCTGATCAGCCATTAAACCTACTGTTTGACACTCGGCTGTTGTTGGAGATAAATAAATGATAACACAGGTCTCTGGATACAGTCAGTACCGTTTGAATGTGGTCAGCTAATTAACAAAATGTCTTTTTTTATTGATTGTCAGCCGATACCTCAACGGTTTGGCTAAGCCAAAAAGGACATAAAGTTGTTTTGAATCGGTTTAATGTGATGCCATATCTATAAATATGGGGTGACGTGTAAGTAGGACAAAAATGGACATAACATCCCCCTGTGATGTGTATCACAGGGGGATGTTATGTCATTTAGATGATATGTCTTCCGGAAATAAATTTAGCAAATAGTAAATTATTAATTAGAAATAAAGTAAAATGAAAGGAAGATACTCATTTTATAAGAGATCTCGAACCCGGGAATAAAATGAATTGTGCACAAATGAAACTTACGTTATTTTAAAGCTTAAAATTTTTTAATGATATTAAATAAATATTTTGTTTTTATTGAGCTTCGGGTTTTAAATATTTACAAAAGTATATCACGGTTATTGGCAAAGGCTCTTTATTAGAGAATGTACACCATAAAAATAAAGAAAAGATCATTGTTACGAAGATTTAATGGCACCCAGCTCATTTTTCTTCAATTTCACCAGTCATTGCCATCCTTCATACACTCGTACGTAAAACGTAGATGATAGTTATAGACACAATAAGGTGAAAACATTCAATTCGGATATTCAATATATTTAAGTTTTAACATTGCAATACTTGTATCAAAATATTTATTAAAGTTCTTTACTTATACTCTGAAAACTACGCCGAAAGTGTTGATTTTTTTTTATTAATTTATCTAGTGCTCATCCGTGATATTCAAAAGTCTCATTGTACTAACAACTGATAGTTCTTTTCCATTTTTCTGTTACAATAAACTGTTTTGCTCTTAACTTACGTTGTTTTATTATAACACTATGCAAACGAGAATTGAATTACTAAATAAAATAAAATTATTTTATGTCTATTAGTATGGCATATGTGTTGATTATGACAAGAACAAAATGGTGTGAACAGAAGTAAATTGGGAGCTTGTGTGGTACAGTGGCGCCAGCGATCACCTGTTTTCAGTCTTATATAATGAGTCCTAACACTTTTTTTTTTCAGTTATAAAACGTTTTAATTAAATATAGAATTTAAATGCACTTCCAATAAATAATGAAAAGTAGACGAAAATACAAGAATTTTATTGTATGTATTTTTTGCAATACAAAAAAATTTTTTCCTTTTTTCTGTGGTCTGGCCCGTTTTTAGCGTTCTACTTTTGTGTTTTGTTTCATAATGAAGATTGAGTGTGTTCTTAATTTATTATGCAGGCAAAAGTGGAGAGATTACCGCTGAAGAACAAAGAGATTGTGAAGAGTGAACCTGATTCGTCTCCAGCAGAAGATATTGTTCTTGTCGAAAATTGAATTACATACTTGTTATAAACAATTTTAATTACATAATCACATGTTGCTTGTTTGATGGATAATAACATGTGTATAGTGATACAATGGCAATATAATTTGATGAAAAATGAGTTAAAGCCGGTAAAAAGACTTTTTACAAAAGTAAAAAATTGCCAAAAATTTATGATTCGAAATTTAGAAATAATTTTTTTCTTATCATTATTATGAGTGGTTAGTCTTAAGAACGGTCAGTACTACCCTTGTAAAAAATGTCACCAACTAGAAAAATAAAAACTTCTTCCAAATAATTTAGTTTAAACAGTTGATTCTGCAGTGTGTGTGCAGAAGCATGCCGTGTTGCCATTAGAGAGTATAGGGATAAAAAACTCTTGTCATAAAAATCATGGCTTTATGACGCTTTATATTTGTGTGCTGAAAAGAATGTTGCCAGCATTGCTTCTGAAAGTTCAGTGCAACAATTATAACATTTTTAAAACAATCTGGTTAATGGTAATCGCTGAATGTCAAAAAAGCATATAGCTGTATATATGAAACAGAAATTCATAATTTAAAGAGGGTACAAGCATAAGAAACTCTTGCAATACAAATTTGGGCTTTAAGATTCTTTATATTTTGTGTGCTGAAAAAAATGTTGCCAGCATTGCTTCTGAAAGTTCAGTGCAACAATTATAACATTTTTAAAACAATCTGGTTAATGGTAATCGCTGAATGTCAAAAAAGCATATAGCTGTATATATGAAACAGAAATTCATAATTTAAAGAGGGTACAAGCATAAGAAACTCTTGCAATACAAATTTGGGCTTTAAGATTCTTTATATTTTGTGTGCTGAAAAAAATGTTGCCAGCATTGCTTCTGAAAATTCAGTGCTACAATTATAACATTTTCAAAACAATCTAGTTAATGGTAATCGCTGATGTCAAAAAAGCATATAGCTGTATATATGAAACAGAAATTCATAATTTAAAGAGGGTACAAGCATAAGAAACTCTTGCAATACAAATTTGGGCTTTAAGATTCTTTATATTTTGTGTGCTGAAAAAAATGTTGCCAGCATTGCTTCTGAAAGTTCAGTGCAACAATTATAACATTTTCAAAACAATCTGGTTAATGGTAATCGCTGAATGTCAAAAAAGCATATAACTGTATATACGAAAGAGAAATCCATAAGTTTAAATAAAAATCGGTGACATTCTTCGCTTTCATGTTACAAGATCAAAGGCTGTAAGTGATAAGATGTAAATATTGACAGCTAATTAGTGTAAACATTTTGTTATTTTGTTTTTACTTATGTACATGGAAAATTATTGCTTTTCTCGGTTATTTATGTTTACTTAAATTAATTTGACTTTGTTAGTTTTTATCAATATTTAATCCCTAATCTGAAATGCTTTAAATTAATTTCTACGGGTTTGTCCCTCGAAAAGAAAAAAAACGTGTTCCGTACAAGATCACTTACGTGTTCATCTATCGGTGCGTTTGTCACAGCCATTTTTTTCAGAAATGGTTTGATGTTTCTGTGTCAAACCAACTATCATATAAGTTTTCAAGGCGGTAAATAAGGTGTCGAAATATTTTTTTAATTTCGTTAATAATTAATGTCATATATTATCATTTAGTGTATTACAAAACTATTCGTTTTTTATTTTTTTTGTGCAGGATAATTCGTATTGTGAAAATGTGTACGCTGTTTTCCTCAAACTGTTCCATGTAGCAATTGATATTTAGCACAGTTGTAAAAAAAATGTTATTTTATATCACTTATGAAAATAAAATAGTGTTGCTAGAAGCTCACCTAAAATTTACCAGAAATTTTTAGAAATCATTCTAACTCTCCATAAGTTTTTAGAAATTCACAACATTTTTATGTAGTTTACCAGAAATTTGTAGCAATCATTCTAAACCCTCATTAGTTAGAAATTAAGAAATTCATGCTATTTTTATGCAATTTACGGGAAATTGGTAGCAATAATTCTAAATCTCCATAAGTTTTTATAAATTCACATCATTTTTATGGAAGTTACCAGTAATTCTAAATCTTCGTTAGTTAGAAACATGCTATTTTTATGCAATTTACGGGAAATTTGTAGCATTCATTCTACGTCTCATTTTTTTTGCAATTCACCAGAAATTTATAGCAATAATAATTTTCATAACTTTTTAGAAATTCATGATAATTTATGCAATATATTTATATGGTAAAAAATAATATTAATATTTGTAAATGGTTTGATTGAAGTATGTACTCTTAAATGTTTATATGTATATATTATAAGCGTCTGATTGTAATAGTATAAGTTCTACTCGCATGTAATAAATTGATTTTATAATAGTCCTCCCACACTAATTTTATTATTTTTTAATTTATTATTAATAAAAATTTGATTTTTAATTAAAGATTTGATTGTAATTAATTCCCTCTATTTAATTCCATATGTAACATCCATAAATGAATGTTAAACCGTTTTAGTGCCATGGTTTTTTACTCATATATACTCAAAAATGCCAAAGAAATCTTTTGTTTTTTATATCATTTACCCTTGTCTCGAAAAAAAAAACTGTATCTTCCAAAAATTATCCAATTTTAATAATTTTTTCGGTGTTTTCTTAATAAAAACTTATACAAGGATAATAAAATACAAAGAGAATTATGGAAATATATATTGTGAACAAAAATTATAACAAAAACTGAAGTCAAGGTCACATCGTATTTTCGCAGTCCGGTACATCCTCCGTATCATCAAAATAATTGTTATCGTCACCATTATCACTATCACACAAAATTTGCATTACACCATATTGTGAGCACACCACAATGTCACTCCCACTATCACTTTCTTCACAACTTGAATAACGATCATTTTCACTCTAATTATTTTCGTATTCCGACATTATGGGTTAACAATTTACTTTTCCTGGATCCTTTTTATATTGTAATTACTAGTAATATTATAATTTGAACTTTATGTAACACGTAGAAAGATAAAAAATAACCGCGCGCTAAACAGCAACTGATTTCGCGAGCACCATCACGCTCGTGTCGAATTTAGTTAGTACGCGTACGAGCACGATAGCGCTCGTCGGCACTCAAACGGTTAAGAAGGAAGTATCTTTACGAGGAAGAATTTTGGTAAATTTTTTTAAAAGAATGATTCAAAAATAATTTTTTTTGCGATACATTTTAACGTATCGAACTTATGGTACTATATTATGGAAGATTCTGGCGCGAGTGGTCAAACAGCATTTCTGCTATATTGAATTAATGTTTCAAGGAGGAAATACCTTGATGAGGAAGAAATTGGGTCAATTTTAACAATTTTTTTAAAAGAATGATTCAAAAATAATTTTTTGTACGATACATTTTAACGTACCAAACTTATTGTACTATATTATGGAAGATTCTAGTGCGAGTGGTAAAACAGCGCTTCTGCTATATTAATTTGAAAAAAGGAAATTTTTTGTTATTATTAATATTCATATTATATGTGCGAGTAATAAAAAGCAAAAGAAAGTAAATTTTTAAAATAGAACATTTAAAAAGAGTTTGCGTTGTAAATATTTGAGTTATTTGCCATAAAAAATAAATTTTTATTTTAATTGCTTTTTAAACGTATACACGAATTGTGCGAGAAACAGAATGGTTTTTTTATATAAAAATGTTTAAGAATGTTCGATTGCAAGTTTATTAACATTATTGGATTATTTCATCAACAGAAAATATTAAATGTCATTGATTGTAAAGAGGTTATGTTACAAGTCGATACGAGATTCGATTTTTATGATGAACCATTAAAATACTTTCACACATCGTGCTACACAATATTTAGGCATTTCCCCTTTAATTTTTAATTTATTTGTGGTTTTTAAACTCTTTTTATGATTTGCAATTATTCTTGATGTATTACAGTGGGCTAATTAATATTCTAATATGTGTTTTATGATTATATGCGACTATTCTTAACGTGATATGTGCTAATTATAATCAAAATGTGTAGCACGTGATGTGCAAATTATAATTTTTGGCCGACTCTCTTATATAGATACGTTTGGCTGCTTTCCACTAGCCATTAACAATATTCACGTCCACTACCACGATTATTCACATTGTGATAGCTTGTCAGCGTTGCAATTGTCAATCGAAGTGTAACAGATTATGAACGATGTGTTTTTGTAATTATGTGGAAATAGCAGGTATTAAACGAATTAAAGAGGTTATAGTGTTGTTTTTTAATATATTAATTAGTAAATAAAAATTTATACTATTTGTAATCGCAAAAGTGTGCAGTAATATTCCGAATTATATTATTCCGACTTACCTAAATTCATGGTTACGTAATTTTTAAATTTCAATTATACAATTATATAAAAACATTCTCCCTCAATGCGGCATCTAGCGGTACACAATGTATAAATCAGTTCTGATCTTGCGCAAGCTTGTATGGATATGCTTTGTAAATGCACACTGCATTTGTGTTTGTTACGTAAATAATACATGTTTTAGCCAAACGCTGTACATATTTATCGAGTAGTATACTATGTGGATTTGATCGTTCGACATTAAAAGAATCCTCATATACTGGATGGTGTTTCTCAACCATATATCAAAAATCAATAAAAAAAACGCAATTGTTTAGTTACAGGAATAGTTTTAAGTAGATTGTAATTTTAAATATGATGTATTTTTATCAAGAATTTGCTAGGCCAATATGTGTTGCTACATCGACACCATCACTTAAAATGATTTTATTTCTTTATTACGGGCAAATAGGAAAATAATCCCCCGTGAAGACGTGTGATTGAGTCGATTTTTTTTGAAATTGATAAACATAATTAGCAAGTGAACTACCAAAAAAAAAAACAAAAATAGAAATCAAAGTTTCCTTATATAGTATAAAACAAAGTCGCTTTCCGCGTCTATCTGTCCCTGTGTAAGCTTAGATCTTTTAAACTACGAAACGGATTTTGATGTGGTTTTCAATATCATTCAGATAATTTCTTCCGGAAGGTTTATAGGTATAATACATGCATGTTATATTTACAGGAAATATATAAAAACTCAATATTTCGTAAAAAAGTAGAATTTTGGGCGCTTTCATTGCTAACGCTGACTAAACTTTACGAGATATATCAAAAGTTGTACTATGGAATTGTGTATTTTAAAAATATCAACAAAAAAATCCACGATGGCATATATCTATATCCTACGGATAACCCACAGTGACCATTTTTATTAATTTTTTTTGTGGGTTATATCTTCAAAGTTATTTAGACCAATATTATATTAATCTTTATTTAATTAAATAAGTCGGTTTCGTTGGGCATTTAATGTAGATAAAATTTGCACTTCGCAGCAAATCATTATCATTAATATTTTAGAAGATATCACAGATTTAAAATTACCAAAAATCTGTATTTGTGATGCCGTGCACGGACTATATTATTAATCGCTCCACAATTACACCACATTAGTACCTACATTGCACCCGTGCGAAGCCGGGGCGGGTCACTAATTTGAATTAATTATCATTATGTATCTGAAATGAACCCGATCTGATTCTCTAAATTCAACAAAGAATAGAAAAACTTTAACTTTAGAAATTAAACACAATATTATTGGATTTTGAACCAAGGATAAACATTTGTGAAATAGTACAGAAATTCAATCTTGCTTATGCCACTGTCCAAATGATCATTATGGATAAGGTTAAAATCGTAGATGCTGTCAAAAACTTAGGTCAATTCAAGTTTGACTCAGAAACGATGCGGAATTAAAAATCGAATGAAGGTAAAAAACTGTCCAGAAGACCAGAATAACATATGTAGTAAAGCTAAACAGACACTCGACAAACTGAAGGAAGAAAGAGGTGATGATGAAAAAAAGGAGAATTTTGGTAGATAACAACGGTTAGCTTTGTCGTTTTAATAGACATTGTAATCAGCACAACATTGCACAAAATGGAGGGTCAGCAAGTGCTGATAAAGACGCTGCATCTTCTTTTCCAGGTAAATTGAAGGGCTTAATAGAGGAAAGCGGTTATTGCACACAGACTATGTTTAACTTGGATGAGACAGGCCTTTTTTTTTTTGAAAACACTCCCTGGATTTAGACTATGAAAAATCTATGAACTGTTATGCTAGTTGCAAATGCTTGTGGGGATTTTAAATTAGAACTTCTTTTGGTATATCATTTTGAAAATAAAAGGAGCTTTAAAAAATAAATCCAAATCAGGTCTACCCATAATTTGGAAGTCCTGTTCTAAAGTTTGTAACTGCTTCTTCGCTTGATGATTGGTTTGGTAACCATTTTATCCCGGAGACTGAGCGCCTCAAAATCTCCCACTCAAAGTAATGCTGATTCTTGACAATGCACCAGGACACACGCCAGATAGGGTATCTATGGACTTCGACCTCTTGTTAAAGTGGTTTTTTTGCCACCAAATACCATCACAGTTTACTCCAACCTATGGACCAAGTTGTGATAAAAACTTTCAAGACTTATTATGGTTGACGGTAATTTGTTCATTGAAATGAAGCTGTTACCCAATGACTTGTCTGTTAAAGATTTTTGGAAAACCTATAATATTTTCAATGCTATTAGAATCATAGGACAATTATGCAAAGAAATATGTCATAAAATATGAAAGGTGTTTTAAGCACATAATATATATATATCAACATATTTCTGGTAAGTATTTTTTTTCAAAATAATTTTTTTATTATGAATAATCGTCAGCTCTAGTTTTATTTTAATATGTCTTTTTAATGTATATTCTTTCATAAGATATCAAAAATATTGTTAAAATGTTCCTGGTACTAAATCACGTTTGTTTCTTCTATTTAATCGCAAGTTCCTTGTAGGTAGATCTTTTTAGGGTTTGTCCAATATTTCCGTATACATTGAACCTGCACATTGATTTAAATTTTAATTACGTATCCAATAAATAATACTGTATGATTCCGCGAGACCGAATGACAAGTTGCATATTTTTTATGCTACGTAAAAAATTTTTATTTGAAAGATTACTTTAGTGGTAGATCGTGAATAACTACTTTATTTACTGTCTACTATAGAAAATAAAAATACGCCAGTATTTTTTTAAAAACTAGCGAAAGTTTGATTTAAATTTCAGATAATTGGTTAGTTTCTTTTGTAAAATGAATTTCAATGAATTTTTTTGTGAAAAGAAAAAAATCATCAACACCAATATTATAATAAAAAGGAGAAATTTATGAGTTTGTTTGTAATTTCGGAAAATATTGAATCGATTATAAAATATTTGGTAGGAAATATTTCTTTATGAGACATAGCTTGTTAATTCTAACCAATTATATTTTAGGAGCATAAGAAAACAGTAAAACAATTTCGTTTTCTACAGAAACTTTGCAGTAAATGCATATTCTCAGTATGCATACATTCGGTACTTAAAAAAATTTGTTGCCTGTATAATATAAAGGTCGTTCTTCACAAGCTTCTTTAATTAATTTATAAATAATTCGGTACAGACGAAGTTGCAGGCGACTGCTGGTAACAATATTAAAACAAAAAGAATCCTCTAATACACGGTTCAGTCTGTATTCAATGATCTCTTTTATTTTAATAGCTAATAAAATATAATGATTTTTCCTATTCAAAATTTTGTTACTACATATAATTGGTTGTAATAAGAAAAAAAAACTAGACAGTATTTTAATTGACTACTGTCTATATATGAAAACTAAATCAGATAAGTTAAATCTTTCGATGGAGTAATCCAGATGCATATGTTTAAATGTCTTAGCTTTACCCTAAAAACATTACTTAAAATATAACTTTTGTGATTTATCCTTATGATTCATCTATAAAGCCTCGTGGCCAAATTGCACTAAGTAAAGAATCGTACAAATAAATTTCCATCTTATTTAAAACTACGTGAATTGCATACGTGTCAATATTCCGCCAGAACTATTAAGAGATACAGTGCAAAAACAGGGAAACAGCACAAAAACAGGGATACAGTGCAACAACAGGAATATAGTACAAAAACAGGGATTCAGTGCAACAATAGGAATACAGTGCAAGAACCTACTAAAAATAAAAGTACGTTTACATTGTGACAGTTCATTCGACAGTTGCCGTTATGTCAACTGTTGTGACAGCGTTCTGCCACAATAGTGCGGAAATCTGCTTGTATGTATGAGGGCTACTTCCATGACAGCAGAACATGTGACAGCCATGTGTTTTTCAGATTTCGATTAAGTCGAAGTAGTTTCGATTAAATTGGTTGAATTAAATTAGTGTATTTATTATTGATATTGCAACGTCTCACGAAATTGCGATCACATTGTTTATTATTTACCAAAAATTGTAATGTTATTAGCTAAGTTTATATATACACGGTGTCCGGGAATAAGTGTTGGACTGAAAAATAATTGATTGTCATTAAAATAAAATTTAAAAGGTGACTTTTTCAGAAAATTGAAAAAAATATTCATAAATATTTGTCATCTTTTTCATACACACGATACTTGTGCACATTTTTCAGCACGTTAATAACTTGCAAAAAGCAACGAAGACATCTAGCTGCCCAAGTAATCACCGCACTCCGAGCAAGTACTGGGTATGTTAAAAAGAGTTATGTGTAATATTATTTTTGCATTTAATTAGAAAAAGAGCACGTTTTTCCTTTTATTTCAACGACAATTTATTCCGTTGTAGTCAACGAATACTGTCTTTCTTTGTACAAGTACCCAGGTGCTTCATGCACCTAACGCTTCACCCAGGTATCCTCATACTCTCTGAGAGGGTCTGGTTTGTGTTGAAGTGAGTGAGCGCGTTTACCGATTTGAGAGACCAGTTGTTGTTAGTTTCTTAAAAAAACTACATAGATTAAATTATTGATGTAATGTTAGCGAATATAAACGAAGTTTTTATATAAATGTAAGTGAACGAAAATGTAAGAAAAACATTTCTCTAAAAGTTTATATATTTTTAAATATTAACCCTATGTAATGTCCCTCATTTGAACCATCAATGTCGAAACGTATCCCAAATGACGAAAGATTTTCTTCATTGTTAGGGTAGTAATATTACATATATATATATATATATATATATATATATATATATATATATATATATATACATATAGATGAAAATGATAATTACTTGTTTTATTTAGAAACATAAATTCTTTCACATAGCAGCATTAGATTCCGCTAATTCAATTATGTATTATGGGAGCAGTCCTGGACCAAATGATAAAAAAACTATGCATTTTTTTAAAAATTTTGATTTGACTGGATACGACCTTGTCAAAACTTAAAATCAAGGACTACTTTTATTTCCAACCTTGAATTATATTAAAATTATCAACTGTATCAAACTAACTCGCTGGTTATTTTCAATTATTTCAAGTAATTACTTTACATATTACTTTTTATATACATATATATGCATATATATATATATATATATATATATATATATATATATATATATACATATATACATATATATATACATATATATATATATAGATGAAAATTATAATTACTTGTTTTATTTATAGAAACATAAATTCTTTCACATAGCAGCATTAGATTCCGCTAATTCAATTATGTATTATGGGAGCAGTCCTGGACCAAATGATAAAAAAACTATGCATTTTTTTTAAAATTTTGATTCGACTGGATACGACTTTGTCAAAACTTAAAATCAAGGACTATTTTTATTTCCAACCCTGAATTATATTAAAAATATCAACTGTTTCAAACTAACTGATTATAGCTGATTATATTCAATTATTCAAGTAATTACTTTACATATTACTTTTTATATACATATATATATACATATATATATATATATGTATATATATATATATATATATATATATATATATATATATATATATATATACATATATATATATATATAGATGAAAATTATAATTACATGTTTTATTTATAGAAACATAAATTCTTTCACATAGCAGCATTAGATTCCGCTAGTTCAATTATGTATTATGGGAGCAGTCCTGGACCAAATGATAAAAAAACTATGCATTTTTTTAAAAATTTCGATTTGACTGGATACGACCTTGTCAAAACTTAAAATCAAGAACTACTTTTATTTCCAACCCTGAATTATATTAAAATTATCAACTGTATCAAACTAACTGATTATAGCTGATTATATTCAATTATTCAAGTAATTACTTTACATATTACTTTTTATATACATATATATACATATATATATATATATATATATATATATATGTATATATATATATATATATATATATATATATATATATATATATATATATATATACATATATATATATATATATAGATGAAAATTATAATTACATGTTTTATTTATAGAAACATAAATTCTTTCACATAGCAGCATTAGATTCCGCTAATTCAATTATGTATTATGGGAGCAGTCCTGGACCAAATGATAAAAAAACTATGTATTTTTTTAAACATTTCGATTTGACTGGATACGACCTTGTCAAAACTTAAAATCAAGAAATACTTTTATTTCCAACCCTGAATTATATTAAAAATATCAACTGTTTCAAACTAACTCGCTGGTTATTTTCAATTATTTCAAGTAATTACTTTACATATTACTTTTTATATACATATATATGCATATATATATATATATATATATATATATATATATATATATATATATACATATATACATATATATATACATATATATATATATAGATGAAAATTATAATTACTTGTTTTATTTATAGAAACATAAATTCTTTCACATAGCAGCATTAGATTCCGCTAATTCAATTATGTATTATGGGAGCAGTCCTGGACCAAATGATAAAAAAACTATGCATTTTTTTTAAAATTTTGATTCGACTGGATACGACTTTGTCAAAACTTAAAATCAAGGACTATTTTTATTTCCAACCCTGAATTATATTAAAAATATCAACTGTTTCAAACTAACTGATTATAGCTGATTATATTCAATTATTCAAGTAATTACTTTACATATTACTTTTTATATACATATATATATACATATATATATATATATGTATATATATATATATATATATATATATATATATATATATATATATATATACATATATATATATATATAGATGAAAATTATAATTACATGTTTTATTTATAGAAACATAAATTCTTTCACATAGCAGCATTAGATTCCGCTAGTTCAATTATGTATTATGGGAGCAGTCCTGGACCAAATGATAAAAAAACTATGCATTTTTTTAAAAATTTCGATTTGACTGGATACGACCTTGTCAAAACTTAAAATCAAGAACTACTTTTATTTCCAACCCTGAATTATATTAAAATTATCAACTGTTTCAAACTAACTGATTATAGCTGATTATATTCAATTATTCAAGTAATTACTTTACATATTACTTTTTATATACATATATATACATATACATATATATATATATATATATATATATATATATATATATATATATATACATATATATATATATATATAGATGAAAATTATAATTACTTGTTTTATTTATAGAAACATAAATTCTTTCACATAGCAGCATTAGATTCCGCTAGTTCAATTATGTATTATGGGAGCAGTCCTGGACCAAATGATAAAAAAACTATGCATTTTTTTAAAAATTTCGATTTGACTGGATACGACCTTGTCAAAACTTAAAATCAAGAACTACTTTTATTTCCAACCCTGAATTATATTAAAATTATCAACTGTATCAAACTAACTGATTATAGCTGATTATATTCAATTATTCAAGTAATTACTTTACATATTACTTTTTATATACATATATATACATATATATATATATATATATATATATATGTATATATATATATATATATATATATATATATATATATATATATACATATATATATATATATATAGATGAAAATTATAATTACATGTTTTATTTATAGAAACATAAATTCTTTCACATAGCAGCATTAGATTCCGCTAATTCAATTATGTATTATGGGAGCAGTCCTGGACCAAATGATAAAAAAACTATGTATTTTTTTAAACATTTCGATTTGACTGGATACGACCTTGTCAAAACTTAAAATCAAGAAATACTTTTATTTCCAACCCTGAATTATATTAAAAATATCAACTGTTTCAAACTAACTCGCTGGTCATTTTCAATTATTTCAAGTAATTACTTTACATATTACTTTTTATATACATATATATACATATATATATATATATATATATATATATATATATATATATGTATATATATATATATATATATACATATATACATATACATATATATATATATATATATATATATATATATATATATACACATATATATATATACATAAATGAAAATGATAATTACATGTTTTATTTATAGAAACATAAATTCTTTCACATAGCAGCATTAGATTCTGCTAGTTCAATTATGTATTATGGGAGCAGTCCTGGACCAAATGATAAAAAAACTATGCATTTTTTTAAAAATTTCGATTTGACTGGATACGACCTTGTCAAAACTTAAAATCAAGAACTACTTTTATTTCCAACCCTGAATTATATTAAAAATATCAACTGTATCAAACTAACTCGCTGGTTATTTTCAATTATTTCAAGTAATTAGTTTACATATCTTGATCGTACGGTCGAGTGGCAAAGTATACATTTTATTGATTGCTCTACGTGAGTTCGTACTGCGCATACATCATTAACGAAATTGAAATCAATATAATACTTTCTATTTCATTGTCCATGTTATGGCGCTTCATTTTCTTTTGGGTTGTTTAAAAATGGACGCGTACGATGTAATGGGAAATTTTAATAAAATTTTTCGTATATGTTCACTGTCGCGTGTTACAAAAACAAACAGTATTATAACGATGAAGGATATCACGATGCAGGCTTCAATTACTACAGTTTGCATATTACTTTTATCCATTATAACTTGGGTTATGCATCCGGAAATGCATTTTTTAGTTAATTATAGCATATCGAGAGAATTTGACCAGATACACACGATTATAACGCGAATGCAAGTCATTACGTTTATAGTATTAGCTGCTATAGAAAGCAACCAAAGTATTAATTTGTATTTCAAAAATTTCCAAAAAATCGACAATCTATTGAAAGTAACAATCCCTATGTACATGAATGAAAAAAAATCTTTAAATCGCTTACTTAATATTTTTGGATTCATATCAGTGTTTATTGTATTTTTTGACATTACATCATGGTCTGTGATTTATCGTAATGAGAATGTTTTTCCATTCCTTTCTTATCACGTAACCCAATTCCTTTTTCAAGTACTAGATTGGAAGTCTATTATAAATTTACGAGTATTCAGAAGCCGACTGAATATAATTTTGAAACGTTTCAAACAAGCGTTGAGAGAAAATATCTGCATTCAAGTAGAAGATATCACTGGTAATTATAGAATCGATGAAGAGGCTGATGCACAAATGCTAACTGAAGTCAAGCAGCTGAGAGCAAGTTTCATGCTCTTGAGTGAACAATGCCATTTGTTGAATGTTGCCTACGGATTTCAGGTGAGTAATATTCGTTCATTCATAAATTTTTTTACTACATTTGATCTAAAACTTTCAATAAATTTGATCTAAAACTTTCAATGAATATGATCTAAAACTTTCAATGAATATGATCTAAAACTTTCAATGAATTTGATCTAAAACTGTCAATGAATTTGATCTAAAACTTTCAATGAATTTGATCTAAAACTTTCATAGAATTTGATCTAAAACTTTATACAGCTATTGAAATAAAAAAAAATATCTTTAAAGATAGTCGGAACCCTTGGTTAAAAGAAGGTTGTGACAAATATTTATTGGAATTGTTAAGAATAGAGCATTTGAATATTTCTATTGTTTTAGAAATATAATTTTAAAACATAAGCTGACGGGTAGGAAAGATGTTGACAAACTTTTAAAATGAATGAGTTATAAAAGCTTAAACTGAACGTTTTAATAAGGATGGCGATACTAATTTTCATAAATATTTGCTGTATTTATTAGATAAAATGAGAGTACTTTATCCCCACCATCAAATTTAGAAGCTCATTGCTCGTTCGGTTTTTAATCAATTTTTACAGTTTCTCATCTACCAATTTTTAACCTGTATTTTCAAGGTATTTTACTAAACACATTTGAAAGCAGTCCCTATGCATTGAATAAAAGTTCATTGAAAAACTCGTAGACACAAAACCATGTCCTGAATACGGAATGCTACGTAGCATTCTGGGACGTTTATATCAAGTCTGTAGAACTATTTTAGCAAATTCTATGAAAAAAACAACGAAATAGCTCAGTGTAGTGTTGTACATTTATTTAAAACTGTACACAGTGTTGAAAAATTGTTTCTTATGTGTCGATTTATAATAAATATTATGGTCTGATATATATTGTAGAAAGAATAAACCAGACAAATGCTGCATAGCATTCTGGAATGTTTATACCAAGTCTGTACAACTATTTGAGCAAAGTCTATGAAAAAAAACGGAATAGCTCACTGCTGTGGCATACATTTAAAACTGTACAAAGTGTTGAAAAATTGGTTCTTAGTTAGATGTCGATTTATTATAAATATTATGGTCTGATAAATATTGAAGAAAAAATAAACCGGACAAATGCTGCATAGCATTCTGGGACATTTATACCAAGTCTGTGGAACTATTTGAGCAAATTCTATGAAAAAAAACGAAATAGCTCAGTGCAGTGTTGTACATTTATTTAAAACTGTGCCAAAGTGTTGAAAAATTGTTTCTTATGTGTCGATTTATAATAAATATTATGGTCTGATAAATATTATAGAAAGAATAAACCAGACAAATACTGCATAGCATTCTGGAACGTTTATACCAAGTCTGTAGAACTATTTGAGCAAATTCTATGAAAAAAAATCGAAATAGCTCAGTTCAGTGTCATACATTTAAAACTGTACAAAGTGTTGAAAAATTGATTCTTAGTTAGAATTTGATTTATTATAAATATTATGGTCTGATAAATATTGAAGAAAAAATAAACCGGACAAATGCTGCATAGCATTCTGGGACGTTTATACCAAGTCTGTGGAACTATTTGAGCAAATTCTATGAAAAAACGAAATAGCTCAGTGCAGTGCTGTAAATTTAAAACTGTACCAAATGTTGATTCTTATTTAGATGTCGATTTATAATAAACATTATGGTCCCATAAATATTGAAGAAACAATAAAGCGGACAAATGACCTCCAAACACATTGAATAGTTTCACATAATCGTCAATATCTTTTGTAGTTATTGATACATAGTTAACAAACAATTTTAAATGGATTAACAAATACTATTATCGATTTTTTTCACATTTGTGATTGAAAAATTAAAGTGGCGAACACATTTCGAAATTTGGTATTTATTAAATGGAGCTTTGATTCTCATATTGTTTATTTTAATAATCAAATGAATTGTACTATTGGGCATTATTGCAAAGCAAGTTTATTTGAACAATAGGTATATCTGTTGTTTTATTGGTACATAGTTAACAAACAATTTTAATTTGAATAACAAATATTAGTGTCGAATTTTTTCAAATCTATGATTGAAAAATTGAAGTGGCGAACACACTTCGAAATTTTTTGGTATTTATTAAATGAGGCTATGATTCTCACATCGTTTATTTTAATAATCAAATGAATTGTACTGTTGGGTATTATTGCAAAGCAAGTTTATTTGAACAATAGGTATATCTGTTGTTTTATTGGTACGTAGTTAACAAACAATTTTAATTTGAATAACAAATACTAGTATCGATTTTTTCAAATCTGTGATTGAAAAATTGAAGTGGCGAACACACTTCGAAATTTTGGTATTTATTAAATGAGGCTATGATTCTCACATCGTTTATTTTAATAATCAAATGAATTGTACTGTTGGGTATTATTGCAAAGCAAGTTTATTTGAACAAAAGGTACACCTATTGCTCAAATAAATTTGTTTTGCAGAGATTTGATATGAGTAAATATAGTTTAAAAATAGACTTGTACTTTTCGTTTCTTGGAAAAAAAATTCAAAGCTCTGGAATATGAAGTTTTACATAAACAAGGC
Source organism: Druceiella hillmani (assembly GCA_039881145.1). Lineage (NCBI taxonomy): Eukaryota > Metazoa > Arthropoda > Insecta > Lepidoptera > Hepialidae > Druceiella > Druceiella hillmani. The sequence continues at coordinate 36,808,621 of JAYKKI010000019.1, forward strand.
TTGAAAGTTAATGAAATTGTTGAAATTGTCTGTTTCAGCTAGTTTCCTCCTTTCTTCAAAGGATTCTTCATTCAATATTTATCTGTCATGTGATCATATCCTACGCTTTGGAAAAATCGGTGGGTATCGAGGAAATTTAGTCTCTTGTTTTTTTTTCGTAAATATTAATTAGGAGTCAGAAATAAGTTGTGACTAATTTTGTTGAATATTTGTGAATAATTTTATGCAATATTAACCTATTCCCCCCCCTGTCAATATGCACCTCATGAGTTAAAAATCGGGAGGGGGGGTCTTCAGTTTATATCTCTCGAAAGTTTTGGGACTACGGAACGCATGTCATATTAAACGTAATTTAGCTATCATGAAACTATTTATTTTTCTTGTACTCATTCTATTTATAGAAATAAAATATCCAATAATATTTCGAAAAGAAAAAATAATCTCAATGTTATTTTTAATAAGAAAGTTACTATATTTCAGTTTATTCGAATAGAATATTGAAAATGAAAACTGAATTAATCGATTCATTTAATAGAATTATAAACATTTTAAAGCAAGCAATGTAATGTGTGCTTCACTATTATTTTTTTCAATGCAGGTTGACATCTCCCGCATTCACAAACATGAAACCACGTAATGTAGTATTATTTCAAGTTTCTTTCATTATTTATCACGACCTAGGTTTTGTTGTATCACAACGTCTTCAGGTGGGATATTAGCAAAGATTAATTCTTGGAAATAACCATCACACTCATACTGACAATGCTCCCTATATATTACAAATAAATACAAAAGGCAATAAACTCAATATCCTAGAAACATTAGAAATAAACAGACATAAAAGAGACACGCACGTTAATATATTAAATGAACAACTAAATATAATATCATCACCCATACTTAATATCTTCTAGATATAATATAGTTAGACAACATTGATACTGCAGTACACTTCAAATTTTTTCTGTCCGGCTACACATCTAAATAAAAAAAAAATTAAAATAAATACATAAAATGAGAGATATGTATGATTAGTGGTATAACCTTGTTCTAACCATCAGATACCCTTGCTATTGTAAAAATAATGTCGATTTAATTTTATTACATACACCGGAACGCTTGCCTTGTATAACATCATAGAATAACATCAATTTAATTTATAAAATACTAGTATATTGTATAACTCTCGGAAATATAATAAAACCTACACCGCTCCCCTACAATAAACTCATTAACGTAAGTAGTGGGAAAACCGGCACAAACCTGGCTTCCGCTATTGTTTTGTGTAATATATAAATGCTGTTGGAAGTTCCTAAGAGTTAATCTTTGCTTATAGCCCACCTGAAGATGTGATACAACGAAACCTAGGTCGTGGTAAAGAACTTAAAGAAAGTAGAAATAATACTACATCACATAGTTTCATTTAATTGTGAATAATGAATTTCTACAAAATTAATGCCAATTATATTCAATCTCATGTATTGTAAACTTTAGCTAACTATCTATATAATGAAGCATGCCAACCTCGCTGCGTTATAACCATAAAGCTATCAAAATATAAAGCTACTCACGACAGTCTAGTGCGTTTACTAAATTCGGTGAAAACCCTTTTCAAAATTTATTGCAACTCTTATTTAATGATTACCAATAAGATAAATTAACACAAACCCATGCAATTTGTACTTAACGATATTCTAATTGTAATCTAAATAAATAATAATATATACCATAAAACACATTATATTTAATAGTAACGTCATATATTTGAGTTATGATATTGTTTTCTTCAGACTGTACTGTTATCATAATAATCCAAAAAAAGAAAAACATTACAAGAACAATATCCATAAGACGAACGGTCAAAACAAATCTTCGTGGTAATGTATACAAGAATTGACACTGAAAATTTTTGGAATATCAAAATTTGAACCAATTACCAAGTTTGTGGTTTATTGTTTTAAAAATAATCACATGTTATTCTACGTATCATTTCATTGGATGGAACTAATGAGAATTGAAATCGGCACGCTCATCCTTGGACATGTCTTCCTGGGTTTTTTCGAAGGTAGTTACCACACTCCTTTATCATTTGGGAATGTATATCTTGCAGTTTATTTTTTGTTTTTAAAAATAAATAGAAATAACGAAGTGCGAAGTCAGAGTTATATGACAGATGGTTCATAGTTTCTACACCAGATGTAATAAAATTTTCAGTTGTTTATTTAACTGAGTGTGCTGAGACATTGTTATGATGAAGGAAGATTCTATTGCGACGGCGTTGCTCTCAAACTTTTTCCAAAATAACAGGCAAACAATTGTTGTTATACTAGTATGTTGTAATTTTGCTTTTATATTCCAGAAAAATTGTTTTATTATAATCCATGCGTCCGAAGAATGGGCCGACCATCTTTTTCCTAGAACTTTGTCTTTTCTCCAGTTTAGTCGGCAACTCCTAAGCATACAGCATCTCAGTTTCAAATTTGTAACATATGTATATACATTTGTATATGATGGCTTTCCTCACCCGTGATGATACCAAATATAGAATTTGAGCAACATTCGCCAAATTCGCGACATCAATCAACGTGACGGTGTTTTTGAGCTTCTACAAGTCAGTATCTATCAAAAAGTTTCCTGACGACAAAATGTTTATGTAGAAATTTTTGGTACTTCACTTGTACCAATACCTATTATAATCTGAACCTACTGATAGATACTCTTTTTTCAAGCCTAATCATGAGCCCCAGATTATTGACATTGTCTTCAGTTGTCGTTATTGCCGCTACGCAGACCATCATTGAGATTGACGCCACCATGTTTGAACTCCTTTATCTAATTGCAAAAGTAGCACAGGATAAAGTGTCATCATAAAATGTCCATCGAACTCGATAGTAATTTTTGTTACTCATTGAAAAAAATATTTAAGGAAATTTATAAAAAAATATGTAAAACAAAAATTTTCTCATGTTAAATTAATAATAAAGTGATACAAAAAATTTTCAAATTGGCCCGAATTTTTAAAAATCAATGACAAATTTAAGTATTCCTAAAAATTATTGAAGAGTTCGATATTCTCTATTTAGATTTATTCTTTTGCATCCGATATAGCAAATAGCCAGATCTGAGAACTACAATGCAACCTTCGTATACACGAAAGTCATTTTGGGCCGAACTCAGGCAATTTTGATTATGCGTTTGGCGATTTTTGTTGTATTATTAAATTCTCGCACGAACTTTCAGTTACATAAGCAGATACCATGTTATAAGCTTTCATGTTACTTCAAAGAATTTTTTTCTATTTCTGTCATATTTTTTCGAGTGAAAAATTTTTATGGCGCTATGTTATAATAAGTTTTTCCCCCTATCTTCGCTGCAATAGATTCTTGAAAATTTTAAATATTGTAGTTGATGCCAGTATTAGTTGTTTATTGAGATATACAAATCCTCGTCATGGGAACCTGTACTAGGTTTAATATATTGTTTTTTTTTCATTTTTAAGTTTAAATTAATTAATTATATTATTTTCAATGTCAGCGCAAATTTTTTAAAAAATATTCCTTTTAATTTATTTTAATTAAATGATATACGCTTTCGCAGCATGTTGTTTGTTACGAGTGGTTGGTTGTAATATCTTTTTCAATGCGATTTTTGTATGGAGCCGCATTGTTATTTCTACTTCTGAGGGAGGCCGTCATCGTGCAGAGGATCAGGTCCAGCCTGCTATCAACAATTGACAGCGCATGTATTAATAATCTGTTTGGTTAGTACCAAAAATATACTTTTGAATTTGCAAAAGGATATTTATCACATACTCCTCAAGCACCGTAAATATGTGCTTATTTCGTTTAATTCTCTGCTTCAATAGTTCATTAAAAAACATGGCTCCTAGAAGTCAAGGATTGTAAAGTTCTTTTTAGTTTGTATCACTTCCACATGTTAAATGCAGCCGCAGTTTTAGTTTTTCTTAACTTTTAAAACTATGAGAAAGGAAAAGAGCAAATTTTGTTTTAAATTATAACCAGACACCTCGAAGTAAGAGTTGGAAGCCCCTGGATTTGCTATAAGTTGCACTGTTTAGTGAAAAAGTGTTTTAGCTAAATAAAATCTAGTTTACATATAATTTCATATTATAGACTGACTGAATACATATTGACAGGTTTTTCGTGGTAGATGCATAGATACAGCATAAGATAACTTCGTATATAAAGTGAGAAAAATAATAATTAATATAAAAGAATCTCATTGGATACTGGGCTATAAAGGCGTGATTTTAAGTTTTTTTTTAAACTAAGTCTTCCTATTATGATAAAAAAACATCTATATCAATTAATTTACGATTATAGTGTACCATACCCATTGTACCATATCCGCTATGGTGTACCATACCCGCTATGGTGTACCATACCCGTTATGGTGTACCATAACTATGACTCTTGTCAAATGCCTCATTTCACTTGCTATACTGTCCACGAAGGCAAAGTAGGTTAAAGCTAATTTAGTCATTTGAAACCTATGCGGGGCAAAGTAATTAGTGAAATCAGAAGTAAGTAAAATCAGATAAATAGGAGCTCACTTCGCGAATTGTAATTTTGGTGAAGTTATTAATACATTTAAAAATTATTTTTAATGACTTAGTTCAAGGCATTCTTTTAATTTTCAGGTTCTGAGGTATTGAATACTTTTCATGAATTCGGCCTAATAGTTGACCATCAAGCCTTAGTGTTCACAGCAAAGGATTACATCAAATTGGATTATTCGCTGATTTATAGTATCTTAACAGCATTAATTAGCTATGGAATTATATTATCTCAATTCAGTTTAAATATTAATTAGGTGATTGAGATTTCACATTGATTTTCTACCAATGTAAAATAAAGCACAATGAACAATGAAAATAAGTACTGTTGAACAATGAAAATAAGTACTCTTCATGAATTCGGCATAATAGTTGACCATCAAGCCTTAGTGTTCACAGCAAAAGACTACATCAAATTGGATTACTCACTGATTTCTAGTATTTCAACAGCCTTAATTAGCTATGGAATTGTATTATCTCAATTCAGTTTAAATATTAATTAGGTGATTGAGATTTCTGATTGATTTTCTACCAATGTCACATAAAGCACAATGAATAATGAAAATAAGTACTGTTGAACAATGAAAATAAATACTCTTCATGAATTCGGCATAATAGTTGACCATCAAGCCTGAGTGTTCACAGCAAAAGACTACGTCAAATTGGATTACTCACTGATTTCTAGTATTTCAACAGCCTTAATTAGCTATGGAATTATATTATCTCAATTCAGTTTAAATATTAATTAGGTGATTGAGATTTCGGATTGATTTTCTACCAATGTCACATAAAGCACAATGAACAATGAAAATAAGTACTGTTGAACAATGAAAATAAATACTCCACGAATTCGGGACACTAGTTGACCATCAAGCCTTAGTGTTCACAGCAAAAGACCACGTCAAATTGGATTACTCACTGATTTCTAGTATTTCAACAGCCTTAATTAGCTATGGAATTATATTATCTCAATTCATTTTAAATATTAATTAGGTGATTGAGATTTCGGATTGATTTTCTACCAATGTCACATAAAGCACAATGAACAATGAAAATAAGTACTGTTGAACAATGAAAATAAGTACTCTTCATGAATTCGGTATAATAGTTGACCATCAAGCCTGAGTGTTCACAGCAAAAGACTACGTCAAATTGGATTACTCACTGATTTCTAGTATTTCAACAGCCTTAATTAGCTATGGAATTATATTATCTCAATTCAGTTTAAATATTAATTAGGTGATTGAGATTTCGCATTGATTTTCTACCAATGTCACTTAAGCACAATGAACAATGAAAATAAGTACTGTTGAACAATGAAAATAAATACTCCACGAATTCGGGACACTAGTTGACCATCAAGCCTTAGTGTTCACAGCAAAAGACCACGTCAAATTGGATTACTCACTGATTTCTAGTATTTCAACAGCCTTAATTAGCTATGGAATTATATTATCTCAATTCAGTTTAAATATTAATTAGGTGATTGAGATTTCGGATTGATTTTCTACCAATGTCACATAAAGCACAATGAACAATGAAAATAAGTACTGTTGAACAATGAAAATAAACACTCTTCATGAATTCGGTACACTAGTTGACCATCAAGCCTTAGTGTTCACAGCAAAAGACCACGTCAAATTGGATTACTCACTGATTTCTAGTATTTCAACAGCCTTAATTAGCTATGGAATTGTATTATCTCAATTCAGTTTAAATATTAATTAGGTGATTGCGATTTCGCATTGATTTTCTACCAATGTCACATAAAGCACAATGAACAATGAAAATAAGTACTGTTGAACAATGAAAATAAATACTCCACGAATTCGGGACACTAGTTGACCATCAAGCCTTAGTGTTCACAGCAAAAGACCACGTCAAATTGGATTACTCACTGATTTCTAGTATTTCAACAGCCTTAATTAGCTATGGAATTATATTATCTCAATTCAGTTTAAATATTAATTAGGTGATTGAGATTTCGGATTGATTTTCTACCAATGTCACATAAAGCACAATGAACAATGAAAATAAGTACTGTTGAACAATGAAAATAAACACTCTTCATGAATTCGGTACACTAGTTGACCATCAAGCCTTAGTGTTCACAGCAAAAGACCACGTCAAATTGGATTACTCACTGATTTCTAGTATTTCAACAGCCTTAATTAGCTATGGAATTATATTATCTCAATTCAGTTTAAATATTAATTAGGTGATTGAGATTTCGGATTGATTTTCTACCAATGTCACATAAAGCACAATGAACAACGAAAATAAGTACTGTTGAACAATGAAAATAAATACTCTTCATGAATTTGGTACACTAGTTGACCATCAAGCCTTAGTGTTCACAGCAAAAGCCTAAGTGAAATTGGATTACTCACTGATTTCTAGTATTTCAACAGCCTTAATTAGCTATGGAATTGTATTATCTCAATTCGGTTTAAATATTAATTAGGTGATTGAGATTTCGCACTGATTTTCTACCAATGTAAAATAAAGCACAATGAACTATGAAAATAAGTACTGTTGAACAATGAAAATAAATACTCTTCATGAATTCGGCATAATAGTTGACCATCAAGCCCTAGTGTTCACAGCAAAAGCCTACGTCAAATTGGATTACTCACTGATTTCTAGTATTTCAACAGCCTTAATTAGCTATGGAATTGTATTATCTCAATTCAGTTTAAATATTAATTAGGTGATTGCGATTTCGCATTGATTTTCTACCAATGTCACATAAAGCACAATGAACAATGAAAATAAGTACTGTTGAACCGAATATGTAGCTAAGGGAGACAACCCCGACAGAAAAACCAATGTGTAGCCCGGAAGGGCTACCCCAGCAACGTAAACCTGTGGTCATGTCTCGCAGGAACGTGGGTCTCGAGCTTCGCCACTTGGACTACGAGGAAGGTAACCTCTTCAAAAATCTCCTAATCCCACGGTGCGGGGTGCGCCAAGGGGATGAATGACTGGCAGGTGAGACAGTCGATAGCGACCAACCTTGATGAAACTGGCGAACATCATTGGATAAAGCCATTTCACAGGAAAGGCGTCACCCTGCGAGCGACCACCAATCGACCATACTCGTGGGAATCGTAATGTGTGATTCAATAAAACCATATAAATACCTCTTAAAACAGTGGCAGTTGCACCTTGGGGAAGTGCTTCGAGATTTAACCCATCGTAAAAATAAATGATGAGTACAACAATAGATAATAGTGATATACCATGCACCCCAGCTAGCCCCCGGCGCTCGCAGGTACCCGGGCCTGCGAGTGTGAAGTATGTTACCGAAGACTACACAGGAGTAGGCGACCAGGCCCCTGTGGCAGTAAATGCTACTGGCAGCAGCAACAAAAAAAAGTTCATTCAACAGTCTTTTCACCCGAGTATGTTTCTATCAAGACACAGATCTGCATCTTTGGGAAGTTATATAGAAATTAGTGAATCTCAGTCTCAAGAAACAAATGAACCTCAGTCGAGCAATAAACCCAACCCTCCATCCTGGCAGAGAATACCAAACAGGAATTCCAAGAGAAAGAAATTGTCACAATCACCATCTCCAGACCCTGTCCGAACATCAAACCAGTTTACTGGACTGACTATTGATCTTGATGAGGAGAATATTGAAAAGAAAGTGAGAAAGCCAAACAAACCTCCACCAATAATACTTTATGGTGTTGAGGACGTTAATAAACTAACGGAACTCCTAGAAACAGTGGCCGAAAGAAATCAGTTTACCTACAAAATTGTAAATAAGGACCAACTCAGAATCAGCAGTGTGGAAATTGAGGTCTACAAAAAACTGATGACGATTGTTAGAGAGAACGGTCTTATAGGCCATACATTTAACAGGAAGGACATAAGAAACTTCAGAATAGTAATAAGAAATCTGCACCCATCTACTCCGCTCAATACCATCAAAGAAGAGATAGAAGCCACTGGTAACATAGTTACTGGAGAAATTATCAATGCTAAGTATGGCCCTGAAAAGAAAGCAACTTCGACATTCTTTGTGAACTTGGCACCAGGGCCCAACAACAAAGCAGTCAAACTTCTCAAGTACATATACCAGCAATCAGTAGTGATAGAGGATCCCCGAAAAAGAACATCTATTGTACAATGTCATAGATGCCAACAGTATGGTCACTCCAAGAACTACTGTATGAGGCCATACCGCTGTGTTAAATGTGGAGAATCCCATAGGACATCGGAATGCGAAAGCCGTGACCGCAACTCTCCTGCTCTGTGTGCTTTGTGTAAAGGACCCCATCCAGCCAACTACAAAGGATGCGAGGTTTATCAAGAAATATTAGCTCGTAAAAAGAAATGAAATGTAAACACAAATAGAAGAGATCTAACTACTGAACAACCTCAAACCAAAAATGGCTATGCAGACATGGGCAGATCCGAGAATAACATGAGACAGAACAGAACCACTCGCCAGAATAGAACATATGCCGAAACTCTTAGTCAAAACCTTTATAAAAGTATAAAGAGTGTAGAAGAGGATACCAACCAGAACACCACCACTGCTGATACAATCGCGACAAACATATCAGTGGAGTATGTACTTTTAAAACAAACTGAAAAGTTCGACCTCATCATTCAACAAATGAGTACTCTTATGAGTCTCATAGCTGAACTAGTAGACCGACTCTCAAAATGATTTCGTTACGTCTAGCTACTATTAACATAAATGGGTTAACATCTAATAAACACGAAGTGGAACTGTTAATGAAGACACATAACATAGACATACTCCTTATCTCGGAAGCTCATTGTACCATTAACACGTACCTCAGCTTCAAAGATGATCAGTGTCATTTGACACCTCATCCAGATGGTAGAGCGCACGCCGGAACTGCAATTATAATTAAGAAATCTATAAAATATCATCAAATGCCTGATTATAAAACAGAACATATACAAGCTACAACAATAGCTGTAGAAGACCAAACTGGTTACCTTAACATATCTGCAGTGTATTGCCCGCCGAGACATGCAATAAGTGAGATGATGTTCACTGACTTCTTCAATACTCTAGGGAGTCGTTACATCGCAGGTGGAGACTGGAATTCGAAGCACATGTATTGGGGCTCTAGAGTGACGACTACCAGGGGTAGACAATTAAAGTCAATGTTGGATAATCACCATAGCTTTGCCATAACAACTGCAGAACCAACATATTGGCCAAGCCATTCTGACAGACTCCCTGACCTGCTGGACTTCTTTGTCGCTAGAGGACTCTCTAAGGAATATCTTAAGGCTGAATCATGTTATGACAGTCCATCAGACCATACACCAGTTATACTTACGGTAAGCTCTGGTTTGATAGAGACAACGGACCCCATTACTCTCTATAATAAAAGCACTGACTGGGAATCCTTTGGGCAGTACATAACAGACCATATACAAATGAAGGCAGCTTTGAAGACAGTTGATGATATAGACGAAGCGACAGTATACATCATAAGACTAATCCAGGAATCCTGTAGGTTGAACACTCCTTGGGAGATCTCAAAATTGAAGGCTACTAACTATCCTGCTGAGACCAAAATGGCAGTACTGGAAAGGAGAAGACTGCGCAAAGCCTGGCAATCAACTCATCTCGATGTAGATAAGCAGAATTTCCATGTAGCGAGTAAGCAACTAAAAGAGATCTTGACAGAATGGCATAACAACATGCTCGCTACGCAAAGGGATTCCAATCCCTAACACCTACTCCACAAACAAACTACTCGTTGTGGAAGTTTACCAAAAATTACGACAGACCGCAACCAGCAATACCCCCTCTGAGGTGCAACAGTGGTTGGGCAAGGACACCTCAAGAAAAAGCAGATTGTTTTGCCAATCATTTAGCAAAGGTATTTAGCCCGAATCCAAACCCGGACGGTGAGACTGAACAAATTGTGGACTCAGTTCTGCTTCAGGATTATCAGATGTCGGAGCCCCCGCGCCCCGTAACGGTTCATGAAGCTTGGCGAACGATCAGAAGTTTAAAAGATAAAAAGGCTTTGACCTAATTACTAAAGAAGTATTAAAACAACTACCGAGAAAGGCAGTGGTGTTCCTAACAGTATTGTTTAATGGCATCTTAAGAGTCCAACACTTTCCACAGCTGTGGAAAGTATCGCAGATACGTATGATACACAAAGCTGGCAAATCACTACATGACGTCTCGTCATATAGACCTATTAGCTTTCTCCCAGTATTATCAAAAGTCTTAGAAAAGCTTCTTCTACACATAATCAAACCAATACTGGATGAGGATAACATCATACCAACACATCAGTTTGGCTTTAGATCTCAGCACTCTACGGTGGAACAGGTCCACAGAGTATGCGATAGGATAAGAAAAGGATTAGAAGAAAAAGAGTACTGCTCCTCAGCATTTCTGGATATACATCAGGCATTCGACAGAGTATGGCACAGAGGCCTACTTTACAAAATTAAGACCTACCTTCCACACAGGTACGTGGAATTGCTGAAATCATATCTCTCAGATCGAATGTTCCAAGTGCGAGTAACTGATGTCACATCTAAGCTCTTAGAAATTCAAGCCGGGGTTCCTCAGGGATGAGTGTTGGGCCCAGTGCTATACACCATCTACACAGCAGACTTACCAGCAACAGATGGCGTGACTACTGCCACATACGCCGATGACACTGCAATATTGGCCAGCAGCGCAGATCCTGTGGTGGCTTCTGAGATGCTACAACGAGGACTGGACAGTGTATCCTCATGGCTGAACAAATGGCGAATAAAAACTAGTGCTACAAAATCTGTACACGTCACGTTTACTCTGAGAAAGGGCGACTGTCCTCCCATACAGCTGAATCAGACTACTCTGCCACACACAGATAGAGTAAAATACCTGGGCATGCACCTGGACAGGCGTATGACGTGGAAAAACCATGTAAATAGCAAAAGAGATGAACTCAACATTAGATATAAGAATCTCACGTGGCTGATTGGACGGAACAGTACTCTGTCAATCGATAATAAGCTACTAATATATAAGACAATCCTTAACCCTGTATGGACTCATGGCATACAATTGTGGAGCAGTTGTAGTACTTCCAACATCCTGATACTGCAGAGAATGCAAAATATTATACTCCGATCTATATGTGATGTACCATGGTTTGTTACCAATGCGGAAATACATAAGGAACTTCAAATGAACACCATAAAGGAAGAAATCCTGTCGGCTACAGATAAATATAGGGGGAGACTGGAGGCCCACCCTAATGAACTGGCTACAAAGCTATTAACGCGCACTTATCAAAAGCGACTAAAAAGGAAAGATATTTTGAGTTCCAAAGGAAAGAGGAGATGTTCTCACTGGAGGACACACTCTAAACGAGATTCAACACTCTTCACCACATCTGATAAAAGTGAAAGCACTGATTGCAGATAAATAAAAAAAAAAAAGAAAAGAAAAAAGTACTGTTGAACAATGAAAATAAATACTCTTTATGAATTCGGCATAATAGTTGACCATCAAGCCTTAGTGTTCACAGCAAAAGACGACGTCAAATTGGATTACTCACTGATTTCTAGTATTTCAACAGCCTTAATTAGCTATGGAATTGTATTATCTCAATTCAGTTTAAATATTAATTAGGTGATTGCGATTTCGCATTGATTTTCTACCAATGTCACATAAAGCACAATGAACAATGAAAATAAGTACTGTTGAACAATGAAAATAAATACTTTTCATGAATTCGGTATAATAGTTGACCATCAAGCCTGAATGTTCACAGCAAAAGACTACGTCAAATTGGATTACTCACTGATTTCTAGTATTTTAACAGCATTAATTAGCTATGGAATTATATTATCTCAATTCAGTTTAAATATTCATTAGGTGATAAAGATTTCGTATTGATTTTCTACCAATGTCACATAAAGCAAAATGAACAATGAAAATAAGTACTGTTGAACAATGAAAATAAATACTCTTCATGAATTCGGTACATTAGTTGACCATTAAGCCTTAGTGTTCACAGCAAAAGACTACGTCAAGTTGGATTACTCACTGATTTCTAGTATTTCAACAGCCTTAATTAGCTATGGAATTGTATTATCTCAATTCAGTTTAAATATTAATTAGGTGATTGCGATTTCGCATTGATTTTCTACCAATGTCACATAAAGCACAATGAACAATGAAAATACGTACTGTTGAACAATGAAAATAAATACTTTTCATGAATTCGGTATAATAGTTGACCATCAAGCCTGAGTGTTCACAGCAAAAGACTACGTCAAATTGGATTACTCACTGATTTCTAGTATTTTAACAGCATTAATTAGCTATGGAATTATATTATCTCAATTCAGTTAAAATATTAATTAGGTGATAAAGATTTCGTATTGATTTTCTACCAATGTCACATAAAGCACAATGAACAATGAAAATAAGTACTGTTGAACAATGAAAATAAATACTCTTCACAAATTCGGGACACTAGTTGACCATCAAGCCTTAGTGTTCACAGCAAAAGACTACGTCAAATTGGATTACTCACTGATTTCTAGTATATCAACAGCCTTAATTAGCTATGGTATTGAATTGTCACGTAAAGCACAGTGAACGATGAAAAAAAGTACTATTCAACTCGCAGCATGTAGGTAGTAACATCGTCTGGTAGAAACAGCTGGACAATACTATGCCTGCAGTATTAAGTTGCTGTACGTTATCAAATCGAATGATGGTTTGTCTACTCTTTGGAGATACCTAACAGTTAGATACCTAGTAAGTATAAACAGGAAGACGTACAAACTTAAGCTGACGTTGGCAGAGTTTTAGTGTAATTTGTAAATATTTTCTTCGGACGCATAATTGAATTGAGTGATTATATCATTGCACGACATATTCCTTTTTATTTTAGTAGAATTTATAGTTTATATCATTTAAATGTGATGATGTTGGAGTAATTTTTGTTAATAAAATAACATGTGTGTTCCGTTCAGTGATAAAAATGATTTTCGTCATTTCGTAAAAAATAATGCTACAACCTCGTTATATTAACTTATATTTTAAACACGTCTCAACCGTATGGGGGGGGGGATACTCGAGATATTTAAGATATTATCGTTTGATAATTTTCTACGAGAATTTATCGACTGCAAAAGTTTCGCATATGATAAATAATTTTAACAGTTTATAAATTTGGTATTCTGGCGGATAGATATTTATTTTGACATTTGAAAATTACCGATCGTAAAGCTGTTAACATTCACAAAAACTGTTTCTTTTCTATGCTAGCATCTTCATATCATAAATAAGTCATAAATAGATTGGGCACCTTTCACACAGTGCATATAAAAAAGTGATACAAATTTTGTGCCCACACGATCGAAGCAGTACGTGGGGCACCGAACATTTCGAGTGCCTAGATAGACTAGCTAGAATTGCGTAGAGGGTATCGTCATCCATCGATAGCACAATAAAAGAATATTGAATAAATATTTAATAAATAATTTTAAAAAGTTTTAAAAATATATTAAAAAAAATATAAGTGATTATATGTTAGAATATAATTATAGTAATCATTTAAAAAATACTAAAGATTTTAACCTTGAAAAAATTCATATGTAAGGTTTAGGCGGTACATATAACGAAGTCATTATATATTCTTTAGAGTATTTCATTATTGGAAGATATTTATTTCGAGCTTTTAGTAAAATTTTATATTCAAGTTTGTATTTTAATAATTATCGCAATGTATATTTTATTAGTTAGAACATTTTCAAGCAAATGTGTTATTTTTCAAGAACATGTGAACAACGCGAGTCCTGATGTTATTCCTTGGAGTTGAGTTATATCCGGGTACAATACCCGCCATTCTCAGTAACACTTTCATAAACCTGCAAATACAGGATCAAAATATATTTTATGAGTGTATAAACTAATATTAAAATGAGTGTATAAACTAATATTATGAAAGAGTAGCATTAATTTTTTTTGAGATCGTTATAACTAACCCTTTCAGACGGTACCCCTTTCATGCTAAAAATGAATTAAAAATTAAGTCGATGGCGTGCAACTCAGTTCACGTGACAGAAGTGAAATTTCTTTGGCGATCTAAAGCTCGATTCAAAATGATATAGTAAGGGGTATAACGGCAGAGCGAGAGAGAGAGATAAAGAGACTAAACTAAATGTAAGTCCATAGATTGTACTAAATTCGTACAAGAATATTTTAATACCATACATTCAGTAAAATTTATAAAATGTCATTAAAAATTGACGAAAACATTTAATAAAATCGTTACATTAATTACAGTACCAGAACATATACATTGCTCCTGTTGTAACTAATACTAACGACAACTATATTTGGGGGTTCATTGCCTATTTATATTATAATTAAGTAAATAGGTTGTTAGTCTTAGAATGGAGAAAGTACATGCAAAATTAGTAATAGGTCAATCATAAATAGATAAATAAATCGACAAAATTTTTGACAGTTTACTTTTAACACATGTAACATGGCAGGAGTGAGCGCCATCTTTTTTCGTGTATTCGTACACTTTGTTTTATTCTGTAATGGTTATCCGCCTCTTTCTAGAGATGGAAATAACTGTTATTTCCCCATATCTATTATAATGAATAACATCATTATTCTATAACATAGTATATGATACTATGTTATAGAATAATGATGTTAAAAAATAAACCTGTTAAAAAATAACATGCTATTGAACATTATTAAGAATAACATTTGTACAATACATTCTTAAACAATATGTTCCATGAAATTAATTTTCTTTCTGCATGTGTATACTAAATATACATAGTATTGCGTACTATAATCACTATCTATATTAAATACTTATATCTGTCTGTTTGTAGCTAGAGAACCGCTAGGTCAATTTTAATTTGGTTTTCGATAGAAAATAGGTAATTTTTTTGTGGACGCTTTCAATCTACATTTGCAACGGTGAAGACTGAATGAATATAACATAAACAAAATTCAAATAACAGGTATGCACTTTAATTTTGTAGTAATTAATTATTTATAACCATTCTGTAAAAATTCCATGTCATTCGGTAATTTTCCGTCAATACGCAACAAAAGAATAAAGCATAAAACAGATAATAAATAAAACAATGAATTGCATTAAGAAAAGGAACGTGCTATTTCTTGCTCTTTTTATTCAGACGACGAGTGACGGCCGCTGCTTAACAATGAAGCAATATAAGATTTTAACATGTTACCAAGCGTAATGTTCTTAATCATATAATGCGTTCATTCCAGTCGTATAGTTAATAGGTATGGATCACAAAACAGGTATGAATTTTAACGTTCCACTAACAGATTATTAATCTTTCAGTAAAGTTCGGTGTCATTCGGTGATGTTTGGTAAATATGAAATGAAGGGCAATGCAAAAACGGGCTGTCTCTTTCTCGCTCTCTGAACGCAGCGAGTGACAGCCATTGTACGGGAGCTGCTTGACAATACTGTAACATAATATTTTAACATGTTAGCCGAGCGTAACGTTCTTTAATAATATAGTATCTGTAAATCGCAATAACATAATATATTCTTTCCAATCAATATTATGTTATCCATATCCGTTACGTTATATCCGTTTCTTATTGACGGAACATTACCGAATGACATGGAATTTTTACCGAATGATTATAAATAATTAATTACTACAAAGTTCAAATCCATACTTGTTTTTGAATTTTGTTTGTGTTATATTCATTCAGTCTTTACTGTTGATCGCTAACTAACTACAATTTCTATGCGTTATTGTTTAATCTTGTTCAAATTATCGAAATAGGAAAATACTATGTGATTCGAAATGTAATTTTTCACCGTATTGTCCATTGCCTGGCTTTCTTTTAACATAATTTAATCAAATGTAGATTGAAATCGTCCACAAAAAATTGTTATATTCCATCAAAAACCAAATTAAAATTGAACTAGTGTTTCTCCAGTAGTATTTAATATAGATAGCGATTATAATATGCATGTACTATACATATTTTGTATACACACGCAGAAGGAAAATTAATTTCATGGAATATATCGTTTAAGAACGTATTGAACAAATGTTGTCCAATAACATGTTGTTTTTTAACAGGTATGATACTATGTTATTGAATAATGATCTTATTCATTATAATAGGTATGGGGAAATAACAGTTATTTCCATCTCTAATCTGCCATAATAAAAATAGAGAATATGATAGATTGGAACGTCAAAATGATAATGCTGATTCACATGCTCTCCCCAATATTTCGGCCATAGACAAGCACATATTGCCTCTGGTCAAAAATAGAAGTGGGTCGTAGCACGTTTTTGTGGCAAAGAAACAACTATACTCCATTCAATTTGAAAAGAGAAAGTTTACAAGAACAATCAGATTTGACAGTTCAGGTATTGTAAACTTTTCCTTACATTCTCGTTTGTAATTTAATGTGGATTTATTTATTATTTGTAATCAAAATATATATTTTTTATTATTGTACATATTTACACTGCATACATACGTAACTTATATAGGTTATATTTTATATTTAAGAGAAATTCAGATAAGTAAGAAGAAGTGTTTCGACCAATTTATAAGTATTATTATTATATAAAAAAAAACATATAATAAAATAATATCAAAAATTTTGATGAAAATCGTAGTTTAATTAAATGTTAAATTATACAGAAAATGATTACAAAGTAATCACAAATACTTAAATTTTGGGTAATCATTAAAATATTTTTTAAAAATGAACTAATGTATAAAAGTACACGAAATACAATAACATAGCGGCCTAAACGGACACATCGTTGCTGTCTCATTCTAAAGCCTTATAAAATAATGAATAGCATATATGCTCTAAGCTTTTTCTGTGTCGAAATTTCGATTATTTTTACGAAATGTTTGAAATGCCTGCTAATTTTATAAAAAAAATGGAGGGTTGTCCATTTTTATCGTGTAAAATTTCACAATTCGTGTCAGTAAAATAATGGTGTAATACTTGTGTTTATAACATTTTTTATAACTAGAAACTATACATTTATAACAAGAAACATATAACGTTTATAACTAGAAACTATAATTAGAAACTTTGTGAAGTTAATGTTTTGATTATGTATATAGTTTTATAATACTCTGAGTATAATACAATGAATTTTATAAATTGTCGTCAGAGCGTAGACCATATTTTAAATGCCAAATTCGATTGTTTACAAAAATTCTTGATTGAAATTGAATGGATTATAATTATCGATACTCAATAACAGTCACTGAACTATTTATTTGAGATGATAAATCGATAACGTCGATATGATCGTTTAAATTATAACATGTTATGTATGTTGTTATCGTTCAATGTTGGTATAGTTACATTCATATGCTTTCTCCGCCTTTATAGTTTATTTAAGAAATACATTATTGTGGAACAGTTTACAAAAAAACTATTTAGATGTGCAATGTGTACATGTATGCAATGTATGCTATTGCCATAAAATAATAACTACACTAATATCTACGTTGTTTGTAGATATTTCCACCTTTACAGTTTATTTAAGAAACATATTATTGTGGAATAGTTTACAAAAAACTATATAGATGTGCAATGTGTACATGTGTGCAATGTATGCTATTGCCATAAAATAATAACTACACTAATATCTACGTTGTTCGTAGATATTTCCACCTTTACAGTTTATTTAAGAAACATATTATTGTTGAACAATTTACAAAAAAAACTATGTAGATGTGCAATTGTGCAATATATGCTATAGCCATAAAATAATAATAACTACACTAATATCTATGTTGTTCATAGATATTTCCACCTTTACAGTTTATTTAAGAAACATATTATTGTGGAACAGTTTACAAAAAACTATATAGATGTGCAATTGTGTAATGTATGCTATTGCCATAAAATAATAATAACTACATTAATATCTACGTTGTTCGTAGATATTTCCACCTTCACAGTTTATTTAAGAAACATATTATTGTGGAACAGTTTACAAAAAAACTATATAGATGTGCAATGTGTACATGTGCAATATATGCTATTGCCATAAAATAATAATAACTACACTAATATCTACGTTGTTCGTAGAGATTTTTAAGCGACTTCAAAAAAAGGGGGAGGTTCTCAATTCGTCGGAATCTTTTTTTATGTATGTTCAGCGATAATTCTATACAGAGTGGAAAGATTTTGATGATTCTCTCTTTATTTGAAAGAGAGTACTTTAGGTGTGATTCCATATAAAAATGATGATGATCTGATGACAAAGTCTGGAAATGAACGATGATCTTTAACGAAAGGTAGTAAATCAAATATGATTCAACATATTTACTACGGGTAGTTATTACATTGTAAAATAAATGTTGTCACTACGACACAACCGTGATGGCACGTCGTCTCAAATCCAACCGAGGTCTGTGGCTGGAAGCCAGACGACATAGAGAGCACAATCCAACCGAGGTCCGTTGCTCGAGGCCGGACGGCACAGAAAGCATAATTTTCACAAAACTGATTCATATTAATTAATATTTTATATCGTAATTTTCTTTGTTTATATTTTTTATATTTATGTTTTATATTTTTTATATTTATATTAAACACCCTTTAAAATAAAAATGAGACGCAAAGCGTGCGGGGTATAAACCTATCCAGGAGTCGGGTTAGAGAGAGGGGTAAAGAGAGGGCGAGACAAAAGAAACTAGGGTGGAGAGAGGGGGAAATCGGAAGCCACATCTTGTCGGGATAGAGCAAATAAAAGAAGCCCGTACCCGGTGCAGTTCGTCAGTATATCATCAGATAGTCTCCAGTAATCATCGGAATAACCATAAGAAGAAGCCACAATAAGAAACTGCAGTCTTCAGGATCTAGGCAGCCGGAACGAGGTAGCCACATTCGTCGGAAGCAAGCTTCAGGAATAGGCAGTCACAATCGTCGGAAACAGCAGGAACAGGGAAGCTTTAACGAGGCATCCAGAATGTTCAGTGTGTCTTCAGCAGCCAAGCAGAATCGACCTGGAAGTCGTCTACACTCTGGTGAAATCGTGGGATCTCTCCGGCAATTAAAAACCGGATGGTGGAACGTACGTCTCGTCTCACCGTCCCGCGAGGCGTATTATCGCAAGGCAAGCCGGTGCGCCGCAGCCCGTGTAATATGCGAGCGACAGGAGACTCGCAGTCTCCGTAAGGTGTAGTCAGACAGCGGTCCTAAGCCCTGTGGTCCGTCGACTACAATAACTACACCACTTATCAGGTATGATAAGTGGTGGTATCTGATGATAACTTCTGGAGATGAACAATGGAACTCCTTAACGGATTTTAGTAAATCAACCGTTATGAAAAATGTTTGCTACTAGTAGTTGTTACTTTGCAAAATAACCACACCACTTATCAGGTCAGAGCCTAATGATAAGTTCTGGAGATGAACAATGGAACTTCTTAACGGATAGTAATAAATCAACCGTGGTCAGCGAGTAAATCAATGCCGAGTTGTTACTTTGCAATATAATTACACCGTCGACCAGGTCAGGGTCTGATGCTGAATTCTGGAGACGGACAACGTAACTCCTTAACTTATTGTAGTAAACTAAACGTGATTCAAGATATTTGCTACTAGAAGTTGTTACTTTGCAAAATAACAACACCGTCGACCATGTTACGATGTTGGCGATGAACAATGGAATTCCTTTTCCGATGGTAGCAGACTCCTAAACGGATTAGCAAATCAATTATGGTTTAGTGGTGATCAGCGAGTGAATCAATGTCTTCAATATTTGTTACTATTAGTTGTTACTTTGCAAAATAACTACAGTATCGACCAGATCATGGTCTGATGATAAGTTCTGAATATGAATAATGCAACTCCTTAGGGGATAGTAGTAAATTAATCGTGATTCAATATATTTGCTACTGTTTAGTTGTTACATTAGCTATTACTTTGCAAAATATTGGATTTCAGTTATGGAGAACGGAACTCCTCAAGTGATAGTTGTTACTTTGCAAAATCTGATATTGAATTTCGGATGTGGAGAACGGAACTCCTCAAGAGCTAAAAGCTAACCATTGGCGGCTACTACTATCGTTTCGTTTCTATGTGTTATTGATCACCAAATTTAGACAAAGAGGAAATTATCTCTATACAAATTTTTATCCGTATCTTTTAAAAATGATACAATATTCTAGGAAAAAAAATAATTGAATGTTAGTTATACTGTGATGGATCACTAGAAATTCTAAAATGAAATATCTTTTAAGAAACCGACTCCAAAAAAGTAAGTGTTATAAAATAAAAAATAATTAACTCAAAATAGGTACCTACTTATTCACAATAAATAACTAAGTTACTTATATTTGACGTGGGTGCCATCACCGCTGATCAACTTAAACAAATATAAAATTTTCATTATAAATAAGCCCTTTATGAATCTATTTCGTATTGTGAGTACATTAGAAGTTAAGGTTTTAAATTTGTATTATAAATTAAATTAAATTATAAATTTGTTTAAGTTGATTGACAGTGCTGACACCGAATTTAAAAATAAGTAACTTAGTTATTTATCGCGAATAAGTAGGTATCTATTTTCAGTTGATTATTGTTTACTTTTTTTGGATTCGGTTTTTTATAAGCTATTTTATTTCGTTAATATGCTCTCTGCCCCAATACACATATATCGCAATAAGTACTTAATATAATATCGATACGGTACACGGTACTTTGCGATAGATAATTTCGAGAAATTATTAATTTTTCATGAACTGGATAACTAATTATCCGTTATTGCAAACAATAACTACATACTTTTCGCTACGACATTCTCTAATCAAATGAGACTAATACTACGCCGATGACTCGACGTCGGCTTTCTGAAAAATATTAGACAAACGCTGGTGACATCATATGATAATAAACATTTACGTATATCCTCAATTTCTTTTTGAAAATGTGGAACAATATGAAAAACTATGGAGAGCTGTTTTCGACATAGATACGAATGATGGAAGGTGGATATACTCTTAAAATTCTTAAATTAAGAGACAATCTGTGTAGTGTTATTTCCTTCTGAACTACAAAGGTGAAGTACTACAATAATGAAGTGCAGGAGAAAAGTAGCTGCTTCGTTCTTCGGACAGACGTGTAATTATTGTTCTGCAAAATAATGTCTTTCTTTCCAATAATGTTTTTCCAATAACGGTTATCATAGACTAGAAAACCAGTAATTGTTTGCCTGTTGGTTTGGAAACAAATTATGAGCAATTTTCTACAATAAAACGCTCTGCCAACTCAATCAGAAAAACGATTGAATATTTGATTACGTCGGGTATAGATATTATTGGTCATTCGCCATATTACACCGACCTCGCACTGTGCATTTTTTATTTATACTCAGGAGTAAATGATAAACTGGCAGGAATATGATTCCTAGACGCCGAAGAATGGGTGTCTGCCTCCAAAAAGATCAAGTGAAGAAATGTTCAAGGAAGAACGGGCCGAATGATTCTCTCAGTTATTCTGTCGAATGAAAGGACACACAGAGAGACCCAGAGCTAATTTTGAAAAAAAAAAATTATAAAAGATTATAAACTTGCTAGTTTGTTTCATTTTTAATATACTAAAAACCTTTAGGGTTGCCTCAAGTGTTATTAAAATATAACTTATTATTTAAAATTCAATGTTTCACAAAAGTTTGAAAGTTGCGATATAAGTGACACTGTGCTCGTTACAGTCTTTTCATGCATAATTTTATATTTATTTGAATTTTTTGGATTAAAACAACCTTGCTTAGTAATTAAAATCGTTGTTTTTAAAATGACATAAAAACAGAGTCTTAAATTTTGGATTACG
Source organism: Druceiella hillmani (assembly GCA_039881145.1). Lineage (NCBI taxonomy): Eukaryota > Metazoa > Arthropoda > Insecta > Lepidoptera > Hepialidae > Druceiella > Druceiella hillmani. The sequence goes on from JAYKKI010000019.1 coordinate 36,831,064, forward strand.
GATTATTTGTGTTGGATTTACGGTTTAGGGGACTTTTGTAAACCAAGTAGTTTCTTTAGGGCAGTAGAGCTCTACTTAAACGATGGGAAGGTAGAGATGGTCCATGTTTGTGCTGTGTATTTAGACTTTATATGATTTAATTAAAAATGAAAACAAATAAATTTACTTTTAATCTATTAAAAATCAAGCTATTTCATTTGCTCTACATTTATTACGATAGTACTAATATATCGTTACATTTGGAAGAAATTTTAGTAACGTAATTTTATGCTCTATAATAGAATGCAATAAAAATGCCTTTTATAGTCAAAAGAGAAAAGGTTGCGTTTCACCATTTTCGCAGCTAGCTCTATGGACATACTTCACTAAAAAGGCTTAACAGGACCATGTGTGAAAAATGCCTTATATTGAATTATGAAAAATATACACACTTACCTTTAAGGAATGTATTTATATATACAAAAATGTATTTATATTTGTTATTATACATTTATAGACATCCCATTGGATGATGATGACTTTAGTTTGAAAAGCCTTTCCAACAGAGATGTTTCTTTCCCCAGATTGAGGTTCACTGCTAAAAGCGTTGTTGGTAATGGCGTAATAACACTGAAATAATTATGGCTTTCATGGCTATAATGCTCGATTTTATCATTTCCGTGCTATACGTTAGAGTCGATTTATCTTATGAGGAGGACAATTGGGTAGACGATATGGCCAGTTTTGATGAAAAAGTGAATTAGGTTGAAAACTCGGAAAGTGCGCTTTTGTTCGAATTTTCAGGGAAAAGTAAATGGTCTGTCGTTTTAGGATTGGTCGATAAATTACTACAGAGTAAGGTTCACTACTAAAAGCGTCGTTGGTAATGGCGCAGTAACACTGATGTAATTGTGGCTTTCATGGCTGTAATGCTCGATTTTATCATTTCCGGACTATACGTTAGAGTCGCTTTATCTTATGAGGGAGTCAATTGAGTAGACGATATGGCCATCTTTGATGAGAAAGTGGATTAGATTGTAGAGGAATGGGGCGGGATTTTTGGCTTGGAAAGTGTGTTTTTGTTCGAATTTCCAGGGTAAGGCTCTTGAAATTGTCTCTCAGCTTAGGATTGGTCGATAACTCAGTGCCTCTTGGATCGGTTCTATTAAGTATAGGATTAGGTGGTTTAAAGGAATCTGTAAGGGTAATTTCGGGATTTGATGCTGGGTTTGTGGTTTGTAACTTAGGAATTCTGTGAGTGAATATTAAAGATGGTTTTGTGTTTTCTAGTTTGGATTCATGTGATTTTTTTAAATTCTATGTAACTTTTTAGGTTTTTAAATGAATTGAGGATGTTAGCTATTTGTTCTTTTTGCAGTAGCCATCGGTAAACTCTGTGCCATCCACTGTTGTTGACCATTTTTTGAGTGCAGTGTGTTTGTACGCTTCGCATTCGATATTCGGTGAAGTGGTGCAACGCTGTGCGGAATGCAAACCTTGTGACAAAATGATTAAATTAATTTAAGCTGATGATAATCTATTTTGAATGTATTCAATTAATTTAAGCTGATGATAATCTATTTTTTTTGTGAAAAGTGACAAAGTTAAAAAAATATTACGACCATTACATTTCTAAAAGTGCATAAAAAAACAGTGTATGCTCTGTGGTACGTGCGGCAGAAGCAAAACTTCTATAATAGTTTCATTTTGCTTCATTAGATTTAATTAAAAACCACAATTATACATAAGTTGCACTTGGATTGATAATTATTAAGTTTTTAGGGTTTCATAGACAAAGTGTCTGTTGCATGTTACAGACGTTTCATTCGCTGACTATTGGTGCTATAAATTTCTAATAGTCACCGAATGAAGCGTTTTAGTGCTATAAATCTGAAAAGGCATATATTTGCTTTATAGCACTAATGATGCAAATATAAGCATAAAGGCATATATTTGCGTCATTAGTGCTATAAAGCTGAAAAGGCATATATTTACATGTTTACAATGGCCACAAAGTTGTAAAGTAAATTTTTTTCAAAAAGTTTTTAGATTGCCTCCTCTATATCAAAAATTGTGGTGAATTTTCGTGAGGGTATGTTAACTAAGTGATCAATAATATTCTGCTAGTAGGGAGTAGGACGCGTATATCAATTATATACGTGTCCCACCCTCTACTAGCAAAACTGTTATTGAGTACCTGAAAAATATTCACAATAGTAGTATATAAAATATGCATTTGGCCGTTCGACATTAAAAGAAAACCAAGTCAGTATTAGTCATCATAAATACTTTAAAAAAGTGAAATAAACAATTACGCTAAGATTAAAAAAAATAATTTCAAAATTATATAAAATTTTAATATAAACATAACGTAAACTCTATTTGCAATGTTCGATGACACTTGGTTGTTGTTCTTGTCGGCACCGGTAGCATACAACGCGGCGTGTTTGAAATTACATACATCGTGTTTGAAATTGTATACATCGTATTTGAAATGACACACATCGTGTTTGAACTTACATACATAATGTTTGAAATTACGTACATCGTGTTTGAAATTACATACATCGTGTTTGAAATTACGTACATCGTTTTTGAAATTACATACATCGTATTTGAAATTACATACATCGTGTTTGAAATTACATACATCATGTTTGAAATTACGTACATCATGTTTGAAATTATATACATCGTATTTGAAATTACATACATCGTGTTTGAAATTACATACATCATGTTTGAAATTACGTACATCGTGTTTGAAATTACGTACATTGTGTTTGAAATGACGTACATCGTTTTTGAAATTACATACATCGTGCTTGAAATTATATACATCATGTCTGAAATTACATACATCATGTTTGAAATTATTTACATCGTGTTTGAAATTATGTACATAGTGTTTGAAATTACATACATCCTGTTTGAAATTACATACATCGTGTTTGACATTACATACATTGTGTTTGAAATTACATACATCGTGTATGAAATTACAAACCATTTAAAACTATTCCCGTGACTAAACTACTGAGTTTTGTTAAACCGACTCTTAGTGTAATATTGGGGAACACCATATGGTATATGAGAATTCATTTAATGTCGAGTGGTCAAATCCACATCGCATAACAAAATTAAAAGGAACATTTTGTACAACTAAGTAGGCTCTGCTAGTTTAGTAAACCGACTTATGCTATGTTGTTGGGTCTGCAAAAAGTGCATAGAAGTGAGATTTTCTATATACAAATGGCTTAAATTAACAGCAAAAATAAATTTTATTTTATAATGTATATTTATTTTCATTCCATATCTATCTGTTGGATGTGGAATTATAAAGATCTCAATACTATTTTTTTTTCTATGTTCTAAAGAAATTGTTGAAAATGTCCACAAAATAGTCAACGTACCTATTTTTCAAACTGCTAAGTCAAAATTATGCAAAAAAATTAAAAAATAATTATAAGTCATATGGTTTTTTGAAACATTCATGATATTTTTATCCTGTGAAAAATATACTAGGTATTATGTTTGCATGTTCAAAAATAATATTAATATCTTGAAGAGTATAATATAAATACAATGTTCTCTTAATTTGCTTAGTATGTACTTAAGGAACAATCTTAGTACTGGTTGTACTCTTACTTTATATATTTATTTACTTGATAATGGTTGGTGTTACTTTCTGCATAACTGCTACCGCAGTTGTAACTTGAATTATTACACCGTAATAACAATAGATTATAATTATGTTAATTACAGTCTTTTATTGAATATATTTAGCGTTAATTTTGTTTAAACTCATTATGTACAATTAAATAAAACTACGTGACGTAGTATTATTTCTACTTTTTTAAATTTCTTTACCACGACCTAGGTTTCGTTGTATTGCAACATCTTCAGGTGGGCTATTAGCAAAGATGATGTAGCTCTATTATTTCTATTATTACTATTATCTATATTAGCAAAGACGATGTATCTTTGCTTATAGCCCACCTGAAGATGTTGTAATACAACGAAATCTAGGCCGTGGTAAAGAATTTAAAGAAAGTAGGAATAACACTACATCACGTAGTTTCATTTAATAGTCTGTTATTTAAATATTAATTTTTATTATGTTTTGTTAACTTTTTTATTTATTCATGATACTAATAATACTTCTACGAATTTATGATACAAAAATGTCTATTAGATAACGAGACTGATATTTATTTACATGTGTCACAAAGGAGACCTTCGAAAATGGACCTGACGTTACAGAAATATAATATAATTTTTAAAGGAACTGGTATTTTTAGGGATATAACAAAATCAAACCATTCAGCGATTGGCAACCACAGAAGGGTAAAAAAACAAAATAAAATTTGTAACCATAACATAAAGTGAAAAAAAATATCTTCAAGAAAAAAAATAATAAAAACCTAGTAAAGTGTATAATGAGTTTTTAGAAATGATTACAAAAATGAATCAATAGCAATTGCTTTTTTAATTTGTAGCTATTGCCTGAATTAATTAAAAGGATACTGTAAACTGACTTTAACATTCGTTCTATTTTCGTCAAAATAAGCGAATTTCTTGCTCTTTTCGAATTGTATGTGGCTTATCTTAAGAGTTTCACGGATTAGTATATTATGTACGTGTATGGAGAATATAACGAGAAAAAATCTGAATTATGTTGAATATTCAAACTATTGTGAAAGATAAACTGACTTTTCATAATCAAATAGAAGATTTCAAATTTGTATGATTGACGAGTTAAATAAAACTTTTAGAACCTTATAGGCTTTTGCGGGTCTTCTCTAACGCTTGTCTGCTTCAATGTACTTTCTGCTACCATTAATACATTGCTGGACTCTTGTTTTGCTCTGGACAAAAGTATGCTGAAAATACATTTCTGTGAGCTATTTCAATACATCCATCGTTTTCTTCTTCGCGGAATTAACTAACCCAATACGTGCTCTTTTAATCTCTGATTTAATTTTTAGGAAAAGACTTTCATTCTCGGCTTTATCAAACTTTCTCATAGTAACTGTTGTGTCTTCTGTAATCTCTTTCTCCAAAATTTTACCCTTGATATTGAGAAAAACACGCATGGTTTTGAATTTTGACTTGCTTTAGGTACTTGGCTTTTTATTCGCATGAGACGGGCCAGGTAATCATTTCCATAAGTTGTGTACTTAATATTTTATGAACAGAATATTTTCAAGTGCTTGAAAATATTCTACTGGTGTTTTGTGAAAGTTCACTAAAAAATTGAAGTTGATATATTGTTCAACTTTTAAACTTAGCATTTTAGGGCCACTACAGAAAATACAATTTACAGATAATATGACAAATACGGAGGAACCGATATTGTGAGAACCATAAAAGCATCACGTATTAGGTGGCTTGGCCATCTTTACAGATATGTAGATATTTTTCCTGCCAAAAAAGTGACTTTCGAAGATTGAGGAGACTAGGCGAAAACAACGACCACCAACACGTTGGCTAGATGACATTGAAAAGGACCTCCAACTAATGGGAGCCAACCGGTGGAGGGCCATCGAGTCAAACAGGGTCAGGTGGAGGAGGATCAGCGAGTCAGTTTTGGCCTGCAGAGGTCTGTTGTGTTTTTGATGATGAGAGAAAACATAACAAAACTAAATGGCGTTTCACAATAATTGAATGTTACTGTTTACCATACTTATTGAAACATTTTCATAGTCATCATACATATAGTTATAATTAGGCCTGGTTTCTTTATTTACTAGGTGGATTTAAGGTCTCATATCACATATATTATTCAACGTTTAATAGATTAAGATGTTTACATATCAAAACGATAATGTCAAAATTGTTGCTCGCGTGATAATGTTCCTTTTTCGAAAATGACTGATAGGTCAGCGTTTGGCATTAAGTCTGCGTCATATTTCGGTGAAACGTTATGAAATAACCAATCAACCTTTCATTTGAATAATATTCTGAAAATAGAAGTTTCATTTTAATATTGAAAGGCTTGTGAAAAGGTAGGGAAAAGTGGTTACCCTTTGTACACTTTTTAGATTTATTTTTTTTACTTTATGATTAATTGTCAAATTTGTCTAGATTATGTACCTAAGTATAACAAATATATTATAGTTTGTTACAAAAAAGTCCGAAACTTTTATGTCAAAAGGTTAAAGGGCTATAGCCATTTTTCTATGATGAGATATTTGTACGAAAGTACCCCGTACGTGGGGTAGGTTCGTACGGGGTACATTCGTACAAATACAGTACAGTAGGCGGGGTACTTTCGTACGGCATGGGGTAGATTCATACAGGAAATTAAAAAAGCCAATTAACGTCGTTAAATTTTTATTATTTATTATAAAAAAATATTTATTTATCAAAGAACTAACTTAATAATTTGTGACTTGACTCATAGTCGATAAATGTTTCTTCAGAAAAATAACAAAAAATAAAATCGTTCATCCTTAGTTTACTTATTGATAATTCTAAGCTTTACACTCAGTCTAAATGAGATGTTTACAATCATTTTGTATAACATCGTTGTATAGTCTTTGACAATTTAAACTTAAAGTAGGTAATTATACATTTGGTTGTTACTTTGGAACTTATTGCACATTATAATTATTTCAATTAACTGCAAAAGTAAAAATTATAGCCATTCGGGATGTACAGCCCGTTCGTGGTTGAGGATCAGGGAGGATCATGGCGACATCGCTGATATACAAAGTGTGTATTTCTTCTATATCAAGGAAAAAGAATGACCATGATAATCCCGGTTTCTTCCGAAGATAACTTATTTTCATCTCTGTATCCGAATAATGACTGAGAACTTTTCCGACATAATAGACAACAGAAGTCTTTTTTTCAAACTTTACCAAAACATAACAGTTATCTTTGATTTTCTCTGGTGTCACATTTAAATTATTATTGACACTACGATCATCAGTCTCTTCGTCCATTTCTAAATCAACTGGAGATGTTGAACTGTCCCGCGAGCTAAATTGTAATCCTTCAGATTCACCTGAATCATCATCGCTTTCTATTTTCTTAGCTTTCTTTTTCTTTTGTCTTGAATTAAGTTCCTTCAAACTTCGTTTCACTGCTTTGGCTCTGGCTTTCCTTTCCTGTTCTATTTTTTTTCAATTCTTTCTGTCTATGTCTCTTTTCTAGTTCAGTTTTTTTCAGGTGTATCTGTATATATACGGGATTTACCCGATTTTCTTCCTTTATTGGTTTTTCTGTTTCTAACAGCTGTAGAATAAGGCCTTATGACTTCTGGTGTTACGGGAAGATAAGAACTCGGTTCAGATTGTGCATCAGCCGCAGATGTGGAAGGTTCCGGTAACAATGTCTTGAGGATTTTGGAGCAAAGAAAGCGACTGCTCACGAATATCTGATTCATTCATATCAGTCGATGGCACGCTGGTGGAAGGTTGTGGTTCTAGAGCGACAGTACTTGTTTCCAGATTAAGTGGCACACTTACCAAATTATTTGAAGCATACACGTCAATGGGAGCAAAATCTTCATCGCTGAAGGCCATTTCATTGAACGGCCATATACCTGGCATTTCAAATCCACTTGTAATATTTTTTACGGTAAAAGATTCGAAATATACAAGTTTTACCAGTTTAGGAATATTATAAATGTTGATTGTTTTGCCAGGATTCGACATATGCCAATTATTGAACGCTATTTTCAACTTGAATGGGCCGAACACTCCAACGTCTAAAGGTTGCTATCGATGACTTGTGTGCGGCGGAAAAGACACAAAAATGATGCCATTATCTCGATCATAGTTATAGCTTGTAAGCTGATGTGGCTTTCATGATTATCACATAGCAGTAAAATCGATGTTCTTTAGAGCTTATTGTGTGTTTCTGAATATGCTTTAATACTGAAACAAATATGTCAGCATTTATCCACCCACTTCTATTAGCAGCTCCGAGGCTTCCTTCAGGCGCACCTTCAAGAAAATGATCTTTGTAGTGCACCCGTGAAAATACAAATAGCGGAGGGATAATATTTCCACTTGCGGAAATAATAGCACCAAATGTTATGGAAATAATAGACACAATTTGTCCCACTTGTTTCTGTGATTTAGGGGCCAAAATTTTAGGAGTTTCTAAAACAGTAGACACGCCGGAATCGTCAAAGTTAAATATCCTGCCGGCAGCAAAATTATGTCACTGTACCACTTCAGCTAAATTATTATAGAATTCTTGGACTGCATTCTTATTAAACGCGAATGATCGAGCAGCGCTAGTGTTCTCTGGCTTTCGCAGACTGAGGTTGGTGTTTCGTTCCCTGTATTTACGCATCCACTCTAAGCCAGCCATTTGATTTTCGTCCCATTTCGCTGGATATTTTAAATTCAACGCTTTTGCATATTCGTAGGCAAGTTTCCGAATTTGTACTATCGTTAGCCCATAATCCATTTTGCAGCAATTAGTAATATAGTCATTTAAGCGTGCCTCTTCTTCCAATGAGAAGACTTGTAGACTCGTGAATTTTGAATGAAAAGTTCGTGAGGGTCCATCGGCGTTAGAGCCATCTTTAAATTTCTTAACTCTGCTTTCCAACGTTGATGTTTTGATGTTGTATTTTATCGCGGCTTTCCTATACGACAACCGTCCTTGTATCACATAATCAATTGCTAAATTCATGGACTCTTCATCCACTTCTTGAGTACGCGTACCCTTTTTTTATATTTTCGCACCATGATTCTGCAATAATAAAATAATTATAAGGTTGACTTAATAAAAATATTTCATTTTGTTAGAACAAGAATACTTCATAAAAGGAAAAATATGTTACTTTGCTGTCTACTCGATAATTTTAAAAGGTAATAATATATTTTATTTCATAAAAATAGCATTTTAATATACTGGTAGTTAATAAAATCTAAAGGGGACCATTCGTACGCGTACGAATGTGCCCCCTGTCTGGCTTCCGAATGCACTCCATGCCTTTGCACAGAATTAAAATACAACTTTATACAAATTCTAATTTAGTTTGAGAAATATAACACTTAAAGCTCAAAATAAACATTAATTAATCATCACCATTTTGTCAAAAACATAACAATTCTACTCACAATTACGAACTAAATTTAGGTAAAAAATTTACTCACCGCGTGCGAAAACACGTTACGTCTTGTCAGCTGATACACCGTAGCGCGACTGGCGCGACACTCCTCTAGCAACATGGCGGCCGATATGTCTATGCACACAAGCAAAGGCGTGTTTGTGTGCCGTTTAGTATTTCTGTTATACTAACTGTACGAATGTGCCCCGCGTACGAATGATGACCACCTTCTCCTATAGCTCTGGACTTTTTCTGGTCACTGAAAGTTTCTGGTCTGATAAGTGAGCAAATTAAATAAGTTTAGTGAAAAGATAAAAAATTTCAAATTTAAACAAAATAAAGAAAATTACAAAAACAACAGTTTTTTTATCAAAATAGAGTATTTGTCAATTTTTTAAGAAATGTTTAAAATTACTTTCTATCTATTAAGGGTCATTCTCTTTGGCAGATTAATATTGTTTATGGAATTTAATTATAGGATTACACTATCTTGCTCCCACAATTACTTGAAGTTGGTTATTTTATTTTATTGGTACATCATTATCTTTATGGTGAATTTCGACGTCATGCGGTCTGATTGAGGGGAAATTGCGTTACTGCATTTAACCGCGAATTTTAAAACATAATATTTTTTTATTTCAGTCGTTATAAAATGTTTGCATTTAATTTATTGCTGTTAAATGTAGTTAATCTGGGTGTTGATCTAGGTTTTGTCATCCTAATCACCGTCAGACCCTTTAATTTACGGGTGTAAAAAGTCTCTGTTGAAACCAAAAATATAAGCTCAAACTCAAAATATGTAGCTGTAATATTGACTAAGATCCAAATGTTATTACTTTGACCATAATAAAACCATAAATGTTGGGCATGTAAGACCTATCTAATAAAACTGATTAGAATCCAAATTTGAGGCTTTTAACTCCAGTAGTCCAGGATTTAAGAAATGCCAATCAAAATCGAATATTAGAGCTCGAACTTCAAGTTTAACTATAATACTGGCCGCAATCCAAGCTTTATTATCCTGGTAATAATCGGAATTTCGAATTCGCACTTGTAAGAACTGTCCAACAAAGTCCAACAATATTGAAGTCCCAACTAGATTGTTCTAGCTGTAATATTAGCTTACATTATTATGATTCCGGTCATCGCCAGACCGTCAAATTTTTAGGTGTAAGAACTGCCCTTAAAATCGGAAATTAGAGTGCAAACTCGAAGTTTCTACCCGTAAGAATGACTGAGATCTATTTATTATTATCTCGATCCTAATCAGACCTCCGAGTTTATATATGTTAAAACTGACCAACAAAACCTATATTGGAGCCTATACTCGAAGGTTCTAGCTGGTCATCTTCGGAACCTCAAATATGTACATGTGAGAACTGTCCATTAAAACTGTATAAACTGTATATACAAGTGTTATTATCCTGGTCATTATCAGATCCTCGAATTAGCCGGTGTAAGAAATGCCCAATAAAACTAAATTTTGGTTACCAAACTTAAATGTTTTAGCTGCAATATTAACTTAGATCTAGGTGTTATTGTGCTGGTCATTATCAGACTTTTAATTTTTTTATGAGAGTTGTCCATTAATATTGAACATTTGAGTTCAAAGTCGATGCTTGTAGCTCTCATAGTGGCTAAGACCTAGATATATTATTACCTCTGCGCGTGCAAAAACTGTTGAAAAAAATTGAATATTGTTACCCAAATTCGACTAAATATTTAGATTGAATCCAAAATCGGTCATTTAGTTTGGATTTCAACCGCATAAATGTGCACTATATATATATATATATATATATATATATATACATATATTTATATATATATATATATATATATATATATATATATATATATATATATAGAAATGTACACATATACAGTGCTAGTGACGGTCAAAGTAGTAGAAAGTGTTCCTTATATTTTTGATATAAACAAATACGATGAATCTTGTGGACATGAAGAATATTATCTGCGATAGTGTTCAAAGAGAATAAACACGACGATTGCAAGACATTAATCAATCCTCATGTGGTTCAATTTTAATGGGCAAAAAACAACATTTTAAAAACACTTCAATAGTTTGTCCTGAGTATTGTGAGTATTACACCGAATCTTATAAGAAAAATAAATATTAAGAAGCAGCCAAGCAGTTTCTATGAGTTTAGAGAATGTGAAAGATAAAGATTTTGGTTTGTATTCTATGCCTGATAATGAAACATGCGTAGATCCAGAAGTAATGCCGTGTACAAGTAAATCAAGCGAAGATATCATTACTTTAGAAATAAGAAGAAAGAAGAAAACATATTCTAGTTGTAATATTTGCACTTCTACAAAGACTCTTAAAAATATTAAATTATTGCCTAGTAGAGTAATACTAACATATTTATATCATTAAAAACGAGATGTTGTAAGCCCATTTAACTGATTTCTCTGAGGAAAGCTTAAAAGAGTTAAAAGTATTATCTGCGTCTGCGACCATGTCAAAAACAGAATTGTTAAGTTTCATGGAAGAAATACAAAAAATTGCACACAAGGCTTGTCTCGATTTTGACAATGTTGTGACTTTATCAGAAATATGAATTAGCAATAGAAATAAAAATTGAAAAATTATTTTAATGAGATGGTTGCATCTGGTGAATTGACAATAATTTATCTATGCCTGGTTTTAAGTAGTGAGTTGAATTCGAGAAGAGAAAAATCGATATGTAATCGATTACTCTTGGCCAATTAAAATCTCCGATGTGCAATCGATTTCTGTTCAATAATTTTTTTTATTAATACTATTGGTTGCTAGGAAAATTCAAATCGAGCCTAGACTCCAGGAATGAGTGGCTTAGATGATCATGCATATAAATTTAACTAAGAACCGATAACCCACTAAGATGTCGTGAAGATAGTTACTCATCAACTGTACTTGTGACTTAGATCTAGGTGTTGTCATCCTGGTCATCATAAGACCAAAGGCTAATTTCGATTTTGACAATGTTACGACTTTATCAGTAGATGATTATTATCATTTCACGGGTGTGTCCAAGATGGATTTCGACACTATAGCAAATTGCATAAAAATAAATTCGCTCAACCTCTGTGCGTGGTTACAAATAATGTTTAGCTATTATATTAATAAAAATTTAAACCAGTTTTTCTCATACAATATTCTCAGTTCTTTTCAAGATAAAGAGAAGAGATATCAGGAAATACATTGTTGCAGTTACCAAAGCACTCATGTTGAAATTTGTGCCGCTATATCTTGGCAAAAAATATATAAGCCGAGAAGATTTGTAAAGAATCACACAAGAGATGCTGCTTAAAAATATTTGCTGATTGGTGATACTTGTAAAGAACGTTATACGGCATGCTTAAAAACAGACCACTTGCCAAGACCATGATTTTCACAAGTATCACTGGATATATTTTAGAAGTCCATCCAGACGCAAAGAATAACGATGCATCTATTTTAAATTCTGCTCTGACATCCACATCTTCTAATATTTGAAGCTGGCTTGCAACCTAAGACATTTTAATAGTTTTAGGGTTTGTTGCAAAAATGCCTCATTTTTTATAAAATGAAAACCAACATACCACTGAAGAAGCGTAGCGTCAACATTGATTACATTAATACGTTGGGTTATTGAAGTTGTCAGAATATGGTTTACATAAAAGGTGGAAAGAGTTGGGACAAGTGACGCTCAGTTCTCAAATTCTACTCATTGGTGATTTTGTACGAATAGTTTACGTCAAGAGTGATGAGGATATGATTATTGCTGATGTAATGCATGAGTTAAAATCGTTAGTAGAATATAAAAACTGAGTTAAATGGCGAATAGTTTACCAAAAAATAGAAGAACAAACATTGAAGGATTTTCCTATGTTAACCGTCGACGAACTGCGTAACTTAACCCTTGGGGTATATAAATTAAAACAAGGAATATCAAATACTGAAGAGCATATTAGTGGTTCAGATATTTATGAATTGTTTACTCATAAAGAACGTAATGATATAATTTGCGTGCAGTTACAGTCTAGGTATACGTCTTCAAAAATCTATAACATCTGGATTCAATACAGTGATTACTACATATTACCAAATTATCCTTGTTATGGTCATTGCAAAGTAGGAGCATGTGATATGAGCTGTTGTGCACACGTGCTGCTGTATTGTGCTATCTAGATTATCAAAGATATGTTGAAAAGAAAAAAAATCGCAATGTCGATTATAGTGATTATATTTCAATGTTACTTCACATTTTACATTGGTTGGAAAGCAATGAAACTGAAGTGGGAGATTTTGTCTAATTATATTAAATTTAATTTTTACTTTTTATATATTAATTATACTTCAGAAAAATACTTCCATTCGATCTATAATTATTCAATTTGTAACCAGTACTATGTTATGCTTCATAGCATTTACGTATGTATTGAATTTCTTCAATAAATGTAATCTATTTGTAGTGGTTTAACTGTGCATATAATAAAGTATGAACTGCCATTTTCTCAGGGCTGAAAATCCCCTTATGATCCTTCGTCCATTCAAAGATTTCCAATTTTGAAATATAATTTTTCAAATCTTATAAATTTTAAGTTTCTGTAACATCAACATCAGTTGATAAAAAGTCTTTTAAGTATAAACATTTCTTATTTATAAAATTATTAAGCCTTTAAATTTGATTTATTGAGAAGGAAGAAAACAATACTTACATGTTCACTTCGGAACCAAAATATATATAAATATTCTCTTTCCTTATTCCATTATATAACGTTCATATAACTTTTTAATTTTCATATTTGGTAAATTATAGAAACAAAACCGTGCAGAAATATTTAGATTAATAACGTAGGTTACGATATTAGAAACGTTTTATTTTCACATGCCATCTGTGCTGAAAACTTCCCGGTCGTTTTAAATGTGGATTCGTATGACTCCAGTAGTGTTAGTTATGTACATTAAATATTTCATGCCGCGTTAATGTGTTTTCATCTGACCATAAAATACGGAGAACCAATGTTAGAGAATAGTCATTCATGCGAATGAGCAGAGAAATAGCCGAATATCTTATATTCGCTTGGCGAGCATTGCAATCGTATGCACCTAAACACATCAGCATGTCATAACATTTCAAATGGGAATAGTGCACAGTAGACGTTATAACAGTTATCAAAACAACAATTAACAAAAACAGATGCTTAATCGAAATACGTTGAATGTAAATTTAAAAACGACGCGATACATTCGAAGCGCGGCGTTTGACTAATTGTTGCTCACTAATGCAGATAATAAACTAATATAATCAGCATCAAAATCATACTTTCTCAATCTGGGGGTAACGTTTATTATTAAAGGTGGTCGTAATCTGTATACAAATAAAATATACCTTCAAAACATTCGTTTATTAAAATGTTTGCGAATAAAGTGTTACAAAATTGAATATTAACAGGTAATAACGACATGAAAAAATAAACTTATACCTTAATAATTAAGCTTTAATTTCTTTAAAATGATCAACGTTAAATTAATTGAAATATTATTTTAATTTTTTAGTATGGTAAAAAGGCCGCAAGGCTTTTTACTTAACTTTTTGTTTTTTTTCTTGGTTCACGACATCAAAAAGGTTGAGAAAAAAAGCTTACACTGCTGAATGTTTTGTCAGATGAATTTCTAAATTTGTAGCTAGAACTTTGTTTTTTCCAAATACATTCAGCTGTTATTTTTTATGCTAATTATAGAATATTCATTGCGTTTATTTTTAATTAAATTAACTATTTTCAAGAAATATTATGCCACTGTATTTAGCAAGGTAGAAATAGAGCATTAGAATTTAATACTTAGCACACGTTTAACAGTAAAAAAATTGAACATTATCCGAAACGATTATGAAATTTTTATACAGTCACTGCCGCGTGGCCTATTAGTAAATCAAAAGAATTGTGGTCAAAATAAAAATAATCAATGTATAATTATGAAGCAAAAAATGTTTCTATTAGCAAAGACAAAGCAAAACAAATATAAAATTATTCTTTAAGAATTACAACTTTATATTTTTTCTTCAATATATCAACTTTATTTTTCATAATTTTACAAAATAAATGTTGCACAGTATGAAGACAGCTTCTTAAAATTATATTGTGTAACGTTCAAGGCTACATTCCGTATAGGTAATAACAAAATTTATTAAGGAATTATCTTTTCCAAATCTTTTCTTTATTGGATTCCTTTCGAATCTGGTATAATCATTGATATACATAAGAATCCTCTTATGCATACATGCTTAATGAATGTATCCAACCAAAGGTATCTCTACACAATATTCAAAAGGCGAAGAGATTACGATATAGTACTATTGATAAAAAAATAAATAATATAAAGCAGCTTTGTAGCATCTGGATATTTTGTTATGCGTACGTGTCTGTCTTGTGGTTTTGCGTCTTAAAACAAGGAATTATTTCTAATTGGTTGGTACATCGTAAGAGATATACGTTAGTTAACCCAATCTAGTCCATGTGGAGCATTAGCTAATAGAAAGCGTTGTTGGTGTTATTATGTACCGCAACTTTCTATCATGCAATACTTTAAAAAAAAAATTGAATCTCTGAGTAAAGATGTAGGGCATTGTTGAAAACGCACGTGTGTTTCTCATATTTGAAGTAGGAAAACCTTTTCATTAGTAAAATAAACTACAGAACCAAAATGTAGAAATTTAATACTTTCGTCTGTTACAATATTTAAATGAATTTGAAATTATCATTTTATCGAAGTTATAGTTTACCATGTATAGGCGAGAAGTTAATTGGAGATAAATATTTTTACTCTTTTTATAGTTCAAACTTTAATTTTATTGTATCTTTCGAACGGCTTATGAAGATATTTTACGCAAAAGGATTAGCAAAATTTTAATACGATTAACAGAAATACTCAAATGATTGATAAAGTAATTAACTCGATAATTAGGAGAGTGCGTTTGTGTTTACAAACAGACATCATTTTTCAGTATACATTAACTGAATAAAATTGAATTGAACATTTTTAACATCAGTAATATGATGAGTGATTTCCGCATACTACAACATGAGTGAGTAGTCAATAATTTATTATGTTTTTAATAGTCATGTTTCATGTCATTTGACAAATAAATTAAATTCAATATTTAGGTACATAATGCGCGGGTATAGTGAAATAACAATCAGCTGTTCGGCAAATTGAATAAAAGAGAATATGTAGTGGTTGCGTACGGGTAACGTGAGTGGCGGTGCATTAGCGGCTTGCCAAATCTCTGGGTAAACACCGTACTCTCGGGGTAAGTATTCGGTGTGTTAAAAAGAGTTACGTGTAATATTTTTTTGAACTGAATTAGAAAAAGGACGTGTTTTACATATTTCAACGACATTATATTCCCTTATAGCCAACGAATAGCATCTTTCTTTGTCCGATATCTATTCCCGCACATCATGTATATATATATATATATATATATATATATATATATATATATATATATATCTAAAAAAGGAAAAAGAACAGGTTATAAGAGAAAGGCTATTATACTATATTAAAAAAAACTGTATACTATTTCTGCTGCAAAACTGTTGGCTGTATATTTGCAAATAGGATTTAATAACTTTTGAGCGCCTCGTTGAAATTTGAAAATACCATTAGTATTGTCACAATCTGTTCCAGATAAAGTCAAGTAAACAAATTAATTAGAAATTTGTTAATTATATCCATGCTTTAAAGCTATATATCTGTAATGTTTCAGTAAATTACTATGTGTTAACTTTGTTTAATTATATTAATTTAGTTATGTTCGTATGTTACGAATAGGCGATTCTACTGTATATTGAAAATAAGAAGGAAACAAATAATTTCAGTTTTTTTCCGGTGTTTTACGTTTAAATGAATGAAAATGTGTAAAAAACGAAGTATATGAAAAAAGTACGGTCTGGTCGCGATAATTTTTTTAAAAAAGTATGTCATTTTTGACAGCTTACTGATAGTATTTCGTTATTTATATATATTCTTACATTTAAACCAAAGTAAAAATCAGGAAATTTGCATTTTTGTCAAGCTAGATTTATATTATAGGTTTAATTAACTCCGTTTCCAGTTTTCAACAAAAAGTGACAGATGTTATCGCTCATCGACAAATCGGTGAATGAATTTTGTATACAAATAAAAAATAAATGACAAGCAATTGTTTTTTCTTTTCTTTTTTTTGGTTCACTTACACTGAAATTTTTCACGTGCTGCCACTGCTCACAGTGGTGGTTGTACACCAGAGGTTATAGGAATTAAGTTTAGCTGAATTAGTAAACAGAAGATATTTTGCACTGCTGATAGCTAGCAGTAAATTATTATTCACTAGAAAAAATATACTTAAAAATCTATTGTGTTTATGATATCAATTGTTATGGAATTATTAAAGCTTAACATAATTTATAGATAAAGTTGTTATTAACCAAGTTATATATTTACATCCTATCTTGTTTCTTCAGAGTGTTAACCCTTCAGACATTAACCAAGTCATAGAAATAATTTATTAAAATTATCTATATTATAAATTTATTCTCAAAACTTGCTATAATAATTGAAGCAGTATTGCTACATAGTTAGCAAGAATTGACATTTCATGGATATGGTGATACTCTTAATCCTTAAATAGCAAGCCTTGCTCATAAGCAACGGTTGCGTTCATGCCATTCAAATGTACATATTTTGGCTAAAATGAGATAGATGTATAGAAAAATATCTATCACAAGAAAGAGAATCAAATAACAAATGGTGATATATTTGTCTATGGCATACAATTATTTTTGCTTCGAAGATTTTTACTCCGCGTGAGGTGGATATCGTTAATATTTTGACTTAACAAAAACTTAATGGTAACATCTAAATATATTATTTCTAAAAGGTGTTTTTTGGTCGAGCGGCTCGATCTCTTTAACTACTGCACCAAAAAAAAATACCCACTTAAAGCTTATGTTTTCTACTTTGGGCGAAAAATATAAAAAAATTCGAAAAAAATCTTTTTGTTAATAAAAAAATTAATTTTTATAACAATTGGCGTGAGCGCCATCTGTGGGCGACACATCAAATATCTTAGCCAAATTGTATACTTGGAACACGTTAGATGGCGATATAGTGCGAAGACTTCGCACGGGTCAGCTAGTTTATATATAAAAGTAATCTGTAGACTCGAAAGCTTAATAAAGTGTATGGGGTAAGGTATTGGGTGATATATTCTTACTTCTTCAAACTGAGTTGTGTATATATATATATATATATATATATATATATATATATATATATATATATATATATATATATATAAATCTATACAATAGTTTTTTTTATTTCAATTCAGGATTAAAGAAACCAATTTTGGTATTTTGGCCGATTTCTGGAGTTTATTAAGTTTCAACATGTGTTAGATTTATTAATCCTAACAAATTATAAATGTGCAAGTTTGGTGTTAGTTAATCTATAATTTCATAATTTCTGAAAGGATCTACACGAAATTTAGCACAGAATAGACTATAGCCCAGATTAACTAACACATAGGTTTGTTTAGTGTAGTTCATATGATAAAGTCAGAGGCACAAGGTTGCAAGTAACCGTATGTTGTTTCGACAGGGTGTCCAGTGGCAGATTTCAATGTTTGAAAAATTGTAAAAAAAACTACACCTCTAATACAATGTAGGTTTATTTTAACTTTATAAAAACAAATGCGGATTTCATTTTTTAAAAACCACGTTTTTCAAATGGCGGCCATCGAGTCTGACACACTCTTCGATTCTAGCAAGCTTGTTTTCAAAAACGCGTTTGCAGAGCGACTGGGGTATCCTACTGACTTCGACTCGAATATTTTCTTTGAGTTGTGTCACAGTGCTCGGATTTGTTTTGTAAACAACGGATTTTAAGTATCCCCATAAGAAAAAGTCACATGTGCTTACATCGGGTGACCTAGGTGGCCACGGTACGGTACCGTTTCGGGATATGTTTTATTCTGGAAATAACTGGCGCACTGCATTCATGGACACATTAGCAGTGTGAGCTGTGGCCCCGTTTTGCTGAAACCATGTGTTTTGGTTGAAGGATGGACTATTGTGTAGTTCTACTCTGAAAAAGTCTTTTAACATTTGGGCATATTTCTCCGAATTCACAGTTATAGTTTGGCCACGTTGATTTTCAAAGAAATAAGGCCCTATGATTGCAGATGCAGACATGGCACACCAGACTGTTACTTTAGGCTTATGTAAAGGCTCTTGATGCATTTGTCTCGAGTTGTGGACATCTCAGTAACGAAAGTTCTGCTTATTCACATATCCTCCAATGTGAAAGTGAGCTTCGTCACTAAAGAATATGTTGCCCATCCGGGTAGCAGTACGAAATCTCAACAACAACACCTCCGCGTAAATTTTTCTTAATTCAAAGTCAGAATCGTGTAGATCTTGAACAATTTCAATTTTATATGGATGGAACTTGAGCTTTTTTTGCATTATTACCTGTAAAGTTGATTTCGAAATTCCCAATATCGATGAACGTGTACGCAGTGATAAACGGGGATTTTCAACGACAGAAACCATAGCAGGCTCGACATTTTCATCCGTGGCTACCAATGGTGTAGGTCCTTGCCTGGGCCTATTTAATGTTGATCCTGTAGCTCTGAACCTTGCTACCCATGACTGAATGAGGTTGATCGATGGTCCATCACGTAATCGACAAATACTGTAACGATTATTAAATTGACGGCGTGCTATAGACAGGGAAAATCCACTCGAAAAGCACGGTGCAAAAGCGCGGTGCTCTCCACTCCACTGTTCCATGGCTACTAAAACATTCACACCGCTTGCGCTTCTAACGACACCCCCGCGCTCCTCTTATGTGTTGCGTTCAGAAACTTTGAAATCTGCCACTGGACAATCTGTATATAATATTAGGGCCAATATCAAAACACACGATAATTTACAGTAATATTTCTACGACCTTTGTTTTAGTACATTATTATTGTGTAAATGAACAATAATATTAAGGTTTAATGAATATGAGATTATAATATTAAGGTCTAATGTTAATGCTCTGTAATGTAAAAAATATTTAAGGAATATATTTTATTCAGTAACAAACAAAAAATAACATGCACATGCGTCACACAAAAATCATTTTATCTCATTTTGATTACTTGAAAATTTACTTTGTATCGTTATTAATTTAGATTCTTACGAGATTTGACAAGATTTATAAGCATTTGACAAGATTTATAAAGATTTCTTGCTCTTTCTCCATGTATGCTACAATATGTCATAATAGATAATAGAAGAATGGCATTGCTTAATTATCGACAAACATTATATTTGGTAAATAATATTGCTGCATTGGGTATAAGTTGGCAAGTATTAAAACTTCTATTAATACTAAAACAGCTCCAGTTTTTATTAAGTTAAACTTCTATTAATACTAAAACAGCTCCAGTTTTTACTTTGTATCGTTATTAATTTAGATTCTTACGAGATTAATATGATTTAAAATTTCCGTGGAAGGGTTTCAAATAAATAATAAAAGCATTTGACAAGATTTATAAAGATTACTTGCTCTTTCTCCATGTATGCTACAATATGTCATAATAGATAATAGAAGAATGGCATTGCTTAATTATCAACAAACATTACATTTGGTAAATAATATTGCTGCATTGGGTATAAGTTGGCAAGTATTAAAACTTCTATTAATAACAAAACAGCTACAGCTTTGAATGGACAAACTTCTATTAATACTAAAACAGCTCCAGTTTCAATGGACAATTTAGATTCTGGACTGTTAATGTTGTACAACATAATGATTATATTAAGTGATTACACATATACCGATGCGGCACTAGGCTGAACTTAAGCACATATCTAATGGAACTTATTATAAAATATTCTTATTATAAATTTATATAAAGTTTACTTTACAAAAAAAAACCTTAAAAGTAAATATTATTAATAAAAAACTTTTAATGTGCTAAAGACGGAAAGGAAAATTTAAGATTATTTTTCAACGAATTATAAAATATAATGTAAGTATATACTATATTTACAAAATCAAAATATTATATTTCAATTTAAAACTGTTTATGATTGAATTATGAAAGTTGCGGAAATTCACTAAACGCTATTTTAATATGCATCTAAACTAAATAATAAAATACTAAATCTATGAGTATTAAAAACTTTTAGTAAGGAAGACAAGTTTGACATGATTCGCAACATTGTGTTGTTCTGGACATTGTTTTATAGTTGCGTAGCTTGTGATACCTGAAATTCAAACAATTAATGTTAAGATGTGATATCTGAAAGAACAAAATTAGACAATATAAGTATATATACATATATATATATATATATATATATATATATATATATATATATATATATGTATATATATATATATATATATATATAAAGTGACCCAAAATTTGAATTTTGCGCCATTTGTGGGGTAAAGTGTTGCCAACCAAAAAAAAAATACAGCGTGACAGCTGACAGTTCAGGGTTATTAAAAATGGAGCGCTACACAAAAGAACAACGCATTTTTATTGTTGGCAATATTTTACAATTTTTAATTATAAACCTGTGTTTTCTATCAAAATTACTTCTTGCGTGAATTTTGGGACAACCTTTATATATATATATTTATATATATATATATATATATATATATATATATATATATATATATATATATGCAAATAAATACAGGTGTATTATTTCTTGCGACATATTTTCTCGGGTGCTCTGGCCTATTATTTTAACAAAAAAAGAAAGAAAAATGTTATATCGTGAAAATAATTCTTTTTAATAAACTAATTTTTAAAAGTGACAAATCACACCTATGAGGAAAATTACGACTAAAATGTATGGTGATCGTCAGATGATGTTGTCAGTGACATTTAAAGGAAATAAGTATTTTTTCATTGTTATTTGAATATATTTTTTAAATGTATCGAAGTGAATTTATGGGAAAGATTGTAAATTTCTTTCGAATTTCGAATGTAAGAACTTATGCTTTTTTAACTATTATTTTCGAACTTTGGAAGCTGTTATTTTGGAAATAGCTCAGATTTTTTTTATTCACTACAAAAACTTTACAATAATAACTTAGATTTTTATAGAATAATGAAACTAGAATAATCATTAGAATAATGAAAGGATTTAGTGCTACGAAAAATGTTGGACAAGGAAAAATACCGCTGTATATGTAAGCATATGTGTACATGTATATATATATATATATATATATTTATATTTACATGTTATAATGTCGAATCACTACAATTACTATATAGCATTCGTTGGAATGGCTTAAGCTTTAATTTGTTGTATTGTGGATTCGTTCCATTTCCCAAATATTATAATAAGCAATTAAGTTTTATAATATATTTCCTGGATAGATCAAGAAACTGAAATATATAAAAAATTACAATTGGCATCTGATAAAATTATCATCAGTATTGTCAAAAAGCATGATAATAGTTCAAGGAGTTAAGTAAGTAGCTCTTAATTAAACCAGTTACATGAAAATACTCCCGAGTATCAATAAATTTGCTGTAATAGTTATGTACGATTACTTCTTCTGAGGTAAAACATAGGAATGAGGTAAACAATTACTTTACTAATTTGCTGTAATAGTCATGTACGATTACTTTGCTGTAATAGTCATGTACGATTACTAATTTGCTGTAATAGTCATGTACGATTACTTCTTCTGAGGTAAAACATAGGAATGAGGTAAACAATTACTTTATATTTCTACTTAATTCTTTTAGGTACATATTTATCGATAAGTTCTTATTTATAGTAAGCACAAATAATAATTGCATAGTTTTAATTTGCACATTTGAAGTAAAGTAACGGGTTAATGACCTGGGTGTGAAATATTTTTTGGTTTAATTTGAGTCTGACAAGTTGTAAGTTATGTTGAAAGAAGAACAATTAAGCAAACTTGAATTATCGCAATCATTCGTGTGATTACCAGATAGGTTCACATAAGAGAACCAAGTAGATATAATTAATAACCTAGGAAAAATTTTTTTTAATAATACGTCCCGACAATGAACACATCCAAACTAAATATTTTTTAATGTATTTACTGGAGATTGTAACAGCTGCATTTAGAATCTGGTATGGCTTCAAAGCTGAAATAAATATTTAATTACCTATTCCATCTAATAATTATAGGTTTTGTGATGGTACTAAGCACAAAGGAATGTGTCACAAAATTGCAAATCAAATCAGCTTTGAATTCGGCGACTATAATTATTGAATCTGAGGTCTACGATTGAAAATTACAAAAATATGGTAATTTTATAAATTCTGTATTAATAAAATTACTCACTATGTGTAAGTGTGGTTAATTAAATATGATTAATCGTTAAACCTATTAGTAAATAATTTTTAATTAATACAATATTACGAACATAGTCATTAAATTTTATTTTAGTAAGAATCATTGAAAATTTTAATTATATCTATTTTATTTAATTGAAATTTTGAGACTGAAAAAATTACTATTTGTTAAATATTTTACAATTACATGCAATCCTTATATTTAAAAAAAATTATAAAAACTTAATCCAATAAATTTATAGTTAATTTGTTATTTTTCTTGAAGCCCGTGATATTACAATTACAAATATATTGCGTAATGATTTTTTTATTATTAATTCGTTTAAGATACATAAAAAATCTAGTTAGCAACAATTACGAATTGAAAACTAAGAAATAATCTAATGAAATAAACTAATCATGCAGTAGCACTTAAATGTTTAAGTTAAACCAATTTACTAAAGTGATTTAACCCAAAAATTTAACTGCTATTGTATGATTAGTTACTAAACTTAACAATAATGAAAATGATAATAGGCGAGATGTCACTACAAAAATATAACCTGGTAATATTATATTCTCAACAATGTACCAAAAAGTAAATAATACACTCTATAACTCCAATCAATCCATCACGTTTGTATCGAAAAAAGTATACCCATAAAATAAACATTGCTCAAGGGAATATTATTTTTTACCTCAGTGTTGATTGTCGTATTTGAAGAACCTCCCTGCATATTTGTCGAATTCATTGTAGCTGAGCACTCTGTCGAGGTCAATTGTCCTCGAGTATTTTCCCGTCTCAAAATCATTTTCGCCAACCACGGCATATATCTTGAAATAATGATTTGTACTATGATTAAGTATGATAATTTTAAATATATCTTTTCAAACAATATGAAACCCATTATTATTGTGCTGATAATTTTAAATATGTCTTTTTAAACAATACGAAACCCAAATGATTGCATTTTTATGCAACTCAATAATTTTTTTCTGGCTAGTTAAAATAATTTATTACAACTGATTTACCAGTGACAAAATACAGCTTGATAGTGTCAATCAATGGTTAAAGAGATGGAGAATCAAATGCAATGCCATTAAATAAACTCAAATGACATTTACTTTGCGTAAAGGACATTGCAAGCCGGTTATTATGGATAATCAAGAGTTACCATGCAGAGTCAGTGCTAAATATCTGGGCTTCCATTTGGCTAGGAGACTAACAAGGGCAAACCACATAAAACTAAAGAGACAAGAAGTAAATATATACAGTCAAAAACTGTACTGGCTGATAGGTCGACAATCTATGCTCTCACTAACTAATAAACTGCTTATTTACAAATGCATTATAAAACCCATCTGGACTTATGGCCTGGAATTGTGGGGCACGGCTAGCAACTCAAACCTAGAGATTTTATAACGGTTTCAAAATAATATCTTAAGAATGCTGTCTAGTGCACCATGGTATGCTCATAATACTGAGATACATGAATATCTAGGTATACCAACCATCAAGGAGGAAATAAATAACCGTTGCATAAAATACAAAGACTTTGGTGCCACGCAAATAATCTGGCCCAAGATTTGTTAAAGACAGATGAACAAATTGCACGTCTTAAAAGATGGCAGATATTAAATCTTGACAAAAGGCACTAAAGTGTAACGTGTAAATTTAAAAATGGCTTTGAATCTTGATGGATAATCAGCCATCCAAACATCAAGTATTGGAAAACATCTGATTATGGTTATATGGTGATTTCAGATAGTCAAAATAAATTAGAAAAAAAAAAAAAGTTAAAATAATTCATTAATTAAAAAATTAACTGAATATTGGAAGTGATTTCATAATATCTTCATGAAGATATTCATCAAGTTCACGAAGAAAATTTCGATCCAACTTTGAGTTAAAGACTAACTACACTTGTTAGCATTAATTCGCAATTTACTTATAAGGAATTAACATTTTGTATGAAGATGTTTACCCCTCACTTTTTCGTATCGTCGAATGAATTTGAAATGAGTACAAGTGTAGCTATCGTCTAAAAATGGACAAATATATCGTGCAAATGGACAAATGTTAATGCTAATTGCACCTGATAAGTGCATATGCGCTTAATTACAGCTCGCTATACACACACCAAAAAAAATTAAGGGATTTGTACCACATAACGAGAATATGCTCTAACATCGGTAATCAGGTTGTAGTTTGTGATTGCATTCTTTCACAAACAAATATTTTTGACTAAAACATTTAAAAAATTAAGAATTGGCACTGAGAAGTGAAATTAGTTCAACCTTTTTAAACTAAATATGATTTTTTTAGTTTTCTTTGAAAACTTACTACACAGTATATGCACATATTATTTCCTTTCCAGAAATAATTACCAAATTTTGAATAAATTTATTTATATAGAAACAAATCTGAAGAATTCCATGTAAAAAACTTGTCAGAGTATGTGTAGCATGTCACTACTTTTGGCAAACAATAATTAAGATATTGGACAATTTAAGGTTAACATTTCACAAACGTCAAAATTTCAAAAAAGTAGTTTTGTTATTCTGCTTAATTATGATTTTTCCATCCATATGTTTTTGTAGAAAATTGTAATAAAATATTTAATGGTTTGGATAAAAAATATATTTTATAGAAATTTCTCCAATTTTCCCATTCTTTTTCAGCAGAAAAATTGAATGATTTCTTTATCGAATGCTCTATCTTAAATAATGAAAAAAAATAAGTAAAACACTATTTTTTATGTATATAAAATAATGTGATGGCTCTTCGATTGTATCATGTTAACCAACAAGGTTTGTACAAACTGTTAGTTTGTACCTGTGCTGATTTAGCAATCTTTTTGAATATAATGTATTAATTGTATAATTAACTTTTTGCATTTTGAATTTGTTAAAAATGCCAAGAAAGCTAGTAAATTAATTTATTTAAAAAATTCAATATCTAGCATACATGTTAATTGTTGGATCTAAACTCTTAGACATATGTAAGCCCCAAAGTGCAATGCTTAATAATATAATATAAATACTATATAATTAAACTGGAAAATACCCAATAATTCAAATTAAACATACGACTTATTAATTATCAAATGTGGACTACCGAGCAATGCTAAAATAATTAATGGAGCGGAAAAAATATCAAGATTGAATGCCTCTCGCAAAACTGGGTAGATCAAAAAGGGATGTGAAAAACAGCAAGTGCTGCAGTATGTTCATGCACACTCTTGGCAGATGAAATAAACTATGACTCTGTCCCCTCACGTAACACTCTGGAGCATAAAGCAGTACCAAATCAAAGACTGAAGATAAAATTATCCAATTACTTATCTTTTTTATTAATTTATTTGTACAGTTAAACGATTAAATTATTAGGTAGTTCATTAGTAGATTAAGTTATTAAATTATTAGATTTATTTAATTAATTTTAGGTAGCATTTAGAGCTTAGATCTCGTTCCATCTTGCGTTTTCAAAACTAAATTTTGACAGTCATTGCAGTAATAAGACAAAGAATTTACGATAAAAGCAGAATTAAGTTTTAAGGGAGCAACGAATTCTTTACTCATTTTAATTGAGTTTAATAATTTATTTTGATAATTTATGAAGAATTAATCACATTATTGTAAGGGCCACCCCAAGCATAATACCATAAGTAATTATACTTACGAAAAGGGCACGATATAAATATTTTGTCATTACAGGATTAAATAATTTATTTAATTTATAAAACAAAGAGGTGATATATTTAGTTTTATTGATTGTTTTTGTTATAAACTTATTTCACTTCATAAAAAAGAATAAGTATGTAATAGAATTGATTAAGTGTAAACCAATATTTAAATCAACATTTATTTTTACCAACTAACAAGGCCACTGCATTTTGATACCTGAATGTTTCAATAAAATATAATAATACTATTTAGAAATACTACTCCTCTGATACATTCTTTCCTGCTGGTACCGTGCGTGCCTCATTACTTTAAGTTTTGATCGAAACTTTAATTTACATCTTAATCACATGTGGTTAGATAATGACGTTTTTTGAATGACTTCAGGTTCTCTGTTTTATTTAAATTAAAGAATCTAAATCTATGGGCACATTCATCAACACTTAATATTTAAAGAAGTCAAAATTTAAAGAAGTCCTTAGATTAATTTAAAAAAAACAACACAATTTTTTGAATTTATCTTTCACATAATAAATGTCAAGTAGCAAAGACCTTTCCTTAATATTCAGTCGTTTTTATGTGATATGCATTCTTATGGATGCAAGTCCAAAATTTATTACTCTGAAAAAAACACAATAGTTGGAATGGCAACCTTTTCAAGGTTCCAAGACTTAGAGAGCAGTGCTATATTTTTCTTGAATAGCAAAGGTCCAAGAGTGACATTATTTTAGAATGTCGACTAAATGTAATTTTTTTTTAATAATTGTCCACACGGGTCTTAATACGGTTTATTCACTGCACATAAAGAAGGAAGTTGAGTAAAAAGCAAATTTTAAATATAAGATTTGAAAAGGATTACAGCAATTACTCAAAAATCGAAATATATATTATTTAGAAATATTCTGAAAAAAATTTAATGAAAAAGTGTTTTCATTTGTGGCCAACGTATCTGAAAAAGTAACCAAGTGAAAAAGATTAAAAAAGTTATCCAAGAAAAAAGTTGAATAACCCTTGAACCCATGCAACTTGAGACATGAAATTAAATTTTTAACAAAGTGTGATCTCCTCTATCTGTAATTAAAATATCACCTACTATTTATGAGACATCCTAAATACGAATATTGTAAAATTTTTATCGTGTAAATTGTGTATTTGCAAATGCACAATTTACATGATAAAAATTTAAAGAAAGAAAAATATATTTAAAGAGAAGAAAGAGTTAAAATGAGAAGAAGACAGTGGAGAGCGTCGTATTGTGACATCACTCTTTTGACCACATTTTGTTGATTGGTTTCCATCCCTCAATATGCAATTTCTTTTAAAACATTTAAAGAGACGTAAGAGTTAAAATGAGAAGAAGACAGTGGAGGGCGTCATATTGTGACATCACTCTTTTGACCACATTTTATTGATTGCTTTCCATCCCTCAATATGCAATTTCTTTTAAAACATTTAAAGAGACGTAAGAGTTAAAATGAGAAGAAGACAGTGGAGGGCGTCATATCGTGACCTCACTCGTTTGACCACATTTTGTTGATTGCTTTCAATCCCTGAATATGCAATTTCTTTTAAAACATTTAAAGAGATGTAAGAGTTAAAATGAGAAAAAGACAGTGGAGGGCATCATGTTATGACATCACTCTTTTGACCACACTTTGTTGATTGCTTTCAATCCCTCAATATGCGATTACCTTTAAAACATTTCTTATGATGTAACAGAAATGTTAAGATAAAATTCTTTGTTAGACTGTAAATGACTAAAATATATACTAATAATTGTGTTTAATATCATACCTTTTCACAAGTAGTTTCAGTACTTTCTTGTTCAGTACAAAGATGATAAATATACAAACTGAAATAAACGTGTTAATTATATCTGCAACTCTATAAGCGTTGTACCTTTGAGACAGGCAAATGATTATCTGCATTAACCCCTTTGAAGCCATCATACTGAATAGTTTAATGTACAGGAAAAATCTGAAATGATTGGATTAGATATACTAGAGGTTGTTTTGTGATTCTTTAATGTTTTGTCTAATTTCATATTTAATAATACAATTAGCTATATTTAAAAGTATATGCAGATACAGTTCATATGTATTTCATTTTGAACTAAAGAAACTGTCAAAATGGGCGGGTGAAAAAATAAGATATTAAAGATATTAAAACATATGCCCTATGGGGCTTATGTTGAAGTATCTTTCTTGCAGTGAAATGTCACTGCAAGTGATATACTTTCGAGATAAGGTTTCTGACCTTACCTCGAAAGTATATCACAAGAATAACGATATCTGTTTTAGCATAGCAATGTAACATAATTAAACTATTTGCAGTATGGCATTGAAAATTTTTCAGGTTCATGGCATTGAAAATGTGTCGGGTTAATTAGCCTGACATTTATCTTACTTAGTTTGGACTTAGTTTGGCTCCTATTTAGTTTGGACTTTCATAAAAAATTAATAAAATAACAGAAAAAATTATACAAATGGCTGACATTTCTTCTTTTGTTCTTATGAAAAAGTAATATAATTGATTAAATAATAAAAGAGTTTCCTTTAATTTATTTTAAATATCGATTGGTGAAAATAAAATTTTATAAGAGTATTCTTTTGAAAACTTAATTTGACCGAAGCGGAAACAAATCGGTTTCCAAGCGGTTTTCCAACTGTAACAAACTTTTAAAGTATAAAATTGAAAATTGAAGTGAATTAACCAAGTTGATTTTGTTTTATTGATATAATACAAGTGGACATTTATCCCAAGTAGAGGTTCATGTTACTACTTTAAGTAATGACTATATTTGGCGTTAATTTTGTAGAAATTCATTATTCACAATTAAATGAAACTGTGTGATGTAGTATTATTTCTACTTTCTTTAAGTTCTTTACCACGACCTAGCTTATGTTTTATTACAACATCTTCAGGTGGGCTATTAGCAAAGGTGATGTAGCTCTATTATTACTATTATCTATATTAGTATCTTTGCTAATAGTCTACCTGAAGATGTTGTAATACAACGAAACCTAGGTCGTGGTAAAGAAATTAACGAAAGTAGAAATAATACTACGTGACATAGTTTACTTTAAGTAAGCTAAAATGTAATACATAAATTAATACCTCTGACCTTCCTTTTTTAATATTTTCCTGTTACTGTGATTTTCTTCCAGTATTCGTGTTTCTTTTCTTATTTTGAAGATTCTACACGCAGTAGCGGCAAACATGATTATGTTGGAGACAAGTGAGATGCCAAAGGGGACGTACAGGTATTCAAAACCCCGTGTATTTTCTGTAAAATTAAATACAGTCTTTATGTACATCAATTACGTAATATGTGCTAAAAGAATCCATTTTAGTGGAATTTTACAGAAATAATGTTATTGGTTTTCTATTTTAGTGGAATTTTATAGAAATAATGTTATTGCATCTCTATTTTAGTGGAATCTATTTTAGTGGAATTTTACAGAAATAATGTTATTGTATCTCTATTTTAGTAGAATTTTATAGAAATAATGTTATTGTATCTCTATTTTAGTGGAATTTTACACAAATAATGTTATAATATCTCTATTTTAGTGGAATTTTATAGAAATAATGTTATTGTATCTCTATTTTAGTGGAATCTATTTTAGTGGAATTTTACAGAAGTAATGTTATTGTATCTCTATTTTCGTGGAATTTTATAGAAATAATGTTATTGTATCTCTATTTTAGTGGAATTTTACACAAATAATGTTATTGTATCTCTATTTTAGTGGAATTTTATAGAAATAATGTTATTGTATCTCTATTTTAATGGAATCTATTTTAGTGGAATTTTACAGAAATAATGTTATTGTATCTCTATTTTAGTGGAATTTTATAGAAATAATGTTATTGTATCTCTATTTTAGTGGAATCTATTTTAGTGGAATTTTACAGAAATAATGTTATTGGTCTTCACTTTTGAAATTTTATGTGATTTCATTGTGACTTTATTGATCATGTTTTCCAGGCACAAATAACTACATATAAATATATATATATATATATATATATATATATATATATATATATATATATATATATATATAAATATATATTTAAACTGAATTTTTAGACGCTCATGAAGCCACATTTTTTATTATATTAGATAAAAAGAGAGCACGAATAATAAAATTTTAGTTAAATTCCTAGACAGAGGAGAGTACCTAAATACTTTCAAAATGGTGGCAATTCAAAATGTTAAAAAAAAATTTTTAAAAATTAATATTACGACCAATATGTACAAATGATACACACTTCAAAAGAACTTTTAAAAGACAATAACTTCAATAATATTTTTCAATTGTTAAAAAAAATTTAAAAAGAATTTAAAACTCTATTTCGATATATACTTTCATTATGATAAAAATTTGCAAGTCAGTACTTTGAAGTATACAATTGTATATTTTATATAATTTTATAAGTATATCATGAAATCTCTTCTCTAAACAACATCTAAACTAGGTCATAAGCTATTTTATATAAGTTATCTAGTCTAGATCTATGAATTTCTATTAGAAGATGGCATTGTATTTTATTTTTATTTTCATATTTTTTATAATTATTTTTAGGAATCAAAATGTCAATTAAAAAGTGGATTTTTGAATAACTTAAATGTACAAATATTTGTCTTTTGTACACAGTGACGCATTATTACTATTTTTCTTTTTAGCAACTTAACAGTTTGAGTGCCGACGAGCTTCATCGCGCTCGTGTGCGTACTAATCAAATTTGTTACGAGCGCGATGGCGTTCACGAAATCAGTTGCTGTTTAGCGCGCGGTAGGGGAGGTCGCTCGCAAGCATCTCTAATTTGAAAAATAAAGTGATAGTGGGAGTGACATTGTGGTGCACTCACAATTTGGCGTAATGCAAATTTTGAGTGATAGTGATAATAGTGATGATAACAATTATTTTGCTGATACGGAAGATGTACCGGACTGCAAAAATGACAATGTGACCTTGATTTCAGTTTTTGTTATAATTTTTGTTCACAATATATATTTCCATAATTTTCTTTGCATTTTATTATCCTTGTACAAGTTTTTATTAAGAAGACACCGAAAAAATTATTAAAATTGGATAATTTTTGGAAGAGATACAGTTTTTTTTCGAGACAAGGGTAAATGACGTCAAAAACAAAAGATTTCTTTGGCATTTTTAAGTATATATGAGTAAAAAACAATGGCACTAAAACGGTTAAACAATGTTAAAAACTCTACCAAATTCACTTTTGCGACTGGCAACTGTAATAAGCTTCATTAATTATAGAAATTGCCTATGTGAAATAAACAGAATCACCATATCCACTAAGAGTTTCTATCTAAATGATATCAATACTCTCATAATCTTTTAGAATTTACTTGGTGTAATTTAATATTCTTGTACAATTTTTATATTCTGAAATAAATTGAAATTTCCTTTTATGAAAAGTGACCATACAAAAAATACAGATGCACAAAAGTGCTGTACGAAATTACAGCAATCGGTAACAAGTAGCTATATGAAATACAGCAATCTGTAACAGCAAAAAATATGTATATATACACACACAGATATACATGCATATATATATATATATATATATATATATATATATATATATATATATATATATGTACATATATATGTATATATATATATACATATATATATATACACACACATATATATATATATATATATATATGTCCATATAAATGAGATTGCCCAAAATTACATAGAACTGACAATTTTTGCCAAAAGTTATTAATTTTTACCACATTGTAATAAGGTTTTTAATTTTGATGTAAGCTTATATTAGTGGCCTATCTAATATCTCTGCCTTACTAACAATTTGTATATAATTTATACACGTAAATTCAAAATACTAAGGCGAGAGAATTCCACCCGATATTTATAATCTTTATCTCAAAATACTGAGGCGAGAGAATTCAAAATACTGAGGCGAGAGAAAATACAAAATACTGAGGCGAGAGAAAATAAACGTAAATTCAAAATACTGAGGCGAGAGAATTCCACCCGATATTTATAATCTTTATCTCAAAATACTGAGGCGAGAGAATTCAAAATACTGAGGCGAGAGAAAATACAAAATACTGAGGCGAGAGAAAATAAACGTAAATTCAAAATACTGAGGCGAGAGAATTCCACCCGATATTTATTTTCTTTATCAAAATACTGAGGCGAGAGAATTCAAAATACTGAGGCGAGAGAAAATACAAAATACTGAGGCGAGAGAAAATACAAAATACTGAGGCGAGAGTATTCCACCCGATATTTATTTTTTTAGTTCATTAAAAGAAGTTTATCACACGATGACCAAATTTTGCAACAAATACCCTGGAAAAATCCATTCATGATAGTCAAATAAAAATGCTACCTATGTATTCTTCTACGAGGGTGTGCTTTTAATTTCATAGAATTGGTAACTAGCTCATTAGTACTTTAACGATCCAGAACGAGTTCATTGTTAGTGTAAATAGCAAGTTTTATTTTAATCGGGTCATTAGTCTTTGAACTATTGTCGATCAAGCAACTCCATCTGGAAGAAAATAAGAAATATGGAAAAAATCGAGTACCATGATGTTATAAAATTCCTTACCAAGTAAGGTTAAATCATATTGGAAGAGATGGCATCCGTTTACATTTACTTTGCATGGGTATAACCATGATTTATAAGTGGTACAGTATCTTTAAACAAGGCAGGGACTCAGTATTTTTAATCGACCCATGGCACAGTATCTTTAAACGACCCATGGCTCGAATAGCCGATTAAAGTGTCCACTCCGGAAATCATTCAAAAGACGAAAAATTATTATTGGAAGATGCTAGAATGAAGAAGAAACAGTTCACAGCAATGGTTGGAGTGTCAGATGCAACCACTTTTAAAATTCTTCATGATCATCTTGGGATAAGTAAGGTCAGCGCAATGTGGGTGCCGAGAATGCTTTCTTCACCTCAACAACAACACTGCATGGAGTGTTCTCGCATGTTATTTGAACTTCTATAATGAAAACAGGGTGAAACTGTTGAGTCGAATTGTTACTGGGGACGAAATTTGGGTTCATAATTATGAACCTGAGTCCAAATAGGACTCTATGCAGTGGTACAAAAAAGGCATACCACCACCCAAGACGTTTAAGGTATCACAGTCGGATACAAAAATCATGGCGACAGTTTTTGGGACTCTGAAGGGATCTGGCTGTATATATAACTGGACAGCACTATGCTTCAATCCTAGGTAGTTCAAAGTATTCATCGAAGAAAAAAGAAGGAGGAAAAAAACCAAAGGTGTCCTGCTTCTGCATGACAACGCACCTGTTCTTGTGAACAGGTCGTCGTGAGTCGTGTTGCATTGACTGCCCTGCATAAGATGAGCTTTGATATTTTGGATCACCCTTCCTACAGTCCTGATTTAGCTCCCAGTGATTATAATCTATTCTCAAAGTTAAAAACAGGACTTAGTGGGAAGAAATTTTAAGCTTACTTTTCGGACGAAGACAAAACATTTTTTTATTAATGTATACATAATCTAATTCAAAGATCGGAAAAATGTATTGGGGTAGCAGATGAATATATTAAAAATTTTTATTCTTACTTCTTACCCATTCTGTGAATTTAAAAAAGCCTCCTTGTACGTTTACCCTGGATTTTTCAGTTTTGTTCAGTAGTAGTTGGCAGGTCAAAATTTTGGGGGAGCAATAATCTATAACCACGGTGGTGATTAAACTATGTAAGCCCAATTCATGACCTCCAGGGTTTGGAGGTAAAGTTTTAGGCTCATTGCGTGATGTAAAAATTAAGAAAATTGTAAAAAGGTTTTATTGGATTTTGAAGTTTGTTGTGCTCATTTGAGTATGTTTAAATGGATGCCAAGCAAGTTGGTAAATTACATATTACATGGTAAATTACAAAAGAAATATGTGTTTAGGTAAATACATTACATACAATGTCAAATAAATAAACAACCATAAATAATTTCTTCGTGGGGCATTAGTTTATAAAAAAGGGTACTATTTACTGTCAGTCAATATTTTTTAATATCAATTACTGCTATTGATGTATGAATTTCAAAACAATACCTGAGAATCTTATCATGTGCAACAACCATTAAATTACAATATTGTCATTTGAATAATGTTTTTACCAAATAATGCCAACTTAATAACACTTCACTTATCATAACTTAAGAGTTGTGTATGTTTTATTTTCTCATTTAGATTTTTGAGATCAGTATATATATGTATATATATATATATATATATATATATATATATATATATCAGAACTAAAATGAAATAAACAAGGAAAATAGAAAAAGCATTAACTTGGTCACAACACAAATACACACGTTTTAATACATAAAAATATTATAAATACATAAAAATTTTATATTTTACTGAACAATTTTTCACAAAATGTAAAACGGTAGAGTAGGGGTGCTGGTAAGCTTCTTGCTGTCAATATCTTGAGATCAGAGGTAATTAATTAAAGAAGACAAAGCACTATATATTTACAAAATCTATAACTTTTTCTGAATTCTTCGGTACTGCAAAAATCAAATGGATTTTAAAAGTTTTGTTTCAATTTTCTAGTACATACACTTCTCCGTTCATTTATCCTATCATTAAAATACTTATCAAACTCTTCTCCACTACTGTAATTCATCGTGAAATCATATAAAACAGATTACAATAAAACTATCGTTTGATAACAAATGTAAATGATAACCTAACTTTTTGACATAATAACGACACTATGCATTGCGTAATACATCCCCCCAGCTACCTTAGCTGTGCGTTCGATTTATTGAATGCAAAGGTAGATCGACACTTAAGTGTCTTTTATGAATAGGTTTAGGCAACACTATGCACTCTTGTACACTGTGAAATGTCGTAGTGTCGATTGTTAATACAGGAGTTAGAACAGATAGTTTTTGAGAAAATAATAATTATGTGAGTGTGATTGGTACAGGGGAAAGCGAAACAGAGTACTTTTTTGTCTTATGCAGTGCATTATGCTAACCGCTTTCGTAAATTGTCATTGCTTAAATGTGGTCTCGGAATAGTTTGATCATTTTTCATTTAGCGTCAATTATATTTAATTTAATTAACTTAAACGTTTATGGTTATACACTTCAGCAAAAGATAAATTCACCCAAAAATATTTAATAATGTAAATAAATAGTAATATTATAATAATTCTTTTCAATGTAGAACAAAAAACACTTGAAAAAAAATTGGGTGTGGCTGTGTCATGGACACGGCCGTGTATTGTACGTGGATACGTCTATGTAACGGGTTATATTTTTTAAATAAAATATTTTGATTTATGTATTTAGGATAAAAGCAAGGAAACAAATAATTATTGTGTTACAATAGCGTATAGGCCGACATTATATATTTCTGATAATATTTTTTTATTCTAACACCTTATTATATTCACTGCCAATACTTTAAACTAATGTTTTATATACAATCGATAGATTTTGATAACGGCTGACTATTAAAACTTAAACGAACATTGTAGCTTTTCCGAATCAAAAGTTATACTAATTGCAAATCTCGATACGCAGCAAAATAACCTCAAAATGGCGGTGCTTCCCCCTCCACCGCGCGCGATACATCACTTTTCTCGCTTATCGTAATGAATTCTTTGATCCTTTAGCTATCCAGTGGTATAATTTAATTTTTGATGTAGAGGATAGATTCGAAACTGCAACGCCAAACTGTATCCCCCGATTTTATTATAATTAGGTTTTTTGGATTGCCCCCGTATGGTAGCAAATTTAAAGACGTATTCACGTCAAAATGTGTTTTATTAATAAGTGCACAGCATACAAATCACGAATTTGGCTATTCACCAATGATACCATTTTTTTAAATATTTTGTATGGAGACCACGGGAAAGTATTTTATGCAGCCTGCTACAGTATAGAAAATAACATATGTTTATTTATAATATATCTATTGTACAATGATTGTAGCATACTTTTATATTGTTAACAATATTTGCATCGTTTCGCTATATGCATTTTTTATCAGTTTAATTTTATCAGATAGGCTTTGAACTTCGAATCACAAAATAAATAATATTTGTTGTTACGTTTACGTAGGGCTGGATAATAAATGAAATTGTTCGTTTTTTATATTTAGATGGGGGAGAATTGCTCCACAGCTCTTTAGATGTGAACGCCACTGGTTTTCTTTTTTATTCAAAAAAAAACATTAATAATGAATATATTAAACAGGTAACGAAGCTTTTCATATGAAGCAGATATCCGAAAATCTTGGTTATATGGGGACTTAGCCAAAATACAAAAATGGAACCCTTGTAGTTTCATCATGTTCCTCTGTCAGTTTCTTCATTCCTGTCTACCATTTCCTTATTTGGTTGCAACAGATAGGGTCAGATTTTCACTTGGGTGTGAAGTACCTCTGAATGGTCTTAATATATGTGTGAAGTTTAGTAGCGGAGTTGCAGGTATATAAGTTACAGAGTAGAATATGTAGGAATTTTAATGCAACTACTCGGTATTAAAGTACAAATCTAAATCTTTGAGACAGCTTTTAAAAATTTGGAAAATATTAAAAAAAAAATAGCTTATTAAATGTAGCTTCTACGTAGAAAATGTTTTAGTGGATCTTGTAATATATTGGTGACTAAAGGTTTTTAAATCAGTGGCATCTCGTTCAAATACGCTCCACATACTGGTATAGAGAGTTGTAATCGGTTTCCTTAGCACTGACTAGTTGCCTCTAACTTTTACCATACCTTGTTTTATCAACATTTTTAGACAACTGTAACTCAACTACTAGATTTGACACATAAAAATAATTTCAAATAAGTTAAAATCTTGCTGAAGTATAACATTTCTTAATAACAAAAGAACTTGAAAAACTGGAATTACTTTTTTAGGTGTTCACTTCATGTATGCACATAGTATTAATTTATCATCATTTATGTTAGCAATATATTACATTAGGACTAAGAATGCCTACAAAATCAAAAACATCCAAATGTATGCAAAATAATGGTTTTTTCAGGGTTAAAACGACGATAACGAATTTCAGCAATATTGCAGAAATTGTAATGCTGCTAACATTAATTTATCAGCCTAAATATATTAGCAATATTTTGCATAATGAGTATATATTGGCTACAAACTCACAAATACCTAAATATACAGATATTTAATTTTTTTATCAATTTTATTATATTTTTATGAGAACCATTATGATTCTCATAGAATTAAAATTATGATCCCAATTGTGGACAATATTGCATCCCAGTGTACAAAATCTAATGAACCTAATATTAATTTATAAACCTAAAGACACTCTTTTGCATGAAAAACGGGCGGTTTTGATTTTGTCATATTATTAACAAAATATTATTTATTAAGGGGTTGTATTAATTGTAATTGTTACTGGCAGGTATAGTGTATCCTGGCACATAAACACGAAGGATCTAAATTTGAAATTTATTCTTTTTGAATGAAAATTCTCTTTCACTGACAAAAATGTATTTTTTGGGGGTAAATTAAATCCAACTCTTATTAAGTTCCTTTACATTTGTTACGTTTTTTATTTTAACAAATAAATATTAATTAAATTTCTGCTGCTTGCCGCATTCTTTCACTTCTGTTTGCTGTTCTCAGTATGTTTGAAAAACGATAAGAGCTAGTAAAATTATTGCGCTGCTTGAAGAAGGCTGTAGCCAATATTATGTGTCTCAGCAGTATAATGTGAGCCGTTCCTCCGTCTAAAGGACCTGGCAATGATACCAAGAAATGGGCTCCGTCAGTAGAAGACCCAGTCCTGGAAGAAAAATATGCATTAAGCCACGGGGCGATCGTCCCGTTCATAATCAGTCAAGCGCTACGAAATCGTCAAGTTATGTATGTGGATCTCAAACAGAACCTCGAGGACATCAGAGGTACACGAGTAAGCCTATGGACAGTCAGAAGGAGACTTCAGGCCGTCAATATACGTAGCTATCGCCCAGCTCGGGGCCCTACATTGCTCTGTGAGCATAGAGTTGCCTGATTGAGATTCGCTCAAAATTTTTCATCATGGACTCAACAAGACTGGAATAGTGTTTTATTCTCCGATGAAGCTCGTATATCGATTATTGGTAAGGTCGATCCTTACCAAGGATACCTTACCTTACCAATAATCGTCGGCGAGTCTTACGAAGACCTGGAGAACGCTTCACAGAAGTTTGCTTTGAGGAAATCACCCTTTACGGTGGAGGCACCATAATGTTTTAAACTGGTATTAACTCAGATGACCGTACATAGTTAGTTTTTATTGAAAATGGCACACTTAATGCGCAAAGGTACATAACAGAGGTTCTTATTCCTCATGCCCAACCCGCATTAACAGCAGTTGGAGGCGAGTCCATTTTTATGGACGACGACACTCGCATCCACCGCTTTAGAGACGTTGATGCATATATGTAGGAGGCCGGAATTCGTCGGTTAGACTGGCCAGCTAGAAGTCCCAACCTCAAACCGTTAGAACACATATGGAGTAATCTCAAACGACGCGTCAGAGCCGTAAAACCAGCTCCAGAAAACATTCAGGCCCTTAAAAATGTGATCGTCGCTGAATGGGAACGTATTCCTCAGGAAACGATAAAAAAAGTCGTTGAAAGCATGCCTAGCAGATTAAGTGCATTGATTTTAGCTAGAGGAGGCCAGACTTATTACTAAATTTTCATTAAGCGCATTGATTTAAGGAGGCCATACTCGTTATTAAATTTTCAAATTTTATGTTAAATTAATAAAAAATATTCAAAAATAAACTTTAGCCATTTGTAATGTACCAGTACGAAAACGCTCGTCTGTGGACTTTATATCGTTTTTTTTATTTATTCGCATTTTTAATGACTGAAGTAGGTAAAAACGATATCTCAATAATAAATAACAATATCCTCATCATATCGCCATATAAAATGCATCAAATAATAATAAAATAACTCTGATATGGTGTATTCCTATATGTGCCAGTTTTTTTTGCAAAAGAGTTTTTATATGAATATTAGTAATATCTTGAATAATGAGAAATATTGAAAACATAATCACAAATATTCAAATGTCTGTGTAAAATAATGGTTGTTATGGCGTCAAAGGCGATAGTTCCAATGTGGGCAACACTGTATCCCAGTGCGCGAACTGTAATGCCCCTAATATTAATTGATCAGTCTAAATATATTAGTAATATTTTGCAAAATGAATAATATTGACTACAAAATCACAAGTATCTAAATGTCTGTAAAATAAGGGTCGTTATAGAGTTAGGACGATGAGTCCCAGTGTAATCAATATTGTGTCCCAGTATATGAGCAGTAATTCTTCTAATATTAATTTATCACTCTGAATATATTAATACTATTTTGCATAATGAATAATATTGACTACAAAGTCACAAATATCTAAATGTCTGTAAAATAAGGGTCGTTATAGAGTTAGGCCATGAATTCCAATGTACGCAATATTGTGTCCCAGTATGTGAGCAGTAATTCTTCTAATATTAATTTATCAGTCTAAATATATTAGTAATATTTTGCAAAATGAATAATATTGACTACAAAGTCACAAATATCTAAATGTCTGTAAAATAAGGGTCGTTATAGAGTTAGGACCATGAGTCCCAATGTAGGCAATATTGTGTCCCAGTACATGAGTTGGAATGCTTCTAATATTAATTTATCACTCTAAATATATTAATAATATTTTGCGTTATGAATAATATTGACAACAAAATCAAAAATATATAAATTTCTGTAAAATAATGGTTGTTATAGGGTTAAGACAATGATTCCCAATGTGGGCAATACTGCATCATAGCCTGTGAACTGTAATACCTCTAAAATTAATTTTTCATCCTAAATAAATTGGTAATATTTTGCATAATTAGTAATATTGGCTACAACAGTACAATTATCCAAATGTCTGTAAAATAATGGTTGTTATGGAGTTAAGACTATGATTTCCTAGGTGGGTGATATTGTTATTCCAGTGCACAAACAAAGTCACTTGGGACTGTCTTGAAAACAAAAGATTAATTATTTTATATGATTTTGGGCAACTGGCATACTTTGTGTATTTATCTTTTGCATAAACGAATGCATTAAAGAATAATCAAACATAATTGAGGTAAGAATAATTAGGGTGAATTTTTGTTTATGATTTTTTTGTCTACTAGTGTTCTAGTTGATACTTATTTCTGTAACACTTGTATATACTTACTCATCTACTCATTTCAGGCATTTGTTTTTACCTGTATTTACTTACTTATATGTTTACATACTAATATCTTATTTGCTTCATACCTTTGTATATACCTGTATATAATTACCTATTTATTAATTTTAATATTTTCTTGCTTACGGCACGATGAATCAAACTACTCCAAAGTTGATGGGTTTACGCCACATCAGCGAAGAGTACCTATCAGCAGATACTGATTGCATCATAGTGTCCTGATTTTGATAAAGAACAGATTTATATCGCCCTTAGTTCTGGCAAAGCTTTAGAGACTTTATTTATAGACTATCATTACATCTTTAGTTCTGGCAAAGCTTTAGAGACTTTATTTATAGACTATCATTACA
The DNA here is from genome assembly GCA_039881145.1 of Druceiella hillmani. Lineage (NCBI taxonomy): Eukaryota > Metazoa > Arthropoda > Insecta > Lepidoptera > Hepialidae > Druceiella > Druceiella hillmani. The sequence goes on from JAYKKI010000019.1 coordinate 36,872,812, forward strand.
TTCTATCTTATCATCATTGAAATTCATTGTTGAGGGATTGTATGATGTACCTTCATATTCCATGGTCAAATTCTAACCAATATTTATGGTACTTCACTGGAGCTATTTAAATACAAAAAGAAATAATCAAATTTGTCAACAAAAAGCGATCCTCTTAACAATCATAGAGTCAGTAGCAACCGACGGGGTTGTCACAATGTTAAAATTCATACTGGTTCTCCATGTTCACCTTGTTATTTATATTGCTCGTAATTTATTTATGTGACACGAGGCATCGTATGAAAAATCTTTACCAAAGTCTAAATTTTGTCATTAAATTAAGATCAATCTGCTTAACAATGGGATATTCACAAACCAGGTGTGAAGAAAATTATTTGTGAACACAGAAATTCACTAGATATACAAATTTGGTGATAAACTTCAAAACAAACTTTGTTTATCTGTGAGATTTATTTAAAAATTAGCAAAATTAACTCACAGCTACAAAATATTAACTGAAATCTGAATAAAGACAATTATTTCAAACTTTGTGACTAATAAAATAGGGGCAGAAGAAATTTTTTGCAATTTCCGAATTTAGAAACCAATATGACTACAGGAAAAAGGTTCTTATATTACCAAATATTTGGATGTATTTCATAAAGATATTGTTTTCTATTTCAGGTTGCTATAAATTTATTTCGGTAATAAATAAGTGGTAAATTCAACTCATCTTTCCTTTGAGTAATATAATTTTTTTCTTGTTTATCTGAGAATTTATGCTGTGACAAATCTAGCTAATTGTATCAAGAAGCATAATTACAATAATTCCTATTGAATATATTTGGCGTTAATTTTGTAGAAATTCATTATTGATAATTAAATGAAACTACGTGATGTAGTATTATTTCTACTTTCTTTAAGTTTTTTACCACAACTTAGGTTTCGTTGTATTACAACATCTTTACTAATAGCCCACCTGAATATGTTGTAATAGAACGAAACCTAGGTCGTGGTAAAGAACTTAAAGAAAGTAGAAATAATACTACATCACGTAGTTTCATTTAATTATCTACAATAATTCCATCAATTGAAAAAAAAACTCTTTGGCAATTATCGTGCGCAATTAAAAAATACGGCATCTCCTAGGGGTAATGAATCCAAACAGGCTGGGAACCTTTAACATAATTTCAAAATTGTTAGAATGTAACATACAATATTAATTAAATTTGTAACTTATGGAGAATGTAACTTACCATAGTATTTGGTTTGCATCATTCCATAGCAAGGATATATGTCATAATATATATTATATTTATACCAGGCATAACCCAATGCAGAGGTAAGTATAACGGGTAAGAGCCATGCATAAATGCTGTAGAACACATAGCGTTTTTTTATGCCGCCCCGACTGAGCCTTTGCAAGTATCTTTGTCCACTGAAATAATACAAAGATAGAAAATATGTTAATAAAAATAATTTCTATGTACTATAATCAGTCAAATATAAATTAAACATTTACATTATATTAAATCATACAAGAGAGAATCAAAGTTGAAAATTGTATATGATTTAAATATATTAGATCAGGCCCGAATTTCCAGAAATTAGTTTAATTCATAATTTTTAAGGATCTTAATGTTTAGTTAACAATAGATTGTTTTGGTTCATTATTTAATTAATAAGCACCAATTGCAATTTATAGAATTCGAAAGATATGTATAACCTGAATGTCCACCAAATATCGAAGCAGAAAATATTTAACCAGAAGAATGAGGCTATACCACAAAAAATTCCAGCATAGTCTGAAACAGTAAACACAAGTGATTTAATACTTTACAAAGCTCGACATGAATATTAATGGACAAATACGTATGTATTATTTATGCCAATTTTTGCACTTTGCAAAAAATGTATCCAAATTTTAACAATTGTTTACAAAACTAATATCTTGTTTTGGTATTCACAAAGATTTTCTTTATTGATTTAAAATTTTTAATTTTGATGCTACGGCAACTTCTCTTTATGCTATATTTTTGAAGTCTAAAATAGGACAATAGCCAAAATTAATTTACTTTAAAAAATCCACTAAAACACATTTATATTTCTTTTAATTAATATCTTATTGACAGTGAGTGATCTTTGTTAGATTTTATTTGATTATTCCTCCATCTCATATTTAATATTTTTCTTCAACTACTAGTTCTTAAGAGACCATAGACCAAAATTTCAAGATGTAATAAATTTTAATCGCTAATAACAGAAAAGTTGTGAATATCATACCTATAGACAGGCACCATATATATGATATAAAGCATAGACGTAGAATTGCCTGGTAAACAGACACGGCGGCATAGTGAAGGCTGAGACAAGACAAGTACGTGATCATAATGTAGCCGTGCAAGTTGTGCAGCTCAGGAAGAATTACGTAGACTAGTAGTGTTGCCACAAGGAACGGCAAAGAGTATAGTAATACTGCAATTCATAATTTAATATGTATTAATCTACGAATATATATAATCTATGTCTATATGTACAAAACCTGAAGCAAGTTTAATCTCCAATTAAAATTGCTTCAGGGACAATGTTTTATTCTCTTAAATAGCATTGTGTACTTTTAAATAACTTAAAAGTGCTGTATACAAGTGGATACTTCATAATTTTATAAATAGTAATATCTATAGTATGTATTACACATGTACATGGATTAATAAAACTTATAATTTTCATAAAATTCTGAATAAAAACCTATAATCACTGTTATATAATGCTGCCAGTGAGTCTTTTATATTTTTTCTTAATTTTTTTTTATTCCAGCGATAACAACTGCTTCCATTGTCGCAGGGATATGGATAGCAATATTCTCCTATATACCAAAAGGCCACGGGATTTCCAGTATTGAATTTAATGTGTGCAAAAGAGAAAGTTCCAAAAGAGTCTGGCAAATGACAAAAAAACTATACGGTGCTCTATTTGATATTGGGTGACATTGTAAGCCACATTTAGCATATATTATTTAATCTAAGACAGTTTCCAAGTTTTTTTGGTTACATACGTCATAGTGTGTTTAATGCAATTTAATTATGAAATAATTATTTTAAAAAATATAAACATTTTTATCTTAAACTATAAATAATCAACACTATAAATCTGTAAGAACTTTTAGCATGAAACAAAATATAAACAATTCAAGAAAACAAAAATATTATTTTTAAAACTTAAAAACAAAAAGAAGAAATCATTTTTATCAAAGCAGACAAACAGGTTAATGGAACTATCCAAAGCACTTAATGAGGTCAGTGACAATCAGAATCTTGGGATCTTAGAGAGGCTGCCACTTAAGTTCTGTGATAGACGTACGTCTATTATACAATTTTGACAAAATGTTTATTGTATTTTTTGGCAATTTCGAGCGTCGCTGCAAAGTCTTTGACTCTTCGTAAAATCCCCATTTGTATCAGGTAGTTCCACCAGGTTTGTGTATAAGGGCGTTGATGTCAGTTACTATTGGATCTCCTGCTTTTTTAATAGGCCTTATGGCCTTATAAATTCAACTTTCTCATTTTGAAAAGTTTGTAAAAGAATTGTAATCCAAATAAAGTGATTTGTAAGGCTTTAAGTAAGCTCTTGTTGTCTTCATAATATTACAACATTGGCGTGGTAGATAAATCCATTAACCTTTGTGTTTTGACTCTATAGAGCTGTGTCACACTCCATCTGCACGTGGCTCTTGACCAACAACGTTTATAAGATTTGGATACTATTTTCCATGTCTGTTCAAATTAAGACATTGTTGAGGTAGCACTTCCATTCTGGGTGCAGTATTCGTCGGAGTACAATATTACTGGAATTTGGTTGGTATTTAAAAGATGATATTTTATACCATGGAAGACGTGAACAATGATACCTAAAGACTGCTATTGATTTCTTCAAACCAATACCACCGTGGTTTCTCATGTTTTGACTTTTCGTAAATTTTTTTTAAGACACACTGCGAAAATGTGATGACATAAAAAAGGTTTCTTTCCTTCATAATATTTTGGTAGACCTCATATAGTTCAGACATATTGCGAATACTTGGTTCAAGATAGAGTTTGCTAGATATCTATTGGCAATAGTAAGAAAGTAATTTCGAAAATTTGTCAAGAATTAGTGGGTCCCATTTATTCATTACGAAAGGTTCGCCTTCACAACGATGTTTCTAACTGTGCTATACATTTCTTTAGTTTTATCCAGCCAGTACCTAATGAACCACTTTGATTTCCATGGTGTGGAGGAACATATCTCAATAAACTTGTACACAAACAAAGTTGAATTTTTGGATACAAATATTTTGGCCTTAGTGTTACCGCTGACCGTGTATTCATATTTGATGGGAGCATGTGCTCGGTCGTAGCTCAGTATTGAACATTTACTTGCATTAAGCTGTGAGCCACTTGCTACATTCTATTTAACGACGGCGCTGACATCACGCTGCAAACCGTTCGCCATCTGCTGCATCCTTGACGACAGACAAAAGTTTCAAGCCATCGGTCAATAACAAACGATGCGCAGTTTTCATCGTGCAATCAATATTGTGCACTAAAATCGTGAAAAGTAGAGGCCCAAAATTCGAACCCCGGCTCACTCTCAGTTGTGCTAAGTAAGTCTCGGATGTAAAGTTACCCACTCGTACGTATCATATTCTATCCACAAGATACAAAGAGGAAAATCGTAAAAGCGGAATGCCACCTGCCACCCAAAGTTATTATCTACATGATCGAAAGCTTTCTGGTCAAAATATGCCACATCTACTTTAGACCGAGGTCAAAATGATAGGCAACATAGTCAAGGAGAATATTTCTTTTACTTCTTGAAATTTATAACCCTTAAAAAAAATAAATAAAGCGCACACGTAGAACTTATTCCGATATTGGTAAAATTTTTATATTTATAGTCCACGACGAGAGAATTTCATCAATAAGGTATTTTTAACTATAACACTGATTTTTTAAAAGAAAAAAAATCCTAAAAATTTGTTTTTATTGTGTCATCACTACTTAGCCATTGTCTACCACACAGTGATGCTAAACCCTTTACACCTATATTGTACTCGCTTGCCTATATTAGAAACTTGCTTGCGAATCGAGTTGCTACCAAAATCGAAAGCGGGGATAGGGGTGGTTGATTTTCTGCAACAAGTAGCTATTGTTTTAAAATGATATTTTCAGAGATTTGCGTAGATGAAAGATAAAAAGATACTAAATGGATATGATAAGTTTCATTTGAGAAGATAAAAAGATACTAAATTAATATGATACGTTTCATCAATGAAGGTAAATGAATATAAGTTTCGTTGATGAAGATAATATTAGATTGGATGCTAACCATTTGACAGGACGGAAGCCGAGTGTGATTCCAAAAAATCTATTATTACGTGAGGGAAGCACACGTATGCAACGAGTTTGTATTTGTTGCCTTCGACTTCATCAGGTGCCTTCATGAAAGTGACGCAATAGTGTTGAGGCATGTAAATCATTGATTTGCCTGTAGTCATTGTCCGAAGGGAACCATTCTGTAACAAATTAAATATATAAATGTTTAGAAATACGGAGGGTAGATTGTATTTGTAGGAAATGATACCCAACAATTACTCTACATGTGCCAGTATAGAAATGAACAACAGAAAGCTACCAAGAAAGAATCTTGATAGCTGTGACAACAAAAATCAGAAACAGTTCCAATTAAGTGGCTGGGTAAATCAACTATCACCACGAACAAACCCTTTCCAGAAGACTAGCTAAATTACCCTGAATAAAACAAATCAAAAAAGAAGAAAAAATCCTCAAGTCTTCCCCATTGTCAATAGATGGTGTTGGAAATATTAAACTATTAAAGCAGTTGAAAATCATGAAAAGCAGTTGAAAAAATCTTTATGATTTCAAGTTTTGAAATCATAAAGATTAAGAAAAACGACTGAGTCAGAATTCTGTTCGAAATACTTGATAATTCATAAAGATATTGAGACATAGATGGGAAAAAAACATTAAAATGTATGAAAGAAGATGCTGTAAATATCGGGAGTATAAAACAGGCAATTATAGAAAAGCACTCCACATGTTTATTGTAGAACTGCTTCCACAAGACAACAATAAGGAAATTCATAGTATAAGATGCGTGCTAAGTTGCCGCATTCTCATGGAGCTATCAAGACCTGTCCGGAACATATCTCAATATGCCAACTGCTAGCAATATGTCACACAAAAGTATATAGTTACTGCACACCTAAATACGTTATGTGTTTTGGCAACCATACTTCATCTAGCTGTCCCTCGCGAAGAAAGATTTCACTCTGTTAAATGCGTTTTGTGCAATGGAAGTCATCTGACAAATTACAAAGGATGTAGTGTTCATAAACACCTATAAAATTAAAAATACCTTCATATCTGGAAAAAAAATGTTGTATGTAAAACTAACTTGGAAAGCATGAAGGAAGCTCAGAATAGATCGAAACCTTAAAATAGGTCGAAAATGCACACAGAGCAACTTATGCTGAAATACTAAAAATACAAGAAAATGCAAAAAGAGTTTGTAATAGGCAAGAATTGTATAGGCAAGAATTTAAATGACATGAAGCAAATGATTAAAATATTCAAACAAATTATGAATCAAATGAGCTCTGTGACAGACCTATGAACAAGCCTGATCACCATTTTGCTTTGATAAATTTTTACACTTATCAGAAGTAAACAATTTCTTGAAATAAACAAAGTAAACTTCCCCTTCAACAAACACAAAAAAAAACACACTTCTCAACTAAAATTTATTTTAAGTTTCCAATACATAAATTCAATCACAAAATGCACCCCGACTGTAAAGCCCACGACGGCTCAAGAGTACTAACGAAGGAAAAAACCAAACATTATACATTTGACTATTACTGTATGGAAAAAATACCATTGCTTTCTAGGTGGTGGCAACTACAATGCAAAATTTATGAAATGGGGCTCGAGACAGTTCATACCCAAAGTTCGTGAACTCCTAAACCCTTGTCGATGTCTTCAGCTTGGTGTGGCATCAAATGAAAAGCTGACTTATTGGCCCTCCGATGTGAAGAAAGAACCAAATCTGGTAGATTTGATAATACCTAAAGGGTTGTCTAGTATCTTCATTAAACGAAGCATCAGCTTTGAATTACCATCAGACTATTCTCCGGTTACAGTAAGTTTCTGTTTCAAAGTCATAAACTTTGCAATAAAATGCATGTTGTACACAGAAAAGACCTAGTGGTGAGAACCCTCTGATGAAAAACTTAAATGCAGATGAAGAGATTATGGAAGGTGTCGACATTCTTAATTCTAATATACAGCAAGCTGCATGGAATTTTGTATCTTCAAAAATGAACAAATTGTTAAAAGACAAGAATGAAACTAGGAAATTATTGAAGTTAATAAAGTAGAAAATAAGACAAAGTTTAAGACAAAGTTTAGACAAAGTCAGCCTAAAAGCTTAAAGAAACCAATGTTCTAAACAGAATCAGTGGAATTTAAAATTATCTCAAGAAATTTGATGTTACACAATCCACTGATTACTCACTTTAGAAAGCTACAAGAAAGCTTAAAAAGACAATAATACACAATTCTTCCATAAGATAAAATGATGGCAGCTGGGCCAGAAGTAGCTGTGATAAAGTTGAAACTTTAGCTAAACACTTATACCTTCATTGCGAACACTGATCTCGGTTCTATGGAGGAAGTATCAAACCATTTAAACCCTACTGAAAAATTCATAAAATTACTGGCAATTAAAAAGCTAAACATTCATAAAGCACCCAGATACATCGCTGACACACTTTTAATAGAAATTTAAAATCCAGCTCTGGGAAAGAACTTTATGCCACTTCAATGGATGTAGTTGAAATAATTCTGAAACCAAAGCCAAGAAAAGATCACACAGATGTAAAATCCCACCGTTCTATAAGTCTCTTGCTGATACCCTTCAACATTCTCAAAATTCTTTTCTTAAACCACTTGAAACTTGTTATTGAGGATACCAAATTGATCCCTGAACATCAGTTTGCAGTCAAAAAGCTCATGGTACTATTAAGCAGGTGAATAGACTAGTGGAACATATTAACTGTGCCTTTGGACACAAAGTGTATGTTTCAGTTGGTTTTTGGACATATTATAGGCTTCGGACAAACCTACTAAATAACTATATCCAATTTATCAAGTCCTACCTCAGTGAAAGAAACTTTCATGCAGTGCCGACAGTTTGTGATAAAATTACACAAAATAAAAGCGTGTGTACCTCAGGCCAGTATGATGGGCCCCATGCTGTATCTTATATTTACCTTGGATATCCTAAATACCCAAATTGTCCTCATTGGAACATTTGCTAATGAAACAGCTGTGTTTGCAGTTGATGAAAGGGGTAGATGACAGGGATTGATGATGAAAGGGATGAAAGGGCTAGGGCTTTGAACAAACTCCAAAACAGCCCTAATGAAATTTTTAGTGGCTATAGGATTGGCGAATAAAAGCATGCAATTTCTCAATTTGAGTTTTCCAAATCATTATTATTTCTATTTTCAAAAACCAATGTAGCAAAGGACAGGAAAATACTTCAAAAAATGACTTAGCCCTTATAGACGTAATGATCTAATATGAAAATTTGTACGGACTAAAGTAGATATATCAATAAGTAGTTTAAAACATCGAAAAAGCCTTAGTTCAAATGAAATGATTAAATCTGACAAATCTATGGTATTTAAGCTGCTCTGTAAAATATTTAACCTTATTTTGAAGACAAAACAACTTCCTAGAATTATCTAATTCTGAATGTCCCTATAAAGGGACGTTCAGAATTAGTACTTCTATTTATAAAGGAAGACCACATGTTAATAACTAACTGAAGTATCTTATCAGTCAAATTGTTCAAATATTAAGAATCTTTTTCAAAACTTTTATTATTCAGCATCCTGCAACAAATAAATGGTTATTAGGATGCAAATAAATGGTCATCATGATTATTTTTGACCACAATTTGGCTTAGTTGACAAAGTTTTGTATATGTTATAGTACCACCTATTTATATTTCCAAAAATATATTGGTGACATTAAATACACCCTAGGCTCTATTAAGTTGAATTAAATAAGCTAAAATATAGATGGTCACCTAAATGATTGAATTCTTATAAATTATTAAACACACCTGAAGTCATGGTGTTAAATTTCCCATAGTGCCATCTGTGTTATCCATATAAACAAATTTGTTTTGATAAATATTTATGTAGATAATAGATAAAGAAATTGGGTATTGTAATTTTAATTGCTTAATTCCATTCCATTTCAAAAGAGAATGTTTGTAAACGAACCTGTTTAACAGTTAAAATATGGTTGACAGAAATATATATTCAATCATTTGACAAAAATTTACAAAACTCATTGTATTATCTCACAATATTATTAAACTCTATACCACAGAACAGAGACAATTATAAACTATAATCACTAAATTAACTTAACAAACTGCCGTCATAAATAATGTTATAATTACCAATATTACACCATTGTTTTATTAATATGAATTGCGAAATTTAGAGAGAAAAATGTAAAAACCATTTCATTTTGATTATGAAAAAGTCAGACGTATGAAACATTTTGTTAGTATCCTCAAAATTTCGATACAAAAAATGTTTAGAGCATATTTGCTACACATTAATTTTATAAGGTATTAGAATGAGATAATTGCAATATATAGATAGCCAACTCGCCTTCCATTACCAAAGAACTATATTTGATTGTATTATATATAAATATACACGTATATGATATTTGGCGTAAAGATAATTAAACAAATATTATTATATTTTATATTCTTTTCAAATACTTTTATATTATTTTATAATGCAGAATATACATTTCACGCGCACTTAAAAGCAGTGTTTTTATAGTACATAAGCTTTTACTCTTATTTTGATGTATATTTTTATGATTATTGTTGATATTATGTACATAATTAATGTTTGACATATTTGTTTAAAAAAACATTAAAAACAAAAAAGCTTTAATGTTAATATTCACACTTCACATTATTGAAGTTATACTTCTTTAGGCGCGTTATGAAAAAATGATGAGACTGAAATTTTAAGATTCGTCACACAAAAGTTACAGTATGAAGTTGCAGCGGTTGCAGTCTCGAAAAAAAAGCTACCAACACAATAGAAATAGAACCTCTATTAGTCGCGCAAGTTGGCACCATCGTCACCTCTGTTCACTGCTTTCATATTCATAGTATTTATTTTCCACATGTTTCTAGTGTCTACATTCACACACGTGTTTTAGTTTCAAATAAGTGCGATTTATATATGTGCTGATAAATTATATTCAGTAGTGATTTAAATTCAATATTTTGATTAATATATTTACTATTCGTAAATATTAGTGAAAAAATTGTGTTTATAGACTTTTTCAAGTGCTCCAATATAATTGAGGTTATCTATCCATATGTATTATTTATTGATATAAATTAAAATATTATTATTTAACATAATTAATACTAAATATTATTAAATTATTAATGTTAAGTATTTATTATTGGTTATTCAATATTTTAAAAGTAAATAAATAAATTTAATAATAAATTCAATTTGAATTCATTGAATTTAAGTTTACTGTATCATATTTTAGTTATCATAAGCCACTGATAGTTCCGATTCAGTCATTACTGGAAGATGCTATGGCAGTGGACATAATTTAAAAATAACATTTGGATAATAAGAGAATTTATGTTACCCTTAATGTAAGAAAATAAATATTTATTTATTTAATTTTTCAAATTTAAACTGAACTTTATTGACTGTGTTGACTATCCTTTTCCAGTCCTTTTATTATTTTATTGTTATTTATTATTTGCATACAATTAAAAACTATTTTTTAATGATGCCAAAGAAGTATAACTTCTCACATGCATACATAAGTACACGCACCCTTTTATGTAATGACAGCGCAGTGGCTAAGACTCTAGCGCACATCTAAAAGGTTGAGGGCTCAATTTCTGGCCAGGTGTTTGAATATTAATAAATTACTAGTGGTCGCCCAGTGGTTGAAATTTTACCATAATTCATTAAATTTTTAAGTTTGAACATTATTTAGGTTATTTTGTTAAAGAGAATATACCTCTCTAATCATGACATATAATTTTTTAAAATTTTATTCTATTATGTCAGCTGAGAGAGTATACAATTATGTCATTAGTGTATGTTGTTTGCCTTAATTCACTCTAATACCTATGAAATTTAATATTAGTAACAGTTGAAAAAAAAAACAATTACAGTTTGTATTCATATTTATTACTCAAAATATAATATATAATATCTATTACTCAAAATATAAAATAACGCTTTTCTGCCTTGATATATACTCCACAGACTATTGAAAAAGAAAGATTTGCAATCATACAAAACTCAGTCAATCTGACATATTAAAATTCTTTGTTGACTATCTCTACTCTGTGCGACTCCTTGACCACAGACTATTATGTACTTGACATTGACAGTATGAATATAAACAATAAATATTTTTTTGTTAAACGTAAACAATGAATCTGTTAACGTATTTGAAATATATAATTTATAAATGCATTAAGCATTTGTAACAAATATCATATATAAATTTTAACTTTCTGCACTCCTTCTCCATATAAACTTTAACTGTGCCAAATCTCACACTCTTTCGTGCGTGCAATATGCTTAAAAAAGGGTGCAAAGTTTTTTCTTCATGTATTAATGTAATCTAATTGTGAATTATTTAATAGATGTTGATTTTGACCGAGACGTTAATTTCAACAGATAGCGTTTAGTCCCACAAAAATGCACTCTTCAGGGCAATTTCTTTTATAAGAGGAATTATACGCTGATTAGCCCGAATACCAAGGGGTAGCTAGGAGTCAAAACAAAGCCATGATGGTATTTATATATTTTATAGGTTCTAATATAGAGTATTCGTAGTGATTGGATATGATGGATTATGATACATTTTAATGGATTCACAAAAAAATGCGTTAAACGCATAATATACCAAGCAGAAGAAATTAAAAAATTGAAGCTATATTATTATTCTTATAAAATATATACTCTTTTGCAAAAAAAATGGGTACTTATGGAAATAAACCATATCAGAGTTATTTTATTGTTATTTGATGCATTTTATATGGCGATTTGATGAGAATATTGTTATTTATTATTGAGATATTGTTTTTACCTACTTAAGTCATTAAAAATACGAATAAATAAAAAAAACAATCTAAAGTCCACAGACAAGCGTTTTCATACTGGTACAATAAAAATGGGTAAAGTTTATTTTTGAATATTTTTTATCAATTTAACATAACATTTGAAAATTTAGTAACGAGTCTAGCCTCTATGTTTATAAAAAACGTAACAAGTGAAAAAGAACTTAATAAAAGTTAGATTTCATTTATCGCCAAAAAATACATTTTTGTCAGTGAAAGAGAATTTTCATTCAAAAAGAATAAATTTCATATTTAGAACGTTCGTTTTTATGTGCCAGAATACACTGTACCTGCCAGTAACAATTACAATTAATACAACCTCTTAATAAATAATATTTTGTTAATAATATGACAAAATCAAAACCGCCCGTTTTTTATGCAAAAGAGTGCATGTTTAGTTTGTACCTTCGTACAAATAGATTAAAAAGTAACGTAAATATATCAATGGCTGTGGTAAATGTAATATTTAACTTGTCTCAAAATTTTCAACAAATGATTAAATATTTATTTTATATCTATATCTATATATATATATATATTAATTGTTATTACTTGTATAATCTGTAAAACATTTCAATAGACATTGAAATAGGAAAAAATGCAGTGGCCATTTATTATAGTTTGACTAAGTTAAAAATGTTATTTCAGCAAACTATTTTTGCTGGACTTTCGTATAACCATTAGTTAATCAGATAAAGATCATCATCATCATATATATTAATACGCTAAGGTTAAGATGTTACTCTCCCTTTTTAGAAAAAACCTCACAACTAATCCACATAAATTATATATCATTTTATAGATGATTGCTTGCTCTACCGGCATCCACAACTAAAAAATGTATTATTGCTATTGTTTTTGCAAATTAATTAATTATTAAAATTATATATACAAAACAGCAATGCTGCCATCTAACGGCTCAACGTCAATATGATTGACGGTCGGTAAAATTTTTGTTTAATTTCAAATCCACTCACGTATAAATAAAGTGGCGCTTTAGCTCAATGCTTTTGATACTTGCGCCTCTATATGTCAATTTTAGTAAAATATTTGTTTGATGTGTCATCTGAGCTTCATAATGGAATAAAAACGTAATAAGCAGTGTGCAAAATTACAAAATGAATTGAATACCTGCAATCAATTTTGATTTATTAAATTGAGTTGAATAATTTATAATGCGAAGACTTCGCACGGGTCACGCTAGTAGCAATTTATACTTACTAATTTTACGAGCAATTGGCAAAAAAAATTTAATAATTAATTTTTGATGTCAAACATTTAATTGCACGTTTGAATGGCAGTTAAAACCAGAGTCCTGACACCCCCATATAAAAATATTTTTTCATACAAATTTTGTTAGTGTGCATGCTCTGTCTCTAGCATGGCTATGCTATCTTTTCAATAAATTGATAATATCTTTGTATTTGTTTTGATATTATTTCCATCTCTTTTTATTTATTTAATTCCTTTACATACTTTTAAAATCGTGAAATAGTTTTCTTATTTTTTCAAGATGTTTGCGTTTATATTGTAAATGTTGCAATAAATCAACTAGTGTTATTACTTATTTGCACTTTTTTCTACTATTTATTAAATAGAAGTTAGATTTGCACTTTTTATTAAATAGAAGTGCTATTTGGCTAAATAATATTGGAAGTAAAAACTTAAAAACGTTACCTGTGGCAGGTCTGAAAAGCAAGTTCACCTGCCATCTACACTACGATCCAAAATATTTTACCAAAAGCTGTAAAAGCCTTAAAAATATATATATTTGGCAGTAATCGCAAATTTTTTAAATTGTGCATATGCAAAAATATTTTGTAAATCATTACTCTTAAAGTGTTTGGGATGTCAGAATACATATTTCTATTTTTCGTGTATACTCTTAGGCTGTTCGGGAAGTCTGAATACATTTTTCTATTTTTAGTGTATATTTTTAGGCTGTTCGGGAAGTCCGAATACATTTTTCTATTTTTCGTGTATACTCTTAGGCTGTTCGGGAAGTCTGAATACATTTTTCTATTTTTGGTGTATACTCTTAGGCTGTTCGGGAAGTCCGAATACATTTTCTTATTTTTCGTGTATACTATTGGGCTGTTCGGAATGTCTGAATATATTTTTCTATTTTTCGTGTATACTATTGGGCTGTTCGGAATGTCTGAATATATTTTTCTATTTTTGGTGTATACTCTTAGGCTGTTCGGGAAGTCCGAAAACATTTTTCTATTTTTCGTGTCACAAAAAGATGACAAATTTTCACAAATGACATGCATTTCTCGAAGCAGATACATTCCACTCTGTTCACTGACCTCAACCTGTCTAGATGGAAGAGACTTAATACCATATTACATATTAAGTTACCTGAATATATTTGTATGAAATATATCATATGTATTTCTGAAACTATTTGACTCATTGACATCTTTTGACAACAGAAGCTGCTGTGCAACCATTGAAATCATCTGCCAACATATTTAAATTTATTTCGATTCTTGTTTTGAACACCACAAACAATGTCATCTTGCTTCATTTAATTTATCTGCACCTATTAAAGATCAACGTTAGTATACATTTTTTCTCCTAAAAATGTCAATTTGTACATTTGTCTCCTTCATCTTATATTCTATCAATTTTTCCGTGAATTTATGTTTTATGAAATAAAAAATACTGTAAGTTTAGTCAACTTGTATAAATTTAAAATTAAATTCCCACTAAGTCACAAAAAATATTCATTAGATCATTACTGATTACAAATCAATTCTTTGATATAACGTATGCATAATTTATTTAGGGGATAAACAAGCGGAAGGATTCCAGATTTGCATATACCTACTGCATGCAAATATTTAATTTTCTGCCAGATTATTTAACCACTTTTGAAAATACACTTTTTGAGTGATAATGCCTATTTTGAGTGTATACTAAATTCGGAATTTAGATTTTGCCTATCTAATATGTCATATATTTCTTAAATATTTTGACAACAGAAATTGTTGTGCAACCATCGACGTTTTCTGCCAGCAATGATACATGCGTTGCTACAATTGTTCCTCTGCGCCTAGTCAAGATCAATGTTAGTATAAATTCATTCTTCTAAAGATGTTAATTTTAATTTTTATCTCCTTTACCTTAATATCTGTAATTTTTTCAATTAATTTATTTATAATAAAACAATTTGATACATTTCAGATCTTCATCACTGACGATCTAGGAAACCTTGCAGAAGGGTACGAAAGGTTAAGATGATAGTTACTGGAGCGACTTAAATGAAAGTCAAGAAATATTATATAGGAATATTATATAGACGATGAGGAATCTTTGTGTTTGGCGATGTATAAATATAGTCCGAAAAGTGATAAAACGAGGAGCAAGTTACTCAAACTATAACTGCTGGAGTTAAAAGGACTAGATATGTGTTATGAGGTTGACACCTACTTGTAAAGTATATATATATATATCAATCATTTGTAAAAACTGAATGATATTCCTCACCCAACTTTCGTATCTGCTTGCAAGGAATTTGGATTACCTGAAGACAATGAGCATTGGATTACTGCCTTGCGGAAAGCCGGTAAACCATTTTGTTAGTTATAGTACTTTTATATCTCCAACACTTCCTGGTTTTATTATTTATTTTAACATGGTAGCAGTCCATGATTTGAAAAGTAAGAACCGAAAAAGGATAAATTAGTTTAAAAATAACAAAAGGAAATTAATACACAAAAAGTTATAATAACGGCAAACAATAATGTTATACACATTTAAATACTCGACGGATTAAATTATAGTAAATAGAAATTACATACATTCAAGTTTTTACAATTCGAAAAGTGTAAAGATAATGATAGCAAAAATAATATATAGATAATGATAGCAAAAAATAGGACCGATAATGTAGAGATAAGGCGCATTTACTTACCGATAAAAATACTCAATATCTCAGATCAATACACGTACTTGGTATGGAAAATACTAAATACTTGGTATAGTAAATACTTGTATGGTATGACCGACCGGACATTCGTACAATGGTTACTTTATGGTCGGTCTGCGGTATAACCCTACCACTTTTTGTCTAGCTAGCTATAGTTATTTCACTCACGTATATCGTACACAGGTTTTCTCGCTCTTTCATATGTAAAGCTTATATGAAATAAGGGACAAACTGAATATCTAAATGCTCGTATGTCATAATATTTTTAAAGGGTGTAATATGTCAAACATACTTGTATTACTCGTTATGTTAAGTATTCACTTCGCAATTTATGGATAAATATTTGCTCAATACAACGAGTACCAATATTTTAAAATAAGGATTTTAGGTATGGTCCTCTTTTCGTCTAATGATTCTCCATTTTTTTATTGCAACAGTTGAGTGTGATTACTTTGTAATAATCATACAAATTTAGAACTTACCATAAATTTTTAACTCAAGTCCCTCTTCATGCAAAATCACAAATAATATTTATTCTAAAATGAAAGTTTTATTGAACATAACCAAAATGAAAAGAAAAAACTTAAAATCGTAAATGAACCAAAAAGAAAGAAATATGTAAAGTGATTTCAAAAACTATTAGAGATGATAAAAAAATTATGTAATCCATTTTTTAAATTATTTGATAAAAAATGGACCAGGTATAACATGATCCATTTTTTAAATTAAACGTAATTGTTGTAAATAACGCGATTCACTTTTTAAATACGCCATCTAGATAATTATCCCAAATGAATAATTTAGCTACCAGTCCTAAGCCTGGAACTACAAATATTTATGGTAGTATAAAGGAAAAATTAAAAAAATGTATTTTAATAAAAATGTCTCATTTAGAAGTAGTAGGAATTTCTGCCAATCTTATTTTAAAAAAATAAGGGATTTGGACCTTGAACCTTTCGTAATAACTAGCAATTAAGATTTATTGCATGTCTTCTGCATATATTTGTTAGATAGTCCTCTCATAACGAAATTACGCCACCCATACTCATCAAGCATTTTATCACCTATATCTGTGACCGATATTTACAATACTTGTACTTGTCGTACCCAGTATTTCAAAATACTCGTATCTGCCAAGTCTATGATGATGCAGCTGTGACGAATGAGATATGCAGGCGACTAATTATATGTACCGCGTAATAACAAACAAACATTTATAATACTTAAGTGAACTCGATTCAGCTTACAAAGTTATCAGAAAGTTTGATGACATGTATCTGGTGATGTCAATAACTTTAGAAATTGGTTGCCGATAACTCGAATGTGACAAATTGAAAAATATTCAGATGTTTGCTTATTCTTCGACGATTATGAAAAAGCTGTGTATGAATTAAAGCAGGCCGCTACAGTGATATCAGAGCGAGAATAACTAAACTACATGTTAAAATTGCTACCAGAGAATTATAGCCATTTTGATGATTTGATAGGTAGTTTAGCATAAAACTATAAGGCCAATGATTATCTGAAAAGCAAAATAAAGTTGAATGAAAGTAAAGATGGGATCCGATGTTTTTTGGGCTGAAGCCAGGTTGCCATTGCAGAATAATTTGGAATATTTTGGTTGTGGAAAGTCTGGCTATTTAAAAAGAGATAGCTCTTCTGGAAATGAAAACAGTGGTTAAAGTCATGGATTTTCTAACTATGAAGGATGTGGATCGTATAATACCAGAAATTTCCATTGGGGACCAGAAAATAATCATCAACCTAGTCATGAGTATCCAGAAAACAGTTTTCACATAACCATCACAAATAATATTTATACAGCAAGTGAAAATGCTGTGCCAAAGAAAGGTCAAATAGAATAATTACTTGATAGTGGTTGTACAGACCATATACTGATGAGTATTTTGAAACCTGCAAGATATTGAAAGAATCTGTAAAAGTAAAAACCTCATATGGAAGGCTTATAGCTGTTGCCATTAAAGATGAAAACTTTATAAAATAAAAGGTTATTTGAATGAAGAAAAGTAGCAAACAAATATGAGTATAAAAGAAAACCAGGCCGTACATTGGGACACATTAATTTTAATAACTTAGAAATTATGTGTAAAAATGAATCATTTGACAGACCACCCAAAGAGATTGACCCAGTACATTTAAAGTGCATAACATTTACTGAAAACAAAATGCATAACCCACCATTTCATAACAGGAGAAGAAGAGTGGAGAACATACTAGAGATTGTACATAAAGATTTAAGTGGACCACATCAAACTACAGGAAATCACAAAGAACAATATTTTTTATATTCACAGACGATTATAGCAAATCGGTTGAAATTGATTGTTTCCGGACAAAGGTACATTAACGAGTATCCTTCGGTTTGGAAAAGAAAAAGCAAAAATAATAAAGCATTGTCCGACATTTGTGCAGTAACTAATTGGAACTGCAGAAAGATATAATCGATCATTAATGGATACGAGATGTCTTTTATCAGAAGCGAAGGTTGAAAGAAAATTTTGATCAGAAATATTTAAAACATTTGCATATTATAAAACAGATCTTTTACTAATACCATTGAGAGAAAAGGCCATGTGTAAATTTTTTTAAAAACGAACCATGAGTAAAAAATAGAAAAAATGTACGGAAGTAAAGTATTTGTTACATTTCCAAAAGAAGTAGGAAGATCTGAATGGGATAAGAAAGCAGAAGGTGGAATTTTACTTTGATATACTGACACCAGATATAGGGCTTTAATCAACAACAGAGTGATAACAACAAGAAACTGTGACATGATAGAACATGTAACCTATATGGATTTGAAGGTAATTAAGAAAAAACGAAAAGTAAAAACTAGGCAGATAAGTTAAACCACTACTCCATTTTGATAAAGATTTTGATTATTACTATATTAGTGTTAATTTCTGTGATCCTATGGTTTTAAAAAATTTAAAAGAATTTTAAAGAAGTGAGTGCATGTGACGAACCAAAGAAATAGCAAGCAGCAATGAATCGTAAGATTTACAGTCTTGTAAACACAAGACGGAGATCGTAAGACGGACAGTCTTGTAAACAGAAAGACAGAAAACAATATGTCGACACTTGTAAACAGCGTTCTGAGGACAAAAAGATAATTGGTGTGAAGTGAACATGCAGAAAGAAGAGTGAAAGTGAATATAAAGCTGGGTTAGCACTAAGAGGTTTTTAACAGACTGACTACATTGGTGACACTTTTCCCCTGTTGCTAAAATGTCAACTTTGTAGTTGTTACTGATATTAAGACATATATATTTATATATATATATATATATATATATATATACATATATATATATATATATATATATATATATATATGTAAAGAAACTATATTTCTTTAATTGGTACAGCGCTCTTCTGTTGGTAAGCAGTGACTATGTACTTATGTACCCCATAGATGAAGCCGTGAGTATTGGCAGCTAACTCTGTGAGCAAAGCAGATTTTTATTAGTTGACAGAACTCACATTGTTATTCAAACTATTTGGTTATATTAAAAGTATAAAAAAGAATTGACAATTTAAATAATAAACTTTAAATATCCTTTGTTTGTAGTATAGTACTCTTTAAGTTAAACTATGTAATTATTCATACGTGTACTGCTAGTACTAAAATAAAGCAACTTTGTTTTCAGAGCAACGCAATTGTTTAATTGAATTTTGCAATTCCTAGTATGTTCGAAGAAATTGTCTTATATATATATATATATATATATATATAATGGACGTAGAAACAGAATTTTTAAATGGTAAAATTTTGTCAGAAAAGCAGCCAGTTGTTTATAAATATGACGCTGATAGAATTCATAGATTAAATAAAACATTTTTAGTTTGAACATAATATAATCAAGTCTATGGTTTAGAATAAAGTCTTCATGGAGGTTTTAATGTTTTAATGATTTTATGACAATTCCTGGTTTTTCTAGAAGTAAATATAATTATTATCTCTGTTGAATATATTTGACGTTAATTTTGTAGAAATTCATTGTACACAATTAAATGAAACTACGTGACGTAGTATTATTTCTACTTTATTTAAATTCTTCACTACAATCTAGGTTTTGTTGTATGACAACATCTTCAGGTGAGAAATTAGCAAAAATTGACTATTAGGAACATTCTAAAGCATTTGAATATTACACAATCTAAACAGTGGGAAAACCCGCACAGACCCCGCTTCCGCTAATAATAGCGGAAGCGGGGTCTGTGCGGGTTTTTTCTTTTTTTGCTCTGTCCCGGCGAATGACTATAAAGTCATTCGTGGCGACAGAGCAAAAAACAAGTTTTGCGATTTTCTGAAGGATTAATAAAATTCAAGTTAGAGCTATTATAAAGTAAATACTTTGTTTTGAAGGAGTTGACCTCGATGGACGTACAAAAAAAATTAAGTTTTGCTTTAAAAGATTCATGCGTTTCATTTTCGATGGAAAAAATTAACCTTTAAATTTAAATGTGGCCGTACTACATCCATTCTAGACGATGAACATCCGGGACGCTCAAAAACCGCTAGAGTCGACGAAATTGTCACAAAAATTGTGAATGCCGTATTTTTTTGTCTATAACACAACATACAACATGAGTGTTACACCATAGAGTTGATTAAGTGATACCTAGTACAATAAAATTACGTATCCAGTACACTGAGTATGGTCGTGCAGGCACTCGATTGGCCGAACGAGTGCTAATCACACGAGGTTTGGGTGAGCAAGACCGAAATAGACCCACACTGCCCCCTCCCGCCCCCATTCATATAAAAAACAATGCGTATTTTGCTCGTTTTTTTTTTTATAATAACTTACTTCGTTTAATAAAATTTAAACCGTTTCAATAAAAAAATAAATTAGTACTGAAAAGTAGTTAGACTAAAGGAAGACGGCTAAGCACTTCTGCGGCCGCCCTCAGTTATAAAAGAATTGTATTGTAGGATACATTAGTTAAAAATAGATAAAAACTTTTCAATTCTTAGGAAAGTTTTAAGAAACTTGCAATTAACAAACTTTAAATTATTTGAATAATAATGATTCAATTTGAATGTTATTCTTTGCGATCGCAAACTGTGTAAGTTGCCTAAACAAAATATTATTTTTTTCAGTAACTATCGGACTCACAAAAAATAGCGGTTTCCTGTTATAAATGTGTCAATAACTACTGATTTTGGAGATTTCAAAATTTTTGCTTTAGAAATCTAAAAAACAGGGGAGATATGGAGAGGGTGGCGCTCTTTTTTTCACATACATTGAGCTATAGCTTTGAAACCACTTTGTTTGAAATTTGTAAACTAGCCTTTTTTTAAATCGTAATTCAAAAGAACTGCTGACTTCACAAAAAAGAGATTCACAATTTTTGCTTTAGAAACCTAGAAAATAGAGGAGATATGGAGAGGGTGGCGCTCTTTTTTTCACATATATTGAGCTACAGCTTTGAAACCATTTTGTTTGAAATTTGTAAATAGCCTTTTTTAATGCGGCCGAGAAAAAAATGTTTGGGTTCTACTTATCTCTTTATAATCAATATTAAAATATTAAGTAAATTTAAACTAACGGAATATCTGCGAGTCCCCAAGATCTTATGAAATGTATGTATGAATGAAAACTTTCTAATTTCTACCGAGAAAAATACTGTCATAGACAAATAGAAAAACGCGTTTTTATAAATCCATTTCTTTTTCTTTTGAATTATGATGATTTAAAAACAAAATGTAAACGTGATTACTACTTCACGCTCGAAGTAACACCAATAGACATAAATAATATTCTTAAACGTCAGTCCCCCGAATTTGAACACGTAATTTCCACGTATTTATTTTAGAAATGATATTGAAATAAATTACTAGAAAGAAAGTGTATATGCTCTAACTTCACTTATAGACGCGTCCCAAACGCTGCTCGAAACAAGACAGTTGAATGACGCGGAAACCAGCACTGATCTCACACACTGAAATATTTAATACTTTCCAATACTTAATGCTACTAATCACAGAAATTGAAAGACTAAATTACAGAAATTGAAAGACTGAACCACACAAATTGTAAGACTGAACTACACAAATTGAAAGACTGAATCACAGAAATTGAAAGACTGAATCACAGAAATTGAAAGCCTGAATCACTGAAATTGAAAGACTGTACAACACAAATTGAAAGACTGAATCACACAAATTGAAAGACTGAATCACAGAAATTGTTGAACGCTGTATAATGACATAAAACCAACTAATTAACGAAACGAATAAATTTAATAAAGCAATTAACATTTCACCAATAACTACCACTAAAAAACAATAAAAAAAACCTTCATTTGATGTCTTACCGTGTCCAATTTAAAATTTGAAATTCTAAAACTGTTGTGATGGTTGTGTTTGACGTACCGAGTTTTGATTTTGTAGCCTTCAAGCGGGATGTTGTTCTCATATATGGGAATTTCAAATGTATCATTGATTTCTGCACATTCCGGGTATGCCACCTTGTTTTTAGGACAGCATAACGGAATATAATTTAGTGACGGTTGTTTGCAGTGCCGAATTTGCTCACTGCCTTCATCATCCACGATTAGATCACATGTAGTATTATCTAGGTGCTGGCACCGCTCATCAAATATGGCGCACGAGAAGGAGCGTAATTTGGAGACAAATAAGCATAAAAATAACAACGTTTTTTCTCCCATGATTATTGTCAACAATGTTTAGATGTAATAAGGAGCCAACAAATCCATTACAATTAAAAAAAACACTCTTAATTTATTGTCTTTTTAACACAGAAAGAATAACATCACTGTCAAGAACATGACTTAAAATCTATAATTTTCGATTTCGCGTCTTCGTTTATCACGTATATAACGTGCGCCTGCGACGATCGCGTGAACACTGATGAATATATGTAAATATATGCAGTGAAAATGCTAAAATAATTTAGCAATTTAAAATGGTTAGCCCTATGACTATTTTTTTTTGTAATCAGCTGTCTATAGAACAATGCGAAAACAACCGAGTTTAGAATTCAGTGGAAGTTTTAATCAAAGAAAAATCGATTTCAATGTCGCCTTACATATTGAAAATGTTGCTCAAAGATAATATTCGGATATAAAAGTGTTTCATACTGTGTAAAGTAATCGTCAAAGCCACAGCAAGTTGGGACGAAAAATGTGTATGGTATACGAATTTGGAATCGAGTGGAAGTTATAATTAAGTAATAGGAAAGACCGATTTCAATGTTGTCTTACATTTTGAAAACGTTTGCTCAAAGATAATATTCGGATATAGAAATATTTCATACTGTGCAAAGTAATCGTCAAAGCCACAGCAAATTTTGACGAAAAATGTGTGTGGTACACGAATTTGGAATTGAGTGGAAGTTATAATTAAGTAATAGGAAAGACCGATTTCAATGCTGTCTTACATTTTGAAAACGTTTGCTCAAAGATAATATTCGGATATAGAAATATTTCATACTGTGCAAAATAATCGTTAAAGTCACAGCAAATTGGGACGAAAAATGTGTGTGGTACACGAATTTGGAATTGAGTGGAAGTTATAATTAAGTAATAGGAAAGACCGATTTCAATGTTGTCTTACATTTTGAAAACGTTTGCTCAAAGATAATATTCGGATATAGAAATATTTCATACTGTGCAAAGTAATCGTTAAAGCCACAGCAAGTTGGGACGAAAAATGTGTGTGGTACACGAATTTGGAATTGAGTGGAAGTTATAATTAAGTAATTGGAAAGACCGATTTCAATGTTGTCTTAAATTTTGAAAACGTTTGCTCAAAGATAATATTCGGATATAGAAATATTTCATACTGTGCAAAGTAATCATCAAAGCCACAGCAAGTTGGGACGAAAAATGTGTGTGGTATACGATTATAGAAAGTACCTACAATATATCTATGGCATTCGTTCCAGCTTAGTATTTTCGCTGTTTCGCATAGACTAGAAATATTATTAACAACATAAGTATTTACTTTTTCTGACGAATAAACAGTTTTTGTATTGTTTTAGTGTTTTACAACTGAAACCGAATTAAATTATTGTGACATCAGTTGTACTTTACCTTAGTGTCAGATTTACCCGTTCGAGTTTATTGCGAAAATTATTAAGCCACAAATTTTACAATACGTCGTACTATTTGGACGGAAGGACTTATTTCTTTGTAAGGTACTTACAGTTTTTAAAATTGCAACTTTTGTGGTAATGAGGCTTTGTCTTAAACATAAATTTTCCCAATTCCAATTTTCACAATGCTTATATTGCATATCAGCATTTTCTTTTTCATCACTCATTTCATATAATTTATAACATACTTTTTATTTGTTGAAATACATATTTATAAAACTTATCAATTACTACCACAGGTGATTTAACTTTTTATTTTACAATTCAATTTATGAAGTTCCATTTAAATACCCCGTGATTTTCAACCTGTTGCTTATTGTCATCTTATTATGCTATTTTTCGTGGAGTTATTTAATTTTGAAATACTTCTGTCTGTCCAAACTTTATTTAATAACACTAAATAATATATTTTTATTTCATATCTTCCATTTTGTTTTTTTTTGTGAAAATATAAATTCTGAACTAATAAGGGGAGGATATGACGATCGTTCGTACACCAATTTTCTTCAATTTTGCCGTAATTATAATCTAGTGTAAAGGTTTCGTGAATAAAAAAAATAAATTGACACTCAAAGGAATAGAAAGACTCAAATTTACACTCAAAGAATTTAGAAATTTGTATTAAAATTCGGCACATGACCAAGTGCTTTCATAGTTTAGTGGTTATGCTACTCAAGATATGATTCTTAATGAGTGAGTTTGATTCTCACAATGTAATGTGATTTTTTTGTGTATTTTTGTTTTTTTTTGAAAAAAGTAAAAAAATAAATAGTGATGCAAAATTATTTAATGACTGATGTAAAGGTTATTGCATTCGTGAATAAGAAAATTAAATTTACACTCATAGGAATAGAAAGACTCAAATTTACACTCAAAGAATTTAGAAATTTGTATCAAAATTCGGCACATGATCAAGTGCTTTCATAGTTTAGTGGTTATGCTACTCAGAATGAGTGAGTTTGATTCTCATAATGTAATGTAATTTTTTTGTTTATTTTTGTTTTTTTGAAAAAAGTAAAAAAATAAATAGTGGTGCAAAATTAATTAATGACTGGCAACACATCAATATGCTTAATCAGGCTGTGGAGTGATTTATCTATTAAATTACTCTTTTTGTATTGCACAAATTTAATCCCATTGTCTATATACAAAATTCACAACTCGTATAGTGCATGCTTGTTTCGAGAAAAACAATTAATTGTGAGTAATTTTCAAAATGGCATATTAAATGTGTTGCACCAGGACGGAGCTGAACTTTATGCAATTATGGAGTTGAACTTTATGCAATTATGGAGTTGAATTTTATGCAATTATGGAGCTCAACTTTATGCATTTATGGAGTTGAATTTTATGCAATTATGGAGCTGAACTTTATGCAATTATGGAGCTGAACTTTATGCAATTATGGAGCTGAACTTTATGCAATTATGGAGCTGAACTTTATGCAATTATGGAGCTGAACATTATGCAATTATGGAGCTGAACTTTATGCAATTATGGAGCTGAACTTTATGCAATTATGGAGCTGAACTTTATGCAATTATGGAGCTGAATTTTATGCAATTATGGAGCTGAACTTTATGCAATTATAGAGCTGATTTTATGAACTATTGAAACGTATCGAAATACCTGAAGTAATCACTATTAAAATTAACTTAGGAACTTGAGCGCAATTAAACAAAAAGTGCAATTTTTTTGGAATTGTTAATTTTTTTTAAATCGCAACTATTTGTATCCACGTAAAGAACTAGAGAACTGTTGACATGAAAGGGGGAGAATATTTGATTCTAAATATATTTTTAAAAATGCGTCGATGGAACTCTTTAAAGGAAATGGAAAGTATTAATGGAGTTTGGTCTAGTTAAATCCATTAGGAAAAATAGCATTACTTTTAAAACGAGGAAAGGAAAATTTCTTTTTTTTCTACTATAGTACTAAAAAAAACGAGTGTGTGAGAGTTAAACCACATGACCGAAGTAAAACTACAAATTCACAAAATATGAACTTTAAAATGAATTTACAATTTTATCGCACATATATATATATATTTCATGCACTGGCTATGAGAGGAAGAGAGAAAGAAAATGTGCGCGCGCACTGCTCTCTCTTTCTCCTACAGCGTGACACAGACAATAGGCTTGCACTGTGTCTTAGATATACGAAACATAACTGGCTATGAGAGAAAGAGAGAAAGAAAATGTGTGCTCGCACCTCTCCCTCTTGTCCCTACAGTAATATACGAAAAGTAACTCTGTCTCTTTCTGTCTTCACTAACTTATATCTCCCTCGCAACTTCCGTTCGCCTCGCCCGATCACACTTTTCGTAACGCTCTCGTCACGCATTCACCAGCTTACTCCCCAAGTCAAGCGTGCGTAAAGAAGTTTTACTTCAAAAAATTAAGTGGAAAAAGTATATTATTTATTAAAGGATTTAAACAACACAGGACATATTGATGCAAATATAACCTTTATTAGTCGTCTTTTTTCCAAGTGTTACAAATATAAAATATTTAGAAATAAATATAACGACAAATATTTATGGCATCAATTTATCATATCCAATTATTTTAATCAACCTTAAGTGACCTTACCACATTGTTTTATTTTCACGAGGTACCTACGAGACATTCAATCTATATTGTTTGATGTTACTTTATTAATAACGTAAACATTACGAAGTTATTAACCATTAATCAGACGTTCGCATGTTAGATCGTCGTAAAACCTTTATTTTCACAGCTACGTACGTTCAAATATCGTCTTGACCGTTAGAGTGCCGACGACGCCATCGCGCTCGCGTAATAACTAAATTTGCCACGAGCGCGATGGCGCTCGCGAAATCAGTTGCTGTTTAGCGCGCGGTAGGGGAAGTCGCTCGCACGCGTCGCTAATTTTTTATCTTTCTACGTGTTGCGTAAAGATAAAAATTATAATATTATTAGTAATTACAATATAAGAAGGATCCAGGAAAAGAAAATTTTTAACCAATAATGTCGGAATACGAAAATAATTCGAGTGAAAATTATCGTTTTTCAAGTTGTGAAGAAAGTGATAGTGGGAGTGACATTGTGGTGCGCTCACAATTTGGCGTAATGCAAATTTTGAGTGATAGTGATAATAGTGACGATAACAATTATTTTGCTGATACGGAGGATGTACCGGACTGCGACAATGACGATGTGACCTTGATTTCAGTTTTTGTTATAATTTTTGTTCACAATATATATTTCCATAATTTTCTTTGTATTTTATTATCCTTGTACAAGTTTTCTTCTTTGGACTTTTTTGTCATTTAAATTTGTTGCCTTACAGATGTGTCGAATTCCCTTGGAGCCTAACTCAATATCAATACAAAAGAGTAATGAATTTATGGAGCCTGTACGTATGTCTATGTAGCCTTTTTTCAATTTTACCTTTCTTCGCGTTCTGTACAAGGAATAAAACAGAATATATGTTAGGTCACTCAGAGATATTGTTGAAAATTTCTACGCGCTTTTTGTCAGAAAACGTTTGATGTAAAATTTGACGGATGGCGTAATGATAAAGCAAAATAATCCACATATGTTTCAAATGCTAACGAACTTAAATGTTTATTTGCGCCCAAGTGTATGCGGAACCCTCACAGTGCGAATTCTACTCGTATTTAACCTTTTCGTCACACTTGATTGCTTTGACCATTTATCAGACTCATGAATGAATGCAATTTGATTTATTTAAAAACGCATAACTTATAATTCAAACTTATTGTTTTTGCAATGAAAAGCTAACTTAAGCAAAAACTGGATATACGATAAATTAAAGACGTGTCGTAAATATATCGTCTATGGTAATTTTTCATTTTTTTTTAAATTGCATCTGCGACTATTCCGAAAATACCGGTTCCGGTCATCGTTATGGAAGGTGCCATATGGTTTTGCATATTTATGAATCTATTCAACGAATATAATGTTTATAGTTATTCGTAAAAAAACGTAATGGGACAAGATTTGCGCACATCTTCGACTTATGTCGTAATCAATAGTTTTTAATAATTTTCGCCATAAATATAGATACATTTGTGGGTATTTAAACCAATAACAGGATATCATGAATTAATTGCATGTCGCTGCGTATACCGGTTTTATTAATGTATGACGATGCAGGACGCTGTTTTATTTATAGATATTGATTCTTCGTGTTTTGTCATATATAGTCGCGTAATAAAGTCTGTCTTCCAAAGATTATCTTTGATATTATCATTGTTTTTCTTTGATTAGCTTCGTAATTAAGTTGATATTAATCAACAATATTCATTATGCGATATCTTTAACTAGTAACCCTTCTTAAAGTAATTATCTTCGATTAATTTCAAGAACATTTAAGCAAGTCTGTCTCACCACGTAGAGGTGAGGCGTATTTATTGTCACCAATAAATATACTCGATATCTCAGATCAAAATACGTACTTGGTATGCAAATTACAAAATACTTGGTATCGTAAATACTTGTATGGTATGGCCGACCGGACTTTCGTACAATGGTTACTTTATGGTCGGGCTGCAGCATAACTCTACCCCTCTTTGTCTAGCTAGCTATAGTTATTTCACTCACGCATATCGTACTCAGGTTTTCTCGCTCTTTCATATTTAAAAAGTATATGAAATAAGAGACAAACTGAATATTTAAATACTCGTAAGTCGTAATACTTTTAAAGTGAGTAATACGAGTATTTTAAACATACTCGTATACTCATTTTACTCATTACGGTCAGTATTGGTTCACACTTCGCAGTTTGTGGACAAGTATTTACTCAATACGACAAGTACCGAGTATTTTGAAATAAGGATTTTAAGTACGATGCTCTTTTCGTCTAATGATTCTTTGTTTTTCTATTGGCACACTTGAGTGTAATTACTTTGTAGTGTAAATATAATAAATAAATAGTGTATATAAAAACTAACTGTTAATTAGGTTAAATTATAATTTTGTCATTATGTCCACTAGAAAGTTCAATGTCCTATAAGAGTATTTTACAAACTCGGGTGATTATTTTGCTTCTGGCAATATTTAGAAAACTAAATTGTCATTCAAATGTAATTTAAGGAAACATTTGAAAAGAAAACATTCAATTTAACAATAATCAATACGGAACTATTTGTTTGTTCCGAACATCTTACTACATTATGTTAAAAACAATTTGGCTAAAATAAACATAGCAAAAATAAAGAAAAAACTATTTTAATAATGAGATCCATTTTAGTAAATTAATGGTAATTATTGTAAATAATGTTAATCATTTTTTAAATAAACTATCAAAATAGCTATGCCAAATGAATCATTTAGTTACCAGTCTTAACCCTGGAGCCATAAAAATTTATGTTAGTATGAAGGAAAAATGAAACTCTGTATTTTATTAAAAATGTCTCATTTAGAAATTACAGAAATTCCCGCCAATTTTAGCTGCAAGAAATAAAGGATATGAGCATTGAACCCTTCATAATAGGTTACAATTAAGATTTATTTTACGTCTCCGTACCGTACCGTACGTTTATAGCCATTTGTAATATGGTCTTCTCACAACGGAATTATGCCGCCCATACTCGTCGAGTATTTTGTCGTCGATATTTGTCATCAATACTTTATAATACTCGTACTCGTCGTACTCAATATTTCAAAATACTCGTATCGCCAAAGTCTAGTAGAAACGATTAATTACTTGCAGAATCCGTCCCTATAGGCCAAGCGGCCAGCGCTGCCATAGGCTGCCGCCGGCCGTTAATATGCACGCGTATTAACAAAAAAATAAAACATACGTTAAATCTACCCCAATTTCGAGTATTAAAGAGACGTATCCGGAATATAAATATATACGATTAAACAATGTTATAATGCATAATATTAATGAGTTGTTTCAGACCTACCCCAATTTCGAGTATTAGAGATACGTATTCGGAATATAAATATGTACGTTTAAACAATGTTATAATGTATAATATTAATGACTTGTTACAGACCTACCCCAATTTCGAGTATTAGAGAGACGTATTCGGAATATAAATTGGTACGTTTAAACAATGTTATAATGTATAATATTAATGACTTGTTACAGACCTACCCCAATTTCGAGTATTAGAGAGACGTATTCGGAATATAAATTGGTACGTTTAAACAATGTTATAATGTATAATATTAATGACTTGTTACAGACCTACCCCAATTTCGAGTATTAGAGAGACGTATTCGGAATATAAATTGGTACGTTTAAACAATGTTATAATGTATAATATTAATGACTTGTTACAGACCTACCCCAATTTCGAGTATTAGAGAGACGTATTCGGAATATAAATTGGTACGTTTAAACAATGTTATAATGCATAATATTAATGAGTTGTTTTAGTCCTACCCCAATTTCGAGTATTAGAGAGGCATATTCGGAATATAAATATGTACGATTAAACAATGTTATAATGTATAATATTAATGACTTGTTACAGACCTACCCCAATTTCGAGTATTAGAGAGACGTATTCGGAATATAAATTGGTACGTTTAAACAATGTTATAATGTATAATATTAATGACTTGTTACAGACCTACCCCAATTTCGAGTATTAGAGAGACGTATTCGGAATATAAATTGGTACGTTTAAACAATGTTATAATGTATAATATTAATGACTTGTTACAGACCTACCCCAATTTCGAGTATTAGAGAGACGTATTCGGAATATAAATTGGTACGTTTAAACAATGTTATAATGTATAATATTAATGACTTGTTACAGACCTACCCCAATTTCGAGTATTAGAGAGACGTATTCGGAATATAAATTGGTACGTTTAAACAATGTTATAATGCATAATATTAATGAGTTGTTTTAGTCCTACCCCAATTTCGAGTATTAGAGAGGCATATTCGGAATATAAATATGTACGATTAAACAATGTTATAATGTATAATATTAATGACTTGTTACAGACCTACCCCAATTTCGAGTATTAGAGAGACGTATTCGGAATATAAATTGGTACGTTTAAACAATGTTATAATGTATAATATTAATGACTTGTTACAGACCTACCCCAATTTCGAGTATTAGAGAGACGTATTCGGAATATAAATTGGTACGTTTAAACAATGTTATAATGTATAATATTAATGACTTGTTACAGACCTACCCCAATTTCGAGTATTAGAGAGACGTATTCGGAATATAAATTGGTACGTTTAAACAATGTTATAATGTATAATATTAATGACTTGTTACAGACCTACCCCAATTTCGAGTATTAGAGAGACGTATTCGGAATATAAATTGGTACGTTTAAACAATGTTATAATGCATAATATTAATGAGTTGTTTTAGTCCTACCCCAATTTCGAGTATTAGAGAGGCATATTCGGAATATAAATATGTACGATTAAACAATGTTATAATGTATAATATTAATGACTTGTTACAGACCTACCCCAATTTCGAGTATTAGAGAGACGTATTCGGAATATAAATTGGTACGTTTAAACAATGTTATAATTATGACTTGTTACAGACCTACCCCAATTTCGAGTATTAGAGAGACGTATTCGGAATATAAATTGGTACGTTTAAACAATGTTATAATGTATAATATTAATGACTTGTTACAGACCTACCCCAATTTCGAGTATTAGAGAGACGTATTCGGAATATAAATTGGTACGTTTAAACAATGTTATAATGTATAATATTAATGACTTGTTACAGACCTACCCCAATTTCGAGTATTAGAGAGACGTATTCGGAATATAAATTGGTACGTTTAAACAATGTTATAATGCATAATATTAATGAGTTGTTTTAGTCCTACCCCAATTTCGAGTATTAGAGAGGCATATTCGGAATATAAATATGTACGATTAAACAATGTTATAATGTATAATATTAATGACTTGTTACAGACCTACCCCAATTTCGAGTATTAGAGAGACGTATTCGGAATATAAACTGGTACGTTTAAACAATGTTATAATGTATAATATTAATGACTTGTTACAGACCTACCCCAATTTCGAGTATTAGAGAGACGTATTCGGAATATAAATTGGTACGTTTAAACAATGTTATAATGTATAATATTAATGACTTGTTACAGACCTACCCCAATTTCGAGTATTAGAGAGACGTATTCGGAATATAAATTGGTACGTTTAAACAATGTTATAATGTATAATATTAATGACTTGTTACAGACCTACCCCAATTTCGAGTATTAGAGAGACGTATTCGGAATATAAATTGGTACGTTTAAACAATGTTATAATGTATAATATTAATGACTTGTTACAGACCTACCCCAATTTCGAGTATTAGAGAGACGTATTCGGAATATAAATTGGTACGTTTAAACAATGTTATAATGCATAATATTAATGAGTTGTTTTAGTCCTACCCCAATTTCGAGTATTAGAGAGGCATATTCGGAATATAAATATGTACGATTAAACAATGTTATAATGTATAATATTAATGACTTGTTACAGACCTACCCCAATTTCGAGTATTAGAGAGACGTATTCGGAATATAAATTGGTACGTTTAAACAATGTTATAATGTATAATATTAATGAGTTGTTTTAGTCCTACCCCAATTTCGAGTATTAGAGAGGCATATTCGGAATATAAATATGTACGATTAAACAATGTTATAATGTATAATATTAATGACTTGTTACAGACCTACCCCAATTTCGAGTATTAGAGAGACGTATTCGGAATATCAATATGTACGATTAAACAATGTTATAATGTATAATATTAATGACTTGCTACAGACCTACCCCAATTTCGAGTATTAGAGAGACGTATTCGGAATATAAATATGTACGATTAAACAATGTCATGAAGTATAATATTAATGAGTTGTTACAGACCTACCCCAATTTCGAATATTAGAGAGACGTATTCGGAATATAGATATGTACGTTTAAACAATGTTATAATTTATAATATTAATGATTTATTTCAGACCTACCCCAATTTTGAGTATTAGAGAGACGTATTTGGTATATAAATATGTACGATTAAGCAATGTTATAATGTATAATATTAATGAGTTGTTTTTAGATTTTTTTCAACATGTTTACAGAGACAAATGCGCAAGTTCACGAAAACGTGCAATAAATAATTTTTTTTCTAATTAAATCTATGTAAATGTAGATATTTGTAAAACACTTCCATATTCAATGAGTGTATAAATCACAGAATTTACAGAATGAACAAAATTTTCAAAATACGTCCTCAATTTTATATGTAGGTACATGATATAACATTTTTGAATTTTCTATTTCATACACCGAATCACTTATCAAAACGTTGTTGTATTATATATTAATGTTATTGTGCATAATATATTAAAAAGTTATTGATATATAATGAGTTGAAACGTATATCGGAATTTATAGGAAACTATTTGATCACCAGCAACCGAGCAGAAAGTTGCTTCGAACCCTTTGCTCTCTGTTAGACCTCATACACGAATATTTTCAGAGCCCACAGACTTGTTCATTGTGTTACTTGTATTATATATTAATGTTCTTATGTATAATATATTAAAAAGTTATTGATATATAATGAGTTGAAACGTATATCGGAATTTATAGGAAACTATTTGATCATCAACAACCGAGCAGAAAGTTGCTTCGAACCCTTTGCTCTCTGTTAGACCTCATACACGATTATTTTCAGAGCCCACAGACTTGTTCATTGTGTTACTTGTATTATATATTAATGTTCTTATGTATAATATATTAAAAAGTTATTGATATATAATGATTTGAAACGTATATCGGAATTTACAAGAAACTAATTGATCATCAACAACCGAGCAGAAAGTTGCTTCGAACCCTTTGCTCTCTGTTAGACCTCATACACAATTATTTTCAGAGCCCACAGACTTGTCCATTGTGTTACTTGTATTATATATTAATGTTCTTATGTATAATATATTAAAAAGTTATTGATATATAATGATTTGAAACGTATATCGGAATTTACAAGAAACTAATTGATCATCAACAACCGAGCAGAAAGTTGCTTCGAACCCTTTGCTCTCTGTTAGACCTTATACACGATTCTTTTCAGAGCCCACAGACTTGGTCATTGTGTTATATATGTAAATGACTTCATATTTTTTATGCTTTTCATACATTTATATATTTTATTTAATAAAAAATTAGTCTGTAAACATAAATTTACATTAATTTTGATGTATAATTTGCTTATATATAAATTCCGTTGTTCATTATTTTTTGGTATTATAGAAAGAATACTATATTTTACAGTGAATTTTTAAGCAAATCATGTATTGATAATTTTTAAATTACAGGTTTCTGTGATTTTATATTTAATTCCATATTAATTGTTATAATGGACATTTTATTTAAAAAAAAACTAACTGCTCATCAATGGCAGTCAGGATAAGAAACATGTTAAATCTTAATAGATAACATCGAAGGTAATGATTAAATAAAACTAGAAAAATGTTCCTATAGCGGACGATGCACAGGCGCAGTGATATCTCTTATATATGCAATGGTTTCACCCCATTGTTGATATTCGTATTTTGGCAAACCTCCTAGTAAGTCAGAAAATATTTAAGGGTGTCTTTAAATTTTTGACTCCTTTGCCAAGTTCACTTTAAACGCTAGGAATCAGATCTTAATTTTTTCCATACAAATTTGTCGGTTTCGTATAATTATTTAATGAAAATCGGTTTTTATCACTAATTTCTCGTCAAAATTGTTAAATAAGCAACGAGATTAGAGGACTCATTCCAAACAATTATAATTTTAATTTGAACTGAGAAAAAAGTGCTAAAATGATCATTTCCTCTTCTTTAAATACATAAAATCACAATGTTATTTGACACAATAGTGAAATATAAAAAGATAAATATTTAAATAACAAAAATATAGATTAATTTTCCTCTTATTTCTCGACAAAATTATTGAATAAGCAACGAGATTATAGGACTCATTCCAAACAATTATAATTTTAATTTGAACTGAGAAAAAAGTGCTAAAATGATCATTTCCTCTTCTTTAAATCCATAAAATCACAATGTTATTTGACACAATAGTGAAATATAAAAAGCTAAATATTTAAATAACAAAAATATAGATTAATTTTCCTCTTATTTGTCGACAAAATTATTGAATAAGCAACGAGATTAGAGGACTCATTCCAAACAATTATAATTTTAATTTGAAGTGAGAAAAAAGTGCTAAAATGATCATTTCCTCTTCTTTAAATCCATAAAATCACAATGTTGTTTGACACAATAGTGAAATATAAAAAGATAAATATTTATATAACAAAAATATAGATTAATTTTCCTCTTATTTCTCGACAAAATTATTGAATAAGCAACGAGATTAGAGGATTCATTCCAAGCAATTATAATTTTAATTTGAAGTGAGAAAAAAGTGCTAAAATGATCATTTTCTCTTCTTTAAATCCATAAAATCACAATGTTGTTTGACACAATAGTGAAATATAAAAAGCTAAATATTTATATAACAAAAATATAGATTAATTTTCCACTTATTTCTCGACAAAATTATTAAATAAGCAACGAGATTAGAGGACTCATTCCAAACAATTATAATTTTAATTTGAAGTGAGAAAAAAGTGCTAAAATGATCATTTCCTCTTCTTTAAATACATAAAATCACAATGTTATTTGACACAATAGTGAAATATAAAAAGATAAATATTTAAATAACAAAAATATAGATTAATTTTCCACTTATTTCTCGACAAAATTATTAAATAAGCAACGAGATTAGAGGACTCATTCCAAACAATTAAAATTTTAATTTGAAGTGAGAAAAAAGTGCTAAAATGATCATTTCCTCTTCTTTAAATCCATAAAATCACAATGTTGTTTGACACAATAGTGAAATATAAAAAGATAAATATTTATATAACAAAAATATAGATTAATTTTCCTCTTATTTTTCGACAAAATTATTGAATAAGCAACGAGATTAGAGGACTCATTCCAAACAATTATAATTTTAATTTGAACTGAGAAAAAAGTGCTAAAATGATCATTTCCTCTTCTTTAAATCCATAAAATCACAATGTTATTTGACACAATAGTGAAATATAAAAAGATAAATATTTAAATAACAAAAATATAGATTAATTTTCCTCTTATTTCTCGACAAAATTATTGAATAAGCAACGAGATTAGAGGACTCATTCCAAACAATTATAATTTTAATTTGAAGTGAGAAAAAAGTGCTAAAATGATCATTTCCTCTTCTTCAAATCCATAAAATCACAATGTTATTTGACACAACAGTGAAATATAGTTTGAATTTTTCATATATTTTGTGCAACGTGGTAATAGCGGCTCGCCTATCAGCGCTGAGGTGTTCTGAATAAAAAAATCGTAACCTCCGCTACGCTATTGGTACGGTTTTAACTGAATCGATCATCCTTAATCAAAAGTGAAAAATGTTTTTAATTGAAATATTAAATTATTATTGGCTTTATATGTGTACATATATGTGCGTGTGTGTGTACATGCGCGTGTTCATGCGTATGCGCGTGCGCTGTGCCTGCACTTGTACGTGCGCGTGCGCATGAGTGTGCGTATGCGCTTGCGCGTGCCCGTGCTCGTTGATAGATAATTCTTGTTAATTTAAATCATAATTTGTATTTTTAATTAGATCTATGCCCCCATCTTGTATAAACTGTCAAAGCTTTAGGGCGGTGCAAATTAAAAAAAAACATCGATATCGTCTTATCATATGTTTTTTTAGACTAAGCAGTTTATTTTTAACCCTGAAATCGCATTTCAATAATTGCCATACATTCTTGTATTTATGAGTCGAAATTTCTAGTCGTCCCGTATTTGGATGACGAAATAAATTTTATTTGTCCGGTAATTTAAAAATGAATAATTTATGTTATTTGAATTAGAAAAAATAATTTTTAATATAAAAAATTGCATTTTATATAAAAAGGTATAAAGTAGGTTAAGTTGTTAACACATAAAGTTAAATTGTGCGTTATTTCGTTTTTTTTAATTGGTTTCATTTGTCCTGTAGTCCGACGAAAAACTAATTTTTTTCGTCCGATAATTTAAAAAAAATTTATGTTATTTTAATAGTTTAAAAATGAATGAGAATTTTAATTCGTTCGAAGAAAGAAAGTTTGTGACTTTCACAAATTTGTATTGTTATAAAAAAACAAGAAACTAGATATATATATATATATATATATATATATATATATATATATATATTTATATATACATATACATTTTTTTACGAATATAACATAAGTTTTTAATTTTAAATTATCAGACGAATCAAATTAATTTAGTCATCCTATTACTGGACGGCTAGCAACCATCTTTATGAATGGTCAACTTTCAACGTTTTAACATTTGAAATTATATAAAATATATAAATATATAATTACGGGGATATTTCTGCTCTCGAAACTGAATTTATATTCGAGACCGGGCAAACAAAGGCTGTCATTGGTCTAGTCAGTGAACGATATAAATATTATAAAAAATAATAAAAATGGGATAATATTAAATGATAACATTAATTATAAAAATTATAATAAATATGTTATAGTAGTTATAATAAATATATTCGTGAGACAAAATTAATTTATATCAAATTTGTTAAATAAGGTGTATGAATATTTTTTAAATGATTCTTAGGTTTCCTGTCGATAAATTTCGAAAGCATGGTTAAATTTAAATAGTTCAAATTGATAGAAAAAATTGGCTCTGGAAACCCTTGTAATGCAAGCGTTATTTGCAACATGCGTTTTAAAGTAAAAGACTTATACGAATATTATATGAAGACTAGTTGTCCCAAAATAAAAACGGTGGCGGTACCTTGCGGCGGTAACTTTTATTTATTTTGTTTTTTTAAATTTTTCACAACCAAATGAAATTACGTGATGTAATATTATTTCCATTTTATTTAAATTTTTTACTATCATCTAGATTTCGTTGTTCGACAACATGTTCAGGTGGGAAATTTCTAAAGATCTTTACAAATGTCTCACCTGAAGATGTTGTAGTACAACGAAACCTAGGTCGTGGCAAAAAATTTCAATAAAGTACAAATAATACTACATCACGTAGTTTCACTTAGTTGTGAAAGATTAAATTAAAATAAATTTCTACAACATTACGGCCAAATATATTTAATATTTATTTTGTATAAAATACGAAAGGAATTAAAAATCCTGATATAAACGAAATTACTAATATCTGTTTCGTATGGTGTCTACATATTTACTATCAGTATGATGAACGGATAAACATAAACAAAAACAATATATCGACCTACACAGATTTGGTCGCGCCTATTGTTAATCGAAATGAAAATCAGACTCAGAATATAGTATACTATATTGTTTGGGGAGATCTGTGTAATTTGGGAAGGTTTAAACTATTCTCTATTTAAATATTTTTCCATATAGTTTAAGTAGTTTTCAAAATTGGTCCACAAAAGGAAAGGTTAATTCGTTTTCAAAATTGGTCCCCAAAACGAAAGTTTAAGTAGTTTTCGAAACTGGTCCCCAAAAGGAAAGGTTAATTAGTTTTGGAAATTGGTCCCCAAAACGAAAGTTTAAGTCGTTTTCGAAATTGGTCCCTAAAACGAAAGGTTAAGTAGTTTTCGAAATTGGTCCCTAAAACGAAAGTTTAAGTAGTTTTCGAAATTAGTCCAAAATACAAATAAGCATTTCTTCAAAATTTAATTACGGATATATTGATTTCATTTACATTTTACTACATATATATATATATATATATATATATATATATATATATATATCAATATATATATATACATTTATATGTATGCGAAGAAACTTACAGTTTTGTGTTACGATTTGATATATTTATTTTTTCACTTTTCAGACTGTTGCAATCAAGTACGGATATGACATCGACAACTGAAGCTTTTTTGTCAAATCCAGAACTTCCTGTAATAGTAACATAAAGTTCTAAATACTAGTTTGTGAAAAGACGTGGAAGATTCAATAGATCAATTAATTTTACAGACACCTCGGAGATGCTTCCTGTTAAATAAAATTCGTAATGTCAGTTTTACACCGAAATTTTTTTCATAAATTCAAAAGTTTAAACACACTGTAAAGGAACTAAAAATTATAAATATCTATCGATAAATGTGTATAACAAATTGAAAAATAATTTGATCGGTGCTGAATTAAGAAATAAAGGAATTTTGAAAAAAAACGAGAAATGAGACAAAGTAACACAAAATTTCGGCCTAATTACACAGCATCATTTCGTAAATTAGCACTAACTGTACATTTTTATTCCCCTTCATTATATAATCATTTCAGAATAGTTAGAAATCAGAACATTGAGTAATTGGTACCATAAATAAATCCAGAACCTGGATTAACTGTAGAATTATTTAAAATTCTACTTCAAAAAATTAATGGAAATAAAATATTAATTTGCGCACTAATATTTGATAAAATGGCTCTTTGCCAACAAAAACTTTGGACAAGTAAGAAATTTGCAGGAATTGTTGACACTAGAGTAGAAGAGGGCGACTATATTGAAATCGTAAGTCAGGCTTTAGTTTTGATGGTATTATCTATTTTGAAAACCCCGTGGAAATTGCCTGTAGGATATTTTTTAATAAATGGGATTAACTCTGAAATGAAATAAAATATTATTAAAATATGTTTATTTAAATGCCACGCAGTTGGCGTAGATAAAATATTTTTAATGTTTAATGGCTGTGCGCCAAAAATAAACGCAGTTAATTTATTAGGTTGTCAAATAAAAAATTACCAAAACTTAAAAACTGTTTTCCCTCATCCGGTTACGAAAAAAGACGTAATTTTTCTAGATCCATATCACATGTTGAAACTTGTTCGGAATATGTTCGAATTTAAAAAATAAATCAAGACTAATAA
The DNA here is from genome assembly GCA_039881145.1 of Druceiella hillmani. Lineage (NCBI taxonomy): Eukaryota > Metazoa > Arthropoda > Insecta > Lepidoptera > Hepialidae > Druceiella > Druceiella hillmani. The sequence continues at coordinate 36,913,103 of JAYKKI010000019.1, forward strand.
TAGTCAGAGTGTGAAATGGAAATATTTAAATGCTTTTAATCATTTGCAAGAAAATTAACTATTAAATACATTTAACAAATTAACAAAAAAACACATCATTGTCACAGCTATTGTTTTTTTGTGATAAAGAACTTAAATTAAAACAGTTTAGAGGCAGTTTGGCTACAGCGGAATTTGTCAATGTTTTTAATAATTAATTTGATATTTTTAACTTGCGCAATATGTGCCAGATACAACTTAGGAAACTAATGATCCCAGAAAACGAGCATCTTATACTCGAGTTTTTAATAGAGACAAAACGTTTTGTTCATGGTCTCTGTTACAAATACCATAAACTTATTAGGAACAACTTAAGAACTAATGTACCTAGAAAACGAGCATCTTATACTCGAGTTTTTAGTAAAAACAAAACATTTTATTCATTGTCTCTATTACAACTACCATAAACTTAGTAGGAATAAATGAAATGTATTAGCTTTAAAAAAAATCAATTGTTAGTGGAACCAAGAATTAGCATCGGTTTTTTGGTGTGTTTGGTGTGCATCGAGAGTCTGAAAATTTTAAACGACAATTTAGTAAAGAAGGAGCCTTAGTTGATCAATTTAGTAAAGGGGCCTTGAGGTGATCTTGACAAAACCTATGTATATATTCCTATACATAGGTTTTCTCAAGATCACCTCGAAATGTTCTTTGGAAATATTAGACAACACGAGGCGAGCAATGCATAACAATTTAAAGGTGTTTGCAGAAAATTCCTCTGTAATTTAGAATTAAAATCGTCTTTTCACGTCAGTTGCATTCCACTGGAAAATTATGTAGTATTAACTTCTTCAATCAGTTAAATGAACATAAGATACGAGGAAGACGGAAGTTATGAGACTGAACATGAATATACTTCCAGAAGTTCAGGGATGTGATAATTATTAACAATATTTAGATAAGTCCTACTCGCCCACTGACTATGTCAAGGTAATTGTGAGCCATATAAGTGGTTGGGAAGTCTATTAATTTGGCAAAAAAAATTAAATGTGAGGAAAGTCTAAATATTTTAATATCATCCCATAAAATATGGTTCCATATGCTGACACAATTAAAAAAATTTCAGTGGTCTCTTATTTCCTTCTCTTGATGTTTTTACAATATGCATTTATATAGAAGGGATAATTAGAAACCAAAACGTATATACCGCGTAAAATTAACGAAGTTCCATGAAGAATCTGACACTAGAAAAAATTATTAATTCCAATGTATTTGATAAGTTATCCGAACATTCTCTGCAACAACCTATGTCATACATTCACCGTTTATATCTAGTTCGCGCTATAATTTCTACGTATATAAACGTAAGGTTACACTATACAGCCAAAACTTCAGGGCCGAAGTAGTCAAGGAGACAAAGATTTAATAAATTAGTGCTCTTTGAGGCAGAAAAATCATTATATTTTTGCGTCGTTTGATTACTTGACCAGTATCTCATTCATGGAATCAAAATATTCTGTATAAAAAAATGTGCTTTAGACCACACGAGCGAGGTAAAACTTCAAATTCACGAAATATGAACTTTCAAGAGAATTTACAATTTTATTCACTTTAAACGTAGAATATTTTATGTATTGAACAAAATAATAATTTATTCAAGAAAGAAATGAAATTACAAAATAATCAAAAAATCACCGTTCGCGTAACGCTAGCAAACTCGCATATATATATTTCGTGTTCTGGCTATGAGAGGAAGAGAGAAAGAAAATGCTCGCGCGCACTGCTCTCTCTTGCTCCTACAGTGTGATACAGACAATAGGCTTGCACTGTGTCTTAGATATACAAAACATAACTGGCTATGAGAGAAAGAGAGAAAGAAAATGTGTACTCGCACCTCTCTCTCTTGTCCCTACAGTAATATACGAAACGTAACTCTCTCTCTTTCTGTCTTCACTAACTTAAATCTCCCTCTCAACTTCCGTTCGCCTCGCCCGATCACACTTTTCGTAACGCTCTCGTCGTGCATTCACCAGCTTACTCCCCAAGTCAAGCGTGCGTAAAGAAGTTTTACTTGAAAAATGATTATTGCAAATATTGCATTGTAAAAAAAAATTGCCCTGTTTATATAAAGCCGTTGATAAGTATCCTTATATTTTCTTTCTTTTTCTAATACAATGAAATACCTACATTCTTACATTACTGTCCTTTATTTCAACTTTCTAATTAGTCTATAAATTAATTAAGCAGAATAATATTAAGACAATGTACAAGAAACTACTGGCGATGACTTACAAGTCTGAAAGAATTAAACATAACCATATTTAAATTTTGTAACTTAAAAAAAACAGTTATGATACTAAGTAGGTATTATAAAATATTGTGTAAATAAATACACCTATTTAAGTAGGATACATATTTACATAATTTAATTAATAATAGAATCGACTAATTGGCACATTCATCAATGTCGATGATCGATGATCGATGGAAAAATTACGCTATGTCCCTATCCTGTTAATATGACGTCATGGGGGCCGCCATGTCCGATCAAACGATCGACACGTTTTTGCTTTACCATAAAGTACGGGAGGGCACATTTCTATATGTCAATGTGTGCATTAAGACTTGGGCGATACGAGTATTTTGAGATACTGAGTACGACGAGTACGAGTATTATAAAATATCGGTGACAGATATCGGTGACAAAATACTCGACAAGTATAGGCGACGTAAATTCGTTGTGAGAGGCTCATATTACAAATGGCTATAGACTTATGGTCGCGGGAGACGTGCAATAAATCTTAATTGCGACCTATTGTGGAAGGTTCAATGCTCATATCCTTTATTTCTTGCAGCTAAAATTGGCGGGAATTCCTACAATTTCTAAATGAGACATTTTTAATAAACTACTGTGTTTAATTTTTCCTTCATACTAACATAAGTTGTTTATGGCTCCAGGCTTAAGACTGGTAACTAAATGATTCATCTGATATTATAATTTAGATAGCATTTTTTTAAAAATTAATCACGTTGTTTACAATAATTACCATTAATTAAAAAAAACGGATCATTAAAAAAATATTTTTTTTATTTTTACCATGTTTATTTTAGCCAATTTTTTTAAAAATAATGTATTAAAATGTTCAAAATAAACAACTCGTTCCGTATTGATTATTGTTACAGTTGAATGTTTTCTATTCAAATGTAACTGTTTTGAATTACAAGTTAGTTTTGAAAACATTGCGAAAAGCAAAATAATCAGCCAAGTTTATAAAATACTTCCATGCAACACTGGACTTTCTTATAGCCATAATGTCGAAATTAGAATTTAACCTAATTAACAGTTAGTTTTTATATATACTATTTATTTACAATATTTACACTACAAAGTAATTACATTCAACTGTTCCAATAGAAAAACGGAGAATCATTAGACGAAAAGAGAACCGTACTTAAAATCCTTATTTAAAAATACTCGTACTTGTCGTATTGAATAAATATTTATCCGCAAACTGCGAAATATGAAGCAATACTTAACGTTTAACATACTCGTATTACATACTTTAAAAATATTACGACTTACGAGTATTTAAATATTCAGGTTATTTCATATACTATTTAAATATGGAAGAGCGAGATAACCTGAGTACGATATGCGTGAGTGAAATAGCTGTTGCTAGTTAGACAAAGAGGTAGGGTAGGATTATGCCACAGCCCGTTTGTACGAACGTCCGGTCGGTCATACCATACAAGTATTTACAATGCCAAGTATTTGTATTTTGCGTACCAAGTACGTATTTTAATTTTAGGTATCGAGTATTTTTATTGGTGACAATAAATATGCCTCGCCTCTAGCGTGCATGTCGTCTTGCGGGCGTTTGTAACACGCTCCATAGAATATGCTGTCATAAACAAAACACATCTTGCTCATAATATATACGAATATATTGAATTTGATGTACGAGTAACGTCTTATATAATTTTTTTACATGACGTAAGATGTTGTCAGATAATGTACCGGCGCTAAATCCGCTTGTGACCTTTTTAAAGGTCGTCAAATCGGACAAGTTGCGAGATACCACGTCGATCTTTTTTTTTAGAACTGCATCAGCACTGTGTTTACTGATTACTAACTTAGATAAATATATTATTGGTTCTAGTTTCAAGCTTCTAGATATTTATTTTTTTTAAGACGTTCTGTATGTTGATTATTTTGATCCCAATTGAGATTACTCAATTAATAAAAGTTTGATTAAAAGTTTTTATTTCCATATATTTTTTTTTTCTTAAAAGATCTTGTTACCGAAGTACCAGTACTTGGTAATGTTTTTTCTCGAAATAGTAGCGGTACTGTAAATCATACACAGTATGTCAGCGGATAATAGATCGTCAGTAAAGGAAGCCTAGCTGTTTCGCTTATCATTATAATTTCATTGGTATGAAACTTATATTAACTTTGATGTATTAATAATAATGAGGCAACTAGCATAAACAATTTCGTTAGTATCAGTACGTTACACGAATCCTTCATAACAATAACACAGTTAAATTTTCCATCCATAAAATTTTGTTCCATTTCCCGTAAGATTACCTTTTATATTTCCCTTTCTTCCATTCAGAATAATAATATTTAGAGAAGTTCCATTACTTATGCACAGGATAGGCGTGTTTGAAAATGAAGCTTTTTAAACATGATTTCAAAACGAAGCTTTTTAAACATGGGATTAAAACCAAGCTTTTTAAACACGGGTTTAAAACGAAGTTTTTTAAACACGGGTTTAAAATGAAGTTTTTAAACACAGGTCTAAAACGAAGCTTTTTAAACACGGGTTTAAAACTAAGACATGTAAACACGTCAGAAAACGCTGTTTAAAAACAAGCTAAATAAACATGTTTGAAGTAGAAACGAAAAAAAATTACATATTAAACACGCTTACATTATAGCATTTCAAATTTTTTAATCAAATATTTTTGGAATTTATTTATTAATTCTCCATTTCGTAAACATGAAGTCTTGAAAGCAGATTGATATTCTCATTTCAGAACAAGTAAATTGGGTGTTAAGACTTTAATTAACATAAGTTTGATATTGAAGTATTTTCTTTGGATTCTTACTGTCGTAAATGATATATGGTGCATAAGAATGTAGGAGTAAATAAAACTAATTTTGTAGTTTCACTGATTTTAATAAAAGAGTAACAACGTTATGATGACAAATTTATCACATTGATATTAAAATAACAATAAAATTTTAAAGAAATCAAACTAAACAATATTATTTATCTATGTTCAAATCTTGAAGAAGTAGCGACCCCTTTTGTTAGTTTTCTGGTACTCAGTCTCCTTCATACATAAGAAGTAATAAAACTGAAAATAGAAAACGATCTTTCGATCTCCGCACTTGAGGCTTCGGTGATCTCCCCACTTAAGACTTTAATGATAGCTATGTGCCAGAGCACTAATGCTTTTTATTACATAATCCTCAAAGAAAAAGAACGTGGAATGAGTCTGTCATAAACTCATATCTGTATTTTATAAGATCAGGCATTGACACTTTGCCATAAGTTTCCACGGAAGTTAAAAGTAAAGAGCTTTAATTGGGTATTTGACTAATTTTTTTTTATTTCATTAATCATAATTTCAAGGTACAAGCTGATGAAGAGTGAATTTTCTTTTTAATAACCTTCAAAATTTACTGAGTTATAAAAGTTTAAATTTAACCTTTAGAGAAGGACGGCAATACTGTGTTGTGAGGTCATTTTTAATATTGCACATTATATTCTACGAGAGGAAAAGAGACAGGGATATACCCAACTTTATTCGTATCTTCAAATTTAGAAGCCTACAAATGACTTATTTTTCAATTAATTTTTGAATTTTTTTAAAGACTGGTTTTTAATTACCTTATATTTCACAATATTGTAAGAAAAATATCAAAATTTAGAATGAGTCAACTACTGTATTAAAACGTTCAATATACGATCTTTATCTTTCATAAATGAAAACATTTAAAAATATTTCAATTTACGAGATCTATACAACTGTGTATTGATTATATTAAATTCGCTGTTAATTAGCAAACATTATTGCTATTTCAACCTATATATTGTATTATTCTAGATGACTCGGTATATATTCATGGACAGCATTATCTTTGTCAAATTTTCACATTCGATTTTATTCAGGTCTATGTGACTACCCTACAGTGTACATACGTACATAGTGTTTTTTGGAAAGGGCAAGTTGTGAAGGGACAAACGTATAAAATTGGGTGTGGCTGTATCATGGACACGGCCGTCTGTTGTACGTGAATACGTTACGGGTAACGGGTTATATTTTTTAAATAAAATATTTTTATTTATGTATTTAGGATAAAAGCAAGGAAACAAATAATTATTGTGTTACAATAGCGTATAGGCCGACATTATATATTTTTGATAATATTTTTTTATTCTAACACCTTATTATATTCACTGTCACTACTTTAAACTAATGTTTTATATACAATCGATAGATTTTGACGACAGCTGACGATGAAAACTTAAACGAACATCGTAGCTTTTCCGAATAAAAAGTTATATTAATTGCAAATCTCGATACGCAGCAAAATAACCTCAAAATGGCGGCACTTCCCCCTCCACCGCGCGCGATGCGTTACCATTCTCGCTTATTGTAATGAATTCTTTGATCCTTTAGCTATCCAGTGGTATAATTTCTGATGTAGAGGATAGTTTCGAAACTGTAGCGCCAAACTCTATCCCCCGATTTTGTTATCATTAGGTTTTTTGGATTGCCCCGGTATGGTAGCAAATTTAAAGACGTATTCATATCAAAAAATTATGTAGAAATACACAAACACGTATAAGCGTCCGTCAACTATCCCTGACAGTGCTGAAAATGGCGTTGAAGGTGTAATATATTGAAAACGTGTCTTAATAATTGAATAGTAGGCTTTCAAACTCAATAAACATCGATGTAATTCTCGTACTTATCGAACTATGACTTTAATCGTGACCATAAAAAGATAATTCTTGCTACCTAAAATACAATTTAATTTAACAAAACATTTTATTTAAAATGCAACTTTTGATTAAATACCAACACGTTTTTTGTCTTAAATGAAAGAATATACGTAAAAAGCGACGTATTGAAATGAATTAGGGTTCGGACACCATTATTTCATTATAAATAATTGATTTCAAAAATGCTTTTCTATGAGGAAACGGTTGTCAGTTGGCTGTCAAACATAAATATTATAACCTCACTTTATGCGATCTACTGTGCGCAATTTCATATTTTTATTTTGTTCCTCATTTCTTTTTTTTTAAATATCAATTCCCCTTTGTATTTGCAAATTCTTTGTCTAGTGTTACTGGCAAATAAGTCGAAAAACTTATGTTTGAAACTTACTCGACAAAGTGCAATTTGTATGGAAACTTTTTTAAAATCACTTTTTTTTATAAAATAATTATGACCGAGTCCTACTTTCGGTTATTACTTCGTTTGTTAACCATTTTCTTTCATTTAAAATAAAAAAAATATGGAAATTCACATTTTTGCTAAACTGAACTTATTCCAAATCTAATCATAAAAATTATTGTGAAAATGCCGACCAATAATTTCAAAATTGACTTCGATCGTATGATTTCAACAACGATTACAACATTATACGAACGTATAATTTTAAAATTGACTTCGATCTACTATTCTCAATTACTATTTTCTTTACTAAAAGAAAAAAATTTAAATTTTACCTTAATCACGTAATAAACAGCAACATTTGATAGTTGCCATTGTTTACTTTGAAGACGAAAATACATGACAAAAAGTAAACTAAAAAAATATTAATTTAATGCACAGAGAAAACTTCGCCGCCAAAATTTAATACGTGTATTTTCAAAAATTCGACAAATATGAAAGTTATAAAATTATTTTCGAAAGATGCCGATAAACTGACAGCGAGCTCGTTATAACAACAGAATGTTGAACATTGTTTACATGCAAATGTTACAATTTCAGCATTGTTTCAGTCTGAATATTACCGATAATCAAACAAGCTTCTGCGTGTCTTAAGATTACGAAATGTCGTTTTGAAGCGAAGCAAACAATTTTAATTTCGTATGGACCATTTCTGATTCGAAACAATTTTGTAATTTCATACAATATGAGTGTGAAGCTTGTTCTTATCTTTAACTTTGTCTTTAATTATATGGAGTTCGTTCTCTCCATATCAAGTGTGGAAAAAAAGTCTATGTAGTACTGATTAAATCATATTTCGGATATCCGCCATTGTTGCTTCTTAACAAAAAATAAACTGTACAATAAAATAAAAATTAAGTAAGAATTTGGCTACAATCAAAGAAAATGAATAAAATTGAGATTATAATATATAAGGGAGTACAAAATAAGTATATACAAATACAAAAACAAACATAAAAACAAAAAAATGAACAAGAATATAAATTGAACGATTTTATATTTTGATGTCGTTTTTTTATGTACTGAATTTTTAATTCTAGAATGGGTTTGTTGGCAATAGATAAAAGTGATCTTATGTTGAAGGCAATTGAATTTTATATTTTAATAATTTGTAAATAAACGTGAGAAATCTATAATTTGAGATAATTTAGATCACCTTCTCCAAATTAACAGTCACAAATTGGAGATTCTGTGACACGCAACCTAGCTAAATGAGTAGGAATAGAACAATAGCCCAAACGCATGCGAGATACCACAGAGGTTTCCTTTCGAAAAAAAGAGAATTTTGAAAATCAAGGTTTTGAGCCCTCAAAACCTTGGTTTGATCCCGCACGCCTGATCTGGGATGATCTTTCCCACGCCTTCTGATAGTCAGATGTCATCCAGGAACGAGTCATGTCATCAGCCATCTTCAATGAAATTAATAGTGAAACGTGGTTCCCCCTTCACGGAGGCGGACCGTGCTTTTGTGTCGACTATTTCATTACCTACTATGATACAATGACTAGGGAGCCATGCGACGACTCCGGATTCTGATCTCCCCAAATCAAGCGTAAGTTGCTTGATCAGGAATCTACACTTCTAAGAATTTCGAAGATAAGCGAGAAGGGACTGTAAGCAACTTAAGGAGCCAGAGAAGATAGAAGAGCCTGCGAATCTTTTTAAGTAGAGCATAATTCAAAGCCTCCACAATAGTACGGTATTCCCCGGAGAATACCGAACATTCCTTAGGAAGGCGGAAGTATGCCGAATGAGTGGTAGTTGGATAGTCAAATGACGCTCCGACATAACCATCTTTCAGGGTTTTTGATGCATCTGTGTATATTTGAGTCTAATTCTTCCAAAAGGAATTCAAGATAAGAGTTGAAAAGCGAATTGGCATTTTTGAGCTCCTTATCAACTCCAAAATACAAATTTATATTTGGTCTGTGAAATACCAAGTCAAATAGTAAAACTATAGAGACGGAGAGTGGAATTTTGATAAACGGAGTTAGAGAGGGATTTGAATGTTTGGAAGCTACCGACAAGAACTTAGAACGGAAAAAAGGAGCATACTCAATAAATCTAGAGAGGAAGGTGAGTTTTGGAAAAATGGGGTGAGTAGAAAACCTAGCTGCCTTCAGTAGATAACGATCAGCAAGGTATTGTGGCCGGAGGTTTAAAGGAGGATCAACACATTCTACTTCTAGTGCATTTATGGGACTGGATTTTATTGCACGCGCTATGATTCCCAGTGCCTGAGAATGAATGCGGGTAAATTGAGTGGCATTCTATTTGGAAATGGGCTTAAGGAGAAATGAACCATAGTCTAGGTGACTACGGACTAGAGCGTTATATATTATCTTTAATGTGGTAGGATGTGAGCCCCACCACATTCCAGAAAATGTGCGGACAATATTCATATCAGATAATATTCAATTCATATCCAGAAAATGTGCAGACAATATTTGTATCGGGAGATGATATGTTCAATGTGAGTGTTCCAGACTAATTTTGAGCCTAGGAATATACCTTAGAATTTGGAATTAGAAAGAGTGGGGATCGAGGAGGAATTACAAGAAATAGATAAAAGTGGAATAATTCTCTTTCTTGAGAAGACCACCACAGTGTTTTTGAAAGGGCATAAATACATACCATGGGAGTTAAAGCATGTGTTTAGGTTAACAAGGGCAGAGTTAAAAGTATTTCCGGTAACCAGTATTGACTTATCAGAAGAATATAAAAATAGATCATTAGCGTTTCGTAAAACATGACAGAAAGGGATTTACGGTAGAGTGGATCATATAGGAGTCAATATTGAAAAGTAAGGGACTTAAAACAGAGCCTCGGGGAAAATCCCTCCGTATAATTATTGTTAAGGGAGAGATCTGGGGGTACTAAGAATGATAGATTTTTCTAAAATAAAATTGAGGAGGAAATTAGTATCGCAAGATTATGAAGAATTTTTTGAGGGTTGGAATATTTACGTTATCGTAAGCTGAAGGAAGATTTAAAAAAGCAGCAACGAAGAACTCTTGTCGAGAGAAGGCAAGTCTGATGTCAGTGGTTAAGACGCTGAAATTGTCCATCATACTTTTAGCTCCTCTGAAGCCAAAGTGGTTGCTTGGAAAAATGGAATGGTGTTCTATAAACCATTATATTAGGTGTCCCGTAACCTTCGATAAAACAATAGAGAGAGTTATAGGTTTGTAGGTTGAACCTATATTGGGATGTTTGTGAGGTTTGAGAATGGGAATTATTATTTGAGTTTTCCATGACTGTAGAATATAACCTGATTTGAATATAGAGTTAATGAGAGATAGAAGATACCAACGGATAAATGGTAAAGTATTTTTCACCATTGAATATGACATCCCGTCAATACGTCAGTAAAATTATATCTGAAAGGTAATTCACCTAAATTTGGGACGGACGGAAGAGCAAGCTTATTTAAAAATTGGTCTACCCAATTCGCATGTACTATTATGCGATCTGCTTTGGGAAGATCAAGCTGAAAAATAGACCGAAAGCGTTTTATATTAGAACAGACGACACGAGAGAGAGTAAAAGGAGAGAGGGAGTGACAGCATTTCTTCCAGCCATCCCCTTTTTTTTAAGGAGAATTTGTTTAGTCTGTGCTTAGGTCTTTCAAAACAAGAGGAAGTTTGTTTCTGACATATTAGATTTATATATTGCTTCAGCATCTTTGCAGAAGGGACCGTTTTGGACGCACCCGCGTCCAAAACGGTCCTTTTTACAAAGATGCTGAAAAAATGGTTCCTTCTGCAAAGATGCTAAAAGAGACATATCCTATGTCTTTTTCAAACATTTTAAATTTGATCTTTTTTGTCTTTCGAATTCCAGAGAAACTCTATCAGTGGAAACATGATTTCCACTGTAAAAGATACATTTTGCTTTGTCGATAGGAAGAGGGTAATTTCTTCCGACGTGACCTTCAGTAACATGTTCAATCCTACAACATTTGAAGCATTGAATCGTAGGGAATTCATATTTCGAAACTGGAAACAAAGAATATGCCATAAATATGCGTTGGAGACGGACTTAGCCATCAAAGGTGATGTGCATCGTCATGGAAAATGTGTTAGCCATCGATCATTTGTTTAAAGTTTAATCGGCAGACTTTAATAACCTTACCGCACCCTTCTGGGACTTCTATATTTTGTAAGACCTCTTCATCAGACAATTTGACTAGGACATTGCAAACAATGCCTATACTGAGGGGATGAACAATTTATTCCGCTCTGTAAAAGCAGAGTCGTTTACAAAATGATTAGCGGCGTCTGAGATAAAAATTTCACCGAAATTCTATTTTTACCAATTTGTATAATTACGTCTCAGATTATGCCATCGACGTGGTATTCTTTTTAAGAGGGAATGAGTCGAAAATTCTGAATTAGGCTGAAGTTCTTTTTGTTGAACATGGGCAACAAATGGACTAACGTCGTCAGATACGTATAAGCGACCCTCAAGAGAATTTGGAGGGTGGGAGGAAGGAGATGAAGTCGGGGATGATGGTAGTAAATCAGAATTTGCTTGTGAAAAAGGAGTGCAAGAAGTCTTGCGAGTGCCTCCTCCTAGTCAGAAGGATAGAAAGAAGGAAGATTTTAAATTTATTTATTTGCAATTAGCAATTAACTTTTACAATTTTTTGGATTTGCATTTTAATTCCTGTTGGAGGTCCATTACGGTAACATACCTAGCTGGGGAAGAAGGACAAGAAAATTCATTATTGGAAAGTCAATATTTAGAAGAGTCTGGTGGTTTAGAGGGAATAGGTAAATCAATTTTCACAAAGCTGAAGCAGATTCAATTTGTTAAAATTAAGTAATACAACAACAAAAACAAAAGGATAAATTTACCGAACAGAACCCAGTTTATAACAGTAAATGGAATATAGCTAACACAAATAATAGATAAATTATTGCAATAAAATAAACAAAATACCACAAAAATAATAACGAAATAATCAGGCAGCGAAAAATGTTTCCACTTCGTTTGATAGTTTCTATGGCAATCGCTCCATAAACTATGAGTTGTCTTGATAATTTGGTTATCGTTTTCATAAATCTTTTGAAAATTTGTCTATTGGCTATCTTAAGGTGTTTATGCAATTTAGTAACGTACTTGAACTTATTAGGAAAAGTGGAATTTGATCTTCTTGAATTATTATTTGGAAAACATTTTTGTACATTTTAAAAAGAAGCCAGGCCTACAGAATAATAATAATATAATTTTGCAATTGGTATTTCTTGTCTTATTTAGGCCTTAATTTTTATTTTACTCAATATTTTCGATTTTTTAAAATTTAATTCGTAATTTCATTTCATTTAAATATTATTTTCTTTTAATTTGTACCACATATTTTATTGTTACGTAATTTAATTTTTTTGAAACATTGATAATATATATTGTATTTATTATGGAAGGGCGCATTTGACTAATTTTAACAGAGATGTTCAACTTGCAATGCTAATTTTTTTTGACAAATTGTTCTAAATATATTTATGAATTATATTGCTTACCTAACTGCTTTGTGGGTAGAAGAATGTTGTGACTGTATATTTTATTTGAATAATTTAAGATATCATATTTTTTTATTTATTTTAGTAATGTTTTGGAATTTTTCCTTTGAGTCAGTGATCAAGTTCAATTGTTACTTTATTAGTTTTTATCATTATTTTGGTTGCTTTGTAAATTTTCTATTATTTATTATGAAGTCTCGTGCACGTATGATGTGGTGCATCGATATTATGCGTTATCGACTTGATAACTGAGCTAATTATGTTAGCAAGGCTTCTTTGAATACTTTGATTTGGACTAAGTTGACTGAGTGTTTTCTTAATTTTTAATAAGAGTAAATCTGTTTGGTGGTAATTGTAGTCAACTTTATTATAATATTCTGACTGATTATATATAGTATTAATTAATTTGTAACAATTGTCTAGATTACTTTTACATTCTAACTCTGTATAAACTAAACTAATACTCCAGTTTATTTGTAGATAATGATTAAAAATAATGAATTTCATAAAAGAGGCAAATATAAACGTTTATTATAAAGAAGGATGGTCAAAATAAAAACCATTGGCGATTAAAACTGTTTATGTTAGATTGGGAATGTTACCAAAAACGATAGAGCCATCCTTTGTTGTTAGGCTGTATAGAGGTACCTAGATATGAAGAATATGAATTCTGACCTTTCCTTTTAAAAACAATAGCGCTATTCTTTATCGTTAGGCTTTTTAGAGGCACCTAGAGATGAAGAATATGAATTCTGATCTTTCCTTTCAAAAACGATAGAGCCAGCTTTTGTTGTTAGGCTGTCTAGAGGCACCTAGAGATGAAGAATATGAATTCTAACCATTCCTTTTAAAACAATAGCGCCATCCTTTGTTGTTAGGCTGTCTAGAGGTATCTGGAGATGAAGAATATGAATTCTGACCTTTCTTTTCAAAAACAATAGCGCCATTCTTTATTGTTAGGCTGTTTAGAGGCACCTAGAGATCAAGAATAGGAATTCTGATCTTTCCTTTCAAAATCAATAGCGCCATCCTTTGTCGTTAGGCTGTCTAGAGACACCTAAAGATGAAGAATATGAATTCTGACCTTTTCTTTAAAAAAAAATAGCGCCGTTCTTTGTTCTTAGGCTGTCTAGAGGTACCTGGAGACGAAGAATATGAAACTTTCCTTTCAAAAATGATAGCACCATCTTTTGTTGTTAGGCTGCCTAGAGGTACATACAGATGAAGAATATGAATTCTGATCTTTCCATTCAAAAACGATAGCGCCATCCTTTGTTGTTAGGCTGTCTAGAGGTACCTGGAGATGAACAATATTAATGCTGACCTTTTCTTTTAAAAACAATAGCGCCATCCTTTGTTGTTAGGCTATCTAGAGGCATCTAGAGATGTAGAATATGAATTCTGACCTTTCCTTTTTAAAATAATAGCGCCACCCTTTGTTGTTGGACTGTCTAGAGATATCTGGAGAATTTATGGGGTACTTATTTCACACCATGGAACTACAGCAATGATTAAATACCTACTTGAACGTCTAAAGTTTTTACATTCAAACCTAATATATATTTTATTTACAATGACAACTGTTTTTAACGAAACAAAAGGTACCGAGAAATAGTTTTGTACACACGTAGTCCATAATTTTAATGATCGTTAGTTCAAAACACTTTTGGCTCTAGAAATAGTATAATTTTTGTTGGATAAAACTCAGAGTTCTTTTTTGGGATCTGTTTTTAATGTGAATATACTGAGATGACTATTATGGGAATTCTTCATTGCGAAAGTGTTTCGAGAATATATCTGAAGAGAAAAGTGTTTTTGAAAATATTTGGCGTATCTTTTTTCACTGGGCGGGGATTTTATGACAGCCCAATAATATATTATTCGATATATAAATATCAGAATCACTCGACTTTATCAGACATACATTTTATTTATTAACCTTTTTAAACATTTTTAGATAAATCTTTTATTGCTACACATTTGATCGTAACACACATGTGCCATAACAATAATTTACGATTTGCGAGTTAGATAATGCCCTCGTGTTTTACCACAATTAACGTTACTCCTTATTACGTACATATACATCCTCAAATATATCATGAAATGTATTAAAACAACTGTATTACGAAAGGATTTTCATTACATCTTAAGTGTTATTCTTAATAATATGGTGCTTATTGCTTATACGAGTTATGGATAGTTTTAGGCTATGAACTACTATTAACGGCCTACATTGCTTGTTTTATTAAAAATTAACAGACCGGGAGTCATGTAAGACTCCCGGTAGTATAGTAATATTAGTGCTAGCATTATTCTTTTTAAAACAATATAACGGTGAACAGTAAATTTAGCAGAGTTTTTTCCACAAATTTACAATTAATTCTCCAAAAAAGCAGACACCTGGCGTCTGCCTTTCCAATAGCACTTGGAATATGTTTAAAATTTAAATTAAAGGCAGTCATTAATTTATATTTTATTAGAGCTATTTTGTGCTATAATATCGAATAGAAAATTTAATTAAAATACGCTCACGAATTGGTTTTTCAGAATTGTATATATTTTACGTAACTTTGTCAGGTATGAACAGATCCCACACCAATGTTGCCACCATCTTCCTCTCTAAAAAATGTACATTGTGAATAAAAATTATATTTTGAAATATTTTAATAGATGCACAGCGTACTTTTTTAAATTTCCCTTCAAAGACTCAAAGTCATGTGAATATTTGAAGGGAAATTTCGTAGTTCTAATTCTAATCATATTTGGCAAGTTTGTATGATGTTTAATTGATTTAGTACGAAAGTCTGTTCAATATGTTGTTTTCTTAAAATTTACCTCCTTTCTTCTATAAATTATATTCATTTCTCGTCAAATAGACTGCAAGCAGCATTATACAAGTGACTTTACCGCTGCTAGAAGGAACAAACACTTTTCCGCATGCCTAACTGAAGTGATCAATTACGAAAGTATTTTCATTGTATCTTAAGTGTTACTTTTAACAATATGGTGCTAATTGCTTATACGATATATTTAAGTGATGTATAGTTTTAGGCTATGAATTAAGATTAACGGCCTACATACCGATTTTTTTCTTTTATAAATTCTTTTCATTTCGCGTCAAATAGACTGCAAGCAGCATTATATAAGTGACTTTACCGCTGGTAGAAGGAACAAACACTTCCGCATGCATAACTGAAGTGATCAACTACGAAAGTATTTTCATTTTATCTAAGTGTTACTCTTAACAATATGGTGCTTATTGCTTATACGACACATTTAAGTGATGGATAGTTTTAGGCTATGAATTACGATTAACAGCCTACATACCGATTTATTTCTTCTATAAATTCGATACATTTCTCGTCAAATAGACTGCAAGCAGCATTTTATATAAGTAACTTTACCGCTGCTAGAAGGAACAAACACTTTTCCGCATGCATAACTGAAGTGATCAATTACGAAAGTATTTTCATTTTATCTTAAGTGTTACTCTTAACAATATGGTGCTTATTGCTTATACGACACATTTAAGTGATGTATAGTTTTAGTCTATAAATTCGATTCATTTCTCATCAAGTAGACTGCAAACAGCATTTTATAAGTGACCTTACCGCTGCTAGAAGGTACAAACACTTCAGCATGCCTAACTGAAGTAATCAATTACGAAAGTATTTTCATTTTATCTTAAGTGTTACTCTTATCAATATTGTGCTAATTGCTTATACGATACATTTAAGTGGTGGATAGTTTTAGGCTATGAATTAAAATTAACGGCCTACATACCGATTTATTTCTTTTATAAATTATTTTCATTTCGCGTCAAATAGACTGCAAGCAGCATTATATAAGTGACTTTACCGCTGCTAGAAGGAACAAACACTTCCGCATGCATAGCTGAAGTGATAAATTACGAAAGTATTTTCATTTTATCTTAAGTGTTACTCTTAACAATATGGTGCTTTTTGCTTATACGACATATTTAAGTGATGTATAGTTTTAGGCTATGAATTAAAATTAACGGCCTACATACCGATTTATTTCTTTTATAAATTATTTTCATTTCGCGTCAAATAGACTGCAAGCAGCATTATATAAGTGACTTTACCGCTGCTAGAAGGAACAAACACTTCCGCATGCATAGCTGAAATGATAAATTACGAAAGTATTTTCATTTTATCTTAAGTGTTACTCTTAACAATATGGTGCTTTTTGCTTATACGACATATTTAAGTGATGTATAGTTTTAGGCTATGAATTAAAATTAACGGCCTACATACCGATTTATTTCTTTTATAAATTATTTTCATTTCGCGTCAAATAGACTGCAAGCAGCATTATATAAGTGACTTTACCGCTGCTAGAAGGAACAAACACTTCCGCATGCATAGCTGAAGTGATAAATTACGAAAGTATTTTCATTTTATCTTAAGTGTTACTCTTAACAATATGGTGCTTTTTGCTTATACGACACATTTAAGTGATGTATAGTTTTAGGCTATGAATTAAGATTAACGGCAATTTAATTTTAATTTTTTCTTTTTATTAGAAATTATTTTATTAGAGATTATTTTTAAAATAAATATATGAATACATAAAACCGGAGATATGTAGAATTAGTGTATTACCTTGTCCTTCCTTTCAAATACCCTTGCTTTTGTATAAATATATTACCGATAATAACTTCCATTTATTTTATTACATACACCGTAAAGTTTGCATTGTATAACCTCACATAATAACAACAATTGAATTTATTACCCTCACTGAAATACTGGTATATTGTATAACTCTCGGTAATATAATAAAACCTGCACTGCACCCCTGCAATAAACTCACTAACATAAGCAATGGAAAAATCCGCACAAACCAGGCTTCCGCTATTGCGTTTGAAACATATAAATGCTGTTGGTTGTTCCTAAGAGTTAATCTTTGCTAATATTCCACCTGAAGATGTTGTAATAAAACGAAACCTAGGTCGTGGTAAAGAAATTAAAGAAAGTAGAAATAATACTACATCACGTAGTTTCATTTAATTGTGAATAATGAATTTCTACAAAATTAACGCCAAATATATTCAATATTTGAAATAAAAACAATTTAATAAAATACCCAATTAGCATTATGGAGTGTTTAAATAAAAGTCTTGTAATTTTTTAAAATTTCGAATGTCATATATTATTGTTCACGAAAATGTATATTGTCCTGAATATTGTTCTGAAAAGGGGTTGTTCTGAGAAACAGAAAAATATTTTTTTCATAATCCCAAATTGTATATTTAAAATAGATATTCTAAAATATATGCAAAAAATATAGCTTCGACACTCTTTTCCTTTCCGAAACTGCTTGGTTAAAAATCATGAAAAATACAAGTTGGGTAAAATATGCTTAGAAGATTACAAGAAAATTGTAGCAATTATCCCATAGGCAATAAATAGTTGGAAACAATAACATTTTTCAATAAGTTAATTGAAATTAGAAATTAAATGTTCTTAGAGTATTTATATTGAAACTATAAAGAATTTAGTACAGTGAATACCACTCATTTAAATGCTTCATTAGCGTCGCTCACATGCAGTGGAGATTTTTTTAATACTATAAATATAACGAAATACATAATATCTATTCACAGCAAACCTGAACTATAAACGGGTCTTTTAAACATCTGGTAATATATCTCCTTTTTAGTGGTATGTCGAATGAAGAAATACGGTAGTTGACTCATTCTAAATTTTGATATTTTTCATACAATATTTTGAAATATAAGTTAATTAAAAACCAGTCTTGAAAAAAATTAAAAAATTGATTTAAAAGTAAGCCAGTTGTAGACTTCTAAATTTGAAGATACGGATAGAGTTGGGTGTATCCCTGTCTCTTTCCTTCTCATGGAATATAATGTGCAATATTAAAAATGACCTCACAACACAGTATTGCCGTCCTTCTCTAAAGGTTAAATTTCAACTTTTATAACTCGGTCAATTTTTAAGATTATTAAAAAAAATTCATTCACTCTTCATCAGCTTGTACCTTGAAATTATGATTAATGAAATAAAAAAAATTAGTCAAATACCCAATTCGATAAACTGGTAATATATTAAAAAGGATTTTAGTGGTATGTTGAAGATAAAACTAATATCATTGTTAGACATGCTGTTGTAAGGGCTACCATATAAATATTTTATCGGCAAAGGAAGTGACTTTTTGGTCATATTTTCAAGATCTTATTTCAGTAGCATAATTTCCCAAAGAATAGCTGCAAATTAGCAGCAAGATGAACATATATTCTAAGTAATAAAACTAGAAATAAATATAAAAATGTTGATATCTTAAATTGGTCAGACAAAACATAGTCAGAAAATTTTTCTAGCCACAAGGTAGCTAGGTAAGCAAGATAATTCATAAATATATTTGTTCAATTGATTGCTATGTATTTAGAACAATTTGTCAAAAAACAATTGTATTTCAAGTTAGACATTTCTGTTAGTTTAACTAAAATTAGTCAAATGCACCTTTTCTTAATAAATCGAATATATATTATTACGGTTTTAAAAAAAATAAATTTAGTAACAATGAAACATTTAGAAAATAGGGAATATAATATTTTAAATGAAATAAAACTACGAAATAAATGAAAAAAATATTGAAAACGTTAAATAAAATAAAATTTGAGGCCTAAATAAAATACAATTGTATATTATTCATATTATAAATACCTATTGCAAAATTATATTATTATTATTACTAATTTTATGCCTTGCTTCTCCTTAAAATATAAAAAAATATTTTCCAATATTAATTCTAGAACCTCAAGTTCCTCTTTTCTAATAAGTGCAAGTACACAATTAAATGAAACTACATGATGTAGTATGATGTAGCAAAGATACTTACTAAGAGCCCACCTGAAGATGTTGTAATACAATGAAACCTAGGTCATGGCAAAGAACTTAAAGAAAGTAGAAATAATACTACATCACGCAGTTTCATTTAATTATGAATAATGAATTTTTACAAAATTAACACCAAATATATTCAATAAGTTCAAGAACATTATTAAATTGCATAAATGCCTTACGTTAGCTAATAAACAAACTTTGAGAAGATCTATGAAAATGATAACTCATAGTTTATCTAGATAGAAAATGATAACTCATAGTTTATCTAGATCTAGATAGAATGATAACGCATAGTTTATATAGATCAAGACAACTCATAGTTTATGGAGCTTATCAGAGCTCTCTCTTTATGTCATTTCATTTTAGTGTTAATGTTTGTTTTAGTACAGAATAGCTAGATGTTCTTATATTGGCATAGTTACATGGATCTCAGGCCCAATTTCGTTGCTTTATTTTTGCAACGTGATATATAAACATTTGAAAACTTAATCACTTACAAATCATCTGGTCACATTTCAGAAATGAAATCGGCTTGAAAAACTCTTTATTTTTCCTTGAATCTTATTTGCGCTTATATTTCTAAAGTATTTTGTTTTTGCAAAATCTTACAAGCAAGCAATTAAAACTTGTACAAGTTTTCGCAACTAATATAAAACGATTTTAATCTTTTTGTACTGAGAGCACAGACATACATTAAATCACCACGATAATGAACAAAAAAACGCGAATCGGTGTGAAAAACTATTCATTTTTCCTTGAATCTTATTTGTGCTTACATTCCTGAAGTTTTTTGTTTGCTTGCAAAATCTTACAAGCAAGCAAGTTCAAACTCGTACATGTTTTCATTACTAACATAAAATGATTTTAATCTTTTTAAACTAAGAGCACTGATAAACATTAAATCACCGTGATAACGAATAAAAAACCTGATAATCTTACGCCAATTCTTAAATGTATTTTATTTACTTATGTATCTCAAATGTAAGCTGTATCCGAGATTAAATTCAGTTATTTTGAAAAAGTTATTCTCTTAATAATTTTAAAAGGAAAATGGCTGTGTTGATATGCGTCTTTAAATTTGTAAAGATATGAGCTAAATACAATAACATTCAATATAAATGCAAAGAATGAAGAAATAACTCATCTCTTCGACTCAGTACTAATTGGATAGTTCCTGTCCTATTTATTAAAAATAAATAATGACAACTAAGTGTAAATAGATGTTCAAGTCGATTAAGTAGGTAAAAATGAGGTTTAGACGCTTGTTAAAACACCATGTTCTACATTATACCCCAGCAAAGGCTCCAAAAATACTAATGCCTGTGTTGTTCTGCACAACATGGGTATACGTAATAATATAACTTTACTTGAAAAAAGAGACACACATGAATTAGACTTTGGCTTAATTGATCTAACAGAAATAATGTTTTCTAGAAATACCGACATTAATGAGGGAAGACTTCTGCAAAGTCACATAATAAATAGATCTTTTTAGTTTTTTGCAAATCAAGGTTTACCATAATAATATAGATACGCATTTTAAAAAATTGTAAAAACGCTTTTATTTATTGGCCAGTTTCCCCATCCAAAATTTTAAATTTCTTATTATAATAATTTTATTTGCATTTAACCATATTTTTAATTAATTTATTTATTTATGTACTTTAATGTATTTGTTACATATGGTGAACTTATTGCTATGAGAGCAATCTCTTACAGCCAACCAGTCCAGCCCCGTTCGACGAACGGCCGGGAATTGAACTCGAGTCTCCGCGGTGCGCCGCATCATCAAAGGCCTTGTGATCAGCTCAACATACCACAGCGACCACAGATTTATGTTCCTCTTGCAGGGCCAACATCTCAATAATGGTAACACACTCTTGCAGTCGCTGCAACTTTGTTGGTTGTCTTTTTTTAAAGACGCTCTTGGTGTGAAAGATATTTTTTGATCCTCTATTTCTAAGAAAGGAGTTTCGGCTGAAAAAGTTACTGGTGATTGTTCAGCAGAAGTGTGTGCAACTTCTGTAGCAAAAGTACCTTTAACTTCTCAGCAGAAATACTTGCATCTTCTCTCTGAATCAGAGAATTAAAATTAAAATTAATAATAGATTCTGCAGATGCAATGTGCCCAGAAATGAATAGTGGATCAATCGCATCCAACACCTCATTCTCCAATGATAGAAGTTGGACCAGTTGGAGGTCCACCACCTGTTCCCCTTTGGTGTTTGTTAATCTATTTTTTCTTTGTCTTACTTCGTAGATATTGCCATGAATAACCTGAAATCTCAAACACAGTATATAATATAATATGTCAGCCACTTATTAGCAATTTTATTTATCGGCGATAGAACAAATTTGTACAACATTTTGTGTTATGTTCAGATTTTGTACAGGCGGTCAAATTAAATGACGGTAGTAGTGCACTTTCGAATTTGCAAATCAAGAACGCAAAATGTCATATATACAGAATGTATAACAAGAGATTTTGTTTCACCAACGTAAAGTCAATGAATTTATTGTAAATATATTGGCAGAAAATACTTTGAAGCAAGTTGTGCTGAATTTTTAGCTTTAACATTTAAATACTTGCAGCTCACCTTTAATGAACATGGAAGTATTGAAGGTAAAACTTGAAGAATGTCTCATTTGGACACAAAATTAAAATAAAGAAATAATTTAATGTCGAGAATTTAAAGTTAATTTTCTAATTAAATTAATTCTCGGAAACCTCTGAAATTTTAGATAGTTTTTTTCTGAAGCAGCTATTCATTGAATATACGAGAGTCATTAATCTGTCTGCAACGTGCATTGACAACATATTTTTACGAATATGAGGGTAGAGAATAAGAATTTGATTAATTACATTGAAACTGATCTCTATGAAAAAGTGATCGGACTATAAACTAGTTCTGATAAGTTAAATGTACGCAGTATACAGATTGTAGGACGTTATATTACAAGGATTAGAATCTAGTATCTTAAGAGCGCACTTAGCAAAATCTTTGAAAATAACTTCTTCTTCTTTGACAGCACTACAGCCTGGTGTAGGCCAAGGCTTTCCGAATCTGCTCTCTCCAGGCAGTACAACTTGATGCAAGGTTTCTCCATCTGTTGACTCTCAAAATTTTTAAGCCCTTCTCTACATTGTTCAACTACCTTATAGGTGGTCTTCCTCTTCTCCTTGTGCCTTTAATCTTTACGAACGCCAGTTCTTTAACGGGGTCCAGATCTTCCCGTTGAAAAATGTGTCCCAACCATCTGATTCTGTAGGACTTTATTACTCCCAAAATGTTTGCTTGCTCATATTTAGTATAAATTTCATATTATATAAGCTTCTCCAGATATTATTTTCTTTGACCACTCTAAAAATTGATCGAAGGACCTTTCTTTCAAAGATGAGTAGTCTCTTCTACTTTATTGACTGCCCAGGTTTCTCTACTATACAATATTAAAGGTCTGATGAGTGTTTTACATAGATTTATTTTTGTGTCAAAGGAGATGAGTTTTGATTTGGATTGTCTTTTTAGACCATAATAACATCTGTTTGCCATCAAAAGTCGGTTCCCAATTTCAACTTTTATCTCATTTTTACTGGTAACAATAATCTGCTAAATTACAAATATTTTTAAAGAGATCATTTTAAAATTTAGTAATAAATTAAACATGTTAAATTCTTAGGCGTAGCTAAAATGAAAAATTGAATTGGAACATTCATTTCTAAGAGACGACACAAAAATTACAGTTACGTTAGCAATAAAGAAGATAATTATTTTGCTTTTTCCTGTAGCTTCACAACATGTGGGTCATTTTTTTAGCATACTGCCATAGAATACTTGCTTTCCAGAAACATGCATTTCTATATTTAGCAGGTCTAACATTCAGAGAATCACTTACAGAGGCGTTTTGGAGCACAAGCATAATGACTGTAACTAGTGATTATGTGTATTAAAATATTCCAAAAAAATTAACAATATTTCTTTAAACTCTAAGGGATCCAAGTACCATACTGCTTACCGACATGACATTAGAAGCATTAAACACTGACGTCCAAAGTCTTAGCGACAATATTAAAGTTTTTAAATAAATTGCCGGCAAATATTAAAATTTTGTAAGGCATTTATTTCCAGAGCATAATGAAGAACATGCTTGTATAATAAGTTATTTTACAGTGAAAATAGCCTTTTTTTAAATAAATATTTTGTAATTATTATTGTCAATAGCACTATTATCATTGTTATTATTACTATGCCATTACTTGTTTAACATCTTTCATTATATTATTATTTCAATGTACTTTTATTAGTTGACGTTAATCATTAAAAAGTTTTGTTGATATTATTATTTGGTCTGCTCTGATTGACAACATGGTTTATATTTGAAGACACTTTTGTGGATATATTAAATTTACATGATGATAAAATTTACCTTGTATTGATACTAATGTAATGTAGAAAATATATTTACACTTGTCTCAATTGTCCAGAATGTCTTTTATCTATATTTTTGATTATATAGCGTTCATTCTCTCAAGAGAGGACCTTTGCCAATGTCAAGTATGGAAAAAAAGGCTATGCAACACTGATTAAATCATATTTCAGATATTTGTCATTGTTGCTTGTTAACAAAAGAATAAACTATACAATAAAACAAAAACTAAATAAGAAGTTGGCTACAATTAAACAAAAAGAAGGAAATGACATTATAATATACAGAGAGTACAAAATAAGTATATAAATATACAAACATAAAAAAAATAAACATGAATATAAATATAAATATAAAAAATCCTATATTTTGATGTCATTCTTTCTTATGAACTGAATGATTAATCATACAATGGGTTTGTAGGCAATAGATAAAAGTGATCTTATGTTGATGGGAAGGAGATCTATTCTTCAATGGACATGAAGAAATGAGATGATTTAATTCGCCTTCTCTAAACCTATAATCGCAAATTGGAGACTTTCTGAACCGCAGTCTAGGAATAGAACAATGACCCAAATGGATGCGAGATACCACAGAAGATTCCTTTCGAGAGAAAGTAAATGTTGAAAGCAACAGTACTAAGTTTAGTATATTATCTATGCTTAGTACCATTTTAAATAAATTGCCTACAGTTATTAAAGTTTTTAAAATCATACGTCTCCAGAGCACAGTGAAGAACATGCTTATAGAAAAATACATTATAAAGTGAACAAATTATTAGCTGATAAATAAGTATTTCATTATTATTATTATTTTTAATACCTAATAGCATTGGTATTATTACTGTAATATTACACATTTAAAATTGTTCATTATTATTATTTCAGTGTACTTTTATTTGTTGACATTAAATGTTTAAAAGGTTTTTTATTTTATTATTACTATTTGCTCTATTCTGACAGGCAACATAGTTTATTTTTTATGACATTTTAAACTTATATGATAATGACATTTATCTTATATTGATACTAATGTAATTTAATAAATATATTAACACATTAGTTTTAATAGCATTTTTGTTGAAAATGTGTTGTATCAGACCTGCGTTGTAAATTCATCCGACTTGTTCCTGGCACGTATGTCAATGATGTACCTAATTAATTAATTATGTTGTTGTGTTTAACATTGTCTACTTGTAAAATTTTTTTTGGTCTTTCACTATATTTTGCATTTATCCTGTACAAATTGACATTGTTAGAGTGCCTTATGTACTAATATAGAGTTAAAACTGTGACTATGACTGTGGTCACTTTAATTTATACAAGTTAAGACGCATCAACCTAGGGAATGGTTAATGGAGACAAAATATAACTTTTATTTTAATTTAAACTCCAAGCATTTTGTCAGTGAAAGTTCAATTTAAATTGGCGTAGTAACTTTGCAAGATACTTCAATAACCAGACTGACGAAAGTATTGTATTAAAGATTGGAAGAAAATATAATCTATATTTTAATCTGATGTATAATCCCACAATAAACTTGTTTTTGTATACTCTACTAACTGTTTGTTTTTGCATAGTATTTAGAATTTTTTACATATAGAAAATTAAATTAAAATCTAATAACAAATAAACAGAACTTTGGGCAAAATTTAATGTTCAAGTTCCTGTCCCAATCCCCTCATACAAAAGAGGAGATCTTCAAAGGTCACCCTAATAATGTCCCGTAACTATCATCAAGAGTCACTTAGTACCTCCATTTTTTCAAGATCGCTTTTAGCGAGCGTTCTAAATGACTCATAGCTCGGTCCACTTCCAACCAAGTCACGATGGCCCAAAGAGTCACAATCTAAGAAATTGCATGCTTCTCCTCTACTTTTGCGACGCACTTTTCCCAACAAAACACTATGCGCAACCTCATGCTCTCTGCAGTGAAACAAAATGTGTTCTATGTTCTGCATATCGTAACTGAAGTAACGCGCCGGGCTGTCTCTAATTGTGAATCTATGTAAGTTTGCCCAGAAGGCGTCATTTCTCGTAAGAAACTGTTTGTTGTTATGTGATACTGTTCCTTGTCAAATTAATAGTTACCTTATCAATATAAAAGTGAGTACTTTTCTTGTAAAAATAATTAATTTTGGCGCATTTCTTGAATATTGCTTTATTTGCACATATTCATTGCAATTTAAAAAAAAACTGAGTGAAAATAAGGGTTGTGTTGCAACAATATGAAAGATAATAGTAATAGTTAATTTTTGTTAATGCCATAATGAAAAATAACAGATCATCTGAATTATTACAAAAATAGGGCAGTGCAATATTTCAATACATAAAATGCCTTCAGAAAAAAATACTACGAAAAATAAGCCCATAATAAGTTCATAGCACAATCATGATTGCGGGAGATATCCTTGAAAAGATTTCATATTGATTAAGGAGGAAATATTTAGGCCAGAAACAAAAGCTGCAGTATATAAAAGTTCGTTTAAATTAACAATAAACACAAGTTTCTACCTGCGGTTAATCTTTGTTATTTTGTTTATTTTCATTTATTTCTCCAATCAATTGCCAATAAGCAAATAGTATGCAAGTGGTAACCCCACTAGTTTTTTGACTTTTTAGTGTTTTGAGTTTCCATAAAATAACTCTCATAATGCCCATTTTCCTAATTTATAAATATTAAGAACATTAGTTTGCTTACATGTCAACATTAACATAAGCATCAAAGTCCCATGTACGTACAAGCTTTGTGGACCAAAAAAAATATTTCTCATTTAGTATTACTGTCTAATTAGTTGACTTCGA
The DNA here is from genome assembly GCA_039881145.1 of Druceiella hillmani. NCBI lineage: Eukaryota > Metazoa > Arthropoda > Insecta > Lepidoptera > Hepialidae > Druceiella > Druceiella hillmani. The sequence goes on from JAYKKI010000019.1 coordinate 36,940,205, forward strand.
CTGTATTTGTAGTTATTACAAGTTCTCGATAGCTTCACAAAACTGGTGTAACTTTAGTTTTATACTACAGTCAGACAGACAGACACTTCAAAGCAAGTAGAAGTCAGACAGACTTTCTACTTGCTTTGAAGTATAATCACTTTGCTATATTCAACCCTGTAAATTCTTGCAGTAAGTGATCTCCATCGACGCTCGGGGGGAATATAAAATAAACAGATTTCATTCCATAGTGAAATCACATAATGTTTGTTCTTCATAAAACAAGTTAATAAAAAAATTGAAAGTGGAAAATAAACTTACAGAATACTTTCAATTAAACACTTCGTGTTGGCTGTTACATTATAATTATATAAAGAAGCAACAAATTATCACCAAATTTGGCATGTATGTGGACCTTATGATGAGTGATATGTTACCTACGTTTACATGGTATACTAAAGCCATTAAGTGTGATCGAATGTTTGTTACTCGACAATGCCTAAACAGTTTGGCAGATTTTCATTAAACTAACTGCAGATGTTGTTCATTATTAAATTTAATATATAGTGCCTCCTTTTAACCTGAAAAACAGCATAATCCCTGTATGATGGAACTTGAGGTTCTTATTTCTACAGAAACATTGCAACATATGTCTTAGAAGATTTGTTTTATTTGCACAGATGTCTGTAAATTTCTCCTTGTAAAATATTTAAAAAACTAATATTTCTTTAGTTGCTTATTATCAAGAATAATTTACAAAATTAATAAATAGGAAATAAAGTGAAAATCGAAATTTTTTTCCATATAAGCAAGAAATCAAAATATTTCTGACAGACGAAAATAACCAAAAACTATTTTTTATAATGAAATCTTTGAAATAAAAAAATTTCAAGAAAATTATTTATTTTTATTTTGTATTTTACACATTTCACATTGTACATTTTTCTTGACCCCCCCATTGAAATGGTGTTTTAACAAAAATATAAATTTACTCTTAAAGCGAATAATCAATATATGCATATATATATATATATATATATATATATATATATATATGTGTGTATCAAACGGCAAGTTTGCGGCAGTAAAAGCTGTTGTAGCCCTAAGTTGGCATAGCAGCTTCAGGTGGGAACGTAATAAGCTTCATACTGACACAGCAGCTTTAAATGTGTATGTATATTTATTCCTAGTAGTGAGTTGCTACACTGGGATACAGATAAACACTAACACCACTTCACTAATTATAAATAGTGTATCTTGTGGTATACATTTTCAATTTCAATGCCAACTGATAAATTATGTGTATTTTATGTTAGTCGCCCAATGTCTGGAGTTGCCAGAATATGTGAAAACAGTAACAAGGGTTTTTAATGCATGTCAGATATAATCAGTTACTAATTTACATCCAAATATTACATATATTTGTGAATTGTTTATGATTATAGGCGGACATACTTCCGGAAACAGTTTGTACCAGAGTCAGTGTTTCGAAGAGGGGCATTAAAAAGAAACTGAGGAGTTCCAGAGTTGTAAAAAAGTTACATGCACTTGAAGGAGACCATCGAACTGCCGAGCTGTAAATTAAGAAGATTACGGAAACTTAAGCAGTATGGTAAATTGGAAAGTATAACAATTACTAAAATAAAACCAATGTTGAAACTTATTTTACCAAAAGAAAGAACGCAGTGGTATATGATTAAAAAATGAAAGAGATTTGTACATACTTGTATTATAATTTCCCAAAAGGTCATAAAAATTTGACTACCATTTTAAAATTACCATCAGTTAGAAATGTACATCGTTGGAGTTGTAATTTTCCAGTTAAAGTAGGGAAAATGGTTTTGTATTGAACGCCTTAAGCAAACAATTAACGTGTTGTGGATTATTATTTAACGGCTGGGGAAGATAAAATTTTAGATGCAGAATTAATAGTATATTTTGTAATATAATATATGGGAAGCCATGTTTCAGTTAATTTTGAATGACATACTATTTATAGATAATTTAAAAGAGAATCTATTGCGATATTTAAAACGAGTTACTGCCGATTGTCAGATATTTTGTGCAGATGCAGAAAATTATTTATTTAACATTATATTAAAATATAAATAAACCGTTGTCTTAGAAACTTAACTAGAATTAAAGAAAATAAATCAATTAGGAAACTTGTGTATTTTATAACTATTTTAAACTTTTAATTTGATCAGAGATAAACTTTGATATTATCTTTTTAGATCTGTACTTGCGCTAACCCATTAATCTTCCAAACTATTGATTGCAATGTTTTAAATAGTCAACTTATCATTTTTCAGATTCACCAGTTATATAAATTGAATAAAGTTTTGTAAGCTGTATTTGAATGTTTTAGTGGAGTGACACCGCAAAGCCCCGTTACCTATGCATGGTCAGTATTATCTATGTGGTCAGTGTCGTAAGTTTATTTGTCTTTATTTTATTTTTACTGGTAATATAACATTGCTTTCATAAATTATTTTTGTATTAATTTCTACCAGTTTTAAATAGCACAAATTCGATATATTTAACCAATAATGTAATCACATATGTGTTATTGGCGAAGTGTAGGATACAATTTTAACTATGCAAGTTCTGTCAAATTTTTTTTAAGTTTGTTATAGAACAATCTATTGATTTTACCATATACAGGGCGTCCAGTGGCAGATTTCAAAGTTTGAACAAACATAGTTTCTGAACGCAAGACATAAGAGGGGCGCGGGGGGCGTCGTTAGAAGCGCAAGCGGTGCGGATGTTTTAGTAGCCATGGAACAGTGGAGCACCGCGCTTTTGCCGTCGAGGCGTACATTTCGAGTGGATTTTTGCTGTCCGTAGCACGCCGTCGATTTAATAATCGTTACAGTATTCGTCGATTACGTGATGGACCATCGATCAACCTCATTCAGTCATGGGTAGCAAGGTTCAGAGCTACAGGAGCAACATTAAATAGGCACAGGCCAGGACCTACACCACTGGTAACCACGGATGAAAATGTCAAGCGTGTTATGGTTTCTGTCGTTGAAAACCCCCGTTTATCACTGCGTACACGTTCATCGATATTGAGAATTCCGAAATCAACGTTACAGGTAATAATGCGAAAAAAGCTCAAGTTCCATCCATATAAAATTCAAATTGTTCAAGATTTACACGATTCTGACTTTGAATTAAGAAAAACTTACGCGGAGGTGATGTTGTTGAGATTGCGTACTGCTACCCGGATGGGCAACATATTCTTTAGTGGCGAAGCTCCCTTTCACATTGGAGGTTATGTGAATAAGCAGAACTTTCGTTACTGGGATGTCCACAACCCAAGACAAATGCATCAAGAGCCTTTACATAAACCTAAAGTAACAGTCTGGTGTGCCATGTCTGCATCTGCAATCATAGGGCCTTATTTCTTTGAAAATCAACGTGGCCAAACTGTAACTGTGAATTCGGAGAGATATGCCCAGATGTTAAATGACTTTTTCAGAGTATAACTACAGAATAAAAACCAAAACACATGGTTCCAGCAGGATGGGGCCACAGCTCACACTACTAATGTGTCCATGAATGCAGTGCGGCAGTTATTTCCGTGCCGTGGCCACCTAGGTTACCTAGGATTTAAGCCCATGTGACTTTTTCTTATTCGACTTTACAAAACAAATCCAAGCACTGTGACACAACTTAATGAAAATATTCGAGCCGAAGTCAGTAGGATACCCCAGTCGCTCTGCAAACGCGTTTTTGAAACACGCGTGCTAGACTCGAAGAGTGTGTCAGACTCGATGGCCGCCATTTGGAAAATGTGGTTTTTAAAAAATGAAATCCGCATTTGTTGTTATAAAGTTAAAATAAACTTATTTTGTATTAGAGGTGTTGTTTTTTTTTACAATTTTTCAAACATTGAAATCTGCCACTGGACCCCCTGTACTTAATAATAATAATTATAATCCATACAATAGGCAATCCGTACAAAAATTTTGCAATAGCAGATATTAGTAATAGCTTAAAACTTTTAATATAGTGATACGGTTAGTTATGAATGTAAAATGCTTAAGTTTTGAAGGAGAAATTTTAAAAACACCATCTAAGTCAATTTCAAGAAAAAACATTGTGATTGAACCAAAAATTTTTAACTTGTTAAAAGAATAACCCTTTCACGACAAACATTTTAATGTAAAAATACTGGAAATGCTTTTAATAAAATATATACTGTAATATTATAAGAATACCAACTTAAATTTAAAACTTTACCAAAATTTTGAAATAAATTTCTTCCATTGAAACGCGCTAAGAAATATACACCACAGAATATGCATTAACATCCATATGTGTATGTACTGTCCGTGTGTATTTTTCTATCTACAGTAGAGGACTTCCATAAACTATTAAGGACACAGTGCTGCAAGCTTCCAGATTATAATATACCTAAACACCGTTAAAGTCAGAGAAACCTCGAAGCATGCTTTTTGAAGTCACTTGAGAATCCAAATATATTTTTGAAATAATTACCTATTAGAATACTATAATTGTAAAATCTCGGATATATGTTTTATAAAATTTTAGTTATTAGAAAGTTTTAATAAAAATTTATGAAAATAATAACTTTTTTAATGTATTTTAATGGCTTTGAAATTGAATAAATTCCAATTCAATGTTTTGTCATAATGCCATCTATGGGTGATAATTCTATCTAGATAGCGCTATCTCTTGGCGTTGGTAATAATCGAGGCCACCTGGTGAGTCGGCTTCCAATCGTCCACACAAAATTAGGACAACTTTTTTAATATGGGTTAGTATGGGAATGTCCATTCTGTACTATATGTTCTGTGGTCTTTATAAACAAATATACTTAACGCATACGCAATATTTAGCGTAAGGAAACTGAGAATTTTAACATATTACTTTCTTTTCAAATAAGTGTGGGTATTATTTCGCAGCATGAAATATATATTTTAAACGCATTTTACAGCAGTGTGTTTTTTTATAATAGCGGAGCTTTCAATCTTATCTCGATGTATATTTGGGATTTCAGGCATATTTATTAAAAAAAAACAGTTTCTAGCATTTAGAAAAGGTAGCTAATGCAAAGTACGTGGAATAATAAGATGGATTACTTTGCCAAATCCCTAGTTTCTACATCACATAATTTCTAAGGAAATCAGCCATGATTTGGAACAATGAATATCACACAAGAAGCACAGTATGGCGTGACACCTCCATCGATATACGTCACAGTAGGTATTTATAAAAGGACTGTAAACTGCTGTGAAGGAGTAATGGAGAAAGCTTTGTGAAAGGTGAAGAGCTCATTTTCAAATCAAAGATTGTCATCCATCAATTTGGCTTCAGAAACCCTAAAAGCATCATGGAAAGCCTCAGTATCCTAACCACTGATTTAGGATTCACCTCCTCGAGGAAATGTTGCAAGAGTTGAAGATTCCAGGGAAGATTACAAATTTCCTTCCTTTCTTATTTTTAGACAGATTAATCATTTTTCAAGACTATCCAACTCTGCCCTCTAGCAAGATCACACATGGTGAACTTTCCCAGTACTCAGACTTAAGCCCTATCATCTTTAATATTTTAACTACCACAGTCAGACTAATCCAATAAAGTTATCTTTACTTCATTTCAACTTAATTAAATAATTGCAGCGACAGAATGTAATAATGTTGAAATGAGTACCAAGTCGAGTACTTATCTTGAAGTCATATGTAGAATACGATGTATGATAGTAGCAGTTCAGATAGCGAATCCCTATATATATAAAAATCAATTGCCGTGCGTTAGTCTCGCAAAAACTCGAAAAGTTTTTTTTTGCCTCAATACTGGGGTAGTTCAGGAAAAAAGAAAATTAGGAAAAACCTAAGGGAACAGCCGAATAGAAAAAATTAAAATTTGTGATTTTGTATGAGAAATGCCACGTCTGATTACTTTCAATAGATGGCGGTCGTGGCGGACCTATCATTACACAGCTGTCTATGTAAAATTGTTGTTATTAATTAAGATTTAAAATTGTTTTTTTGTAAAATAAAATTGGTTAAAGCGAATTTAATTATATTTTCCGAATATTCATTTTTATCAGACATTCTATTAAGGTATTAAGGTAATTATATTATGCCGAGGAGAGGACGAGCTGACATAGGTCGTCGAAGTCAGTGAAATGTGCGACGAGCTACTTTACGTGCAAACTGCTCTGATGACCAGCGAGCGACGGATAATGAAAATATTAGTATTGACATGTTCGAATTACATCTAAGAGCGACTGAAAATGAACGGCAAGCAAATAGATTCAGCGAGTTGTATACATCAAACACAACGCCAGCGAGTATGACAAAATTAATATGACCGATGCGCCAACACGGTGCTCCTGTGAACCTGGAACGAGCAGCTTTCCATCACGATCTAGAAATCGATTACGGTACGGACAGATCAGTAGCGATTGGAGAAATGTCAGTCATTTGTCCGCATTGCAAAGCATTGAAATTCAGCGTTGAATCTTCTGGATTGGGTTGTGCGGGTGGGAAAGTGAAATTGCCACAATTGGCCCTGCCACCAGAACCTTTGCGCTCATTAGTTTCTGTCGTTTGGCGGAAAGCATACTATACGGGAAAATTTCGTGCCCACTTTCAAGATAATTAAAACATAATTGTCTTTCGCAGCATTCGCCGTTGTATTAAAAATGATTTCACAATTTTATAATTCCACACTCCGTTGCAGATTCAAAGGCAAATATAACATTTAGTAGGAGCGCTGTTACCACCACTGCATGTGGACCAATCAATTCTTACATATTGATTTCATGGGCGATTCGGATGTGGAACTTAATCAGCGTTGTGCTCACAATCCGATAACGAAGCGAGCTATTATCCGAAAATCGCAAAACATTTCTTTATCAGAATAACGAATTGATCGAATTGTTCGAAATTGCATTGAATCAGATGTCTTCCGACAGCCATAATATCGTCGTCAGGGCTGACAAACATCTGCTTGTGAGGACGCCCGACAGTTCGATTCGCCGACAATCGACAAAGTGGCTGTTGTTATTGGAACAATGAATTGAAACGCGTGTCCGAAACACATAGAACTTACGATGTACTAAAATATGCATTGATATTTTGGCAGGGCGAAGATGGATACCATTTCAACATCAAAATGGTTATTCGACTAACAGGTAAATGTAAAAAATTAATAAACAATTAATCGATTGATTTTATTACATCTAACCATATGTCGATTGTGATTCCAGGCACTGGAACCAATAAAAAAACAAGTGCTATGAAAGTTCGATTAGTCGACAATCAACAAAGTGGCTGTTATTGGAACAATGAATTAAAACGCGTGTCCGAAACACATAGAACTTACGATGCGCTACAATATCGATTGATTTTTAGCAAGGCGAGGATGGATACCATTTTAATATCAAAATGGTTAATCGACTAATAGGTAAATGTAAAAGATTTATTAACAATTAATCGTTTGATTTTATTACATCTAACCGTATGTCGATTGTGATTGCAGGCCCTGAAACCAATAAAAAAGTAAGTGCTATGAATTTATATTCATACAGACAAATGTTTCGTGAAGGTAAAATTACTAACATTTTGAAGTATTGCCATCTTTTTCACCAGTTTGCAGTTGGCATGTACGTATGTCAAAATTGAGACTCAACGATTGATATATATTCCTTCGAACCAAAAGCAGCTCTGCTCTGAAGAAGACATTCATATCCACAATGTGATTAATACCGACGGCGGTGCAAATAACGTCGGAAATGACAGTTTTGCGGGTTTGTCGGCTACTTACATTGGAAGCCCGCGCCACGTGCAAGTGTACGCGCAAGATGTGATATCGTATGTTAGTCAATATGGCCGCCCAGACTTATTCATAACAATCACCTGTAACCCTCAATGGGTCGAAATCAAGAAGGAATTACTATCCGGCCAAAACCAGTTGACAGACACGACATCACTGCCAGAGTTTTTAAACGAAATTTAAAATCTCTGAAGTATTTCATTATAAAGCACAGCGTGCATGGCAAAGTTCGTTATTAAATGTACTCCATTGAATGGCAAAAGCGTGGTCTGCCTCATGCGCACATTTTGATTTGGTTTGTTGACAAAATTAGGCTGGACAAAATCGATTCCAGCATGACGATACCCATTGTGTCGTCAGCGAATAGTTGCGGACCATGGGCGATCTGCAGTTGTGGAGGTCAAAGGACAAAATGTTAATATGAACAATTGTTTGATTGTGCTATATTCACCGATATTATCAAAGCTTTTGAGGCTCACGTAAATGTGGAGTACTGCAACTCAGTCAAGTCGATCAAGTACATATGCAAATATATCAACAAGGACCCACTGTATCGTCGGCGAACAGTTGCGGACAATGGGCAATGTGCAATTGTAAAGGACAAATGGCAAGATGTTAATATGAACAATCATTTGATTCTGTCATATTCGCCGATATAATCAAAGCCTTTTGAGGCATAATGTAACACCGTCAAGTTGATCAAGTACGTATGCATACATATGCAAATATGTGAACAAAGGCAGCTGTTTAGCTTTTTTCACTGTGACTAATGCAAAAGACGAAGTATCTCAAAATCAATTGGGTTGCTATTTCTGCAGCAACGAGGTGATTTGGCACATCTTTCATTTGCGATCCACAAAAGACACCGTACAGTTGTACAATTGCCAATACATCGGGAAAACGGACAACGAGCGACAGAGAACGCAGGAGACAGAGCACTACAGCCACAGTCAACAACATTGGCAAGTTCTTCTCGGTTTGTCAAGCTGATGCTTTCCTTCGCACTTTGCTGCATGCTGAAATGCCATGCTACTACACATGGAATGCATCATCGAAATTGTTGGAACGTCGGAAACGAGGAAAACCAGTTGAAGGACATATTTGCTTCAGACGCTATAGGTCGCATCTACACGAATATGACAGTCTTCGATTGTTGTTAGTGAATGTTCGTGGTCCGAGGTCGTTTTAATAACTGAAAACCGTTAATGGGTATCTGTGTGCGACTTACTGTGAGGCGTATCATCCCTTATGGTTGCTCGAGAACAATTTGCGTTTCGACAATATGCTCAAAAATTCCGTCATATCTTCATCGCCGCATCAAATTCACATACTGTGTGCGATTTTCGTATCCACGTGTTTTCCTTCGAATTCGAACGATTTGTGGATGAAATAACGCCAGAAATCCAGAATGAGACATTGGTCATGATAGAATATATGGTAAATAAATTGTTGTCGTATTTGGGCATGATATCACCCAATCATCCAATGCACGATGCATTTAACTACAAGTGTTAAAGAGAATAACAACACGACACCGAAGAATTAGCTTAAGCAGTTCGTACAAATGTTTCGCGATTGAATCAACAACAAAAGACCGCATACGAATCTTTGATATAAGTTGCGAACAATGGAACTGGGGGAATTTACTTCCTGGATGCTCCCGGAGAGATAGGACGTTCTTAATTTTATTGCTTTTGGCGAGGACTCTATTGTAGAATGAAATTACCCTAGCATTGGTTTCATCTGGAATAGCAGCGACTTTGTTAGAGTGCGGGCGAACTGCATATTCTGCCTTGAAATTGCCACTGAACATCGCCAAAAACAGAGCAATGGGAAAGATTCTACAGATATGCAAATTGATCGTTTGGGACGAATGTACATTGGTCCACAAGAGGTCACTGGAGGTGCTGGACAGAACGTGGAAAGATCTTCGTGATTATGTTGTCTCGTGATTTTCGTCCGATTATTCCAATTATTCCACGGTCAACTATAGCTGACGAACTAAACGCGTGCTTAAAATCGTTAAATTTGTTGCGACACGTGAAGATACTCCGATTGATGATTAACATTCGAGTGTTTTTGCAACAAGATCGAAATACAGACGTGTTTTCGAAGCTATTTTTAGACATGGGTAATGGGAGAGGCGTGATTGATATCTCCACCGGATTCATTACATTGCACACTAATTTCTGTCAATGAATAGAAGGAGGTGCTCGTTCGGAGTGTTTTTCTAAACGTAAAGCAAAACTTCAAAAAACCATAATTGGCTGAGCGAACGATCAATATTGGCTGCAAAAAATGTCGATATTCTCAATGCGACCATTCAAAATTTCATCCCTGGACAGTTGTTATCTTTCAAGTCGGTTCACACAGTTATTAACCAGGATGAGGTAGTCACAGAATTTTTGAATTCGCTGGAATTGCCTGGATTACCACCTAACAATTTACAATTAAATGTAGGGTCAGTCATCATCATATAGCCAAACATCGATCAAACTATCGACTACGCAATGGAACGAGACTGGCTGTGAAAAACCTTATGAACAATGTCATCGAAGCAACGAATATCAAGGGAAAGTACAAAGGACAGGATGTTTTGAATCGGCGCATCCTGATGAATTTAAATGGCTACGACTCCCCGTGCATCTGACCTTCGCGATGACCATCAATAACTTCAAGGCCAGTCGTTGGAAGTTTGCGGAATTAACTTGGAGTTTCTGTATTTCGCATACGGACAACTGTATGTCGCATGTTCCGTGTCGGAAAGCCAGTATCGAAGTTTATTTATGAGCCAGAAAACAAAACGGAAAACGTAGTGTACCAGAAGGCTTTACATTGAATGTTAACTGCATTTATCTTTCATATAAATAAAAGACATTGAATTCATTTGAATTACAAACGAGTTTAATTTAAAAACCAAAACGAAACTCAAACCGTATACGATGCGGCCAATATTATCGATCTCAATGAAACGGAGTTGGAAGGTTGATTAGTATTGATAATCGCTTATGAAAAGTTAAAATAAAATCAATTTTAGGTGATACGAAGTTCACCGGGTCATCTAGTACTAAATAGATTTGTCGACTGTGACATGCCCTTTTACATGCAAAAACTATGACCCGAACTAGAGCAGCAATACACAAAATTGAAACAGCGCGGCGAGACAGAGACGAACGATTGCTAAGTGAGACAGCGTACATAGCGGAAGCCTCGTACCGCAGGCTGAATAAAAAGACCCCGCTAGCGTGCTTTGCTTTCCGCGACCGACCGTCGAAGCATACGGAGCTCTCCGCGTGTCATAATAGGTGATGGTACTGTATCCTGCTGTACTGTAGTACCTGCGATGTATAGGACTGTAGCCATACTTTACCGTCTGCTGACTTTGTCACCGTTTTCTGTTATTTGGGATTTTCCTTATGTTTTGTTATTTGAAATTGTCATCTGCGTTTTAATAACATATGGCCGTTGCCTTGGTGAGCCCAATGCTGATTAACTTCCGCATCCGAATCACCTATGAAATAAATTTATAAGAGGTGATGGTCCGCATCCGGTGGTGGTAACGGCGCTCCTACTAAATGATATATTTGCCCTTGAATCTGCAATGGCGTGTGGAATTATAAAATTGTGAAATTGTTTTTGATACAACGGTGAATGATGCGAAAGACAATTTTGTTTTAATTATTTGAAATTTGGCATGAAATTTTCCCGTATAGTATACTTTGCGCCAAACGACGTCATTTGAAAACAACTATTGTATTTTTGGATGTTGGCTAGGAAATGGGTAGAATCACTTCCCGTTCCAGAAACTAATGAGCGTAATGGCTCTGGTGGCGGGACAAATTCTGGCAATTTTACCACCAACATTGTCTTTTACCCGCACAACCTAATCCAGGAGATTCAACGCTGAATTTCAATGCTTTACAATACGGACAAATGACTAACATTTCTCCAATCGCTACTGATCTGTCCGTACCGTAACGTAATCGATTTCCGGATCGTGATAGAAAGCTGCTCGTTCCAGGTTCACAGGAGCACAGTATCGACGCGTCGGTCATATTCATTTTGTCATACTCGCTGGCGTTATGTTTGATGTGTACAAACCGTTGCATTCTGAATCTATTCGCTTGATGTTGATTTTCAGTTATTTTCATTGTCCGTCGCTCAGTGGTCATCAGAGCAATTTGCACGTAAAGTAGCTCGTCGCGCTTTTGACTGACTTCGGCGACCTATGTCAGTTCGTCCTCTCCTCGGCATAATAGAATTACCTTAATAACTTAATAGAATGTCTGACCAAAATGAATGTTCGCAACACATAATTAAATTCGTTTTAACCAATTTTTTTACGAAAAAGCAATTTTAAATCTAATAACAATTTTACACAGACAGCTGGCTGTGTGAAATTATGCTCTGCTATGTCTAACGACAGGTCTGCCACGAGCGCCATCTATCGAAAGTAATTAGACGTGGCAATTCGCATACAAAATCATAAATTTTGATTCTTTAAATTTTTCGGCTGTTCCCTTAGGTTTTTCCTAATTTTCTTTTTTCCTAAACTACCCCAGTATTGAGGCAAAGAAAAGAAAAAAAAATTCAAATCGGTCGAGCCATTTTCGAATTTTGCGAGACTAACGCACGGCAATTGATATATATATATATATATATATATATATATATATATATATATATATATATATATATATAGGGATTCGCTATCTGAACTGTTACTATCTTACATCGTGTTCTACATCTGACTTCAAGAAAAGTACTCGCCTTGGTACTCTCTCCAACATTATTAGATTTTGTCGCCGCAATTACTTAATTAAGTTGAAATTAAATGAAGATAACTTTGTTGGATTAATCTGACTGTGGTAGTGGAAAGATTAAAGAGAATAGGGCTTAAGAGTGAGTACTGGGAAAGTTCACCTTGTGTGATCTTGCTAGAGGGCAGAGTTGGAGAGCCTTAAAAAATGATTAATTTGTCTAAAAAGAAGCTAGGAAGGAAATTTGTAATCTTCCCTGGAATCTTCAACTCTTTAGACATTTCCTTGAATAGTTATTCCTTCACAGCGTTACAGTCGTATACAGTCCTTTCGTAAATACCTGCTGTGACGTATTGTAGAGGTGTCATGCCATACTGTACTTCTTGTGTGTACTTTCTTGTGTGAGATTAAATAGGATAGGGCTTAAGACTGAGTACTGGGAAAGTTCACCATGTATGATCTTGCTAGAAGGCAGAGTTGGAGAGCCTTAAAAATGATTAATCTTTCTAAAATAAGGAGGGAAATTTGTAATCTTCCCTGGAATCTTCAGCTCTTGCAATATTTCCTAGAGGGGGTGAATCCTAAATTAGTGGTTAGGATACTGAGGCTTTCCATGATGCTTTTCGCGTTTCTGAAGCCAAATTGATGGATGACAATCTTTGATTTGAAAATGAGCTCTTCACCTTTCACCAAGCTTCCTCCATTACCTCTTCATAGCAGTTTACAGTCCTTTCATAAATACCTGCTGTGACATATATGTAGAGGTGTCACGCCATACTGTATTCTTAGAAACTACATGATGTAGAAACTTGAGATTTGACAAAGTAATACGTCTTATTAATCCACGTACTTTGCAGTAGCTACCTTTTCTAAATGCTAGAAACTGTTTTTTTTAATGAATATACCTGAAATAACAAATATACATCAAAATAAAATTGAAAGCTCATCTATTATAAAAAAAAACAAACTGCTGTAAAGTGCGTTTAAAATATATATTTTACGCTGCGAAATAATACCAACTTGCGTACTGTAACTGATACGTACCGTAATCGCTATCTATATTAAATACTTATATATGTCTGTTTATAGATAGCTTCAATTTAAATGTGGTTTCCGATAGCATATAGATATTGTTTGTGAACAGATTTTAATCTACATTTGATTAATTTATGTTAAAAGAAAGCCAGGCAATTGCCAATACAGTTAAGAATTACATTTCGAACCATATAGTGTTTTCTTAGTTCGATAATTTGAACAAGACGAAACAATAACGCTTTAAGATTACAGTTGGTTAGCGATTAACAGTGAATACTGAATGAATATAACATAAGCAAAATTCAAATAACAAGTATGGATTTTAACTTTGTAGTAATTAATTGTTTATAATCATTCGGTAAAAATTCTATGTCGTTCGGTAATGTTCCAGCAATACGAAACAAAAGAAAAAATCATTTGCAAAGAAAAAAAAGAATTTTAAATATTTTTAACAAAATGTGCTATATTACAGTTATTTCATCACAATTATATATTTAATAAGAAATTGGGCTATTTATCTCAAGAATTGTATGAAATTTTTTTAGCGATTTTATTTTTATCTTAGTCTATGCTTGCCATGCTAATTTATAAAAAGATTATACATAAAAAATAGTTACACAAAATATGAGCAATGTTTTTTTCATTTTGTAATTCCCCAAATTCAGTTAAAGAATAAACTTAAACCATATCCAGGGTTGAATCGTATCCTATATCAAGAGAATTACAAAGACATTATAACAGAGAAATCATGCTCGGATTTACTTTAATAATCGATATAATTTAAAACGTGTCTCAATCGATCCCATTGCGCCGAGCGTGGTCGTGTAACGCACACGACAAAGAGTCACAAAGCACCGCCAGGGCCGGTGAAATATTTCGTGAGAAACGAAATATTTCATCGCATACATCCGACCCTTAATGTCGTTTGGTATTTTTGAGCGTTGTTTCTTTATTGCAAACCTCACAAATGGGTTGAAACCGAAATCAACTGATCGGTGTTTTGGACTGGAGTGAGAAATGTGACCACATCAAAATATATATTTTTTTCGTATTCTCGAATTACAATGCATCAAGAAAAAAGCGAAAAGTTACACAGCGTCGTCCACAATGTTACATAAAACGTATATATAAATATGTTGTGGTTTTGACGATTGACCTAAAATGAGCTACGACCTTTTTTCTTTGTTCTTACCTTTGAAGCTAAGAACATTAAAAAAATGAAAGCAGGAACATCCTCCTGAAAATAAAAAAAACTTGCATTGACTATACAATATATTTAATATTAATTTCCCATTTGATTTCTTGACATACAGATAATATTATATCTCAAATACGTAATGAAATTAGTAATTCAGGGTAATACGACCATATTTTGGTGGAAGCCATTTTGGGGTTTAAAATGTATATTCATATTTTAAATTTTTATTATAATTTCATATAATCTTTTTTGGAAAAAGATATTTTTCGTAACTTAAACAACATTTTTTTTTATGAAATGTAAATTAAATAGTAAAACTTTGTCATTATCTAGCTTATATGTCCAGGTAAGATTGCCACTCAACTAAAGATAATAGCGTCGCCACATGTTTAGATTTTTTTAATTGTTTCAGCTCTGGACATTTGTGAATCAAGAAGCCAGAATCTAAAGAAAGAACAGAAAAAGTATATTTATCAAAACTACAAATACTACAACCGGATTATTTATGAATATGTGCTGTCGGTTGAAATTTCGAGTTAAAAATACATACTTTGATATTTTTTTAGGGAAAAGACTTTTTTAGCAACTGGTATTCACTACCAGTATTCCTTTATTGAAATTAAAACCCGGCTCACACGACACTTGTTTCGTTACTAAATTAGAGATGTGTAATTTATGAGTGAGAGATATAAAAGATATAGCTCACATGTTACAATCATACCTATCACTCACTCACTTGAAATCAAAATTAATCAGTGCATCACTAGCTCGGGAGTGATCGGCGTCTTTTCGTTTCACCAAATCAATCATTTCACTCACTCGTCGCGTTGTGAAGATAGATATAAAAGTAGATGATTTGACGTTACATGAAAGATAAAGAAAACAATCGAACTGTATAATCAAATATGCAACTGGATCTGGGTTGACGAATGTAGCTACTCGAATGTAGTGATCGTCAGCGTTCACGCTGTAATAAAGTATATTTTAGTTCGCTCAAAATATTTGCGTAAACAAAAATGTTTTTTCAAAAATTAAATGAAACTACGTGATGTAGTATTATTTCTACATTCTTTATTTTCTTTACCACCACGTAGGTTTCGTTGTATTACAACATCTTCAGGTGGGCTATTAGCAAAGATTCGTGTAACGTCAAAACATATACTGTTTTATCTTTGCTAATAGCCCACGAAAACGAAACCTAGGTCGTGGTAAAGAACTTAAAGAAAGTAGAAATAATACTACATCACGTAATTTCATTTAATTGTGAATAATAAATTTCTACAAAATTAACGCCAACTATATTCAATATTTACCACCATGTTGTATGACTATTGTTCAACGGTTCAACGTATGTGTAATAAATAATTTCGTTAATAACTCGGAGTACTAAGATACATGAGTGATATATATCTTTCCAATCAAATGATATATATCACTCTTTTCTTTTCACTGATACATTTTGTGCATCTCTATACTAAATCATTTACGAGTCGTTGCGATGGCTACCTTTGCGAGCTGTCATAATGGCAATGACGTCACTACAAGCTCCGTTACGAGAACGCATACTAGAAGTCTATCATAGATCAAGTTTTAATATATTATCTATGGATCAAGTCCTATTTTTCGTACTTACTCTCTGTCGCATTTAGATGTTAACCAATAGGAAAGTCTATTTTGTGATGTGGGCATGTGTTTACTACAACTACCGATATTCGATCGTTTTCATTACAAAAAAAAGGAGCGTTATTTGCAATATTATTGTTTTATATCTGTACTGATTTTCCTGATCTGAATATAATATAATAAAACTGTTAAATTTACAGCGAATTTTATTTATAAGATATTTTAAAAATTGATCAAAAATTTGTATTGAGTTATGTTAATAGTTTTTGTACCAAATTACTTTAACATATATAATGTAATGCAATTAATAAACAATTTATGTTTTACACGTGAGTTTAATAACCAGTATTAATTTAATTACATAATTCAGATATTCAGAGCCAATTACAAACGCAACTCATCTGCGCATGTTGTGTGCAGCCTATATCATAATGCAGCCGTTGCAACAGCTCGTTTAGAAACCAGCAGCTACACCAAGTATGCAAGTGTCGTGTGAACAAGCTTAACTACACTTATTGGCATTTAATTATATACATGTAGTGAAAGAACATTAACAAATTTCTATTGGCCATTTTACCGAATTGATAATATTTCTCTAAATTGATCTTTACTTTAAAAATTGTCTTTGTTTCATTTGCATCTTAGAATATATTACACAATTTATGTTTTAGACTACTATTTCAACATTATTCGCACAGTAGCAAAATAAATAAGAACAAAGCGTATTTAGAAGTATTTATTTTTTTCTATTCAAGTTCTATTGTCGTCTGGATTATTTTTATGTTTAAAATAAATTATGTAAGTTTATCATTTAAAAAATTGTTAACAATATTCAGTATACTTAAAATGAAATAATTTTATTATGTACTAAATTGTAATTTTTTAATATTTTTTAAAGGCAGGCCATTTATAATTGAAAAATACAGATCTTGAACTAATGATGTAGATGCCTATTCTTAAAATTGGTAAAGGTGACTGTTTCGTTGACATTTAAAGAAAGTAGTCTAATTCATTTTATTTTTGCATATCCGTTTAATAAAAAAGGTCCTTCCTTCATTTTTTAATTATAATAAAATAAAATCCAGTTACTCTGTTTAAAAAGGAAGCTCATAACTTACTTATTTTTAATTCCAATTTATAATTTATTTTTCCTAATGATTTGTAAATTAACATTAATTTTACATTTTATTAAAAACAGCGAATTTAAAAATTGTTAACTATTTTATCATTTTCAAACAAATTAGAGAATTTATTTTTCAATAATGTTACATGATGTTGAGTGATGTTAATTAACGATATTTTTTACAATATATTCGGTTTCACTCGAATTAATAATATTTAATGCAAAGGTAAATAGAACGTTTACGAACTATAAAAATATTCGTATATAATATTAGATGCTGGCATTTAATGACTGTATTCATTTTCCACAAAGATAAAATTGATACGTCATATTTTCACTTTGACGGCTGGCTGTGTTTTTTGAGCGTGATTAATTTGCAGTGCTAAAATATTTTTCAAATAAATTTGCTACGAGTGGCATTATTTACGTGCTGTTTGTGAGTATAATTAAGTATATTTTGACGTAGGTCACATTATATAATTGTATATATAGCGCAGACAACATTTTATTGTAACTGACGTATGCATCCTCCAAAATTGTCGTGTTTAGGAGTTTTTGTTCAAAACTGACCGCACACCGAAATTTACCACTTTTGCGTGTAATAAAGTATAATACTATTTATTTCACTTTTTGAATTGTTTGTTGTTATGAAGCCTTATTATTCTAAAAGATTTCTAGTCTAGATTTCAAAATCATATTAATCATTTAAAAATATAGTGTAATACATTTACATTTAATAAATCGAACATAAAGCAGATGTAATATTTAAAATTCAAGAAGTAAATCTTTAAAATGTAGACATTTTATAAATATTCTCGACCTTATTTGTAATAAAATTTCTGTGTATTTATTTGTTATCTCAATTTTACTTTGAGTCTCCAACATTATCTGGAAACTCATCAATTCTGATAAAGGCTTTAATTTCTTTTCAATTCTTTGTATCTATCTATTGTGGTTGCCGTGATGTTGTGTATTATTAAATTTGATGTCCGCGAACTATTTATATTTACATTATAAATGTACCTTTAGGACCAAATACATATAAATATGCTTCCTTTGATAAAATATTTGAATAAGTTGAGTTTAGCGAAAATGTGAATTTCCAATTTTTTTTTCGTTTTAAATGAAAGAAAATAGGTAAAAAACAAAGTATTAACCAAAATTAGGGCTCGGTTGCGATTATTTTATTAAAGAAAGTGATTTGAAAAAGTTCCCATACAAAATTGCACTTTGTTAAGAAAGTATTAGTTATAAGTTTTCGAACTTAATTGTCGTTCATAGTAACACTAAACACAGAATTTGCAAGTCCAGGGAAGAATCGACATAAAAAAAACCAACCCAAAAAGTAGAAATATGAAAATGCGCAAATATCGCATAAAGTGAGGTAATAACATTTATGTTTGACAGCTAACTGAGGACTGTTTCTTCTTAGAACGAGCATTTTTGTTATGAAATAATCGTGTCCGAGCCTTAATTTTTTTAAATACATAGTTTTTTATGTATTTTATTTCATTAGAAACAAAGAAAAGCGGGTAATTTACATTTTGGTTAAACTGAACTTATACCAAAATATTTTAATATACTTTTAAAATAATTTTTATTTATAATAGTTTTTCTACTTATGGACATATTCTTTTATTAATGGCACAATATTTACACCCGATTTATTTCAATGCCATTTTATCGTTGCATGCTTTCCATAAACAAATTATCTTCAAGTAAATTTTGATTTTAACGTAATCACAAATCAACAATTTTGGTGAAAATTTTATATTGTTTTAACATACAATAAGTATCTTGGGAATTTGTAAAATTGATTACCTGTAAACTTTATTTTCTTATTATATGCCTGACAATATTTGTAAATTTATTTGGTAATACATTTGCGACACACCAATGCTTATGAATGAATATTACATATTCATTTTTCCAACGTTAAATATATATTTATATTTCAGATTCTTCTTCCCGAATTTTTGGCACCTACCACAGTAATACCTGTAATACGGAGACATTATGGTTCAAGTAATTTTCACAAAACCTCTTCACAGCTGTGAATACTGTGGCTTAGACTATTGGAAAACCCCAGCTTATATAAAACATTTGGTAGAATTTCATACTATTGATTTGCCTAAGTGTTCTTTTTGTCTTAAGCAATTTCTCTCAAGTAAAGATTTAAATGAGCATTTAGAAGATATTCATACAATTGATGGCGGGATTAAACGTCATAAATGCTTATCATGTTCTTCGTCTTTTAAGTGGTTGGGAGACCTAAAGAATCATCTGGCTCGTAAACATGGCCCAAATGCTAAGCCTGTACTGCAGTGTAGACACTGTGGGTGTCAGTTCTACCAACGCTCTACGTATGCAAACCATATGCTGGATAAACATTGGACCAAAAATGTTTTCCAATGTAATGAATGCTTATATAAATTTAAATACAAGTCTCTGCTTGTGAAGCACATAGAAATAAAGCACGGCACTTTTAAACAATGGATGAAATGCAAATTTTGCCCAGCCTCTTATAAGTGGGGTCACAGTCTAGAGGCACATTATAAGCAAAGACATAGAACATTGTGGTTAAAAATTTGTAGCGAAAATAAAAATGAAAGTTGTACAAGAAGCTTCGATGCTTGTCATCAGGGAGTTGAATCCCAAGAAAAATTGTTAAGCCGTTATGGTACTGAACATATAGTCAATATAACAAATGAGGAAGATTCTTCACACAATGATATGTTAAAGACAAAACAAATTACAAATCATAATGTTGACAAGAAATATTGTAGTCTAAGGATCGTACCAGAAAGTTTTCCTCAAGATATTATAGATTTTGAATTTGAATTGCAAAAACAGAATGAATTTAAACAACTTATTAATAAACGCATTCTTTGTAACAGAACAGAACAAAATATTAACAACCATTGCAATGATAGAAACTCCTCTGAAACTGAAAGAATATATGAACAAATAGATGATTCGCAGCATTTGTTACAAATAAACAATAAGTTCACACATTCATTATTTGATAGTCTTAATAATGACAGAAATTTGATTACTGAAGAAAGAAAGGATTATATTAAAAGAAATAATTCTGTGAAAGAGAGCAAACATAATACATACAATCAAAACGATAAAGATACTGTTGTATTAAAAAAATTAAAAATAGTCCTTACACGCCTTGATGACAAAATGTTAAATACAATAAATCGAGAAATTCAATCAAATGTTAATATTTCTACATTTAATATACATGATATAAAGGCTTCTCATTTAATAAGTAATGATTTGTCAAATGATATAAATGTTAAAAAAAAGATTCCAACCTTTTATTCTTGTAATATCTGTAAGCTAAAGTTTAGGGTTAAAAAGAATTTAGACCACCACACATCAGAACAACATAATAATGACCGTATACATTCATCACATAAGTGCAAATTTTGTGAAGCGGTATTTCCATATAAATATTATTTAAGACAGCATCTCAAAGGAGAACATCAAGCGGGTGTGCGAAGAGTTTATCCCCGAAAATGTATTGAAACATGTACTGTATGTAAATTAACATTTAAATCAAAACAGCTACTCAATATACATATGACAAAACAACATCCACATGGTGACCTGAACATTTTGAAATGTGTTAGTCGTAATAATACATTTAATGCAAGGGGTTTGCTCCATCAACATCGCAGGTTAAAGCATAGTCATATTGATTGTATAAAAAATTCATTTAATAAAAGTAACAAACTGGAAGATGGTAACACATCAAGTTATATATGTAAAACACGTAGAATAATTGGCAAAAATAATTCTTGTTCAAAGGAACATGCGGTGCAGAGATTTCAAAAGCACAGGCAGTATGATTTAGAAAAAATAAGTAAGAAAACTGAAAAAATGAAACTTAAAAAGAAGGCTCTATTAAACAGCCGTCGAAACGTGAAGTCATCTACAGGAATAAGGAAAAATGGGAGACAAAAAATGTCTGCTGAGAAGTTTAGGTCTTTTGACCAAAGTTTGGTAGACTTCAATTCACAATTTGTATTGACAAATAGTGTGATCACTAGATCCAAATCGGCAAAAAAGAAACTTGATGTAATTGTAGAGACTGAAAAATTGAAGCAGGCTTCTTCATCCAATCATTGTTTTGTTAATAAAATGGATTCACAATTTTGCAGCAGTAAAAGAAAATTTGAAAATAAAAGTCTCCAAGTTTTTGCTCTGAAAGGTTTAGATATAATAAATACACACAAACATGTTAATAAAAATAAAAATGTCAGAGATTTAATTCAAAACTTTACCGAGGTAAGAAAGTCTATGGAAAAGAAACAAGCCACGGATTTAATGGGAACTAGCAAGATGACACTTGATATGGAAGTAGATGGTTATAGGAAGAACTATTCGGCTCAAGAAGGTTTGAGTCAAAACTTCACTGAGGAAACAAAGTCTGTGGAAAAGGATCAAGCCAGAGATTTATTACAAACTAGAGAGTTGATACTTAATGTTAAAGTAGGTAATTATGAAGAAGGTTTGAGTCCAAGTTTTACCAAGGAAAGAAAGTTTATGGAAAGGAAACAAGCCATAGATTTATTAGGAACTAGTGAGATGATGCTCGATGTTGAAATAGATGATTATGTAAAGAACCAGCCAGCTGGAGAAGGTTCGAGTCAAAACTTAACTGAGGAAGAGCAGTCTATGGAAGAGGAAGAAGCCATAGATTTATTAGGAACTAGAGATATAATATTTGATGTTGAAGTAGATGGTTCTGTAAAGAATCAATTGGTTGAAGAAGCTTTGAGTAAACCTTTTACTGAGGAAAAGGTTAAGTTAGATGATCGTGTCAAGAACCGTTTGGCATCTATATCGCAAACAAACTATACAAGTTCACAATGTAAATCAACTGTAAAAGACTGTGTTGAGAGATCCAAATTTCCTGAAAATATTACGCAGAGCTCTCATAATTCTGAATATGTGTCTGGTGATAAGAAATCTGTAAATTATCAGTCAGTTAGTTCTAATTTCCAACAAGATTATTTCTCTGAAATAGATATTAATTCTGAAGGAAAGCAAAAAGGTACGGAAGTTATAACATCTGCAGAAATTGTGTCTAACAAACAAGTTTTGAGCATAGAATCGGATGAGACTTGTGAATTAGGAGAATTAGTTTCTATAACAACAGACCAAACTGAATTAAACTCTGACTGTCAATATAGTGTGTGTAGAGACAAAACATGTTTAAAAAAACACCACCCAAGAAAATGTGCCAAAGATTATAAATGTAAGTTGTGTAACTGTATATTTAATAACAAAAAATCTTTAACTAAACATTTAGATTTTCACAACATATGTTACAGATGTCCCGTATGTTATTCAGTTTTTAAAATGAAAGAAGATTTAACTTTGCATATTAGAATCAAACATGACATACCTATTTATACAAATACACCTAATAAGGTATTAAAAAACATTTACAATGACCATTCGTACAGCAATAAACATTTTGATAAAAGAACAATTGTAGAAAATACTCCACCAGATACCGATGTGATGAAAAAACAGTTGAAATGTAATTTTTGTAATAAATATTTTACATTTACTGAAAAACTACACCAACACATTGCGCATTTTCATAAAATAACTAAAGTAACATTAAGTATGTGTGCAAAATGTGATGCAGTATTCAATAGCCATGAAGATCTACGTGATCATGTGACGTTTGTT
Organism: Druceiella hillmani; assembly: GCA_039881145.1. NCBI lineage: Eukaryota > Metazoa > Arthropoda > Insecta > Lepidoptera > Hepialidae > Druceiella > Druceiella hillmani. Next base: position 36,963,450 of record JAYKKI010000019.1, read on the forward strand.
CACAGTGCTGATAATGGAAGTATAAAGTGTGTCAGTCAAGATGAAACAGAGACATCATTAAAGGTGTTTAATTGGAAAAAGGCGTTGGTGCAAACTTATAAAAGTGAAAGCAATAGTGACAATGATACAAATCTTTGATATAATATAAATCTTTATTAAAAAAACTTATAGTAATATAATTTTCAAATTAAAAACTTTATAATTTTATTTTAAAGAGACAACTTTCTTCAAATGTTTGTATTATATTTTTTGGGAGAAAGTTTAATCTCTAAATTAGTATAAATTTAAACAATGTATTTTAAGATGTGTTTTTAGAGTGTAAAGTAGACGTTAATACATCTTTGAAATAAATTTACACTACTGCTGACAAAAATATTTATGGTTTGCACATAGTACAATTTACATATTAGCTCTAATTTATCTAAATTTAATGCTGTTCATCAACTGTAATGGAATATAATAACTATGTAATTCAGCATATTTAAATTTATGTGTTCATTATATATTTTAATCAAAGGATGACTAGTGTAATATTTTTAGTATATTGTAGTGAAATAAATTTTAAATGATTGGTATAATTAAAAAATTGCCCTTTTTTTAAATTTTCTCAATATCTTAGCAATAAATTATATTAATAAATATTTTAATATACTTCTTCTATACTCGTTTTATTTTTATAGCTTTTGTCATTCTCTTGAGCCCACACAAAGGCAAGTATGTTTTTGGCTAGTGTATTTTTTTTAAATATATAATGAAATAAATTTGAAATTAATTATGAACTATGATTAAAAAAATAATTGTTTTTTTTGGAAATATTCTCAATATCTTGGCAATAAATTATAAACTGTATTAATAAATATTTTAATATACTTCTATTCTCGTTTTATTTTTATATTTGGGTACATTGTCTCGTATCAAAGGCAAGTATGGCTTGAATAATGAGCAAAGCAAGACTGATCACCTACTATTAGAAAGAGCAAAATGAATTTTAATTTTATTAAGAGAACTATTATTTCAGAATTTTGAACTCTTTCTGCATTCACAAGATAGGAAAAACATATTGAACTTTTTAAATGTCCAATAAAGTCGCTTCATTTAACGAATGTAAACATGCTTGTGTTTTATTACAACATGCATGTTTATTGTGAAAAAAAAATTATTGCAGTGTAGATGGTGGACTAAATGTTAGTGTAGTGATAATACAGTAGTTGATTCGTTCTAAATTTTGATATTCTTCGTACAATATTATGAAATATAAGTTAATTAAAAACCAGTCTTGAAAAAAATTCAAAAATTGAAAAATAAGCCAGTTGTCGGCTTCTAAATTTGAAGATACGGATAGTTGGGTATATCTCTGTCTCTTTTCCTCTCGTAGAACGTAATGTGCAATATTAAAAATGACCTCACACCACAGTATTGCCGTCCTTCTCTAAAGGTTAAATTTAAACTTTTATAACTCGGTCAATTTTTAAGATTATTAAAAAAAATTTTCACTCTTCATCAGCTTGTACCTTGAAATTATGATTAATGAAATAAAAAAAATTAAATACCTATTCATTAATATTATAATAGGAAATTGTTTGAAGAAAAACACGTGTGATTGCAAGCAATGCTGACAAATCAAAATGAAAGAACTTTAATGTAGACAAAGTAAACGATGATTTACTCAAGTTAAAAAACTGTCATGACTTATAAAAAAAAGGGTGGATATTGATTTTAAAGATTATTAGTCATGATATAATATTGAAATTGACTTAATTATTTTTGTCTTCATAATGATTACGTTGTTTTCAATACCCTATTACGATATATGGTCCAAATATATGAGAAATTATATGAAAATTATGTAGAAATTGTTGTTTGTAAAAAAACATAGATAAATGGGAAACGTTTAGAAAATAATGAAAACGGTTTGCAGCTCATGAAATCTCATTCATATTATATAGATACAAATGTACGGAACTAGTTTAAGTATTTGTTGTTTATTGGAACGTAGTTCCTTATCGCGCGTTGCGAAAGGGGGCTAGACGGAAAAAATTAAGACCAAAAGTTGTAACGACACTTTTGCTATAGTTGCTAGCGGGCGCGCTGCAAGCCGTGCGGCGTGCGCGGGTTTCTCTGTCTGTCTCTCTCTCTCTCATAGAAAGCGAGCCAGTTATTTTCGTTTCGTCTTTCTATTTCGCATTGAACAGTGTGGTGTCGCGACGATTATTTTTGTTGAGTGTATACAGGTTTTTGTACATAATAAATAATAAAAAATAATAACAATAATTATTATAACTTTAAAGAAATAACATTTTATTACAATTCCTTCACTAATTAATCGAAAGGAACTTCGTTCCATCCGGGTGTCCCTTGACACATCTCAAGTTTTTCTTATCTAGTAGTTATTTTTAACGTTTAGGTTCTAGAGATAGTTTTATATTTGTTATTACTAAAATTTTTGTCGAACAGATAAGTAAGAAATAAAAAATGTTGGTCTAAAAGAAAAAATAAATATGTTAATTAGATAATAGATTTCGTTTTAAATAATAGATATTTTTTTTACTTTAGAGATTTTTATTACTTTTTCTCGAAAGGAAACTTCAATGGTATTTCATATGTGTTTGATCACTGTTCTATTCCCACTTATCTGGCTAGGCGGCGTGTCAGTCTCCAGCCTGTGATTGCGGATTTGGTGAGGGCGATCTAAATCATCTCACTTTTGCATGGTCATTAAATAATAGATTTCCTTCATTCATTTATAAATTATTAAATTAAAAATTTCAATTATCTATTAACATTAGATCCCTTCTATCCGTTTCTAATAAAACCATTCTTACTAATAAAACTATTCTCAATAGAAAGAACGACATTATAATCTAGGACCTTTTATATGCATGTATATCTGTTTTTATGTTTGTTTGTATGTACATATGTATATACAAACTGATTTTTAATTAAAATTTTTATTTTTCTATATATTGTTGTCGCCTTTGTATTATCTATAATTGTTTGTTTATATATTCTCTTAATTTGTTCTAGCATAGTAAACTTCTATTTGATTTTTGTTTTGCTCTTTAGTTTGTTTTTCTTATTAAGCAATAGCGACAGATATTCGGAGTGTGATCTAGTCAGTGTTGCCTAACCAACAAATCTAAACTTGACACTGGCAAAAGTTCTCCCTGGAGAGAATAATTGCCAAAAAATAAAAGAAAGAAACAGAGGTTGCTGTATAGTTAAAACCTTGCCTCAAGAATTTTCCTATTCACGTTTTTATTTGCCAAAACTTCTTTCAAATTACAAGGGAACTATGTTAATAGGAACTAATAAATATGAAAAATAATACTGAATATATTTGGCGTTAATTTTGTAGAAATTCATTATTCACAATTAAATGAAACTACGTGATGTAGTATTATTTCTACTTTTTTAATTTCTTTACCACGACCTAGGTTTCGTTGTATTACAATATCTTCATGTGGGCTATTAGCAAAGATTCTGTATATGGAAAATTACAACATATAATCATATGAAGTGCATACTTCATATGATTATATGTTGTAATTTTGACATTGACATTGAAAGCATCATTATAAAAATTTACATCAAATTTATCTAACGAGTCATGTTTCTGCAAGGTAGTTGTAATTTTGCCAAAATGTACAGATGGAAATGTATTGCCTGAATGTAAGAAAGATTCCACATTTATTAACACACAAATAGCAATTGTTTTGAGTAATTAGAGTCTATCCGCAATATGGAAATTGTTAATTTTTTTATTCATTCTTTCTATGTGTTCTTACTGTAGCAATATTAACAACTTTTTCTATGTGTTCTTACTGTAGCAATATTAACAACTTTTTCTATGTGTTCTTACTGGAGCAATATTAACAACTTTTTCTATGTGTTCTTACTGTAGCAATATTAACAGGTTTTTCAACTTCTTCTGGTAAAAACTGTGAATTAGATTTAAAAAAGTAAATGTTCCTTAGTTTTCAATTGAAATTCAGATTGCTGAAAACCCTTATCTGCAAGTACAACATCATCATGCTCTAATAAATTTCTTATTATTTGTTATAAAGGAATCGCTAAACACATTCTCCATAATTTTTAGATACAAAGTCTCTCAATCCGCAAGGCCAAATATCCAACTAAAATCTTCGCTGTATTATCATTATTTATTCAAGTTCCATTCCCAATAAATAAATCCTTTTACTGCATAGCTTTCAATATGCATTAATTAGCCCACCTGAATACGGTTAACTTAATGTACCACATACATATATCACACAAAAACAATTTTATTGCAAAGATGCTTCGCTAGTAAAATATGAATATAAACACGCTCTACGAAATAAAAATTATAACAGACAACGAAGACCTAGATAATTGTACAACGATACCGATAACTTGTCAAGGGTTATGGAAACAACAAATAGAAGAAAGAAAACAATCATATTAATAATGTTACCACATGCAAAGTACAGATAAAAAATTAAACTCTAATAAGTGGACTTGCATTACTAACCCAGAGAATTTTAAAATTCCTGAATATAATTTTTAAGACAATTACCAACCAATAATTATGGACAAGTTTCAAGAATTCAATGACATACAGCTACATAATAAGGAATTGGGAAGAATTCAAGAGAATATATTACAGAACCAAACACCAGCATACGTAGCAATTTTACTTGCCGGAAGCTCCAGTATATCTATATCTTTGATCCTGTATCATCATCAAAAGCACAACAGTCCTCTGCAGGCCAAGGCTGACTCGCTGATTCTCTTCCACCTGACCCTCTCTCACGCGATGGCCCTCCACCGGATGGCGACTCCCACTGCAATTTTGCTTGTCCATTACTCCCTTTTCAGTTCATCGCATTTCCTATATAGTTTATACTTTGTAAAAAAAAAAAAAAAAAAAAACAAAGTATACCTAGTTTATACTTTGTAAAAACGTCAGTAGGTTTCTTCAATGCACCTCCTCTAAACAAAGTTCTAACATTCCAAGTTCCGATAATCAAGTCCGATTTGTGCTAGGTCATCTTACAAAAGTCAGTCCGGAATCGTTTCTTTGAGTTTTCTGAACGGTGTGAACAACCCCATCCCATAAAAAGAAATTTTATGGGGTGGGGTTGTTGCCCCATGCCCAACCCGGAGAATCTCACGTGTTCCTCTTAGTGTGACCCTGCCATTAGCTAAGCTAATGCCGGCATAGTTCTCGGGATCGACAACACACACAAACCACACTACCATAATAAGGTGGGAACACCATCGGTGTGATACGGTCCTGTATAGGAAGATTAATTCCTGTAGTAAAGAGAAATCCCATGTCTCAGTGTGAGTTATGTTTAGAGTGAACAGTTAGCTCTAATGTTGATCATACAAAATCCAGCGACATTTCCCATACGCAAGCTAACATAACAAATTGGGTAATACGAAATCGAATGAATTAACAGAATTCAAACAAAATATTTAAATTTTCCATATAAACATTTTTTTGAACCACATTCTCTGCTCAGTGATTGTGTTGAAACTTTATAGAAAAATGTACACTTCAAGTGCAAGAAATTTGGTTCAGTTGCTCCAATAAACTTGTACACAATAATGTTTCTGTGAAAAGCACCCGCTGTGATTCAAGTGTTTTCAGTCAGTCGGGTAGAAAAACTAACATCCAATTTTTATTATATTTTTGTCTAATAGAGTAATGTCACAGATTGGAAAATGAACAGGCTGATTTTTTGCCACAAATAAAAAGCCAATCTGGCGCACCCATTTGTTGACCTGTTTGAATTTGGAGTAACAAGTGCGTAATTTGATACTGTACAAAAACTAACAGCGTTTCAAAACGAGTGTCAATAAATCAACTGTAAATTCATAGTTACTCTTTTTAAATGTAAATCAATACTTGTTATTACAATTTAAACAGACAGAAACCAAGCACCTGATATGTTGGAAAAAATTATTTCCAGATAATTTGTGCTCTCCTGGATTCCGGAGGGATTTCTGTGACCTGGCGAAGAGTATTTTTTATTATCAATTAATTAAATTTTAATTCTGCGAGTGCTGCAACAATGCAAAATAACTTGAAGCGCAGACAGAACATTAAGAAGGAAAAAAATTCAATTACGTAGGTCCATTTTACATACAATTTTTGTTTATGGTACCCAAGTTGCTAGTACCATATTGGCGAACAAAATACTCACAAAATGTGTTGCCGGATAAAATGTTATTTATATAATTTTACATTTTGTAGAGGAAAAATGATATACGAAAAACAAAACAGTATGAATACAAAAATTTGCCCTCCACTTAATTATATGTGTTACATTTTGAGGTAATTAATGTGAAATACGGTACACATGTTTTCGTACTTTCTGTCTCGTGCGTGGATCCAAAAAGATAGGTTAAAAAATCCACGCTGCTACACTTGAACAGGATCTGTGCAAGGTCAAGGCATTTAAGTATTGCATCACTATAAATAAAATTTAAAAGGCAAACTACGTTTCTAGATCAAAATTGATAACAGAACATGAGGTTTTATTCAATGTATGTGATTGTTGCACTTTACACTCACAGGTTTCTTCAAAAACAATGTTTTAGATTTTAACAAGTTTACAGTTTATCATTGGACATTTTAATTATTTTCATCACATCAATTCAATTAAAGAGCCACATGATAAACTGTAAACAAAAAAACAATATAGAACATATTTCCATATTCTTAATGTGATTTTTGCTTTTATATTCAAAGAGAGACAGACGTACACACTTGATATATTAGAAGGAGCTATTTCCAGGTAATCTATGCTCTACCACTGGAGTATTTTTCACTTTTAATAAATAACTTCTAAATTCTGCAAATGCTGTAACATTGCTGAATAATTTAAAAAACAAGACAGAACAATTGGAATGAGCTTTAAAAGTATTATGTTATACTAGCGTGACCCGTGGGAAGTCTTTGCATTATTTATTCCATTATGAAGTTCAGATGACAGATCAAACAAATATTTTACTAAAATTGACATATAGAGGCGCAAGTATCAAAAGCATTGAGCTAAAGCGCCACTTTATTTATACGTGAGTGGATTTGAAATTAAACAAAAATTTTACCGACCGTCAATCATATTGACGTTGAGCCGTTAGATGGCAGCATTGCTGTTTTGTGTATATAATTTTAATAATTAATTAATTTGCAAAAACAATATCAATAATAAATTTTTTAGTTGTGGATGCCGGTAGAGCAAGCAATTATCTATAAAATGATATATAATTTATGTGGATTAGTTGTGAGGTTTTTTCTAAAAAGGGAGTGTAACATCTTAACCTTAGTGTATTAATATATATGATGATGATGTTTAGAAGAATGAAAATTATGCTCATAGTGGGTTCTGGAGCAAGTACATTGTTATTTTTCTAGTTTTTTATATTGTACAGGTCGCTTTTAAAAAAAATGGTAGAATTAAAAAAATGCCATCCATTGTATTATGTTATACATATCTTGGTAACTGTGCAAAAAAGTATAATTGTTTTGTTACTTTTCATCTCATATGTGGATCCAAAGAAAAATTCGTTAAAAACCTACCCCACTATACTTGAACTCTGTTAGAGCATTTAATTATCGTATTGCTTTGATAATAAAAAATAAAAGGAAAGCTATTTGTTCCTAGATCGAATTGATTACACAACATGTGGGTTTATGTCATTGTATATGATTGCTGTGTATTATACTCTCAGTTTTATTTAAATATAATTTTAATATTAAATTACAATAAGTTTACAAGTTAGCATCAATTATATTAATTAGTTCCTAACGTTAATGCTATTAACAAGAGATAGGTCTGTTTTGAAAACGTAATATAGAATAGACTCAAGTGGCTTGTTACTAGTGATGACAGAATTATAACATAACAGGTATGAATAACATAATATTGATCGGAAGGAATATAATATATTATTGCAATTTACAGACATTATATTATTAAATAACAATACGGTTATCTAACATGTTAAAATATTATGTTATGGTATTGTCAAGCAGCGCCCGTACCATGGCCATCATTCGCTGAGTAAAGAGAGAGCGAGATAGTATGTTTCTTTTGGCACTGCCCTTAATTTCATATTTATCGAACATCACCAAATGAACGTTAAAATTCATATTTGTTATGTGATTCACGCCTATTACCGATTGGAATGAACGCAATATGTTATTAAGAATATTACACTTGGTAACATATTATATTGCTTTATTGTTAAGTAGCGGCCGTCACTCGGCGTCTGAATAAAGAGAGCTAGAAACAGCGCGTTCCTTAATGTAATTCAATTGTTTTATGTATTAACTGTTTTGTGCTTTGTTCTTTTGTTTCATATTGACGGAACATTACCAAACAACATGGAATTTTTACCGAATGATTATGAAGTATTAATTACTACAAAGTTAAAATCCATACCTGTTATTTGAATTTTGCATGTCATATTCATTCAGTCTTCTGCTGTTGATCGCTAACATAACTGCAATGTCTATCTCTATGTGTTATTGTTTCGTCTTGTTCAAATTACCGAACTAGGAAAATACAAAATGTAATTCTTCACTGTAGCGGCCAGTGCCTGGCTTTCTTTTAACCTAGGTTAATCAAATGTAGATCAAAATTCTAAATGCTATCGAAAACCGCATTAAAATTGAATTATCGGTTCTTAAGCTACAAACAGGCAGATATATGCATTTAATATAGATAGCAATTGTAGTACACGTGAACAATGCATATTTTGTATACACCTATATAATAAAAATTAATTTTATGGAACATATAGTTTGAGAACGTATTCAACAAAAGTTACTCACAATAATGTACAATAACATGTTATTTTTTTAACAGGTATGATATTATGTTATTGATTAATTATGTTATTCATTATAACCGGTACAAAGAAATAACATTTATTTGCATCTCTATTTGTTATATATGTCTTTTCCCTTTCGCCAAGAGCAAGGATGTAAATTGTATACTGTAATTGTTAATTAAGAAAAATAATATTGGTTTATGATAGAATAAAAGAAAAATCATCCCTATCTTTTGTTTTGTAAATGTCCTTTTTCATCTAGAGCACAGCCATAATAAAGAAACATAACGAAAATAAAACACACTAAATAATTATATTTTACATAAATAAACACGTCAGAACAACAGAGCACTTCAGATATATTAATACAATGTTTAAATTATGTAATATGACCACAAAGTGAACAGTAATTTCTCCATATAACGAACAGAAATGGAGATACGTTGTTTTACAAACAAGAAAAATTGGCCATTGCACGTGACATTCACGTTGGAATTGATAAAGCAATTGGCAATTGTAATTTGTAACACCCAATATCAAAAATTATGCAGTTCCAAAACTACATCGAACAATGTGAACGTAATTAGCGTTGCTAATATCAATTAGGTTATGTTTCATTACGGGGATCGTAGTAACAACGTGATTACATGTTGTTTCAGTCTCACCGATCTGTTGAGAATGACGAGGAAATGTCCGTGAGTGGAGCAATAGTCTACGATCTACGAACCGCTTGTATCACAGTCTACATCGAGGAGATGATATTTGTTACAGTTTTAACACAAATGCGAATTCATTTTAAATTACTTTACCATTTCAGGACCGATTCTAATTATTGACAGTCAATTCTACCAACCTAAAAATATGTTTATAAATCTTTAGTTTATGGTAAAGTTTCTTTTAATTTTAACTGCATTTATTTATTCATTATATAATCAATGTCGTTTTTTATTTTCAAAATAAGTTCGTGTTTTTTCTCAAATATATGTATATTTTTGGTTTTTAGTGTAGAAATTTCATATTTTAGTTGGATTACCAAATTCACAATACATTTGCATGTACAGTTTTAAAAAATGTCAATTTAAAACTGTTTTTTATTTTCTTTATTGTTCGAATTCGATTGATGTACGGTGAATGTGTTTTTCTATATTGTTCGAATTCGAAAACGTTCGACACGTTAATAATTGTTTAATAGCATATTTCTATAAAATATTTCACTGTTTCGAAACGCTGAAATATTTTTTGGAAATATGCTATTAAACAATTGTTAACCATACAATGAAATATTGGACATTTAAAAGTTATTGACTGCCAGATATTTACTACTCAGTCAGCACATCTTAAGGAAACAATAAATTGACCGTACGTTAATTTTTTCATTGTATTTATAAGCTGTTTTTTTGTAATTAAAAAGAAAATGTACCATAAATTAAGAAACCCGAATTTATTCGGGTTGGTAGGATTGATTGTTTTGTTGATATTGTCACAGCGTGTCTGTTCTGTCATCATTGTCATAATAAAAGTTAAAGCACTTTTGAAAACGAATTCGCATTTTTGCTAACGAAAAATATAATTAACGTATTTTGTCTGATGCGGACTGTGATGTATACAATGCATACACCGTAAACTATTACCATTCACCGATCTCTTTTATCATTTCTGCCAGAACAGTGAGTATATACTAAACATTAATTCTATTTCATCCGAAATCAAATAAAACCAAACTCGTTAAAGCAAAATTAATTACATTCATACGAGTCAGATTAGTTTAAAATTGAATTATTTTTTAAATTTGGTTGAGACTACAACTGGCATTTATTGGCAGGCATGGATTTGACATAAAGTTAACAATGAACATTGTTCATTGCATCTGATCAATTTTCATTGTCTACTTTGTGAAATAACTTACTTCTACCGCTATTCCATTCTGAAGAGATTACGATTCACTTTTTGACCATATTATGGATACATTATTATGTAGTGTTTTGTCGTGCTAACTTATGTATTGTAAAATATAATTGCTTAGGGTGTTATGTTCCTTGTTCTGGCTCGTAAATGAATACTATAGATGCATAAATTGCAGTCGGTTACAAAATAAAAGATAATAATGATTTGCCTTTTAAATAAAATTTTCATTAAATAAAAATGGAACAAGTTTGGTTTAGAAGAAATGCAAATTTTTGTTTTTAAATGAAAGAATATACATAAAAACGTTTTACAAAAACAAGTGTTTACAAAATTTTGAGCTCGCTCCCGATTATTTTATTAAAAAATGATTTGAAAAAGTTCTCATACAAAAGGGCACTATGTGAAGAAAGTATAAGTTATAAATATTTCCAAATAATTGCCATTCTTAGTAATCCTAAACAATGAATTTGTAAATACAAACAAGAATTGATATAAAAAAAAAACCCAAAAATTGGAATGTGTAGAGGATTGTGTAAAGTGAGGTTATAAAAATTATGTATGACAATATTTCTTCATATTTCAAATCAATTTTTTATAACGAAATAATAGAGTCCAAACGCTAATTTTTTAATACGTCGTTTTTAATGTAAATTCTTTCATTTAAATAAAAAAAAAACCAGGAAATTTGTATTTCTGCTAAACTAGGTTTATATAAAAAATTCTCACCTTAGCAATTACAGTGTACAATAAGCATTCTTGCTGTTTGCTGGAAAAACAAAATAAATCAATTGAGTCTATGCTACATTGTATTCTTAAAACAGACTTTTTTCTCTTTGATTGCATTGTGAGGAACTAATTAATATACTAAATGAAAAACTGCAAATTGAATGTAATAATTCTTTCATTTTGTGAGTCATTTCTGTATGTATAATGCGCAGCAATTATATACAGCTGGATAAAGCCTCACATTCTGTTATCAATTTGATCTAGCAACATACAGCTTGCTTTGTAATTATTATTATCAAATTGATACAATAATTAAATGCGACAAGAGCACTCAGGTCCTATTCAAATACTGCGGTGTAAGTTTTCAAGCAATATTTCTTTGAATCCACATGCTAGAAGATAAGTAACAATACGCATGTACCTTATTTTACATTAATTACTTTTGTCTATATAACATATAATAAAATAAATGTTAGTTTTTGTGGTATTTACAAAATTTTTTCAGAAAGTGCAAAATACAAAATTATAAAGATAACACTTTTATGAAGCGACACATTTTGCGAGTATATTTTTCCCATACCTGGTGTGAGCAACTCTTACGCATCACCAATAGTTTTATATAAGATGGAATTAGGTAATAGGCTATTTGACTTGAATTTTTAAATTGTTCTATTTTGAATTATAAGCAGACTATATTTATATTTTTAGGATATATGCGGTTTTTTTTAAATAAATCACTTTTAAACTTTGAATTTCGAACTCGCGCTAAAATGTAATTTCTGTCATGGCGGCTAATGTGACGTCACAAACTATGTAAATGAAGAGTCCTGTCCGCTGAAGGGGGTTAAAATGGTGTGTAGTGACACAATGTAAAAATACGTCTATAAAAAGTGTTCGTTTCGATGCGAACAAATCTTAAAAGGTGAAAAAAATGGCTGCAATTAGCCCAAAGATATCCAAACAGCATTGTAGCTCACTCAAATGTTTTTATGTGTGAAGATCATTTCGATGTAAGTAATATTTGTGTTTTAAACATTATTATCGATATCAATGCCTATAAACCAAAAGAATAAGAATATTAAAATTTGGTATGAATGCGTTTTAGTACCAATGATATTTTGACAATTGTTAGTATTTATCTAAATTTAAATTATTCATATGATATGAAATAATATACATTAAAAACGATATGTTTAAAAAAACTCTGCAGCAGTCGATTATTTATCATAAAAAAATTAATTTAAAAAATTTCATACCTCATGACTTATTTGCGATGGAATATGTTTTAACCTTTGTTCCAGTTAGTTAACTTTATCTTTTATAGCTAAGCACTTATTACACAATTAAATTTATTATTACTTATAAATTGTTAAATATTTATAATATAAATATAGTAAATTTAATTATCCAACTCAAATATTTACTTAATCTGTCCATTTTAACAATAACATCTTGTTTATCCAACAACATTCAGGAAAAGTCTATTTGTCTATGATTTATGTTTGGAATAAAATTATAGTGCTGATAAATACATTAGCAAATGCATTGCATGAGAATTAAATAAATTTTTTTATACATTTGTAATGTATTTCTTTATATATAATATAATACATAATGAATAACATAAGTAATGAATTTATATTATAAAAAATTATACTAAATGCAAAAGGTGATAGTTATAAATTTAAAAAAAAAGAAAAAAGCACCATAATTTAAAGATTTAAAAACTTGTCTGTGACGTCATTTGACTTTTAACCAATAACAGGGTGTTTGCGATGCTGATTAAATTTCAAAAAGATATTGTGATCTTTAGGTTTTTTTTATATAATATAAACTTATTCTTCCGAAAATTAAAAGCAATGCGTTTATTTACGTTATAATCTAATAGGATGACCCCGAATTGTGGTATATTTTCGATGTTGACAAATAACCTATTGAATTTTCTTCCTTCTAAACATGTTGCACAATACTTTTAAAGCTCATTACAATTATTCTGTCCATGTGTTGAAGGTATTTAGCAATGTGTACTCACAGAATTGATAATTATCTGGAAACTTTTCTTTGTCAGGTGTCAGAGATCCCACCAGGTTCCATGAGAGCGGGAGTGTGTTGGAAATTGCTCCTTCTAACATGCCAGGTGTGTGGTGCTCTCTGTCGATGTTTAAATATAAAAGCCCAAAGAAAAAGCGTTAAGAATAGAAAAATATGTACTTATTATATTGTCTTTTATTATTTATGGATAATAACGTACTAATAGCAGTGGTCTTGATAACTCTCTGTTGAAGCAAACAGTATCTTTTATAGCTGTTAGTTCTTATACGCTTTTAAATTACGCACTTTCAAATTATTAGTTACATCAAAATTAAACAGGTCAACAAACAAGCGCCTACATGTCGGGTCAGTTTTTGCTTTGTCAGTTAATAAATATAGATCTGTTCATTTATCAATCTGAGACATTAAACTGTCAATACTACAAACATTGGATGTCAGTTTGTTTGTCTGTTTTAATGTGGATACTGTTGAAGCACAACGGGAACTTTTTGTTGTAAAATGATTACGTGCAATTTTATTGGAGCATACGAGTCTAATTTATTGCATTCGAAATGTACATTTCTCTCTGAAGTCCCAATAACACAACCACCAAGCTGATTAAATAAAACTTTCCACAAAAATCATAGTGACGGGTAGGGAGGCTGCAAAAAATATTTGTAAAGGAAATTTACGTTCTGTGTTAGGTTGGTAGTGTTCCGATTTTTTGATAAATATATATGTGTATATGTAACTCAGTATATATAACATACTGATGTGTACTATACTAACTGTGACCGCATATATCGGTAAGTAGGGCACAATGTCGTACAAGTAGTCTTCCCCAACTTTGGTTCTATTTCTCATCACCGTCCTGCCCTTATAAATCGCAATGTGACGGTATTTAGCCTATAACCTTCGTCTAAGGATGGCCTTCTAGTATAAAACTATTTTCTGAAGTATGACATACTTCCAGAGATTATTGCGAATAAACAAATAAACAAACTGACTTCCGCTTTGTATATTAATATAGATTATGTTCCAGTTTTGTTTTAATAAATGTAGTTTTAAATATAGTTTGAATAAGATTGTCCGTCATTTCAATGTTTTTATCAATAGAATGAAATTAGTGTTCGAGCATTAAAATTGATAATTCAGGGATAGAACATTGTAATTTTGTGTATACAACTTTGAACAAAACATGGAATGTGTAGTGTAACAGTATTTGGATATTACACATTTTAACCACTCTCTTTACTGCATGTGTTTGTTTACTGATTCTCTGCTCTTTTGACTGAAATAAACTTTATTCTTATGCGATTATATTTTTATGGTCTTCTATAGTTTCTACTCTATACTACCTTATTTATCATTGGTCTTTCCACACAACATCTTTGTTACACATTAATTCCTTAAATACTGTAGGTATGTCGTAAACTTGGTTTGAAAAAAAACGTGCTGTTTCAAGAAACTTTTAAACTTCATTTATAAACATTGGTGTATTGATGTTTTTTAAATTTTTGTGTCCTCTTTAAATGTAAGAGATTACTTTCGTAGCAATAAAACTTACATCTGTGTACCCAGCTTTTCAAGTGGGCATTTAAAATTTTTACAAATATTGAAGTAAATATTGAAACCATCTCAAAATATATTTGTTCATATTTAGTATCGTACTCAATAGTACATCCCGTAAAGGCTTTCACTCTATTAGACCTCTGTGGACATCCTTTAAATTTGTCAAGGCACATTACACTTTATTACCTTTTTAACAGTTACTCACTAAATGAATCGCATAATAAAATGCCACTCGCTTATCACACAACATTTCATTAGTTATCCTGGTTACTCTAAAGGTATATAAAAGATGGTCTATATATAAATATCATTATATAAGGTGACTTACCGCTATGCAAACTTTTAACAATCATTAAAAGGAAACACAGACTTAATATTCTTGCTATACTTTGCAAACAAATTTGCGATCACAACATTTCCGACAATAATTCAATATACAAAGGCGGTCCTTTTTATCTGATGTGGTTTTCTATAAGTTATAAAAGTCGATTGAGCAAAATATAAATGTCTATCTAATGAAAGTTGTATATTCAATAGCACTGTCTTTTGTGTGTTTTTCGGTTTTCATAGCAACTAGCAACCATCGTCAGCCATTCATCATATCCATCGATATGCCATAGATTTATAACTTGGCCATTTCTCATATTTTTACTATGTAATTTTGTAGGTATGTATTTTAAGTTGATTCAAGGACACATCTAACGTAACGGTTGAACAAAAAGTAATTTTAAAATTGTGTACCTTAATTTAAATTTGGGGTGAATTTCTTTTGACATATTTCATCCCAAGTTGTCCTTGACACAGTTTTTAAAAATGTCATAAATTTTATGAAAATGTTATAATTTTTTAAATATACACCTAGTTTAGTGGGCAATATATTTATGGTTTTTTGTTAACTAAACCGACTATCTTACAAATCGTGCGACATAGAAGCTTTAAATTGGCATAGTAATGCATCTTATTAACCCATATGTTTTTGGGATGAAGTTTTTTATGGCACGTTACACGAAGCTACGTGCACGTTACTACGTTTGGCGAAGGAGAGCTAGCCCGAAAAAAATGTAAGATTTCAACCACTACTTTTGTTGCGGTATAAAAGTGTAAGGATTTTGACTGACATTTTTCTACAGTATAAGCGTTTGTGTATTTACCTGTGTATGTTAAAAATATTTTTCTGCTGGCCTTCTGTTGTAAGCCAATCGTGCACTAAACCACTTTCAATTTATGTCGCAGCGACAGCCAGGTTAGTTTATTTCGCATATTTCCACAGCATTATGTCATATGGTATTATGCTGCAGATATAAAAGTATTTTTATTCAGCAAAGGAGAGCAGCTCGATCCATATATAATACAAAGTTTCGAGAATCGTACAAGATCTATTTAAAGAGGCAAATATTCTGACCTCACCGTCGTTATATTTCTATGAAAACCTATTGTATGTTAAAAAGAATTTAAATTTCTTTGTTAAGGGGTCTGGTATCCATACTCTTAATATGAAAAATTAAAATAATATTCATAATATTAAATTTAGATTACTAATTACTAGTAAGTCTTTCCTGGGTAATGGTGTCCGCTTTATTAACAGTATACCTGAGGATATGATAAAACTTCCAATAGTGAAATTTAAAATGCATATTAAACACGTTATTTCAAAGGCTTATTATAGCATCAGGGACTATGTTGAAGACAAAGATGTGTGGAGGTTATTACAGTATAGTGTAAAATCCACATTTTGGCTCTCATTAAGAGGAACTTGTAGATATACGTATAGACAATGAGGATATTTATTCATAATAATTAGAAGTTAAATCGTAACATGTCAAAAGAGAGTTTAATAGTCCTACTTGAAAGAAAATAAAATAAAAATTTAATATGTATTTATTTGCATTATAAATTATAAGTTATTACTTAATCATTTATCAAATATTGAATATATTTGGCGTTAATTTTGTAGAAATTAATTATTCACAATTAAATGAAACTACGTGATGTAGTATTATTTCTACTTTCTTTTAATTTTTTTACCACGACCTAGGTTTCGTTGTATTACAACAGGTGGGCTATTAGCAAAGATTCATCTTCAGGTGGGCTATTTTCTTTCAGGTGGGCTATTAGTAAAGATTGCTCTTTGCTAATATCCCACCTGAAGATGTTGTAAAACAACGAAACCTAGGTCGTGGTAAAGAACTTAAAGAAAGTAGAAATAATACTACATCACATAGTTTCATTTTATTGTGGATTTATTAAAGAGTTAAAATAAATAAATTACAATAAATGGTCAGCACATTTATTTATTTTCACAGTTAATTAAAGTTTATTTAGATTATTTTGGAAATTAACAATTCATTATATTCATTCAAATTTCTAAAATAATAAATTTAATTTTACATTTAATTTTAAAATAATTAAAAAAAACTAATTAAATTTAATTTAAATAAAAATAATTTTAAACTTAAATGTTGGTATCAACCTTTATTTTCATGGATAAAAGTTTACACATACATTAAGTGATACCAAAGTTAAATCATGCAATACTGTTCACGTATTATGCAACTAAAAGATTATTATTTTTTTATATTTTACAATTAACAATGTCTTATTACGCTGAAGTATTTTTATTCATGTAGATAATATATATTTAAAACATAATATATAGTAAACGGAATTTCGTTTCAACCGGTGTCCCACAACATATCTCGTTATTTTTTTTAAATTTTTGAATATAAAATTTTAAGACTGTATAAATAAAGGGCTTAATTTTTTTAAATGTTGTATATCTTATGGGATCATTTAATTATGAGGCATACACAAAAATTATTTTAAATTGCATTTTTAAAGAAAAAGTAAATTAAAAAGATAAAAAACCCACCTGTATAAAAAGACAAAGTAAAAAAATCAACTAAAAAGACCAAAACAAGACCAAACATTAACGGTAAACTTCACGGAAGTGATAGTGCTTACTTTGTCGGCGGCCATAGGTTCAAGTCTCGCTCGGGGTGAACTTTGTGTGATGAGTACGAATGTTTGTACTCAAGTCATAGATATTAAATATTTATAAATGTGTTTATATTTAAATATAAGCATTTATGTCGTTTTCTAGTACCCATAACACAGGGAATTTACTTACCCTACATAGGGACTAGATCAATGTGCGTTAAACTGTCCAAGATATTATTATTAAACTTAAAACATGTTGTTGGTAGTCCTTTGAAATTTAATGCAACATGATAACATGCAGTCGGAGGCATGGAAGTGAATAATAAGTACATTTAATGCCACTTTCTGCATATTTTGTCGGATCAAGAGAACTGATAGCAAGCCCTGAGAGAGATCAGATTCTGCTCAAAGCCACGTTAAGCCTGACCTTTAGCAAATAGGTGACTGCTTAAATCGACAACTGCTCAATCTAAAGTTGTACCTTGCAATTTATGCATTGTCACTCCCCAGCATAAAATTACGGGCAGCATACGTCACTCGATCTTGCCTTTACCATGTAAAGCATCAAACTGATGTAGAAGGCTCAATCCGGACACCAATACCAGGCTGCCTGTTATACTTGATTCATTAAACTCCAAAAACACAGCAGTTTTTCGAGTTTAATGAATCAAGTTGTGGCAGTTCTCCTGCCTCCAATTGCTGTCTGATTGATGAGCCCATGTTTAATATTGATGTTCCATGTTAATGTGGCTCGGGACCCTACATCTATTTTAAGCTGGTTTGGTATGCCACCTGTTTTATTGGGATTGTCAGGTATATACTCCTTTCGTGGTTTTTGACCGTATGTTTTGGGATCTAAAGAAATGTCTACAGCATTAGTAGGGTAAACTTTTGTGACTTTTTCTAACTCTGCTGTTATGGTGGTGTTATAAGCTGCCACCAGTCTAGTCGTTGGAAAAATTCTGACGGCTTCTCGATCACTGAAAGGTCCTGTCAGTGGTACTCTGCGTCCATCTATGGCAGATAACTGCTACATTGTCAATTCTCCAACACGAAGACTGTTTAAGATGTCTACAAATGTTGTATCCCCAGCTTGCCGCATGTTTTGAGGCAACTCACAAAAACTGAATAAATGCCATAGTTTAATTTCGGCAGATAATATTGGTGGTTTACGAAAGCAATAAGATCTCCCGGAAATTTTAGGTACCTGAGGCAATTGCATTAGATCTCCAAAAAGTAGAATATTAACTTCACCTAAAATTTAATTTTGTTTATATTGCTGAAACTGCAAGTGAACATTCCAGAGAGTTAAATATGACACCATAGATATTTCATCTATTACCGACCAGCATACATTACATCATTTTTGGTGTTTTTTTTGCAGTCGATCTCCAGCCATTGATCTTAAAGCTTCCGTTCTACTCTTTTCGATAGGCAGTGCAAAAGTTTAAAGTAAAGTATTGTCCCCAATAAGTCTGGCTGCTACACCTGTAGGGGCAGTAACATTTACACTTCAGCCATAATTATCGTGTGTTAACCGTCGTATTTGTTCGATGAGTAATTTTAAAACCAAAATATTTTTGACTTCCCACATCACCTGTTACAAATATACGCAAAGGCTCATCCACGTCATTGTGAAGTAATTTATTCGCGACATTATTAAATAGTTGTCGCTGCTGAATATTCAGCGACGTTACAGCGGCTTGGTGCCGCTGGTCTGACATTACGAAGTCAGATGGTGCCTCCTCAAAATCAACGATGTGCTTGTCTGCACCAAGTATGAGTTCTATGGGATCGACCACTGGATTTCCATCTGTGTCTTGGCTAACAGACTCTGTTACCATATTTTCTGCTACTACTCGACTTATAGCATTTTGAATCTCAATCTCCCATGCAGCAAACGTTTCCACATCAGTTCCTTCTTGCAGTGGTTGTAATAGATTTAGTTTTGTATAGAATGCATCTTTGGCGGAATCAAAACCATTCAGTAACTTACTTTCACCATAAACGGGGATATGTGTAACAAGCCGAGAATAATAAGCTGGTTTGAGCTTAATGTATAGTAGCGAGTGTGTAAAATGACTGGACATTTTCTTTTTTCATCCGACTTGCATTGTCCAACAACGTAATGTACTGTTGTTGGTCATTCGTACAATCTTGTTCATTCACATAAGCATCCATGTCTTGTTCCTCACTGTCGATGTCATTTGGCTGCATAGTTACCACGTCATACCAAATGACAAACTCTCCTAACTTAGATTTTCCAAATAATGAGGCCGGCAAACATATCTATTAAAAATATTTTTAAAATGTTCGAAGAATTCTTTGAACGTTCTAAATATATTTAGATATATAATAAGTTATACCAAGAGCCGAGTCGCACGGTTGGATATCTAGATTAGCAGACCACATCATCAATATTTCAGTGTTGTATGAATTAATCATAGTCTCGGTATCTTTTCTTTTCAAAATATACAATTTTCTTTTATTTCTAGCAGTTTACTCCTCTTCTAAAAAAGCAAATCTACATATCGAATCTCTTTTAAAACATGTGTGTGTATGTCTATGTTTTTGTAATTTTATGACAAAATCTTCTACTGGATCTGGTATTTTGCAGGTGACTACTTGGTATAGTAGTTCCACGCCTTCTGGACTGTCAAAGGCAGGCATATGCTCACACCACACAACCATGTGTACGTGAAGGCTACTATGTAGCTAAATTTCCATATGCCACCAAAAGTCTGCTACGCATTTACCAGGTAACGGATTTTATTTTCGCTTGAGCTATTTGAATGAAGCATTTATGCGGATCATGAACTGTCTTGATAGACAAATTGTATATTTTTCAATCAAATGTAATTTCTCTTCTACAGAAGCATTAGGGCGACCATCGGCAACTAAGAGGGCTTTCAAGCTATCAGGCCAATTTAAATCATTGCATGAGAATGTTAGATACCAGTGCGGAGGCCCTAAGTTCTTAACAATTGCAAGAAGATCTGCGTAATCTTTGTGCCAGTATGATGAAGTACCACGAATATTCATCTACAAATTATCAAATGTATATTTTGCACTACATTGTTTGGCTGTGCACCATTCTGGCGTAGCTTTGCATAAACTGATACATTTTGTTGAGCTTTACAAAGTTCAACAATTGAAAATGTATAATATAGGTATTCATTATTTTGAAACCTTTTTCAATTCTGATTATTCTTGTCTGATATAATTAAGAGGTGTGATAGAAATTGACCTGTCTTCTTTAAAACCGTTCTTTCATTCCGGGAATAACTTCACCCATGCGAGGTCTTCAGCTCTTTGCTCTCTGAAGACACTTATAGGCTGTGTAGTCTTTCGCTTTAAGTTGTGAATAGGAATCGTTTCATATAACTATCATTACATAACGTTTATTATTATATCAACTATCATTACATAACCTTTCATTTAAAACCTTTATGGTAGAAAGTATGGGCTTAAGAGATGTAATGACTACTTGACCATCACGAATGTGCTCATCGAATTCAGTTTTATACAACAGTTGGATTTTATACATTTTCAGTAATCAGTTCCATGGATTCGCCTCTTGTCACAGTTGATTTGTCAGCAGTAACAGAATATTGCATGTTTCGCTGTCTACGTATTTATAAAACTACAGTAAGATGGTTGCATAAACTCTCATTATTAATGAACTTCATGAACATTGCTGTTCCATTCCTAATAGCATTATGGCCCTTTGGGGCATGGGCACGGGAATCGAATAAATAGTATTCGCCGTTTAAATGCATTACTGCAACGGATATCTGAGTTAGGTATGTAATTATTCCATTATGTTGAGTCAAGAAAAAACTTTCTAATCCTGAAATCAGTTCTTTGAAATAGCCTTACATCATTGGGTGCGCTAGAATTGATTATACCCCTAACTACATCAGGTTGTATATCTAAATTTAACTCAGATGAAGCAATACAAATTGAGGACAACAGCTCTTCAGTATTCAAGTATTGTGGCTCATTGGACAAACTTGATAAACACTGGATAAAATATGTATTTCCTGCTACAAGGACACGATCTACATCAGGTGCATTCCACTGTGAAACAGACTATACTATAGAGCAAGCAATAGCTGTAGCAGTCATGGCAGTGCATTAACGCCCACTTGAACTCCCAAACTTTCATTAGCTCCATCCATCTGCTTAAAATGAGTTTGCGGAGTGTGAATGACGTTAATTTCACTCTGAAGTCCTGATATTGTTATAGCTTGTAATACACTTTAATGCAGTTCTTCATCACTAATATCAAAATTAATTTGGACGTTCCTGTACAAATTATTATTTTGAACTATCGCATAACTACTTTTTTGATTTTTTTCTGTATCTACGCTGTATCTTCTATTGCCAGTTATGTTTTCAAGACTTTCTGTCACAATAGTGAGACCCATATTTACCCCGGATAAAGGAAACTATTCCGTTACCTGTTCAACTTGCTGAGCAAACAGTATGGCTTGTCCTTTAAACCCCATCTGACCATAGCGACCACCTAAACGTAACACTTTGATAAATGGTTTTATTTGCGAAATCAATCTTAATTCGATTTCAGAAAGACAAGCAAGTTCCTCTGGGACAGGGGAAATGGTTATATTGTTCCAAAATGCATTTGAAGGGCACCGACCCTTTGCTATCTTACTTGCACATCTGCAGCAATAAGTTATACGTTCAGAAGCGCATCAGAAGGTATTACTATTACATTAGCAGTAACATTGAAATTACGGCATTGTTTTGAATACAGTAATTTCGTGCAAACATAGCGTGGTTCTTCAGTCATGTGCTTCATCTTCAAATTCATTAAACAGCTGTGTTTGGGCATGAGATCTATTCCTCATGACAGAGAATCTCATCATGAGAAACAGTTTGAGATGAAAGAGACTTGTTCTCTCGCCGGGAAAGACATATTTTCGCATAGATGACTGTCCGAGATGAAGGAGACTCGTTCTCATGACTGGAAGTAACTTATTCTCTCATAGATTCTAGCCTGCCTCTCCGAGATGAAGGAGACTCCTTCTCATGACTGGAAGTAATATATTCTCTCATAAATTCTAGTCTGGCTGTTCGATATGAAGGAGACTCGTTCTCTCGCCGGGAAGAAACATAATCTCTCATAAAGTCTAGCCTGGCTGTCTGAGATGAAGGAGACTCGTTCTCACGACTGGAAGTAACGTATTCTCTCATAGACTCTAGTCTGGCTGTTCGATATGAAGACGACTCATTCTCTTACCTAGAGAAAACATATTTCCTCATTCGTTCAAATTAACATTAATCTCTGTACATTAATCTGTGTTAAGGATACAATTTAATTCCTCAGATATGTAGGTAGATAGTACCTAACAAAATATGCAAGTGTCTCCTTCCCTTGCACAAGATGTACTTCCCTACTGAAAGTAGCTAACCAAAAATTTAATATTTACTACACAAACCTTATCGCTATTCTCATAACTATGACACAAAACCTAATCTAAGGAAAGCAGAAACATTGAATAAAAAAATTGTCTCCTATACTATATAATGCATAATAAAGATACAATTTAATTCTTTAGGTACCTATGTAGGTAGATAATACCTAACAAAATATACAAGTGCCCTCTTCCTTCCTTCTTCCATTACACCTTGTGTAACGGAAGAATGCACTTGCATATTTTGTTAGGTACTATCTACATACATAGGTACCTGAAGAATTAACGGTACCTATTGAAAGTAGCTAACCAAAAATTTAATATTTGCCAAAGTCATAGTTAAGAAACAGATATAAAGTTTTATCTCTATTCCTATAACTATGACACAATTTAATATTAATAATAAAAAGATACTATTTAACTTTTCTTACAAAAACTTTAAAAATAACCTTTTACCTTGCAGTCTGGTAAGGATTCACGCTAAAATCACAGCTTTATGAATATCTCAATGACTCAATGTCCAATCGAGTGTAGACTGAATGCATCTGTTCATCACAAATTCCCAAGAGCTTATAGGACGAGGGCGGCTTGCGGCGCGCTATATATAGCCACAAGACACACGCGTCGAACGCTGCCCGCTCTATCGCATATAGTTACCTAATTATTTCATAAATCGGTCAGTTCTGTTCTGCCTAGAATACATAATGTAATAAATAACATGGTGTAGGTACGCGACAAATTTAGCAGAATTAACGTAGGTATTCTGTTCTTTGTTATAAATCTTATACTATATTGCTTGGAATTTTTATTAGTTATGGATATGTTTTATTTTATATCAATATTATTATTTCAACCTATTTTAGTAAATAGTTGGTTTTAGTTCAGAAAATATACATTTCTCACATTAAAATTCACATACCTAGCAGGCCACTCGCATATTTCGTATTATAACGTATATTTCTCGTTGTATTTTTTAGTATTATGGTCCTGATCTACCTTTTCTTAAAATCGTTATGATGAGCCCTTTAATTTTATACCTATATTGCAGTATTAAAATAAAAATTTTTTTCACCTCAAATAATGTCATCTCACAGTCGCCATGTTTTTCTTTTTTAATGTCACTTATCTAATAACACTTAGGCTGTCAAGGCGTATCTAACTATATGTCTATTATATAAATCCATCCAGCAGTTTGGAAGATATGAGGTAATAAAGAATATTACATACGTACATACATACATACGAGATACGTGCGAAAAATATAACCCTTTCCTTGCAGTTGCATAAAAAATATGCCCTAAATATGTGAAAATTTAGCACTTCTACCATTATTTCCGAAACATTTTTTTAAATACATTTACGTTAAGACAACGTAATATTTGCATATAGTTTTATGTTATGCAAATATTATTATGTAAAAGTAATATTTGCAATACATTTACATTATGAAAAAGTAATATTTGCATCCTGGTAGAAATACATGTGCCTTTAAATATTCATAACTGTCTAAATGTGCATAGAACCTAATAGTGTGGTTTCTACTCTTTTTCCACAGATTTTTATGTATTTTATGTAAAGGCATGTACATGTTGTAATTTTAAAGTTTCTCTACTGCAGTCATTCTAGCGTTATATTCATAGTCAAATTAATTGTCTCTCAGTCTTATTGTTTTAATTTTCAATCCCATTCCATTTATTCGACTGTTTAATGCGTTTCACTTATTCGTTATAGCAAATTATTTTACATAAATTAACTCTTAAGAAGTTTTTGCATTATTTTGTCCATTCATTTTTTAGTTTTGATTTCAATTTCGATTGTACGTAAATTAATAAAACAGCACGAGCCTGCTTTTTTTATAACATTGCTCCGTTATTGCAATAAGCCAAGGTTGTAATAAATGAAATCCACTGCATAATAATGATGAATAAATGCATAATGCAAATTAACTCTTAAGAAGTATTTGCATTATTTTGTCCATTCGTTTTTTAGTTTTGATTTGAATTTTGATTGTAAGCAAATTAATAAAACAGCACGAGCTTGCTTTTTTTATAACATTGCTTCGTTATTGCAATGTTGCTTCGTTATTCCTGTTGTGTACTTTTTGTTTCAATTAAGAATTTTCCCAAAGCAATGAGATTTCCCGAAATGAAAAGTAGCCTATATCATTTCACGGTCTGTCAACTATCTTTGTGCAAAGAACCACTTCTATCTGTCGCTCCATTGTGATGTGAAACTAGAACAAAGAAACATACTTTCTTAATACAATATTAGTTAGGGGTGAGATTTCTCGAGATGAAAAGTAGCTTATATCATTTCCCGGCAACCAACCATCCCCATACAAAAAAGATACATAAACGTGAAAGAAAGACAAACTAACACACTTTCACATCTATACATATAATAAAACTGTAACTGTATTTTCCTAAAAATATTCAATGTACAGATGAGCCGTGTCAATTTTTATTCTAATAGCCATTATTATCTATATAAAGACCAAATTTACCATTTTAAAAATTTTTGTCTGTCTTTTTGTTACCACATCATGCAAAAACTACTAGACGGATTTTGATGAAATTTGGTATGATGTTAACTGACTGTCCAGATCAACATATAGGATACTTTTTATTTTAGGAAAATGTCTGTCTGTCTGTCTTTCTGTTACAGCATCACGCAAAAACCATTGTACAAAATGAGGCAATAAATAAATATAAAAACCCATAATTAAAAAAATAAAGTAAAACGACTCAATAATATTTAACTAAATTCAGTTTAAAAAATCACCAATAGATGTCATCACAAGATTTATAAAATACATAATTTTCCTCTGTCACATCAATTATCACTGAAAGGATTTGGATCATCTTTATATTGCACCGTGTCAAATTTCATAATGCAATGCAATATAATTCACATCATATCAATGCTCTCTAAATATTTTCAGGCTTAAATAAAGTTACAAGATTTGTACCAATATTTTGCTTTTCTACACGCAAACAACACAACATAAATACAACTCTCAATAAAGCGCTTTAATTGTTTTGATTAATTTATATTTTTTTTATTTCTACTCGACGATATATATAGCGCTAAATGTTTTCTATTACATAATGTGACATTTTTTTTAAATTGTTTGTTGCGCTATTCAACGAAAGATGTCGCAAGTAAATTTCGTAATTTGTGGTGTCATTGTGTTTTCAAAAACAGGACAAACTTTGTACATAGCTAGAGTGGACCTAAGCATCAGTTGCTTTTCGCATGGATAGATGTATGTAGCACTCTCCCGCATCAGCAATGCTACCAATTTATTTGTTTGTGTCCCTGATGGTTCTACAGGAAATATTGTTTATATAGAAGTTTTGTGAACAATGTTCTAAAGCTCACGCGAACGAAGTCGTGGGCACAGCTATTTTAATATTAGTTAGGATAATAATATTAGTTAAAATATGATTTCCCGGGACAAAAGTGCCTATGTCATTTCTCTGCCCACTAACTACCTATTACCAACTAACTGTTGTTATAATATTAGTTGTCAGTGTAATATTAATAAGGATGAGATTCGCTGGGTTGGAAAGAGGCCTATATGGCCCGCCAACCATCTCTGTGTAAAAATCACTCTGATTCCTTGTTCCATTGTAACACGAGAGAAGAGCATACAAACTTACTTTTGTATTTTTAGTGTTAGTTTAGATTATAATATTAGTTAGGATGAGATTTCTTGGGTTTTAAAGTAGCTTATGTCAGTTCTTAGCCCGTCAACTATGGCCAACATTGATACATTGTTTAGAGGCGACTTGAAAAAGAGATAGACACACTTTCCTGTTTATATTATTAAGGTTGGACTCTAAATTAACCATTAAATTCAGTGATTCTTTTGCTCCTTTATATTGTATATGTAAAGATTCAAAAAATCACATTGTCCTATTGTAATGTTGCTTCCTTATATACTTTGTGTAATTTTTCAGTTTCAAGTAAGAATTTTCCCGTGAAAAAAGTATCCTGTATCATTTCCAGATCCCCTAGCTATCTTTCCTTTTCAAAAAATCACATCAAAAGAAGGACACGCAAACATACTTTCGCATAACATTAGTTATGCGAAAGTATGTTTAGGACAATAAACCTGAACAATTGGTCTGTCTGTACATTGAAGATAAATAACAAAAGTAGACTCTAAATTAACTATTAAAGTAGTAGAAAAGAAGAATATTGTAAATCTGTTTATTTGTTCATGCACAACGCAAAAGTAGCTAAAAGAATTTCTATGAATTCTTCGACCAACTAAAAAGAAGATATGGCAATTCGATGTTCCAATACTTGCAACAAAAAGTTAATTTTCATAAGTATTTTAGTAGGTGGCATTATGTGTATTAATTCTACAATTAACTTAATAATATTTTCTAAGGAGGGAAACGCTAGTTAGAAAACAAATTGTTAGGCACTCTGTTTTACTTGCAGATCCTTAAGTTCAAAGATTTATGCCTCTTTCAACTGCATGTATTAACAAGGAATAGGAGATATCCATAGATATATAATTTTTTTTATTGTTGCTTTTATTATTTAACCGTTTGAGTGATGACGAGCGCCATCGTGCTCGTGTGCGTACTTACTAAATTTGCCACGAGCGAGATGGCGCTCGCGAAATTAGTTGCTGTTTAGCGCGCGGTAGGGGAGGTCGCTCGCCCGCATCGCTAATTTTTTATCTTTCTACGTGTTAAATGAAGTTCAAATTATAATATTATTAGTAATTACATTTTAAAAATGATCCAGGAAAAGAAAATTTTTAACCTATAATGTCGGAATACCAAAATAATTGGAGTGAAAATGATAATTTTTCAAGTTGTGAAGAAAGTGGTAGTGGGAGTGACATTGTGGTGCGTTCACAATTTGGCGTAATGCAAATTTTGAGTGATAGTAATAATAGTGATGATAACAATTATTTTGCTAATACAGAGGACTGCGAAAATACGATGTGACCTTGATTTCAGTTTTTGTTATAATTTTTGTTCACAATATATATTTCCATAATTTTCTTTGTATTTTATTATCCTTGTACAAGTTTTTATTAAGAAAACACCGAAAAAATTATTAAAATTGGATAATTTTTGGAAGAGATACAGTTTTTTTTCAAGACAAGGGTAAATGACATCAAAAACAAAAGATTTCTTTGGCATTTCTAAGTATATATGAGTAAAAAACCACGGCACTAAAACGGTTAAACCAACCAAATCGATATACACATTTATTACTTTGTTTATTTGATGGGAATTGATATTAAACTGAATATTCATAGTTTATTAATTAAGATGTAAACTAAAATTGACTTTAAATTCCAATTTATAAACGGTGAATTTTGATTAATGAACATGAAGAGTTATGTGATGTGTTGAGTACATTATATATTTTTCTTTTATGTATAGAAAAGTGTATTTACAATTGTTGTACAATATTCGTAAAAATAAATTAGAATCGCATTAAAATTATGATAAACAATTTATGTACCTTAGATCCTTTAGACACTGTGTGTACAACAAACAACAGATAATACATTTTTGGGTGTTTTCTTAATAAAAACTTGTACAAGGATAATAAAATACAAAGAAAATTATGGAAATATATATTGTGAGCAAAAATTCTAACAAAAACTGAAATCAAGGTCACATAGTATTTTCGCAGTCCGGTACATCCTCCGTATCAGCAAAATAATAGTTATCGTCACTATTATCACTATATCAAAATTTGCATTACGCCAAATTGTGAGCGCACCACAATATCACTCCCAGTATCACTTTCTTCACAACTTGAAAAACTATAATTTTCACACGAATTGTTTTTGTATTCCGACATTATGGGTTAAAAATTTTCTTTTCCTGGATCCTTTTTATATTGTAATTACTAATAATATTATAATTTGAACTTTATATAACACGTAGAAAGATAAAAAATTAGCGATGCGTGCGAGCGACCTTCCCTACCGCGCGCTAAACAGCAACTGATTTCGTGAGCGCCATCACGCTCATGGCAAATTTAGTTAGTATGCGCACGAGCGCGATGGCGCTCGTCGGCACTCAAACAGTTAATATGCGTTTCTAATGAAGGTAATAAACCCAAATGTGGCCATAATACCAGGGACAGATACGATCCATCCGTTTACCAATACACTTAACCTGTTCATTCGGTTGGTAATATTTGTTATACCGATGTCAAGTTGATGATGGATAAATCTGTCTGCTTGTGTTTTTTGCTAGTATTGTGATATTACTTTAATTAAAAATGAACGATAGCACCGATGATCTGTTGCGGCTTCTGCAAAGTTGTGATGAAGATTCGGGGAGAAGAATTTGAAGTGCAAACATTTTTTTTACAATGATGTTATATCTATTTATGTTGGACACTAAAATTAGCAAAGGTTTAGAAAATTAGTTTGTCATTGATTTCAAGAATAAATTGTTAAGTAATGATTAGATAATATCCGTTAGATTTCTATGTTTTTTTATATGTAGATTATTCGTATGATTTCTTATTCAGTGGCGTATATATGATCACATCTTGCTGGATCGATTACAGGACAACATGATAACTCAAAAATCTATACATGTATTAAAAATGTACAATTTGATTATCTGTGCATTGAAAATAGTTGCAAAAAATTGATTAAAATGGGGATATGATAAAAATAATATACTTTTAGGCATCTGTGTCTGTGAGCATGTTCATTTCTTCACTCATTATGCAAGAACCATTAAAAGGCTTTGGATGGGGTTTTTAAAGGTGCTTTTGTTCACAAATACAACATACAGGCATGTTTTTTTGTTAAAATTGGCCTTCTGCCTTCACAACTTCCTCTTGGTCAGCAGGGGACCAGTGCTGTCTTCTGAGGGGATTATGCGGGATATGTTGTTTGGGAATTCCAAAAATCGTAATGATATCTATTATGGTCATAGATTCATGCTCAAGCTAAAGTTTTACCTTAGTTCTATCACAAAACTAAATAAACGACAGTTTGTATATCATCATGCATTAATACACTGAGGAAACTAATAACATTTTTGTTGCTATTAACAATACCCCGGCCAATATAATGTCGAATAAACAATAGGGTCAACGTGTATTACCATATTATTTTATGTTATTATATTATATTTATTCATACTATATAATTTTTTACCTGTGAATCTTTGTGCCAGCGTTTCCATTTTGAATTTCGAAGTGTAAAGTATTCATAACTCGATACCACTTTTACGTAAAACAATAATTTTTTATAATTCACGATATAACGTAATGAACAGAACTATCATTTTGTATTGGTATCTCGTGTTAAAGGCATTAAATTTATTACATTTTTGCGCAATGGACTTTTTAAAAGATACTCAGTATTAGCAGAGGTATTTCTTGGTTTGACTATAGTTTGAAATTTCTTTTACGTACAATGTTACACAATTTTTCGACACGCACACTTCATTGTACATTTAATTAAATTTCGAATTCCAGTTACAGTACATGATATTTTAATATCTTTAGATAACTGTTTTTAGAAATAAATGTCTTATTGCAATATTTATTCATTTAAACATAACATTTCTGTGTCTGGAGGACGCACAGACAACGGGCGCCAAATGTTTAATTAACACACTCATCGGCGCAGGGTTCTCTTGTCTGCCTGATTTCAAGGTTACATCAACGTATCGTGTAATATAAGATAGTTTGTTGATGGATAATGTTTTATACATGTGTAAATTTTTCATTGTGAATTTCATTTGATTTTAAAAACTAAAATTTTAATTCCACTAACAATACTTGATATTCTAATATTATTGAAATTTTAACAATCCTTCTTGCAAGTAATTTGTCTTATTCCTCGGCTTAATGATTAATACTTATGTGTTGTTTTAATGGGGAATGTGCAACCTAAATATATCGGTTAAGTAATTAACTTTATTACTGGCACTTCTGCCACAAAACAGCGTGGCGTGTAGTGCAAGTTTAATTTATAATTTCTGGGCAGTCACAGGATTAAAATAACGTAGTTATATTCTAGGATATGTTGGTTTACTACAGGCTGTTCCTAATTACAGGGCCTTTATTTAAAAGACGTAGTTATATCTAAGTTATGATAGTTTACAACAGGCTGGTCGTATAATTACTGCACTCTTAATTGTCATAATTATCATTGATATTTAATTTGTTTATGTACGAGGGGGCGTTTTTAAATTCGCAGAATGGAGGATAAGGAGTGAGAATAAAAATACAAAATTATTTTTCTTTTTCAATATATTCACCTGCTATCCTAATACATTTTTCAGATCTTTTAATTAGCTTATGTATACCTTCATAAAAACATGTTACGTCTTTGCCTGAAAAATAAGCTGAAACTGCGTTCTTCACTTCTTCAACGCTTGAAAACTTCTTTCCACGAAGTTCTTTTTTAAGGTTCGGGAACAAATACTAATCACTGGGAGCCAGGTCAGGACTGTAGTTAATTGCTTCTTTCAACCTCTCTAGAATTGACGTATAGTATTCTCCGGTTATGGAAACATCTTTATTTTTATAATCCGTCAACAGGATCCCTTCTAAATCCCAAAAGAGTTCCCAATGAATAATACCATGCACTCGAAAATATTTTCGTCCAATATTATATTTTGGTCTAGGTACACCTTTTTCTCCATCTTCTAGTTAAAATTTAACATAAGCTATCCATTTTTCATCTTTTGAAATCATGTACTTTGGTCTCTCATTTATACGATTGTAACTCAATAGGTCCAAACACATATTAGTTCTCCTCTGAAGTTGAAATAGTGTTAGCTCATGTGGAAATAGTGTTAGCTCACATGGTAGCCAAAGGGAATATTTCCACTGCTTTCTCAAAGCATGTCGTCGTTTTCCCATTGCAGTATAAGAGCATGAAAATAGCTCTGCCAAACAACACAAACTTAATATGGAATCTGTTTCAATAAGGTTTTTATAATTTTGCTAAATCAATTGAAGGAGGTCGCTTTGGATGAGGTTTATTGGACAGGTCAAAAGTTTCCTTCTTTGAAACTTTGGAAATAATGATTCGCGTGTCATAAAAGGGCTTATCTTTACCCATTGTTGTGTATATATTGCATGATGCTTCACTGATTTTTCGCCTTAAAAGACGATCATAAAGGAAGAGCCCTCTAAGTACACTTCGAAATACTTCCATTCTTAGTGTATTCTTTACTCGCTGATTACTCAGTTGTAAACTGAACAGAAGTTTAAATGTCGCACTCTTTATATACCCTACAAGAAATATTCTAGAAATAGTCGAAAAAAGTGGCAGTTTATATGATGATGTGGCTAATGAATGAAATCCTAATTAATACTGTAGCACTACTGATATTTTGTTATTGTTGTATCAACGTAAGTTTAATAATAAAAAATAAATAAAACTTGCTACTAAACAAATATTCAACACATAATTGCATTTTAATTATAATGAAAGTGATCAAGGTAAGGCGAATAGGCTATAAACTTGTTGCACATCACAAGGATACGCATATATTAGTGATTTTACAACTAGTAGGTATATGTTCTAGGGTACTGGGAAAATTTCTTACAAAACAAAATAAAAAAAGTGGACATACATCTAGGACTTGTGAGAACATCTTAGAAATGAGAAATATCTCAGAAGTAACTTATGTTACATTAGCTTTGCCTGCAACTTTGTTTGCATGCACATTTGAAGAATTAAAAATTTAAGTTTTATATTAATACACATTACCCATCTCTTATAATATTTATGAAAGCTTTTTGAGTTAGTGCATTTGTATTGAAATGTCAAATTGGTCAATTGGAATGAAACTTAACCTGCGTGTTACCCTCGACCCAACTAACGGATCCGCCTTTAGTGAAAACTTCATGTGCAAATAAAGAGGCTCACAAAGAAAAATTGCGAAAACAATATTTTTGTGTTTTACTACTTTTTTGTTCACATAAGTAATTTTTCATAAATACCTTCAATGTGCAGACTGGAAAATTCAACAGTTTTTATGTATATATATATCTACATATATACACATAATTTTCAGATGAGCCATTTTGTGATGCCTTTACTGTTTTTTCTCGCTGCCTTTCGGAGTTGCATTTCTGTCATATCAGTGCTCAGAGTTTTCCATCTCATCAATTTTATTAATTATTTTGAAAATTTAAATATGCATGCTTGTCTTATTAGCGAAACCTGGCTTAAACCTTCACCCCTCTAATATTTATTCTCTTCCAGGTTTTATATTAATCCGTAATGACCGCCATTGTGGACACAGTGGTGAGGTTGCTATCGATCTTCGAGATGATCTTCCTTTTAAAATTATCACAAAACCACCAACTGTTTGTCTACAATGGAATATTTATTTATTGAAGTTTCTTTCTCCGGAATGAAAGTACTCTTCAGAATTGGTATTTCATATTTTGGTTATATTTTATTTATTATACGACTATATATCATTTTATCCCCTTACGATGATTATGGGTAACTTTAACTCCTGTCTGTATAAAAGTAGTATGAGAAGTGTACAGCTTTGGGACATTGTAAAAGCTGATAACATCTCCATTCTTCCATCCTTTGCTACCTTCCACCAGATAAATTATTATTTCCTTCTTGATCTTTCCATTATATCCTTCCCTAAAAGTGTATGTTTCTGTGGCCAACGTCCTGCTCCTGGGTTCTCACACCATGATCTAATTTACTTATCCTATAAGTTGCACAGTCCTAAGCCATCTCCTAAAATTTCCAATTTTTGGTAAGCTTTAACAGTATTGACTTGCCTTGTTTGCATGAGGATGCCAATCTCATTGAATAGGATAGTATTTTAACCATTAAAACGGTTGATGAAAAAGTTGTTGAATTCAACATCCGTATCATCAAGCTGTTTGATAAGCTGCATGCTTAAACGAGTGAAAATTAAAAGAAAGGCAGCCCCATGGCTTAATGACTATCAAAAAAGTTATTTATGGCTAAGTGTGATCGAGCCGTCAGAGTAAAGTCAGATACAGTCCTTCAACATGGGAGACATTTAGAGTGCTTAGGAATAAATGTACACAAATATGTAGAACTGCTAAAAAGCATTACATCTCCATTTCCATACACAAATGCTCTTCTTTAAACCTTTGGAAGTTCCTTGGCACTCTGGGATTGGGTAATTCTCATACTGATGCCTTTTGCCAGCTTGACCTTAATACTTTGAATTCTTTTCTTTGCTAAGTCCCCCGTTTTACTTGACCCAGTTGTTAAGTTGGAAACATTGAAGAGAATTCATCCTCTCTCTTCTAACCACAAATTCACTTCTAATAACACCTGTGATTCAGAAGTTAAAATCAATCTTCTGGCGATAAAAACCAATTCTATGGGGTGCGATGGCCTAAATATTAAAACCCTTAAGCTTATCTTAGATATTGTAACCCCTGTTATTATTGGCATATTTAGTACCTCTTTGACAACTGCCACTTTCCCTTCTGAATGGAAGCAAACATATATAATACCCTTAACAAAAGCATTGTTACCTGTACATACTAAAGACTTTTTACCCATTTCCATACTACCACTTTTATCGAAAGTCTTTGAGCGCATTTTCCATGCCCAACTTGTTTGATATCTTAACTTTTACAAACATGCCATAGTAAACAACGTTTGTGAAAAATTTCAAAACATGCTATAGTCAACAACGTGAAAATTATGATACAGATGATATATGTTTAGCCATGTTTATATAATTGGTGATTTGAATCTGTATAGATCTAATTAATGGTTAAATTTTTGTGAATATATGTTATCATCACCCAGCTCTGTCTGTGAGTATTCATATTGCATTACAACATTTTGATTTTTTTCTCCAAATATGGATCTTTATACCAGCAGGAAATTCTCTAAGGGAAACTATATCACTTTATCGTCTTCTGTCTAAAAATGATTGAACCAATTTATATTTAGTCAATAATTTAAATATCGCTGTCGACTATTTTTATGACCACGTATGTGTTATTTTAAAAACGTTCCTATCTGAAAATACGCAGTATCTTATTTGGTTCAATTGTCAGTTGATTTCCGATATTAAATGCGAACATTGTTTTCACCACCACTGGAAACAGTTGCGGTCTATTAATAACTACGAGATATATGCTTCGTTCCAAACTGCAATTGAATGTCAAATGAAGAAACTTCGAACTGATTATGTATACAATACAAAAATAAATATCTATCCCTTATGGTGGAAAATTAATCAGGTAACGTTCGTGGTAACAATTCTTAAGTAACTAATGTTCAATCAATTGCAATCTTTTCTGTGCCGGCTAAATTATTCGAGTTTGCATTATATTGCAATATCTATTTAAGCTACAGAAATCAAATTTATGACAATAGGGATTTCATATTGGCTATTTAACAGTTACGAATTTCATGTCTTTCTCAATTATGTTTCCTATCAGGTTGATATTGATTTTCAAGTTGATGTTGCTTATTTCGCCTACCAGAAAGCTTTTTTAAACTTAACCTTGGCGATACTGGTTTCTCTCTTCAACTCTTATGTGTTTTCTCTTCGTATTTTGCAGGCAGAAAGCAATATATAAGAGTAGGTAATTTAATATCTGATTTTTATGTCACGCAATAAGCAGTCCAGTCTGGGTTTGAATCTTGTACGTTTATTGTTCACTATCGTAGTAAATTTTTCAGTAATGTGGTTAAAATTGCACAATGCCTTCTATTTATAGATGACATGAAAATTTTCTCTGCTATTAAAAGTAAGGCAGATTGCACGTTGCTACAACGTGATATTGAAGTTGTTCTCGAGTAGAGTAATGCAAGTGTTTTGCAACTGAATTCCAGCAAATGCTCTGTGATGAGCTATAGTCGAGCGTGTGCTTCTCTCGAATATGTATACATCATTGCCGGGATGGCTTTATGCCAACATATTGTAGTAGTAGATCTAGGAGTTAATTGTTATCTGTATCTAACTTTCATGGTCATTTGGTGGATATAGCGAAAAAGTCATTTGGAGACTTGGATTTGTGTCGCTGAACGCTAGGGACTCCCGATATATTTCCTTAATTAACCAGTTATGTATGACTTTAGTATGAAGCAAGTTAGAAGCGAGCTATTTAAATGCAGCCTGATGGTGAAACGTTCCTTTGATATTTGTACGTGAGAAAATATAGTTACTTCCCATTTCTACTTCCTACCAATTTTCTCTTGGGTGTGTAGAATTAGCATACATTATAGCGTAGAAGACAAGTTTCTTTAATGAGATTTATTATTAAATGCAAAAATTATATGCCTTAGTTTATTGGAAAAAACTTGTTCTTTATGCTTGATAACCACCTGCGCTCGCGTCATTATCATTTTACTGTACCGGCATCTATAATAGAACAGAGTTATATTGAAATTCTTCATTTTCCTATGGTATACAATTACTCAAGTGTCTGATACCAATTGCACAAAAGTGAGACGTTTTTAGGATGAGTAAGAATAAACTTGTTGGACTGTGCCACCATAATGTTACATAATTTAATTTATCTTTTTATTGTTATTGAAATGCAAAGATGAATTAAATTGTAATGTTTCTGTAACTATGTAAATAAATAAATAAATGATAATAAATAATGTTCATGTATTACAGACAACATAAAAATTTCATCCGAATAATATGGAAACGACAAACAATAGAAGATTACGAGGCACATCTGAAGTCCTGCGACAATAAAAAGATATCCAGCAGCTTCTACTAGAATAGCACTGGCCAACTAATGCGAACAGTTTCAAGTGCAACAGCACATTAAGTAATGTCCATTCGGCGCGCACCCACAAAAGACTGCATCAATGCGTCAAACAGACTTCCACAACAATCAACTGTGTACTTATCGGACTCTACTTCAAGAGCACAAACTAACTATTTATCCACACATGTAATAACACATGCAGGTGAAAAAGTACAAGTGTGACCTGTGTGATCAGGGTTAATAAACAATAGTATTTTAACCACGCATAACGGGAACACAACTGTAAAATTCTTCCAGTATGGTAACGGTGATGCAAATTTTGCACAGCTTATTGCTGTAACTACACATGTGAAAATACACATCAGTGAAAAACCCTTTAAGTTTGACGTATGTGATTTAACAATGTTTAATTTAACAATGTCTGATACAGATAATATAATTTAACTTTGCACTTTAGGACATGCAATGGTGAAATCGCTGCTACAAGTGTGGCATGTTAGTGAGGTTTTCAAAGCTTTTTGTTTTAACTGGACACATCATGATGCGTACAGGTGAAAAGCTGTACAAATGTGGGGTGTGTGACTCTAAGTTTAGAAATAATAATAATTTAACAACGCACATGAGAATACACACAGGTGAAAAACCCTACAAATGTAGCAGATGTCATGCAAGATTTACACAAGCTAGTAGTTTAACCACACACATGAAATCACACACAGGTGAAAAACCCTATAAGTGTGACATATGTCACGCGAGATTTGCGCACACTGTTCATTTATCCACACATATGAGAACACACACAGGTGAAAAACCCTACAAGTGTGCCATATGTGATTCTAAGTTTATAAATAGTAGTAGTTTAACTACACATATGAGAACACACACAGGTGAAAAACCCTATAAGTGTGCCACATGCCATGTGAGATTTGCACAAACTAGTCATTTATATACACATATGAGAAAACATACAGGTGAAAAACCCTACAAGTGTGGCATATGTGACTCTAAATTTATAAATAATAGTAGTTTAACCACGCACATGAGAACACACACAGGTGAAAAACCCTACAAGTGTGGCACGTGTCATGCGAGATTTGCACAAACTGGTCATTTAACTACACACATGCGAATACACACAGGTGAAAAGCCTTATAAATGTAGCAAATGCGACATGAGATTTGCGAGAAGTGATCATTTAACCAATCATATGAGCAGGCATGACTCAAAATAGCAACTCATTGCTCCTTTTTAAAGCTCCCTAAGTGTGAGTATGTACTGGAAATTTGCATGATTTCATTCAATTTATCCATTCATTTGTAACTCAATCTGTCTCTCACATGTCTTAGTATCAAAGGGTTTTTAAGAGATGAACTGTAAAATTACTTTTAAGGTCCAAGTGGAGAAAATATGTCAAGTATGAACAGAATTCTCACTAGGAGAATTCCGAACACACTTATTGTATTTATGAATTGTAAACCTTAGTTTTATATTCACATTAGTAATATATTATGTATTTATTTAGTATTTGTGATTATAAAATGTAATTCTTTTATTTAAATATGTATAATATTTATACAGTGTACACATGTAACTTAGATTATATAAGTTAAATTTTATATTTAACAGAAGTTCAGATAAGTAAGATGAAATCTTAATTTTTAAAAATAATTTTTTATAAATATAAACTACAACATACACTAAAATTTCTTAGAAAATATCACCGTAATGAACTTAAAACCTAAAATACGCTAATATTTCAGAGAAATGACAATCACAATGAATTATTTCAGACTGATTGATTGATGATAAAATACACTAATATTTCAGAGAAGTGACATCACAATGAATTATTTCAGACTGATTGTCATATCATTCGGCAATCCAAATTTGAAGTTAGAGCTCCATTCTGATTCATCATATTAGTTTATTATTAGTTGTGTATCACGTCGTCTATGATTAGCACCTGTTGCTTCTTTTCCTTGAGCACATAATAGTCTATTTGACAACATAAAAAATGTGCCACAATTCGTGGATATCTTATTAGATTATTACGTAAATAAGCGTATTCATATCCCTTCGTTTTTGAAAATATAAGTTTATATTTTGTAAAAAAAGGAAAGAAATCATAATGTTTTTTAAAATTTTCAAGGTTGCAAACTCCCTGTTATTGGTTAAAAGTCAGATAATGTCACATGCAAGTAAACAGACCTATTGTAGTTTGTAAACTTGGTTTTGTTTCTGGTATTATTTAAATGTTGGATGTATTTCGAAAAGTTTCCTGACCTTTTTTTATAGATTTTGTCCCAATTTACACATTGTTAAAATGGATAGAAATTTTGTGCAAGCTGATTACAGCAACCTACCTAAAATAAATGTGTTTATTGTTACACTTTTGTTTAAAAGCAACGACAATTTCTTTACTGCGGAACTCAAAAATGTAAGAACAGCAATTTAATTATCTGTTGTAAATTATTTGTTTACAGAAATCACTAAACATATTTAGAAGATGTTTATAAAATTTCATTTTTTGATAAATAAAATACAAGAAATATATTAAAATTTATGTATTCTTAGCCTATTTTTCACTAAATTCACAATTTACTTATTACTAGACATTACACACTGAACACACAAAGATATAAATGTCATT
Organism: Druceiella hillmani; assembly: GCA_039881145.1. NCBI lineage: Eukaryota > Metazoa > Arthropoda > Insecta > Lepidoptera > Hepialidae > Druceiella > Druceiella hillmani. The sequence continues at coordinate 37,003,254 of JAYKKI010000019.1, forward strand.
GACATTCATTTTTGTTTGACGTTGATGAAATTTAAATATTTATTTTTAATTTATTATCAATTAATGATAATAAATTTAAATTTTTTTTAACATCAAAGAAAAAAATTATCAATCATACCAACTTAATTTATTTCACTGTCTTTAAAACATCCATTTATGGACCTTTTTTCATTTTTAAAAAATGATAACTATCACACTTTGCATTTACTATAAATTTTTTTTATATTATGACTTCATTACTGCTGTGTGTCACATAAAAAAAAACATTATGAATTATTTATTCGACTAAAATAATTTTTGATTAAAAAAAATTATTTAATAATCACCAGCAGAATGAACATATTTCTATTATCTTATTAATTTTCCATGATAATATTTAGGATAAAAAGGGTGAATTACCTTATAAAAATATGAAATGCCATTAATTATGTAATAAATTTATAAAGCATTTAAATTAAGAAGACAATTATGAATTACCTTATAAAAGTATGAAATACAATAAATTGTATAATAAATTTATAAAGCATTTAAATTAAGACGACAATTAAATTGAAATAATCAATAACTCTTATCAATATTAAAATTGTTATTTTTTAATTATTATATTATTTATATTTATTAATTAAATTAATAATGAAAAAATATTGTATGAATTTAAAATATAATTAAAAAGTTAAACCACAACACTAATTACATATATTTATATGCATATGTATATATATATATATATATATATATATACACTCTTGCATAAAAAACGGGCGGTTTTGATTTTGTCATATTATTAACAAAATATTATTTATTAAGAGGTTGTATTAATTGTAATTGTTACTGGCAGGTATAATGTATTCTGGCACATAAAAATGAACTTTCTACATTTCAAATTTATTCTTTTTGAATGAAAAATGAAATCCAACTGTTATTAATTTCTTTTTCATTTGTTACGTTTTTTATTTTAACGAATAAATATTAATTAAATTTCTGCTGCTTGCTGCATTAATTCACTTCTGTTTGCTGTTCTCAGTATGGTTGAAAAACGATAAGAGCTAGTAAAATTATTGCGCTGCTTGAAGAAGGCTGTATCCAATGTTATGTGTCTCAGCAGTATAATGTGAGCCGTTCCACCGTCCAAAGGACTTGGCGATGATACCAAGAAATGGACTCCATCAGTAGAAGGCCCGGTTCTTAGTCAGTCAAGCACTATGAAATCGTCAAGTTATGTACGTGGATCTCAAACAGAACCTCGAGAACGTCAGGTACACAAGTAAGCCTATGGACAGTCAAAAGGAGACTTCAGGCTGTCAATATATGTAGCTATCGCACAGCTCGGGGCCCTACATTGCTCTGTGAGCATTGAGTTGGCAGATTGAGATTCGCTCAAAATTTTTCATCATGGTTTCAACAAGACTGGAATAGTATTTTATTATACGACGTGTCAGAGCCGTAAAACCATCTCTAAAAAAACATCGTCGAAAGAACGCCTAGCAGATTAAGCGCATTGATTTCAGCTAGAAGAGGTCATACTCGTTACTAAATTTTTAAATTTTATGTTAAATTAATAAAAAATATTCAAAAATAAACGTTAGCCATTCTTAATGTACCAGTATGAAAACGCTTGTCTGTGGACTTTACATTGTTTTTTTTATTTATTCGCATTTTTAATGACTGAAGTAGGTAAAAATGATATCTCAATAATAAATAATAATATTCTCATCACATCGCCATATAAAATGCATTAAATAATAATAATATAACTGATATGGTTTATTCCTATAAGTGCCCGCTTTATTGCAAAAGAGTTTATGTATATATATACACATTCACACACACATATATATATATATAAAGTAGTAAAAATCAATGAAAATAATTTCTTAATTTGTTACAGTTAAAAAAACCAAATCAGGGTTGATGAAAATAATTTTAAAAATTCAGGTAAGGGTGTGGTTATGCAGTCATTAGTTTAACGTGAAACGTCTTTCAGCAAGTCGCGTAACTGTACATCTAGGAGGTGCCGTAGTCGAAGTAGTTTGAAATTTTCCATAAAACTTTAATCCGCTATTACTGTGTGTGCACCTATTATTAATTATATGATTTTGTTTATATTTGGAGGACAACGAAATCTAACTAACGACACCGCTTTCGTCTTAATCCATACATGAGTTAGTAGCAAACAAACGCCTTGTAAGTGTCAATTTTTAGCCCAAGTTGCGACGTGCTTCACGTGTCACTGGTGATATCTAGCCACATGAGTCAAAGGTTGTGAGTAATGACTACTTCACTGTTTTCAATGATATATAAATGAATAACCTCTGGCACGTGGTCACAGAGTTACACGGGTCACGGTCACGATCACCTCATAACCGAGGTGACATGTTTTTATTACATGTGGTTTTAGCAAGTAACCCCTTATTTACAGAACTGAAAGACATTTCACATCAGAACTATTTAATATTTAATTAACATAATCCATCACACAAACGCGCACAAACACATATGCACTCACTAATGTATATATCAGCACTATAATATTATTCCAAACATATAATATAAACTAATATACTTTATTGTTTCCTGAATGTTGGTACTATATAAACAAAATGTAATTGTTGAAATTAACAGGTTAAAAATCATTAAAGTTTAATAATTAAATATACTTGTGTTTTTATCATTAATACTTAATAACTTATAAGAAATATGCTTTTAATTGTGTACTAAGTATTTACTGAAAAAATGAAAAGTGAATTAACTGGAAAAAAGATAAAACATATTACCTCGCAAACAAAATCATCAGACTTGAAAATGAACTCTTCATCTTTCACAAAACTTTCTCTATTGCCATTGTGTACACCGATTAGACATTTCATTTTCCTGAAGGCCTTTCCACAGCAGTTGACAATCCATTCATAACAGCCTGTGTGTATTTTACTTCTTTTGTGATATTCATTGAGAGAAGCCACAGCCGATTTTCTCAGAAACTTTGCGATGTAGAAATTTGAAGTTTGACATAGTAGTTCATTTTATCAATCCACGTATTTTGCCTTAGTTTACTTTTTTTAAATACTTGTATTCCAGTTAAAGAGCGGGTAAAAATTACGTAGCCACAGATTTTTTCATATTATACATCATGTATGGGGATTATTAGAAAGGGTTTTGATCTGGGGGATAAAAAATATTTTTTTCATTATTTTAAATTATATGCCTAAAGATATATTTAAAAAAATTAGTCTATTTTTTTTAAAAAGGGTTTATTTTGGGAACAATAAAACCAAAACTTAAGAGCAAAAAATAGGGTTAGTAAAATCTGCCTAGAAATTGCAGTTTTTACACCTGTGGAATATATAGTTGGCGATATATTTATTTTGAGTAAAATTGATATTTTAAAATAGTTTAATAGAATTACTATGCTCTCTTAAATGTTTATAAGTACCTAAATGTTTACAGGACCTATGTAGCTTGGTTGGATCTACTAATGGTGTTTTTGGGCTGCAGCTCAGGGCCCCGTAAATATAGAGGGCCCTGTAAATATAAAGGGCCCCCTTCATAAAATAATGGACAATATTATTAAATATAAATAAAATATAAAAATTACGTAGGGGTCACCACTTTGAGAAGTGAGGGTAGTTGCTAGGGTAGTTGCAGACACTGACAGTCAATGTATTCGTTGGTACATGTTGAATCAACTTTCAGTGCCATTAGCAGTGTTGATTCTATCGGGTATTCAGTCCGTAGTCAATGCGCGCTTATTGAACGGAGCCGGGGATTTCCTATCGCTGTTTAGAACGAACATGTATTATTTTGTCAGCGACCGTCGCCCGGTACTTCTGTACTCATTGTCAAAGTGTTATTGTTCATAGTGCACTGTGCCGTCTTTAGTGTTTACTTTACCGACAAGTCATAAAGTTGTAAAGGCTGGACATTTCTCTTATTTTATCTACTTATAAATGAAAGTTATCAGGATAAGGTAAGATTGCCTGCTTTAAGTATAAAGAAACAAGAGCTAAGATTCAATCAAGCTCTGGACATAGGGTAATAGGGTATTTATTAGGAAGATAAAGAAAGAAAGTCATGATGTTTTGTTTTTACCCAACTGCCCGAGGCTTCAAATGTCATATTGAGACAGTTTTAGCAACAGTTTTTGCGAAACATTTTCATAATCACTTTCAAGTAGACAGAAGGCAATGGAAAAAATGGTCTCTTTTTTCTGGCGACTGTTTTAGTAAAAAAAATTAGGGTTAAAAATGTATTATTAGTCATCTCAATATTTCACAGAATTTCATATAGTGAACAATGTAGTACTAAACTGTCTAGTAAAAGCATACTTCCAAATTAATTGTTTGCAGAATCTTCAACTGTATGGAATTCGTTGTATAGAAATTCAATTCTAAAAACATGTGTAAAGTGTCATCATTCTAGAAACACTTTGTTAAACTATCATGCATTGCAACCTTTAAACTTATTTAACTTGCAACAAGTTTTAAATTTTAAACAATAAGATTTTAAAAACATATGTAAAGTGTCGACATTCTGGAAACTCATTGTTAAACCATCATGCATTGCAACCTTTAAACTTATTTAACTTGTAACAAGTTTTAAATTTTAAACATCAAGATTCTAAAAACATGTGTAAGTGTCGACATTCTGGAAACACATTGTTAAACCATCATGCATTGCAATCTTTAAACTTATTTAACATGCAACAAGTTTTAAATTTTAAATAATAAAATTCTAAAAACACGTGTAAAGTGTCAACATTCTGGAAACACATTGTCAAACCATCATGCATTGCAACCTTTAAACTTTTTAAGTTGCAACAAGTTTTAAATTTGAAACAATAAGATTCTAAAAACATGTGTAAAGTGTCGACATTCTGGAAACACACTGTTAAACCATCACGCATTGCAATCCTTTAAACTTATTTAACTTGCAACTAGTTTTAAATTTTAAACAATACGATTCTAAAAATATGTGTAAAGTGCGACATTCTGGAAACCCATTATTAAATCATCATGCATTGCAACCTTCAAACTTATTTAACTTGCAATGAGTTTTAAATTTTAAACACCTGACGCCTCAAGCTTAAGGCGGAATACGAAATCTGGTGATTGGTTATTATTATAGAGTGACCAAGTCAGTCTAAAACATTTTCTCCGATAAATCAGAGTTTTTTTTTAAAATTAGCTTTCTTATTACAAAATACTCAGATTTATACCATATTTATAAATATTACTAACCTGTAATCATCCTCATTTTAAACCAATTTCGAGTTAATAGGTTTGGAGCATGAATAAAGAAATATCTGATCAATGTTCAAAAATGAATTGCCAATATATATATTTTTAAAATGTTTTATTGCATCTTGATTTTGATTACAATTTTTTTTATTAGCATAGTTCTGAAAAACTGATTACTTTTCTTTTGTATTATATTACATTTACATAACATTTTGCCATGGCTGTTGCTGGTAATAATACCTACTGAATTTGCATATTATATAAATCCAATAAAAATTTGCATATTATAGAGTTACATGCCTGTGTTTCACGTTGCTAGAAACAGTTTTACACAATCAAATTACTTAAATTTGATCTTGTTTACGGATGCACCATGTAGTACATATTCATCACCTGGAGTATCATTTGCGAATGGCATGATCATCTAAGCATTCAGCAAGCGAATTCAACAGAGGAGTGGGGTGTGGAATAGTTGGTAATAAGGAAAATACTTAGTGGACGCCATTAACAAGAATTTACAAATTCAACGTAGAAAAAATAGCATGGATCAAAAATCACTTTGATGAAGCTAAGAAAGAAATATTTAAAAGTGCCCAGGTTGATAATATAAAGATATAAGTCGTCAAAAACTGTGCATTAAAACTTATTATTACAAATGAAACGAACGTAATATACTTGAAAAATGTTAGTAATAGTTTGACAAAGAGTCCTAGATACGAGTGTATCTTAATTTGTTATCAAAGACTACAAACAATAAACTAAATTCATGAAACTGTTAACTCGTCAACAATTTTCAGCCGTCAAAGAATCAGATAATAAATATTCCAACGAAACATCATAAACAAGTAAAATTCAACACTTAGATAAACAAATGAGTGCAGAAGAAGGTTCTGCCTTTGAAGGTTCTAAATTTTATAATTTTAAAATTTATAATTTTTGTTATTATTACACATTCCATTCGTACTATTGTAAAATTTTCAATAAACATAATGTAGAAAATTATTTTGCAATTTTTCCTTAAACCAAAAATTTTCTTGACCTCCAATATTAAAAATTATTTGAATACTATACAATTTCATATCGACTTAGCTTTGGTTCTTTCCAAGGACCAAAGGAAAATCAATTTCTCTAATTAATTATTTGAAAACTATCGTAATTCTATTATATTTTCTGGCCGTAATGTGTCTACGGTCTAACAGAATCATTTATAATGATTAGTGATGATGTAAAATCAATAATAACTTCTATTACTCTGTCAGTCTTCTACTTTTCTGTTAACCAGTCCTTTACTCGGTTATCTTTAGTGTCACACCAAACGTCAGAAATATAGAAATTAAACTGTTTGTATTATTCCTGCTTTTAATTTTGTCTGAAAATGGAAGAAATATGCTATAAAGATACGTGGAAATATTTGCAATTTTTGGAAATTATAATGGGCATTCACCGAAATATGGAAATTAAAAAACAGAAAATATTCTCTCAAACCTGGCAGATAATAATAAAGCGTGTATTCACTATAATGTATGCAGCAATAGTTCTATCACTACTTATTCTGCTACTAATTATGGACGTATATTTCCATCTTATATCAAACGAAAATGCCGTTTTACAAACCATCAACCACGTAATATTTTTCGCAGCATTTAGTTCCAACATTGTCGCAACTACTTTTTTGGAATGGAATACATTTCCACAATTTATTGCTGAAATGGAAGTGCTGGATCATTATTTGGACTATGATGTTAAGAGATCATTATATGAAAAAGCGTGGAAGCAAAATCGATCAAATTTATATAAAATATGTCTGCCTCTTTTTTTAATGATTTTCACAGAACGTATAAATTTTTTCCACGATATTAATTTACGATTCATTTTTGGCTATATTGTATTTTGGTATACCGATGTTGAACGTATCCTTTTTTGCACTTCGCTTAACGACATTTTGAAAAGAATTGAATATGCAAATTTACAACTGTCTGCTCTGTTTAGTGTCGATGACTACCTAAGTTTGCGTAGTGCTGACGATACAATGATAATCGCAATGGATGGTTTGAACGCATGTTTTGATAAAATAATCCAATTATACGTAAAAGTTTTTGACGTCTGCTTTCTTGCGTATGAAACCTTCTACTTAAATGTAAGACACAATTTAATAACTATATTATTAATTTGTATGTTTTCCTATTTAACGATTAAAAGACATAAACTTGTTGAACTTAGTATTGTTTCTATAAAAAATATCTTGAGTATGCCTTTTATTCTCATTTACAATTCTGTTGATACTAGTAATTTTGACAACTTTTCCATCTACAAGATTAGTATATACTTGTAATAAAAGCTGATGCCTTTTCAAAATATCTATGTCATATTTGTATGAATATAGAAATAATTGTTATTAAATCTACATATTTTATTGCAGATTCTTTTAGTGTTCTATAATTATTTTGGAGGTATAATTATTAGCGCTGGTTTCATTTTTTATTCCGCCGATTCGAAGGTTAGTAAAAATAGTGGTAGTTTTTACTATCACTTTTATATAATTTATTTAATTTCAATAATACCAGCATATTAATTTCAACTACATGGTTATTTCAGACTGATCTGTATTTACTGACAGCGACCGGGTCTATATTTTGGTCATATTTTTTAATAAGGTTGCTTTTATTGTGCATCACCTGTGAGAAACTTACACAGCGACTTCGTTTTACACGGACGCTTGGATTAAAAATAACAATGTATAAAAAAATACGTAAGTCAATTTATTATAAATAAGTTTATCAATTATCTCACTGGTCACATTGTAGTGTAATATTATTCTTGTATATTATCTTTGTCTCTACGATAAATTAAATTTGCTTTCTGGAGCTATGTACATATTTTTTTTATTATTACAAATTATTAATTGCATTGTTTATATTTACGGGTCACTGTATATTTGCCTCTATGGAAAATTTTATTCTGTGTTTTCATAATGGACTCATTTATAAATGCGAAAGTATATTCGTGTGAATATAACAGAATGTCAATATACAGGCTAAGTACTATAAATAAAAAGACTACTTATTAGTTTCATTATTTCTTGTCGGTTTGAGTTGAAAAAGGGATTCTATGATCCTAAGAATAATAATAATAAATTGAAGTGGGTGAAATTAAAGTGGAAGACTCTCACGTTATAGCTGAGTTAGTAGTGATTGTTTCTTCTCACTGTCGAAACAATATTGAGTCAACTATGTTAAATTAGCAGAATGGAAAAGCTGAAAACGTAAAGCATGCGTGAATGAGTCCGTTATTTTGATGAAATGATGCAAGAAGGAAGAACATGTTGTGAATAAATTTTTTTCTAACAATTGAAAGTGGACGATATACATTCTTCTCAGCAACAGGTTCCAGTCATCTGAAACAAGAAAAACACATGACCATGATTTAGTGAGCCTGTAAGACAGATTTGTATGGTTTGGATTGAAATGGTTGATGACGAAGACGATCAATAAAAATCAAAGAGAGCAATCCGTGACATATAGTAACTTAAATATATATATAGTGACTTATTGTCACTGAAATTCACTCAATATATATGTGCCGTTAGCAGATTACTACCTCCTTCTAGTCCTTCTAATGCAGTTAGTAATAGGAAAAATAAATATTTTCATAAATGAAATTATTCATTTAAATTTTTTTCAACTGTTTTACTAACATAGATATTCACAAGTAAACTTTGCCTTAATAAATTTAAAAATGCCATTTCTCAAAAGTTATGTAAGTGGTGATAATTTTATTTAAAATTATAATATAAAAAAAAACTGTACACATCCAACTTTTCATATATGTTTTTTACATTTGATAGAAATATAAATATAAAAACCAAAATCTCCCTGGCCAATTTAGGAAAAAAAATCCATGTCAAGTATTAAATATAAATATGGAGATAATTATTTTATACAATATTTACATGATAATAATCATATTATTTTTTTTCATAGTTGGTAATATTCATAACATCATGTATTTACTATATTTACATGGAAAAAAAATGTTTACAGCCGCTGAACTGCAACCTAAATTGAAAGGTTTGTGTCAACTGCTCGCAATACCTGGCATTGCTGAATTCAAAATCGCTCGCCTCTTTACTGTAAATGTATCCACTTTCCTTAAATTTTTGAGTTTCCTTACAACCAATTTCATTATGATATTTCAATTTTATTTTATGAAAAAAAATCTTATTAATTAAATTTAATTAGATTAGTAAAATGTAATCGTATTGTTGTGAAACAAAACAAAAGTTTTGAATTTGTATAGTAAACTCCACATTCATGGCTTTTTATGTTTGTTTTCTAAGCTCATTTATAAATTTGTATTAAAATTAATTAAAAGATCCATGAATAAATTAATACATCGTCAGGTTTATATTCAATTTTGTCAGCATTGAAGATTATCTAATAAAATTATATTTTTATTATTGATCAAAATTACGTTATTAATTTTTTAATTCAAAAGAGTAATACAAAACCCTGAGTGGGTTTTGTACATAAATAGACATTTTGGGTTAACTAAAATCAGATTTTCAATAGTAATTGTTTGCGGTTCTAATGTTAATACTTAAATTTGGGAGGGTTATATTATTATGTTAACAATATCGATAGCCACTTTATTATAAAATAAGTATAGGCATAAAATAAAAAAAAATGTTTTAGTAAAATTTAAAAAATTTGTAAAGCAGAGACCACTGCAAATAACACCAGGTACATTGTTTTGCTTTCAACACCTTTAAGAAAATTACATAAAATCATTTTTGCACAGGCGAGCGCGTTGTATATTCACTTTTTGAATTTCATGAAGGATTTTCTGCACAACTAACAAATGGATAAATAAACATTCAAAAATACTGTAAGTAGCGTTTATTTGTCCTTCAGGCAAATGAATCTGGAATTATGTGCTGCTGACTAATTTCATAGACCCTTTATGTATAACACTATTTAAATTTAATAAATCTGTGATTACACTTTTATAATAAAGAAAATTTTTATAAAAGTCTATAGTTATGAATGCCTTAATTTAATACTGAAAAATGTCGCAATTACGATAACTACATTCACGTTATGAATCTTCTCATAATCAATAAATCTATTGTATCCAGAGGGCTGGATCTGCACAGTTGAATATAAATTACTATTGTTTGTCTCTTCATTTTTGTCCGTTGCTATTGGCTTTGAATATATTTGACTCTATAATTTTCACAAGCCTAGTAAAGAAAGTTATTTGGAGTGGCTGACGGGCTCCAGCAGAGAAAAAATTTTGTCATAATTTTTTATCATTTTTATAATAGGAATATTAAATATCTGTGTGCCTGAGCATGTATATAATCCTCATAAAATATATTTCATTAGAACTTAATGGATTTAATAGTTTTCATAAGCTCCAATAGTTTCTATTGCATTCACTACTGTCTTGTCAACAGCCTGTTTTCATCCACCGCTATGTATAGGTCTATCCGGAGGGGCGGATCGTTGGAGACAATGCCTATATTGAGAGGTGTTTGGCATTTGTGAGGTCTATCAAACTGTTGATAGGACCATGAAGGACTAAAATTAATTATGAGCATAACAATTTATATATATGGCTTTGAATGTCAGCTTTTTCAATTTACATTTTTTAGTTTTTTAGAATTTTTTCTGTATATGTATATCAAATAAATAATTAGATTGCAGGATAAATATGTTTATTATCTACAAATCAAATTTTTACAATTATTTACTATATGTTTAACAAAAACTTTGAAACAAATTCAATTATCTCCCTCAAGATACACAATTCTTTGTTCAAACTTTTTTATTAGACTGTACGTGGACATAAAATAAGGTCATCGATTGTCTGGCCTATATTTTTATAGCACAATATTTCAGGATTGTATAAGGAAGTGTTTTGTTTTTGCCCTATGCCACTGGATTGTTGGAAGGGCTTCTCAACATAGTTTTTAGCATATTTGAAAGGACACGTTAGTACAAAAATTGCTTAAATTTTTTAAACCTACTACATCCTTCATTCTAATTTGTTTGCCCTAGTGTGTAGATTTAACATATTACTTCATTTTTGTACAAGTCTTGTATTCTAGTACCAGAATAACCAAGTCATTGAACCCATGCAGCTAATTTACAATAAACAATGCTAATTGATACCATGTATGTAAATATCTCATATTCTAGATGAATTAACATAATCACGGTAACGAGACGTACTTTTGTTTCACTGTTTAATTTGATATTTTCTTTAATTTGTTTTATGTCCTACTATTACTTAATTAAAAGTCTACAAAAAATTATTGCTGATTACATGTGCATTGTCATATGTATGTGTGTAATGCTCGAACCCAAACATACATTATGGAGAGCACACCCAAGAATCATAGAAATAGTACAAAGATTTTTAAACGATTCAACGATATAATGAAACATATCCTCATTCACGTTCCTACAATACATTATTTATTTAAACAAGAGAAAACTATTACACAATATTTAAACAAATTTCTCAAATTATTTGAATTGAAAAATTTTCAGAAAATTTGTTTAACATATTTAAAGAATTTATATCTATATCATTTGACATTAAAGTTTACAAACAAAGTAATGACATTTATGTGAAATTGACAAAGTGAAGCACAATAACATGCGTCTTTAGTTAATTATGTTGTGTTCATCTCAAAATTTAGTTTTTTTATTTCCTGTCGTGAAACATGGAGCTTTTTAATTACATCATGTTTGTTCCATCTGACCTATCTGTCTGTCCCAATTTCACTGTTCTTAAAGTGTTAGGCCTAATACTTCAGGTGGAGATCTCAAGTAAAAATTGGTGAAAAATTAAAATCCAATTCATGCACTTCCCCATAAATATAAAGCTGTTTGACATATTTCTTCAGCATCCCACATTGGGTGTTTTTTCCTTAATTAGGTCGTCCTACATAAAACTGAGATTTCATTTATAATTATTCATTTCTAAACCCCGCTTCCAGGATCGCGTACTGATCTGGCATTTAATGAAAACCTCTAATGAATCTATTTTTATTTTATTTCTTCCATAATTTTAAAAGAAATAGTTAACTACAGAAATCTACTTTGTACGCATTGTGATACGCATTTAGCAGTTTTTTTTTAGTAAATATAGTCAAATTCATTTCCTATAACAAACCATTTAGAAAATTTAAATAATTAGTAATCACATGTAAAAGACATGATATCTCTTTCACAAATGTATAGAGCTGTAAAAATAATATATTTTATGTGAACATAATTGGTATATAATATGTAAATATAATTTACTATTGACATAATAAAAAGCAAAAACATAAAAAACAATAAATAAAAATTATGAGAATTACAATAAAATTACATAGCTCATCATACTTTAAAAAATTGTTTGGATAACGGAGTTCAAATTGTTCATGTATATCGTTAATTTTATGTATTAAGTTGACATACATATTTTTTTAACAAAAAAACATTTAAGCCTATTAAATATACTACATATCCAATCATCAGAAAATAGTATGACAATTCCAAATCCCAACATTCTAAATGCATTATATGACAGATCGACATGATAATTAACATAATGCAAATCCTGATGTAGCAGATTATTCTGCATGTAATTAAGCAAATATTTGCAATACAAAATGTGTTAAAGCGTATCTTTAAAGCTAACATTCTTAGTTTCCATGTAGAATATTCTTAGTTTCTATATAATATATTCTTAGTTACTCTGATAGCATACAAGTCTAGATAGCAACTAAGTAGGTAAGATAAAATCGATGGTCAATAAATGTTTGACTACAATTTAAATGAGTGAGGCTATATTAATCATTTGTCAACTGACCTTAATTCATTGCTTTGAAGGATGACTTGTTATCTGGATGATGCTTACTAGATTTTATCATCACTTTATGTGTCAAAATATAACACTAATCTTCATAAAATTAAGTACTATGTAAATCAATATTTATTTTTTTAGCTGGTCCCATTAACTCACTAACGTATTTTTGAAATTACGTTGAAAGAAAGAAAATACTTTGGTTTTATTTATGTCTCAACTTCATATATCACTATGGTAATTGCAAGGTAAATATTTTTTTTTTTTGCATCAACTAGTCAAAAGTTATCTTTCTAATTTTAGTGATGCTTTTGAAGTTTTTGACTGTTATTGTTGAAGATGTTATCCATGATTTTGTAGGTATGACAATGATTTATGATCTAGTGGATTAAATGGTGTTTTTTCAGAACAAACTTCTAATAGTCAGCTAAAAATTTTCTAAAATTTATATGCATAGGTTAGCCCATGAATGACCCAGGCTAAAAATAAAACTGTTTAAAATAAAATAAATATGTTTTGTATTTATATTATAATATGTTATATTTTAAAATAAATATGTTTGAATACAGTTGCTATTAATAAATTCTATTAAGGTTTGAATATTTGAATAGCACATTTTTTTACAGGTTAGCCTGTATTTATTGCCAGGCAAGTTCTGTCTCGTACTATTTTGTAAGATTAAATATTCGAGTAACAAAATGAAATGTTAATTATGTTACATTAAATAGTCTAATATGTTATACGTCTAATGAGAGACATATTTATTCCATTTTTGAAATTTTTTATAATGGTTCGTTAAATCCAGTTATGTTGTAACATGAGGCATTTATTCAATAGTTTAGAAAAAAATTAAAACCATAAATATGGCAATTTAAATATACTAATTAAGAGTAATTCTTAAAAATATACTGAAATCAAAGTTGTAAGAAAGTAATTTTTAACATGTAAATGCACAAGAATTAATTTAACAGATATTTTAGTTTTAGTGAGATTTTCATTTGATCTTTGTCAGGTTCAATAGACGGCAGGTTCTATGAAGAAAACATTTTTTGAAAAATTTTTATCATTTTACATAACTTATGCATTATAATTTTATAGCAGTAAGTTACAAACTGAAAAGTGGTCATGTGCAGTTGCATATATAGGAAGGTTACATAATAATTAGCCAAACATTAAAAACTGTGAAATTTGTGAAGATGTCTAATTGTAATTTTTAAGTTAAAATAGATTATTCATATTAAGAAACTGGATCAAAACAACAGCGTAACTTGTAAAGATGCCTAGAAAATGTAGCAGCAACAAAGCTCGCAGATTGAACGAATGAAAAACTGTGAATTGACCCAGTTTGCTTGTTTCTATCATATTATTAATGAGCTTCATATGGCGTCGGACAGTGGATGCTGAAAAAAAGAAATAATGTATACTTGTAGTAAGGTATTGTTAATTAATTTAAGAAAGAGGTAATAAATTCTTAATTAAGAAATTATATTTGGAAAAGGGGAAAGTAAGAGATGTTTACGAGATAAAAAATGATAAATATTCACTACAGTACATATAGCAATCGCAACCAGCTTTGTCTGGAATCAGTAAGAGTATCCATCATAAATATACATGCATGTAATGTATACCTATATTATGTGCATATATGCACATCTAAATAAATATAATAATAATGATTTTTATTTCACCCTTAAATACGTAGATAGAATTGAAAGAGAAAAAAATGTCGTTTAGCGTTTTGAGCAATTACGTCAAATAATCTTGAAGTTAGTCAAACACAATGAAAGTACTACAACCACGCTTTACATTAATATGTTATGAATTATTTCTTTAGATGTCCTGCCATAACGTGTTTGCAAACTGCTTATTAAAATAATTTCAATATAATTGTCATTCTTAGTGGCAAGCTATTTTCAAAATTATTTTTTTATTAAAAACATGAGCATTTTTTTATTAAATACATTCTATTCTATTAATATTCTTTCATTTATAGAAGGAAGAAAGTGAAATTATTGTCAAGCCCGGTTCAACATTTTCTTCAGAATACAACTTCCGGTTAACCACAAATATTGTTTGGTAAAATGGCGTACAACACATTTATTAGGAACATGTAATATTAAAGCTGACTTCAGTCTACCATTCAAAATTATACCATTATTACAATAAAGAATAGATTTTAAAATCACACTTGCACGACAGTATATATTACACCATTTCAAATTTTTGCAATGAAAACACGCAATAATAAACTAATAAAGTGAAAACAAAGAGAGAACAGGCATCACAATAATTAATTCAATAAATTATATTCACTGACAAAATTCGATAGGTTTATTTAGTAAAAAAAAAAAGATAAAAGTAGATATTTTTACAAAAAAATATTTTCTTAAAATTTATTTACTTCAGCTTGATTCGATTTGTGTGAGGGTTGTTTCACTCTGAATATAAATAAACACAGGTTCTTTCACTCGGAAAATAGCCAAAGGTAAGCTAGCAAGTTACAGCTTATTTTCTCCCTATAAATTGGCATTTGAAATTAATTAAAATTATTGAATAAATTTTAGTTTCTTATAGAAAACTTTTGTAATACAATGATCCATGTAAGTAGATAGGCAGGAAGTGTATACGTTTTATCTGTTACACACACTGGTAACATTCGAGTTATCAATTTGGGCTTGCCAACTTTGCATGAACACCATAAATTAAATACATTTAAATATTCGTAAATATACGATATAGGCAGGTCAGATGTTCAGAGTAAGCTATGTGTAATTGGTTATAAGGCACTGCACACCACTGTGGACAAATGGCAAAGTTTAGGTTGGATTAAGAGGATCGCACACTTAGTTCAATTGCTAAGGGCATTGGCAGATTGAAACACTTCAATGTAGTTGTTCATTGTCGGGTGTCAAAGATAATTAAATAAGAATGTCAATTATGGATTGAATTTTATATATGTATTACAAAGCACTTTAAGACATTAAGATTTAAGACGTTACATAAATTTATAAACATCAAATTAATGAAACTTTGATGACTTTTATTGCAAAATATATTTTCTTTTTGTAGTGGAAAGAAAATTTGTCAGATTCAAACAAAACAATCAAACATTTCCCTTTGGCTCTGCCCACTACAGAGTAGTGTGAGAGTTAAAATAATTGTCCTTCCTACAAAAACACGACTGTTCTATCACTTCTTTAGTTCTAACAATTAGTTCTATCACTAATTGTTCATTAGTGGTTATTCAATGTCTTTTTTCTTCTGATGTAAAATAATTCTAATTCACATCTTATATAACTTCCTAAGGAAGATGATGTTACTTGTGTGGTTTCCTTCAGATTACATTCTCTCAAACAAATTCAAAAATTTTCCCATTTCCATTCAAAAAAGGTACATATTTTTTAAACTCTATTTCTGCTTATTCTCAATTATGGAGGTGTTAGTATTAAAACTTAATCAAGGAACTATTGAATAACTTAGAAAGACTTGAAAACCTGTTTTGTGTATGCAGTTCATCCTCAGTCTCATAAAATCTAACCATATTTCCGATCATTGTTCCTTACTAAAATTGTGAGTTGACGACGGTTGACAACGGGCAAAATCTACATATCACTGATTCAAACTCAAAAACCTATCGGATCATCACATTGATTGGCTTTATAAAGATGAGAAAACTTGCCTAAACCATCAACACAGAACTGTACTTTATGGAGAATTATTTAAGGCACACATTGTGAAATAAAAATATTTACACATTCATAAAATACAATTCATTAGCACTGACATTGGAAAAATATCAAACAAACATAAAAATATTCAACAAACATATAAAGAAAAAATGTTAACTTACGTAATTCTTCATCGACTTGCATTGACGTCAGAAAGAATTTTGTAGTTTCTATCTGCAAGTACATTTTCTCACATATGAGACACACAGCCATCAACCGCACAATATTGAAGCTTGGCCATAACAGGAAACCCACCGAAAATGATGTCCGCAATTTCTGAAATATTATCTTTATGAATGAATGTGTGATAATAAAATAATGAGATTATTTGAAAAACAATTTTTATTTCAGGCAAAATTGAATTCATCTCACTTATTTAAGGGCAAAGTTTGTGTGTCGTCCACACAATTTTTCAGGACTACTGCAGTTTGTGGATGATTATGCATTAATTAACTTTTTATGCCTCAGTCTCTTTCCCATTAATTAGAAAATTTTAAATAGGAAATTCCAAGCAAATACGTAATTAAGAGTTGGTCAGTTCACTATACATTTAAGAACGGTTAAAATTATTTATAATTAACTTTCATCTAATATTTCTAGATATGGCTATATCAAATGTAACTCCACAACATTATCAGGGATGCAGCAATTAGTGGAAATACCAGAAAAGTTGAAGAGAAAACAAACTGAAACTGATTACCCTAATTTAGTTGCTATAGAAGTATTTTAATAGTACTATAGTATTTTGCCTACTAATTAATTTTTTTTTCCTGAAAAACTGTAGATCGACACTGGTTACCATCATATTTTAAAATTATATTGGTGTATAAGGCACACATAGTCGTTTTAGAGACACCAAAACAAAACAAAAGCAAACAAAAAATAAAGACAAATTAGAATCCAGAGTTGAAGATTGAAATATATTGAGGATTGGGTGCCACAATGATATGAACAGAAAAACAAATGAAATATAAAATGTCAATCAGGGGCATTATCAGCCCATTCTCCGAGAGGATGAAGGAGAAATTAAATCTCGGGTCTCTCCTTGACCTTAATTCAGTTGCTGCTAGATGTAGGTTTAGTTTTTCACAATAGTACTCTTCTTGTGAGACTTAGCTTTTTTATTTAGATTTTCATCCATGAAAAAAGTCCAAATGTGTTTACATATCTAAATATATTTAAATTATATTTGAGAAAAGGTAGTTGATCAAAGACTGAATTTATTTCTTAATATTAACCTTAGGTAGGTAGTTACAAACGATACCACATAGAAGGCGCTAGTAGTACATTAAATACATTATTTTGATATTAATTCTAACATCTCCACTTATCAAAATAATCTGAACTTTGTAACATATAAATTATTTTTAACAAACTAATAAAAGCAAAAAATGTTATTAATTTACAGATAGTCACCTATTAAACAATGTTTTGAATACCTAACTTTTTTACAAAATAGTTATGTTTAACACTATCTAAACCCTTGGTCAGCAAGTCTGCTGGCATTTCAGATGTTGGCATGTAGACTATCTTTATAAGATTGTTAGCAACTGCTTCTCTAACAAAATGATGACGCACATCTATGTGCTTAGTTCTTTTATTAAATAAAGAATTTTCAGACAGCTTCTGAGCGCCTTGATTGTCATTATACAATATAATTACATAATCACAACTGTTTACAATTTCAGAAAACAAGTTTTTTAAATAAATAGCCTCTTTACAGGCTTCGGCAATTGCCATATATTCTGCCTCTGTACTTGATAAGGCTATAGTACGTTGTTTTTTACATTCATATGAAATAACAGTTCCAGAAAGTTTAAAGTAGAAACCTGTATAGGATCTCCTATCTAGTGTGTTTGAAGCCCAATCTGCATCAACGAAACCCTCTAATTTACAATTATCTTTGATAAACTTTAGGCCATAAGATTTATTTTTACATAAGTATCTTAGGATGCGTTTCGCATGCTTCCAATGAGTATAGGAATATGAATTATTAAATTGGCTCAAATAACTCACACTATAGGAAATATCTGGGCGAGTCAAAACACTTAAGTACATTAAGCTTCCAATTAGTTGTTGGAATGGATATTGTTTGCAAACATCTACACTTTTCTCTAGTTTTAAATTTTTCTCAATAGGAGTACCAACAACTTTACAGTTTGTCATATTAAATTTACTTAAAATATGGTCTACAAACTTTTCTTGATCTAAGGAAATATTGCCATTCTGATACATTTTTACTCTCATACCCAAACATTGTTTTAATTGCCCCAAATCCTTCATTTTAAATTTTGAATTTCTTTGAAATGCTGGAACACCTGGTTCTTTTCCTTCAAGAAGTAGACAAAAGTAATTCTGCTGGCATCATCCACAAACAGAAGAAAGTACTTCGCCAGACCAATTGACTTGGTCTCCATCTGCCCGCATGAATCTGAGTGTACTACATCCAGTAGTTTTTCACTTCTATGGTTTGCTGATGGGAAAGAGAAACGTGATTGTTTTCCCTCACAGCACACTTCACAATTCTGTATCTGTATGTCAGCTTTCTTGTGAAAAGAAACTCCTTCTACTGCTCCTTCTTTCATTTTTTGTAAGGACTTACTATTTATATGTCCTAACCTTTTATGCCATGTTGACATTGCCGATAACGAGTTCTCGAATTTTTTTGTGTTTAACTTGTACACTCCATTTATCAAATTTGCTGTACCAATAAGCTCATTCAAACAGGTATCTTTTTTGAATACATTTTTATTTCCTTTAGCTATAAGTTGGCTTACGGATAATAAGTTTGCCGTGAGATTCGGTATATACAATACGTCCTTCACAATCACGTCATACTGAGAACTGTTCACGCATGTCGTTATCTGTGTTTCACCAACACTAACTACAGGCACCGTCATTTGATTTGCCACTACGATTTCTTTAGGTTCGTGTACTGGTAGAGTTCGGAGTAAACATTTTTGGTTTGACATCATATGCGCGCTTGCGCCTGAGTCGATGTACCAGTCTTCTGTGTTATAATAACCGTTGAAAAACGCCGCGCTAAAAGCATTCAATTGTTTATTTGCTTTTAATTCAGGACACTTATTTTTGTAGTGGCCGATCTTCTTGCAATTATAACACTTTATTTGTTTACTGCTGGTTGACTTTGACATTTGCTTGTCAGTGTTGCCTTTTTTATTTCGCTGTTTTGACCAAAAGGCAGAGTCGATTCCAGTAGTGCCAACCTCCGAACACATATCAAGTAACTTTGTTTTAATGACGTCAGCGCTAATGGCTATTCCAGAGTGTTCTATTGCCATTATCATCGGTGAATACTTATCTGGAAGTCCCGCTAAAAGTAATGACCCAATCCACTCGTCTGTGATTTCGAAATCTGTCCCTTTCAATTTATGTGCTGTCTCAACCACTTGAGATACATAGGATGTCATGGATTCGCAGTTATCGAGGCGTATTGAAATCAATGTACGAAGCAAACTTATTTTTCGTTGATACCGCGTGTCATCAAATAACTGTTTTAATTTCTTCCACACACCGTTCACTGTAGTTTCACTTTTTATATGCACATATAATGAACAGTCAATTGTCATAACGAGTTTTGCTTTAGCTTTTTTCTTCTCAGATTCACTGATAGTTGCCGGTACATTTTCAATGTCAATGCCTTCAAGTAACAAGAAATTACTTGTTGCAAACGCCCAATCGTCGTAATTTTCGCGTCCTTTGAGTTTCGGCACATTTACTAAGTACCCCGACGTCGACATAGTTACTTTCGCACGAGAAAATCAAAAAGATTTTAGCAAATGTGGGTCTGGGCCCATAACCTAATAAAACGTGTACGGTAGTTGATCAAAGACTGAATTTATTTCTTAATATTAACCTTAGGTAGGTAGTTACAAACGATACTACATAGAAGGCGCTAGTAGTACATATTTTGATATTAATTCTAACAGTTTATATGTTTCATTGATTGTGTGACACGTTTCTTTATAAGCATATTTATTATGTTTTTGTGATATTTGTGTGTTTAAACAATAAATTATTTGCCGGTAGTGGGCATTGAATGTGATTTGGCTTATTATTTTTTAATTAATTATTAATAATACTTTATTAGTAATATATCAATAATACTTACATCATACTTTATATCCTCAAGAAAACCATACATTGCAGAGAGCATGCCAGAAAACGTAAGAGTGATTGACATGAGTAGCTGAAAAGTCATGGTTAGTTCATAAGGATATTTGTATTGACATTTTTTAAAACATTATTTAAAGATAAAATGTTACTTCAATACTTTTATTAAAAATTACTAATACAAACCTGAAATTCAAACACTTTTTTTAAATAGTGGCTGAGGTCTAATAAATTAATATAGAACTGAGATAAACAGTAAATGGAATTTTCTTTTAGCGGCAATACAAATGTAAAATGGTTGCTGGAACTAGGATTATGTTGTGGACTGCCAAATACGGCATCGACAGGTGCCACCATATTTTGTCTATTGTTAAATGTGAAAGACATATTCAACATTTCAACACGTTTTATTATACTATGTAAAATGAAACAGAACAATGTGACTTCTAAATTAAAAATAATGGGTGTAATAATATTGAATACAATAAAAAAGGAAATATTTAGAGAGTATTTTATTACTACAAATACACCAAAAGCAGTAATAAAAATATGAAAAGCTGCAAGAAGACCCATAACAATGAGGTTTCGACATTTGTCACTTCTCAACAAATTTCTTTTGTGCTCTGGTTTGAAAAGATTGTCTACTTTTTGAAATCTCAGGATCAATTCTTTAAACATATTTCTGTCACATGTTATATCAATTAACAATAAGCGTAGAATGAGAATCATTTGAAGGGTCCTAAATGCCAGTATAACATGCCGACCATGTTTGATTAAAAATGCCGTTTCCAGCTCCATCAATGTTACAATTATTAGCCAAATGTGTTGCACCATAAATATTCCAATTATAAGTAATGTGTATAACTTTTGACACCATAATGTAATTCTGGCAGGAATTCGATTAGCAGTTTTTCTACAAAGTCCAAACATATGCTGGTTTATTAAAATTGGCCACAGTGTATTTTCAATTGACTCGTCGCCCATTTTAACTCTTTTAAAATGTTTGCGTCCAATTGAATTCCAGCACGACTATTTTATTCAGTGTTGAAGAAACAACTGACACTTTATTGATTGAATGCCTTTGAAATTAATAGTCATTAGTTTATCATCGTGTGGAATCTCTCGAGTGCCTAACACAAGTAACAAAACATAATATTGACCTTTTTTATTTGGAAAATTTATTGAGTTTTGTTTAAACAATACCTATTAATAATGTTTGCTTAAATAAAGTATATAGTATATTATTAACACCAAATATCAATAAACAAAACCAGGTGGCCAACATTACCATATATTTTGGGCTATGGTTTGAGACTTTGTATTTTGAAATTTGGTATAATAAAATGATTTTAAATACTATTTATCGCAGATTTTTTAGTAAAGTAACTTTTTTTATCCAATTTGTATCTCGCTTATATAAATGAGAGTATGAGGGCATATAAATGATGTTAATTGTAAAATTTTCTACATATTTCTTTCGGTTGTTGATCTTGTCGGATGGTTTAACGAAGACACAATGAGAACAACTAGAAAATAAATGCATTTATACATTTTCAACCTCAGATAATTTGATCAAGTTTCATGAAAACAGGGAGCAAGAATATTGTAGGCTGAGAATAAGTCATAGAATAAAAAGCAGAGAATAAGTAGACTGCTCCCGCACCGAATATATATTCACTGCGGGCACATTCTACTTACTCTGTGCCTTCTTTTTAAATTTATGTATTTCCACAGCCCTGTTTAACTCAGGTCTCGATCTTCAGCCCTAAGTGTGCATAACTTTGGACCGAATATATATTCACTGCGGGCGCATTCTACTTACTCTGTGTCTTCTTTTTAAATTTAAATATTTCTACAGCCCTGTTAACCTTAGGTCTTGGTCCTCAGCCCTAAGTGTGCATATTCGGTCATCATTCGGAAAATCTCCTTACTGTACTTATTCCCAAGCATGAGTCAGACCAAGCCTACTTTATTCTTTCACTGTTCGTACTGTGGAACAAGTAATACACTGATGTCTGGAATGTGCCACAATTACCACATTCAAAGATCCTCAGTAAAAATTCCTATCGTAAGCCCCATTGCCCTTTGTCCCCTCTCTAGTTTTCCTCTTATTCCTGTCCCTCTCATTATATATGAATATATATTACATCTATTTTTGTACAAATAATTTTGTGGTCCGAAGTCACCCACTTCAATAGGATTTGTAATATTGGAATGAAAATAAATAATAAAAATACTACGAAGCTCCCGGTTATGACCAAATAGATACTACTCTCTTAACTAACCTACCAAAAAAGGGATTAATGTACCTGGTAGTACTATTCAACGCAAGTCTAAGACTCTGTCATTTCCTCTGCCAATGGAAGCTTGCCCAGGTTGTAATGATCTTGAAACCTGGTAAAGAAGCAGCTGAAGTTGTATCATACAGGCCAATCAGCTTACTCCCTCTGGTCGGCAAACTTTTCGAAAAATAATCCTGTGTCGATTGCAACCCAAACTGAATGAAATAATTCCCGACCATCAATTTGGCTTCAGGCAAAAACATGGCACAATCGAACAAGTTCACAGATTAACAAACACAATTAACGAAGCCTTAGAGAACAAAGACTACTGCTCCGCTGTTTTTCTTGATATAAGTCAAGCCTTCGTTAAAGTCTGGCACATGGGCCTCTTATAGAAAATAAAGAAGCATCTATCGTACTTGTTCTATCTACTTCTAAAAAGGTACTTAGATAAAAGATGGTTTGAAGTAAAAGTCAACACTGAAACGTCAGAACTTTACGAAATCCACTCGGGTGTCCCTCAGGGCAGTATCCTCGGGCCCGTATTGTATCTGATCTACACTGCGGATATTCCTAAAAATGTTGACACAGTAATGGCCACCTATGCAGATGATACTGCTATACTGTCCGTACATTCTGAAGCAATAACCGCATCTATATTTCTTCAAAAACACCTTACTAAAGTTGAAGCGTGGCTTGCAGAATGGAAAATAAAAGCGAATAACAGTAAATCCGTTCACCTAATATTCAGTCTCAGAAAAGGAGATTGCCCAGCAATTACTTTAAATGGGCAACAGATACCGCACTCAGATACTGCTAAATACCTCGGCATGCACTTGGATAGACGATTGACGTGGCAAAAACACATCTGGAATAAACGTAAACAATTAGATGCAAAATTGCGAAGCTTGTCCTGGTTCATCGGGAAAAAATCACAACTATCTAATGAAAGCAAAATGTCTATCTACAAAACAATATTAAAGCCAGTGTGGACATACGGGATCGAGCTGTGGGTGTACAGCATCTATCAGTAACATCGAGATCTTGGAAAGATTTCAAACCAAGACAATGAGACATATGTTCCAAATCCCTAACTGTATAAGTAACAAATACATACTCCGAGATTTGAACCTAACAGAAGAAAATCTGAAGCATTTAAATAAAAATAGCTGCTACAATTGAAACATTGAATTTATAAAAAGTCAACTTCATTTTTATAAGACCAATGAAAAAAAAATTTAAAAATTGATATCTAAGTGAATAGTATATTCCTCTGAGTGTATGTAGCAAACTTGAAACTATTTATGATAAGGCATTGAAATAATAAAGAAATACTATTATGACTTATACTGTGATGCTTAATTGTTATTAACTTGTATAAACGAGGCACGCTTTCATCGAATTCAATAGCATAATCTAAGGGCAAAGCCCTTCATATTAGTCAAACCTGTTGAACATTTTTTTTGTTTCCACACTGTACAAAGATGACCGGGGTTTTTGTCGTCTTTCAGTATAAAATTTTGTTTTTTTTTGTATGAACCACGTTTGGCAGACAGTACATAAGGCAACGGTGAAATTGGCTATGATGTGTGTAGTACTAAATCACTGTTCGAGAAACAGTCATGAGTAACATAGACTAGGTATGATTAGTATAAGAAAGTACCCAAAACAAAACTTTCTCTGAAGAATATGTTGTTCCAATCTCTGTTAAAGTTCTCTTTCGCCCAAGTCATGTTTTGCAGTTGCAATTTCTTCTCCTTCACATGTAATATTTACATCCATTTTATACAAAACTATCTGCTCACCACCCAATATTAGATGAGAATTCTTCTGAAACACTTGTAAAATCAGTCTACTCCCCTTTTCATTATTTTCTGTTCAGAGCCATTTTAGCAAGGGATTTACATTTTTTATATGGGAAAACTATTTCACTCTCTTAGTTGCAAATGCCTTCAATATCTTCAATCATATATTTTGTAGCATTGACTCTGTATGGTATTTTCAGTTCTTCTGGATGCAAACACAGAAACATAATTTTGTAACATTAAACAGAAACTGCACTCATATTGAAATAAGTCCTGTGACTAAGACCAAACGACAGCTGAGGTTTTTTGGCACAAAGCGTTCTGGAGGAAAGATTCTGTTAATTGTTCATATTTGAATATAAAAACCCATAAAAGATAACTAGATGGTTTTGTCCACCAGATTGTACTGCAACGTTTTTTATCCAAATAGGTAAGAATGGAAGGTTCCCAGTTAGATGTTTAAAAAGAATCATTGTGTCTAAGCCACTAACATTACCGAATTGAACTTTTTTCAAATGTTCTCTGTTATAATTTGAATGGGTCATATTATATATTAATTCTTTATGGTCTTAGAGCTTCGGTTTTTTTAAAATATCTTAAAAATTCCTAGAAATGGGCCAATCTTTTTCCTTGATTCCTGGATATTTTAAAACAAAATTAAATATGATAATGATATTCTGTTTATTTACATAATAGAATTATTGAAAAAACCAATTGAATTTCTGCTAGAAGTTAACTAGATGGCGTTGTGTTTTTTTACAGAAATAAGGAAATTATTTTCATGAAATTTCCTTCTCAAATCAAAATGTCAAAATAGTAGATTTTTAGACAAACCAAACACAATTTTCATTGCATTTGTCCCATCATACCCTATTTCCTATTATTATATTTTCATTAACTATACTGATAATATAGATAATCAAAAACTCTACAAAATTTATCTTTGTACTGTCACCTGCCATCAAAATACTTTCTTCACTTCTCAACTATGTGGCAACCCTCATCAAATTATTTAATATTTTGGTATTATATATATCCTTGAATTCAGGTTTTACATTAATCAAACAGTACACCAAGCAACAGCATTTTGCTTTACATAGCTCAATAACATAGTTACTATCATCACAAAGTATTATGTACATAGCTGATTCACGGCAACTTTCGTAGTATTTAACTGATTCACATTGAAATATTGTATTTATATCTATTGATTGCGCAATATCTAAATTGAAGTATTTGATGCAATTGCACCCTGAAGGAGTCGCACCCGCATCTGTTGAATTATCTCTCAAGTGTTTGATTTAATACTCTTTTGTAAATTTTTAAACTCAGCATAATCTGAAAAATTCTGCAAAACCTACACTTTATGTTGGTCATTATCTCAATGATGAATCTCAGGAAATATATTTTTCTACCATATTGCTGCCTCTCTACCTACATCTTCTGAGTGGTCTTAATATCACGTCATTACCTCATAGGTTCGATACAGTTATCAAAACATGATTTTTAATTATTTTCCAATAAATCCCAATGTCTCAACATAGAACATAATTCGGTGATGAACCTTTCAGTGTGCATGCAATTAGATTAGGAATTGAGTCGATTCATGTGTACATACTGAGCTCAATGATTAGTGTAATTACTTATAAGGCTTTGGGTGTAATTAATTCAACATCATCTCCGATAATATTAAAATAAATTTGCTAACAGATTTGTTGTATAAATATAGCGTTGATGAATCTTTACCTAAAATAAATTGCTACTGACGACAATAACTTGACTTTAAAATATAATATTTAAATTTAATTATGTTAAAAGCAGAAAAGAAAAATTAGAGCTTCACAATACCTACAAATGACGAGGTCATAGCTTTCATTTATGATCTAAAATAGTCCTAAAAATACTTTCAGTCCAGATGGATAAAGTTAATAATTGATAACTACTTTAATAGAAGACAAATGGTCATCTACTTAATTAGGTTACGTGGGGTGGCAAATAGCCTCAATATTTATTTGACTATATTTACTTATCTCAAATACAATTTTGATAGCTCAAATATGCACAATAAGCGATCTGCTCTACCATATATAAAGGCAAATACAATTCACTGACCTGTTCATTTGGTGGATGGTTCCTCTGGTCCAGGGTTCGGATGGCAGGTGCACTGGCACAATTATGAGCTTCTTAAGTTTTAGGAGGTTGTCATGGATAATTGATAATCCATTAGTAATTTGCGAAAGTTGCTATATTTGTCATGAATATGACTCGAATCTTTGGAGGTTGATGACGAACTGGCTCGCCATTCGCAAGCGACAAGGAAAATGAACTGCATCTACCCCCAGCTGGCATATCAATTGCACATACCCTTCACCAAAATCGTCACAAAGATTTTAATGAAAAACTATGCACACCTGAGACAAAAAACTAAAGGTAGATAAACACAATCGAATAACATGGGTATTTAACTGTAAGTGTACCCTTAAAAATATTCTAAATGACATATGCAAAAGTAAACAAAAGAAATCAAATGCTACGAACTGTGCAGATAACAAGTTAAAATACAAAAAATTAATTAAATAGTAACGATAATAAAAAAATTAATGCATTAAGATTATGATAAATCAGAAAACAAACAAGAAGAAACAAAATGTTATGTTGACTTAGGAAGAGGACATAGCTTATTAACTGGTGGTTTTAAGAAAGCCTTTTCCAAGCGGTTTTCCTAAGCCGATTTAAATATGACGATATCACCGATCTCTGTCACTACTATATTGGTGCCATTACACTCTCTGTTGCAGAGTGTGCAAATAGTCATTTGCCCGTGCCTTCTAAACGTTTGGGAAGCACGCTGAATATTTTGCAAGCGAGTCAATCTACTTAATTTTATATCTGCGAGATTGTACTCTGACAAGCTTAATAATGATTGCCCGGTAAGGAAATGCCTGACAGTAAGTACTTCACATTCGTCGAGATTGTCAGAAATGTGGCAAAGAGATTGTGAATTTAGATTGATTCTATTTTACAAAATACGGTTGAAAGCTCCTTAAGTGTGAGTGACTTGTCGCCTACCCCATGTTGTAAATGGCACTTGGCTGATTTAATGCCAGTTTCCCATAGGCCACCCATATGTGATGCACTTGCAGGGTTAAATTTCTACTCAATATTACAGCGAGGACAATCTTTATCAATAACGTCACTAGATGATCATAAAAATTGTGAAACCACATTTAAGTGTTTTGTGGCAGCGACAAAGTTTGTATCACAATCAGAATAAATGCAAGAGCACAATCCGTGACACGACACAAACCTGTCAAGTGCAGCATAAAATACTCGCTGGTTAAATTACTAATTACTTCGAAGTGAACTGCCTTAGTAGAAAAATAAATAAAAATGATTTACGTATTTTAGAAGTTTTACGCAAATATTCTATTGTATTTTTTTTGAACCTCCAATATCAAAGCCTACATGATTAAACGGCCTTTCATGATGCACACGAGGGCTAGGTAAGTTGGCCACAAATGCCTGATTCGAAACCGGTTACATTTAAAACAAATTACACATTTGGATAACACGGACCTAATTACATTATGTGCTGACAAAATTCAATATGTTTTCATAAGGATACTATGTAAAGTCTGGGGTCTAACGTGAAGATACTTCTTATGATCATATTCAATTAATAAAATACAATTTTTAGGCAATAATAAAGGTATTCACGATTAAAAGATAAATAAGATTGAGACAGCCTACTACTAGGTGGGAACCTTGAGGTACCCGTCGCAATCAATAAACAGTGATAATTTTTTAAGTTGTAAATTACGATTTTCTTTTATTTTAATTATTTTTGTGTTAAAATAAATATTTTGAGCAGCCTTTATAACAGCATTATGTGTTTATTTTAATTCATGAGAGGATACATTTTTACTATAATTATGATTTCATTTTAATGATTTACAATTATTATAAAATCTAAAGCACCATTCTATTACTTTATTTAATTTATTAAAACAAGAGAATTTAAAAAAAAGTTTTCTATATAATTTGTCTCGGTGTGTGACGATAATGCAAATGTATCAATATTAGATTTTAATTCTAAAACGTATAGAAGTGTGATAGGTTGTAAGATGGGCCATGAATCCACTCGCAAATACAAGATACTAGTTGTGTTGGCCACGCCCCATGCGAACACAAATCGGCCGCTTTGTTTTAACTGTTTACATGAAACCAACATAAGGGAGGTACAATTTCAATAACCTTAGCTACTCGACTTGCTACGAAAGTTTCAAGTTTAAATAGTGGTGATTGTAACCACGCAAGTACAACACTTGAATCAGTGAGTGCGATTTCATCGTGTTGGAAATCTTTACAATTATTAGTAACAAAACAAAATAATTTAGAAAGCAGCACGGCTGCCATCAATTCTAAGTGCGGAATTGACTGTAGCTTTATGGGAGCCACTTTTGTTTTGCTGACCAGTAACTTGGATTCGCCAGTCTTGTTTACATTATGAGTGTAAATACAAGCACTGTAGACGTATGAAGATGCGTCACAAAATCCAATAAATTGTATGTTTATGAATTGATATGTTAATAAATGCTGTTAGATTTTTAAGCTAGATAATTTGTTAAGTTCATTTCTAAATTTTAACCATTTGTTTTTATTTTCTATAGGTATCTGTTCATCCCATCTTATGCTAAGTTTCCAAAGATCTTGTAAAATACATTTTGCAATAAAAGTACGAGGTAATGTAAAGCCAACTGGGTCAAAATTACTAGCAAGCAATTTTAAGATTGATCGTTTAGTATACACGGTGTCATTAAATGAATATTTAAAATAATTTAATCATTCTAAGCCGAAAACCTTGTGAGATGATTCGTCGTCAAAATTATTTTTTTAATTTTTATTAGTTAATATCGCTGCTAGCCCATTTATTTGAAAGGAAGCGGCCAAGTTTTAATAATACCACCTATAATAGTTACCTCATTCTGTAACTCTAATGCTTCCTCTTCACTATCAACAGACCAGAGTAGATCATCCACAAAGAAACCTTCATGAAGCAAGCGACTTACAGCTGGGTATTGCTTCTCCTCATCCGCTGTACGATTATTATGTAAAAGTGCATGATGGGTTTTAGTATTAATAAAATATTTAAAACTCCTTTTACATTGTGACGAAATATGGTTTGCTTTTAAACAATTGTGACTTAAATGAAGTTCATTAGCATGGCTCATGCGTTGTGATGGAGTTAATTTATGAAATAACTTTCGTCAGTAAATCAAGATTTTTTCACGTGATTTACCAATGTAAGTCATGCAATAAGTACATTATTTTCAGTGGTTTGAGAATACGATTTACTAGTGAACCTTTTATTCGAATATTTCTTATTTACGCTTTTATTATTATGAAGTGTTGTTCAGCTATAAAAAACGAAGTATCGTTTTTATTTATATTAGAGGAACGTTCAAGTACATTACAAAACTTGTAAAAAAATTTTTAATTGTTTGAAGGTAGGTAAGGTTTTTTGACCAATTCCTTATTCAAAAAATTTATTTAGAGCGATATGATATGGAATGTAACTAGATAAATTTTCGATCTTCAATGCTTCACGGAATTATGGAAAAAATTTAAAAGATTAGATAGATTATGAGGCAACTCTTTAGTGAGCAGTACACAGTCTAATATTTTTTTCCTAATACTGTCTGGCTAGAATTCTCTGATCATTATATTTGTCTAACAAGGTCTTCCACATGACTTCATAATTATTCAATGTGATCGGTATGCTTTTTACTATATTCAAAGCTGTGCCCATTGTGCAGGATATTAAATGAAATTTATCTATGTTTATAATATTAGGTTGATTATGTACTAATGAGCTAAAAGTTTCAAAAAACCGCTTTCTACCGACAATGTTAAATGCACAATTTTATGTGATAATATAACTCGCCAATACCCTCGAGTTCACTAAAATTCATAATGAACTCAGGGTAACGCAACTTTCTTATTCTAAGATCTCATTTACTATTTTTTTAATTTATTACGTAAATCAATAAATTCCGCAGAACACACCAAAAACATATTGAGAATACTCGCCTCGTTAAGTTTTTTACTTAAATCATAAAACTTTTGCATTTGTGATAATATTCTCTATTTTATCATTGTTCATTTTTTAACCTGTTTTTGGACTGCAAGTTCAGCTTTCGATAATCTAGGCTTGTCACCTTGTGACATCATTTTATTTTTCTACCGCCATGGACGAATGTAGAAAGTTTCAGATCCGTCGTCGAAGGACCAAATGTGGGGGCGGTAAATAGTCACAATATTTATTCGACTATACTCACTTACCCCTAATATGATTTCAACAACTAAAATTTGCGCACAATAAGGGATATGCTATACCTAACTAAAGGCAAATACAATCCACTGACCTGTTCACGCACTGATCAGTTCCTCTCTTCCAGAGTCCGATGGCAGCATTAAAAAAAAAAGAATGTCACTGTATTTATCAATGAGTATGATTCAAATCTTCAGAGATTGACAGCCAACTGGCCTGCTGCTCGCAAGCACGATAAGCCAAAAATAAAAAGCATCTACCCCCAGCTGGCATAGCAGATCGCACGACGACTATTGTCTGAGTTTGGTTTAAAAGAAATTTTATCACTGGCTAACATGAAGAAGAGAATTATTCATACACGTTGGAGTTTCATAAAAGTCAATTATAGTAATTGACATTTATAAATGCCACAGTCTTCATTAATAAATCTTTTGTTTTGAAGTTCAAAGAAACATATTTTGTATTTGAAAAATTGTTCTGTTAAAAAATTAGGTATAGTGAATTTGTATTAATTTGGTCCAGCACCATTGTGTTATGTCAATTTATTTCGCTAATCTGTGGTTTTTTTGTTACAACTTTGACAATATACGCTACATAACATAACATGTTTGCAACAAAAACAAAGTATACAAATTTTTTTTCATAATTTAGTTGAAATTTAATTAGAAATCCATACTCCCTAAGTAATGTTTATTTATTGGCTCATAATATTTAATGTTTATTTAACAGAATATTTACAATGTATATAGTATTTAATATTAATTTACGCACACACGTCATGAAATACTGTTTTTTTTTAAACACTGTCAGTGTCTAACACTTGTCACCAATATATAGGCAGAGCTGAAATTCCTTGCTTGTAGAAATTTTTGGGCCATTGACTGAAAAACAGGTGAAATTCAATTTTTATATGATTTTCGTTTCTAAATTTTATATTGCATAAATTATTAGATAGAGAGCAAAGCAGACGGTAATCAGATAGCTAAAGTTCTGAAGAAGTAGGGTGGGTGCGGTAGCGTACTCCATCCAAGTGAAAATAATTTTTTATGCATTATTTTTGGTACATGTGGTCGAGCATTTTCATATAAAAAATAAACTTCGTTTTGATTTGAAGGAAGTTTACTCGCAACTTTGCCCAATTGTTTACAATAAATCTTTGTGATGTATGCAGTTGAAATTTATCTATTGCATTCATATGTTATCTTTATGTTAGGTTTATCATTTACACATAGGTACTACTATGTTTTACCATCTTCATCATTCCTTGTCTAGTTTTTATGATGCATTAGTGATTTGTAATGTGTTGATAAATGTATGACTAATTAATATCGTACAATTGCATTCCATCATCACCACAGTCTTTAAGTCATTATTTACATTTTTTTTCATCAGAAGCACGTATCAGTCATTACATATAAGTAGCAAGTATCAAAATATCCATATTTATATTCAAGAAGCAAATTATAAATAAGCTTGATTTGATATGAAAACGCTAATAATGCCACTTTTACGATACATATAACGGGAGACGTCTACAGCACTACAGTAAGCAAAACATGTGATGCACTATAGAGTATCAAGAAACTTGAGACATGTGATTGTTGCTGTCTTAAAGAAATATAGTATTAGAAGATATTCCATACAAAATTATTAGTTTTACATTTTTGTAATAATTTATCAGTAATATAAAAATATCATTTTATTATATAATTTTAGTTCAAAAATAATATCTTCATAGATAATAAACATAATAACATGTTCATAGTTAATGAACATAGTAATTATGTTCAGAGTTAATGAACACAATAACATATTGATAGTTACAGACGGATGGTATTGTGTCATCAAATATGGATACAAGATAAACTTGTACTTATAGATTTATGTAGATTTGTAACCAAAGACAAATTTATTCGGATATAGTCGCTACTGTATATAAAAATTTAGTATCTACTTTTCCTTAATTTTGTAAGGAGTCTTTATAAATAATTGAATTAATATAATATTACCAATATCGATATTATATTGTATTTTGGACCCAAGAAGACGGTGACCAAGGTGCAGCTTAGTATTTAACAAAGAGTACCTGAATTAGGTCAATTCTAATAATAGATTTATGACTGTCGTTGAGGTAAATCAATTGTGAACATCATGCTCTGAAAAATACATCTGTCCCGACCAGTGCACGTTCACGTTACGTAATCGAATAAGATATATGTACTCTCATAATATTATTTTACAATTATTTATGTTGCAGAGGTAACCATATAATGGTTGCTATATAGCCGTCGTAGTAGGTCACTACACAGCCGTCTAACGTATAGATGCAGTTGCATCTATATGTTTGTATTGAATAGTTCCTTCTGTGAATAGGATAATTAAAAGTCAATTAGGAAGCAGTCAATTAGTTGTTTTATTTTGAAAAGAACCACCTCATCTATTCAGTAAAGATGTGACTAATATTTAAAGTTATTTCGTTATTTTCTAGTGATCAAAAACAAAGAATCCCAGAGAGTTATGTTTAGTTACAGTTGACAAATTAAGAAAATGTTACTTCGAGATAAAGCCTGAAGTGATTTGGCTTTTAGGATTTCCTCGTGGACGTGAATGATAAATATGTAATAAAACTTGTTTCTGTTTTTATATAATAATTTAAACATCAATATATTTAAAACAAAACGCAATAAATGCAATTGGAAATCTATCTTGGGTATATAAAAGGCTTAATTTTTCTTCTATAACAATATATTTTGTAGTAAGTATAAATGAAGTAGTATACAATATACTTTGTAGTAAGTATAAATAAAGTAGTATTTCAGCCATATTTTTCATTTGTTTTAAAGGTGAAACAATCAAGTACGAAAAACTAAAATAATTTGTATACTTAACTTGCCCCCTTTAAAATTATCTTACAAACCTTTTTAAGTATTAGCTACTGCAAATACTTATCTTAACCTTATCTGTAATAGTATTATTAGCTAGATGTAGTTTCCAATGAACTTTTGAGTTTATGGTGGGGTATAAATGTAGTTAATATTTATACCCCACCATACACTCAAAAGTTTGTTTTATCCAATGTTCTCCAGCTTCTAGACACTTTAGCCTCTCATTGGTATGATAGAAACTTGTAGCTCCATTACCTTGTAGCTCATTCCGTACATTAGCTTTCCTTTGAAGTTTGTCGTGTCAGCATATTTAGTAGCCAAATGGAATATTTCCACTTCCTGTTCAAAGCATGAAGTTATTTTCCACTGCAGTACAAGAGCATGTAAGTAGCTCTGTGAAATAATACAAACTTAATGTGGGTTCTGTTTCAATTAGGTCTTTTAATATTTTCCAAAAATTGTAGGACGTTGACTTAGACGAGGTTTATCGGACCAATCAAAATTCCATTTTTGAATCTTTGGACCCAGTGCTTGACTGTGTCATAAGAGAGCATAATTTCACCCATTATTGCGCATATATTGTATGTGGCTTTGCTGGTCTTCGCTTTTGCTCGAAACGAAATTTATGAAACAAAAGCACTCTAAGTTCACTTCGAGATACATCCATTTTTTAAGTTATTTTTTTCTCGCCGATTATTCAACTGCAAACTAAAACAGAAGCTGGAATTCTGCACTCTTTATACACCCTACAACAACACATTACATGAGGAATGTTGGAAACAGCTTTAACTGTTGCTTACTAACCTTATGCTTGGATAATGCTCTAACTAACAATTTGTCTGTCAGACTACGAAATATAATATCAATATTTATTTAATTAGTTTTATTTTTCATAACAAAAAACCTTACATAGCAGTCTTATTTATCAGACTGTCAAATTACTGAATAAAGTAATTACTTATGTTACTGTGTACAGGTACTACAAACGGAAACAGTGTATTCGCCACATATGGCCCTTTTCAACACACAGAAATATTTGGTCATACAGCGATGTGGGTTTATTAGAAGGACGATAGCTGTAAATTTTACGATTTCTCAGTAGTTCTTCACAATTACTTTCTTGCCCGTCTTCAATTTACAGAATTTCTCTGATTATTTGCTTCAAATTACGCTGCAAAGTGACTATAATTTATCACTCATGAACCAGGGTTCTATTAATTCATTCGCAATGCGAAAGCTCTTCTTTCATTGAGTTTCTTTGGTTCTGTATCTCTTTTGTTATGTGTAAGCATTTACAATCAATAAATTCAAAGTACCGTAAAACAAGCAGCACGATGGTCACCAGTTTGTTTTACTGTTAGTAATAATGATTGAGCGCATATTATCCACAATGTCGACTGATACTTTTGTGGTATTATAAAACTCAATAATTTGCGGCTTATTTGAGCAAATGTTAATCGCAGGTTGATCTTGAGTTGTCGAAAGAATATGCACGGCCTTATCAGATTTAGGTTCATATAAAACTAACATCATGTTATTATCATAACTAAATATTGAGGCCCCTATTTGTCTAGTCTTGATATTATGCATTTGTTTGCAGACTTTCCGTCTAGTGATTCGCAATTTGCCAACATCTGTTAATTTATAGGATAGATTCAGCAATTCTGTAGCCAGAGAAACTGATGTAAACCAATTGACACATGTTCCATTCTGGTTTGACCTATGTATCGGTTTAGTTATATCCTTCACAGAATAGCTTGACAATGGCTTGTGTCCTGTGTTCGGTACTTTTTCATAGATAAGTGATAGCGTTGCACATATACTTCGTGTTAGAATCGGCCATCATGACCTATATCAGTCCATATTTATTCGGCTTATTAATATATATATATATATATATATATATATATAAATAGATATCTTGATTGGGCAGTGTCTAAAATCAACTAATTGCTTTTCCACCATAACGTAAGAGCTAGGCTTGTATCATTGCTTGCAATTATTGATAAAATTTTCCCAGTTGTTTCTGATAGATGCCAATTTATAAGATTTCCTTCTTTCTTGTCTTGTGTTTTTGTTGTCGAATTTTAAACATCTCAACAAAAAATCAAACTTAACAGCTAACACTTTTTTTTGTATCAAATAAAGTCCTTGTTGGTAATTGGTTAGTTTTGAGTGTGGCAGATTGGATAAGTAGACCCAGTAATGCTTTCATTTCACTGGCCAATGTTTGTACTCAGACAGTTTGTACTTAGTGTTTTTTATCATCTATTTCATTCTTGCCGTACATGTTATTCTGAATCGGTTTGACGACTAATGGATATATTTGCTGTGGTTGTATATGATAATGCTCAAAATTCATCTGATCTGTGTTGGGTATTCCATTATTGGAATCTATAACGAACCTTCATCTCTGATCGCAACGTGTAACGACCAATTCATCATAAGAAGAAAATGAAACTTCCTCTTCAGATTCATTGGTATCTACAGTATATCCGTTTCAAAATAGTTTTCTTGCTTGGAATCTGATGATAGAGTTTTGCACCAGGTTCCTTATCCAATACAGCTAACCATTCTAAAATATTTTCCCCTTGAATCCTCAAATTCATTTAAAAAATCAAGAAGAATATTATTTTCAAATATCGTAAAACACTTTCTTCACTTTCAATTATAAAAATACATTACGAGTCATTATTATGTGGATAAATAATAAAAGAAGCAAATTTTTCACTAATAGGTAATGATAATCCCAATGAACTAAACATATACATAACTTGGATAAAAAGTTGCACACCTTTCGTGTGTCATAAAGACTACACAATATATTCTAATGCAGTAAATGTGCACCCGCAACTGGCGCATGCGGTGACTAATTTCACTACTTTGGAAGTTATTAGGACAGGGCGACTTGGCGGACGGCGGGAAGTTACCAAAACAGAAAACATGTGGGTTGCCCGTAGTCTATTAGATGAATGGTTAGTGACCTAGAATTAAAGTTATTATTAATTGCAATTAAATGAAACTACGTGATGTAGTATTATTTCTACTTTCTTTAATTTCTTTACCACAACCTAGGTTTCGTTGTATTACAACATATTCAAGTGGGATATTAGCAAAGATATTGGTAGTGGGATATTAGCAAAGATTATTATTAATGAAAAATATTTGGAATTATCTTCGGGTAGAAATATGTCAAGTGTATAGAAATCTGTATATTCTGAAATTTATAACCCTAATTCACACATATTTAAAACCTTTTTCAGTTTGGGCGTGTTCATAAGTGCATTTAGTACTTGAGAAAAAACTATTAAATCATTTTTGGTTTTGAATATTATATGCGAATATGAAATCATAGTTACAAAATTCTCCTCAATAACTAACATTTGATTAGCCTGTTGAAACAGTATAGATAGATCAGAATAGGTTGAATGCAATTAAGTGCATAGGTACAGACTTTTGATTGTCTATTACATGAGACTTTAATGCAATTTTCATTGAAACAATGAGACAATTACTATCATTGATGCTATCATGAATACAAAACACTATCATTGATGAAACAAAAGAAAAAAAAACAGAAATGGTTCACATATGATTGGAAATTATTTGAAATCTACACAACAGTAATAACTTTAAATCGTTTGTCAGAAGATAGAAATTTCTAAATGTTTCCCCACTAAAACGTTTGATTTTAGCCTTTAAACAAAATCTAAGCTATTGTTAATCTCGGCAAATACACCACTTTCATTTCATCTCCTACTATTCCAGCGATATCATCTTCAAGGGTCCAGCAATACAAACAGTGGATGCTGTGTATTGTGGAAACTTAACACATTCCATCTACCATTAATTGAAGTAAATGACCAAGTAACTAAGAAAACAAAAAATTCAATATCAACAGCTGTAATCAGATTTCAGAACATTGACCAAACATTTTATTATGGGGATAGATAATTCACTTCATTCTTAATTTTTTTCTTCACATAGTTTATCTCGTGAGCTGTATTGCTTTTTCATATAAACAATATTTTTGTCACAAAACACTTGGCATACAAATAACTTAAATTTTAATTATCAGAGTGTTAAAAGCAACTTTAACTGGGGCTAGATGTTTACTTCTTTTTAGGCTATGAAGCCCTAAATGTTATGACATCAATCATGAAAAAAGAACAAAAGTTAGCTCTCAATACCATCCGCCTTTTTAACTGACAGAATCGGTCCACAATATTGATATAACAGATGCCTCAGGTTGTCAGGCAGTATTTGGTATTACTTGCCATTATTAGTAAAGTGCTATCTAATGTGATAGATATCTAGGTTACAGACACTTTCAATGTGGAAAAATTGGGATTTGAACACATATAAACACATGCACATAATCACACAACCATGCACAACTTTATTAAAAAGATCTACAGAATGTTTGTTATTTCATTATGTGAGAGCTTGCACGTTTAAAGTACGTACGCTAAGCTAAAACACTCATTATTGCATAGACTAATGTTTATACTTCATTTCAACAAAAATTCAATATTACATTCGAAACATTCATCAATTAAATAGATGCTAAATATAGACTGTCCTATGAACTGGCATGTTAGTCAGTTCAGAATATATATCTTTATCGACAGAATCAATACGATATTAAACTAAACATATATGTAATGACTCAACATATATTTCCTTCATATAAAACAGTTTTCATTGAAATTAACCGAAGAAACAAAATGTTATACGAAAACACGGGGAAACATTTGAGAAATATCGAAATGTTTATCGGATTGAGGAGGAAAATAATAGTAAACCAAATATTTCCACAATCTCAATGTGCTACGTTAATGAATCTTGTATATCCAATATACCCCGTTATTATTGTTATAGGAATGCTGTCGTACTGCATTTTTCTCGAATATTCCGTTCGTATAAAAGATGTAATTCAGTTGGTGCATTTTGTCAAGATGATTATTTTATGTGCAATATTCTCTTTGATTTTGCTTAAAAATACATTCTTGAAAATGAATACCATGAATAAATTTATTTCTGAAATGAACACAATTGATCAATATTTGGAGGCATCATTCGTACAGAAAATTAATAAAGCAGCTCTGAACAGGAACAAACTGGTGTCATTCGTTATTCTGTTATACCATTTGGCAGGAATATTCTATTTTTTCATAATCTTCCTAGAAACTTGTACTATTGAAAGTGTATCGTCAATATTTCACCTCAGAGATATTATAATGAGAATAGAATACGGAAATAAACAACTGAATTTCTGGCTTGATACATATCGCTATGCAACTGCTTGTATAAATTATAATCTAAATGAACAAGTTGTATATTTTGATGAAGATATAACCACTAAAATTGACTTCGTTCTTCGGTTATACTTAAAAATTTCTAATGCCTGTTTAATTTTGGATGAAGTATTTAATTTATCAGTAAGTATATATTTAACTTATCATATGATATTAAGTATTAATAATTTTATAAGACCTAACCACAAATTCATAAGTCTAGATAATATCATGTGATTTGTTATAAGAGTCAAATTTTTTTTTATGTTTATTATCTGCTTTCTTTATAGCCCCAAATTAGCTGAAACCTAATAATGATAATCTACAATTAAGCAATTGTCCTGACATGTTGCTATAATGGTGGATCATGATTATGTATTGGTTTGTGAATTAAGATAATTATTTTGATGCAATTCTTAGAAAAACAATTTCTAAAATACAAAAAATAATAAACAACAAATAGAATTACAATATTATGCGATGGTATATCAATTAGTCATGTTTGTATTGATACTGGAGGTAAAAAGCAATTGAGTAAATTA
Source organism: Druceiella hillmani (assembly GCA_039881145.1). NCBI lineage: Eukaryota > Metazoa > Arthropoda > Insecta > Lepidoptera > Hepialidae > Druceiella > Druceiella hillmani. Next base: position 37,043,352 of record JAYKKI010000019.1, read on the forward strand.
TGGTATACAAATAACTCAGTGTCTTAAATTTGTCGCCATAAAGTTTCAAATATTTAAAGTCTTCTTTGTTTGTTTTCCATCTTTTGATACCAAATCAGTGGTAGTGAAATTTAACAGAGCAAAAATTATATCACTTATATGTATACATAAGCTGTGTAAACATTGGAATTTTTTATTTTGGAATAAACAAAATTACCAAATTTATTCTGACATCAATTTTCATATGAACTTTGACTGTCTTAAATTATAAAAAGTAAATATTTTTACTTGCTTCTTGAGAAATGTATTTTATGACTTGTCAAATATTTCGAAAGTCTCATTTAATAAATAAATATCTTAATGGAAACTTTACTCTATAAATAAGAAAGGTATGTCAATAAAACCATAGAAATAAAGAATTGTTTAATGTAAATCATAAATTGCAATTATAGAATCTTTGCCAGGTAGAGACATTAAAATAATTAACCTGCCATCTCAGTTCATAAATATGTTTACTTTTCTTGAACACTTTTATGTAAAAGAAAATTTATCTTTACAAAACTTCCTTAAACCATATAAGGCAAGGTAATTTTCATAAAAATGTACTAAGTAACAATTTTCCTAAAAATTTTTCAAAATGTTTTATCGAGTTGAGATGAAAGCAGTGACGAAGTTCATTTAGTTAGAGCACCAGGTGAAAGAATGAAACCAATAAAGAATTCAATCGTAATTCGAACGGAAAAATGGCAATATACCAAAACGCTAATATTCAAGTCTACTACATCTGGATTAATTTACTGCCTCGGATGTCTTAAGTTTGATGTTTTATGAAGGGGTGATATCCTTAGAAATACAGATTGCTTAAAACGTATTCTTAAAGTGATCTCTACTAGGTGGATTTTAAAAAACGCAATAGTAGGAAATAAAATATATCCTTTCAAATATTAAATAATTTCGACCATCACTAAGTTCTTGATATAAAAAGAAAATTAATTCTTCTTAAAATTTGGTACTAATATGGTCAAAAATTTAAAAAGCATAAATGTGTTTTTAAAAAATAAAATGGTTTCAGATTCTGTTATTTATCAGGAGCTTTGGAACCATATTCGATATCTACACAAGTTTAATTGACATGGAAATTTTACAGGTAAACAATAATTATTAAGAATATTATGGGTTTTCATAAACTAAATTTCTTATAAGTTTGTTCTTTTATCAATATAATGGTTTCAGGGTGGCATTGAAACGATATTGAGCTCGGCTGTGTGGAGTGTTCAGTTGCTGTTGTATTTAGTTGTAATTTGTTATACTTGTGAAAAACTTAATCAAAGCCTCCGTGAAGCAAAAACGGTCTCTTTAAAGTTGCTGGTGCATGACCAATTGCGTAAGTAAAAATAAATCTGTGTATAATGTGTGGAATGTATTTCACATATCAGAATGATACTTTATTTTGCCAGCTTGCAAACACCTTATTGTGTCGCTGTTTAATAAATTAAAAATATATTGTGTAAATGCGATAAACGTCCAATGTATGCGACAAATGTCCAGAAAGAATTTGTTAAGATTACTATAATTAATCTATATATCAATGATTTCTAACTCCTTCTTTCAACTAAAATAAGTAAACAATTTTGTACAATTTCAATACCTCATTTGTTGCATACGTTGCTTGGAGACTTTACAAAAACTGATGAAAATAATTGTTTAAAACAAGTATTTTTGCTCATTTTCCTATTTTCAATTTCATAGTTTTTACATAAATATATGATATTTTTAAAAATAATATTTTACGTTCAAAATAGTGTTTTTTTAAACTATTTTTAGTGTTCTACAAAATAAAGAATGGTATAACTGTTATATGCAGTTTAAAATATTTACATAATGCAATTTGGTTACTAAATTGGTATAATACGAAATAAAATATAAATATTATGCGGTGACTCGATCCTTGCCAAGTCTGTTCCAATATAGCTTTCAAATTAAATTCTGCATTCATGGTTTTCAACCACATGATGATATTCGATGTCTATATAAATTAATAATTTGCAAAAAAACTCACTCATTAGTTAGGTTAGAACTAGAAGAATGGTTAATAACTAAAAACGAACCTAATATGTTTAACCTAACTATACAATGAATGTGATAACTTGGACTGATTGTTGTTGGCTAGTTTATAATGAATATTCAATGATGGTGCTTTAAAAGTTCTAAAATGTCGTCAAAATTTAGTATCTTTAGGGTCCTGCACTTTAAGCTAAAAAATGGAACCCTTGTAACTTGAACAATGTGTCCATCTGTCCTTCCGTTTTATCACAGCTGACTTTCTGAGAAACGTTACAATGTAGAAACTTGGAATTTAGCACAGCAATATATGTTATTAATGTACATATTTTGCGCGAGCTAACTGTTTACTCATGTAACTATTAAAGAGGGGTAAATTTTATTATTTTAGAAGTATGCACCATGTTTTTACATCTGTGAAAGACGTAGCAGAAAATATGTTTACATTGCCAAAAATTAATATTCGTAAATAATTCAATAGAAATAATACATACCCTTGTGCCAAAACGTTGGAAACCTCACAGTTCGAGTTCAACTAGTGTTTGACGGGTTTCTGTTTAAATAAAAGCGACAATAAAAATCATTATTTTTTTAAAATACATTTTTCAGTTTCAACTGAATAATTAAAAAAAAACTTAATAACTAAGTACGGTAATCAGATACCTCAGATACCTTGCCGCATGATTAGGTAACAATAAATACAATATTTAGATCTTTTCCAATCTAATTTCTCTAAATTTCAATGTTAACTAAATCATAACTTATGAAACACATATTTGAAAGAAAGTCAGAGGCTCTCATAAACTCAAGCAAGTTATACAAGCAGGTAATGAGTTGTATTGTACATTCACAACGCAAGATGTATCCTTAAAATATTCTTTCTCCGAATTGAACTCTTTAAAGGTGTGCTTGCCTAGTATCTTTTTTTGATAGTGTTTGTTCTTTGTGTGTTATAGTGTTTGTTATTTGATTTTTGTTATTGGTGTGATAGTGTTTGTTATTTGGTTACTTTTTCTACGATGTTTTTTTCTGTGCTTTTTAAATTTAACGTTATTATTGTTTTTTCTATATATATACATTTTTTTATATACTTTGAATAAAAACTCTGACTTGATTCCTTCTCTAAGTTAAGAATTTTGTCAAGTCCCACTACCTTATGAGGCCTCATTCAATTGTATACGTTGGGTCAAGTATTTTTATTTATATCCAAGAGGATTAAAATTGAATTTCGTCAACTAATACCAGTTCTACAGGAATGAATGTATCATTACCATACTTATTTCAATTATAAGTATCCAGATATTGATGGAAAATGTAAATTGATTGATTCCTTCATATGAAAGTGTCTACCACTTGCCTTGTAACAATCATTATTGCTCTTTTCAAGGTGAGAAATTGTTTATATATTATTAGCAAGCAATCTTATAAAATACTCATCATCTAAAATGAATTATGTTTTTTCAGCGCCTAACTGTATCTCAAAAATAGAAAACCTTAGTTACATGCTCTCAGTACCTGAGGTAGGTGCATTCAGAGTGGCTCGTCTCTTCAAGTTGAATACGTCACTGCTGCTTGGCTACTTGAATTTTTCTACCACTATTTTAATAGTTGTGTTTCAGTTTTATTTCCTGAAAAGAAATAATACAATTTAGCTCAGGTATAAAAAATTACGAGAATTGTATAATGACAAAAACATAAGTATTAAAATAGTTACAATTTATCAAAGGGGAGCTACGTAAACAAGTACTAATTGAAAGTCACTAAACATTTGATAATATATGATGTCATTCCAGTACGATGTGTAGTTACTACATCTAGAATATGAAGCAGTAGGAAAAGGTATACAATATATATTTTACAAAGAGTGAAGTGACAACAAGTTTTGCTGCCTTCCATCAGAGTTTAAGTTTGTTGTTCTGTAATATTATTCTTCTACTGTTTAAAGTAAGCATAGAGATCCAGAAGTTAAAAATGTTAATACTCTATTTAGTTTTATAAATGGTACATTTTTGTAATAAATCTAACATAATAATTTTATTGCCATTAATCCATTAATTAACAAGTGATTTTTATAATCACATTTTTCACATAAAATTAATTCAAAATCAAACAAAAGTTTTCCACAACCAAAACCATAATGATTAATATTTTACTGATAGTTTCAGTCATTATTGTATGGCATGTTTTATGGCAAGTTTTGTGGTAATAATTAATATTTTCAAAATTGAATATTAGTCTCGGGTTTTTATAAAATTTTTCAAACAAATTTGTTTTAAAACAATAACTAATTACTCAATTCTTGTGAATTTGGAGATACAATATTTAAGTATTTATGTATAGGTGTCATTAATTTTTAATAAGTTTTACGTAAATAAGCGAAATGATGGAATATTATCTAATTAATTCATGTCATGATAGATGGATAGGAACCAGTAATAAATAAAAGTTATTTATTATTGGTTCCTATCCATAGCTTTATTTATATTGGCTACAGTAATAAAGTCCTATATACAATAAGGTAGCATATATGACAGCCAAGCATATATGTAGTTTATCAAATTTACCAATTTTTGCGACATCCATTCACATTCAGTATATTTTGTGTATAAAAACTACCTGAAATCGCTTACAGAAATTAACCGGTTAAAGGAATTGGTAAACTCTCTTTTTGATAGAACCTTCCTTAATTACCAAGCCAAACTTGAGTGCGATGTGTTTGATTATATTATATATATATATATATATATATATATATATATATATATATATACATATATGTCACTATAAAAAAGGGTTCAACTGTATTTTTTTTTATTGATATACTCAACTTTAATTATAAAAATGCATATAACTTTATCTACTACCGCTGATGGAGAAGATGATGTTTGGAAGACTGTGATGAAATTCCATTTATTCTCATTTCTATGTGGTAACACACAGATATGACGAAATTGTGTTTCTAGTCAACAATGACTAATGTACAACTGATGCTAATTCTGTATATCAATAACTAAGTTACCTGTTTGAATGTGCTCACATTATGGTAATAATTTCATGAAGTTAAATTGTAAACAGCAAAAAAGATTTATTTCAATGTAATTTTATTATGATGACATGAAAACAAAGTCATAGATACAGTATTGTACAGGAAAAAAATTATATAGAAATTTAATGAAGTATATGATGCAGGACAGTATTTAAAACATAAATTGATTGTAAATATATTAACAATCTACTTTATTTATACTAATGGTTCACTTAAATTATAACAATACTTTATAAAATTTTAAGAATTTAATAAATTGGTAATTTTAAAATTTGTTACAAGTAAAATTTACTTCCCTAATTTCAAATGAAACAGAAAGGAAATTATAAAAACAAACAAACATTCAACACTTTAATAAGATATTCCTGTTTGTTACATAAATGTATTTTTAGATTCAAATCGTAATGTTAATTAAGTCTCCCAGTCCTAATGTCAACTAAAGTATATTAAATAAAACTTCACTCTCAAATCTCTACACATGCAATAATAATGTGCACAATATCTAACGATAGCAGTTGGACTCATTGAGTAGGTACCTTAATGGGGGGTACAATGGTAAAGAAATTTGTAGTTATCTAAAAAAGAATTAAATGTTATTAATATTTGTGAACTTTTATATTTATAAAAAGCACTACTAAAATATATCTATGTATTTATATAAACGCACCACATATATGAAAGATTACGATATTAATAAAAGATTGTTTTTAATTATGAATGCGTGTCTCATTTGGTATGAAGTTCAAAACACAGTGGCAAATTACGCAAAACTTCGTAATTTTCCTTATAAAACCAAGTGTTTTTAAATAAAAAAGCCTTACATGCAATTTGAGGTACTGTTTGCATTTCTTAACATGTATTGTAGAGTTTTAATTGTAGTAAAAAATAGTTTTGTTTTGCTCTTGAATTTCTTTACCAGCAATATCGATACATTATGCAATATAAATCTTTTGTTCTTAACTACGATATCCTTCAGTTAGTATTAACCCTTGTTTTTCAGACACCTTGTTAACACAATTTCCTTGTATCCTTTGGTGTTAGCATACTTAGCGGAACGCTTTTCCACTTTTTTCCTTTTTTTAACTGCCCATCTTACCTTAAATGATAAATCGTGTTTCCTTCTCTTCCGTAGACTTCCTCTATTTGTTTATTTACTTTAAGTACCATTCACAGTTTCTTCGTAACTAGATAAACTATATATACTTTCTTGTTTCCGTATGGTTTTCAATTGAATTATTATATCACAGGATTAATTTCCTTTGTTTTATTTCTTATTTTATTTAGAACTATTGCTTCTAAATTAAGGAGAAGAAAAGGTGGTGGAGGATCAAATATTTTTGTAGTCGTATAAATTTTCAGCATCAAGTTAGCAAGTGTTATACTGTGGATAAATTCACGTAAATCAATTGTAATAAAATCTTCTTTATGGCTTCTTTCATGTTATTGAATACTGTTGATTTTTTCTCTATAAAATCGTGACTTGAATCCATTATAGCTTCTGAGAGATTTTCATTTTTATTGTGCTTGTAAATAAAAATTTTTGACTAAGGAATCATTTTTTTTAAATGTCTTCTTTGGACTTGATATTCCCCTGTATTCCTGATAGAAATTACTTAGTAATTGGTAATTTAAATCTTTAAATAGTCATTATTTTGTATTTCATTTAATAATATCTAATATTCATTCCAACTTCAAGAAATACAACCTCGACCATTGTTATTATCACTGTGTTAATTCTCATGTCTGCAAAAAAGACATTAATCTTAATTTAATAAAAATTTCAGGCAATGAGCACAATTCCAAAAGAGGAAATTATCAGACAATAAGGATAAACTCCTTATTGTCTGATAATTTCATCGATTTAAGATTCAAGCCTGCACGGGTTGACCCTATTATCGCATAATTTGAGGGATGGCAAAATCATGAGTTTTATGGAGTAACATGAAATGATTTTCAATTAAATATAATTCACTGATAAATCTTCAGAACATATATTGGAGATTTTTTTTCCATTGCAATAAACATAATCGAAGGCAGAATTATTATTTCCTGTAATTTGAATTTGACTCAGAATAAAATTATTTTTAAATTTCTTTCGCCATATAAGCACAACAAAAAAAGTTCTATACTTATATTTAAATCAGAAAGAGATGATAAATGACGTTGCCTTTACTTTTATTGCAAGCGTTGATAATGTGGCATTGTTTGTGTGTTAACTTTTAAAAGGATCACGAAGTTCAAATGAAATATGTGATGTTTCATTTAAAATTAGTTTTTTTTTTCATTTGAGCATTGAGCTGGAATAAAATAAGTTTCGTCTTCAGTCTTTTTGGTTTTCCCAGTGTGTGAAGATTTAAAAATTTTTTCATTGTATTTGTTGTTTATTTTAATTTAAACAAGTGGTCATTTTAATATTTAAATCATAGTTTAGGCTTCAAAATGAAACTGGTTTTTTTCGAAAAATAGTCTTTTATATTTTTAATATTTAATTGAGATCACCATCAATTCTTATCGAAAAAACTTAGCAATGCTAAGAACCATAAAAAAAGCAAAAGAATCAGTAGAAAAATTAATTATATTATTGAAAAAAATTATGTCATTGAAATTTAAAATTCTTCATACATAATTTGTTCCTATTATTTTAAAATAAAATATTAAAAATATGTATAAATATCTTCAACTGTGTTTAGAAGAGATTTTACAGCAAGAGATAAAAAATTCAGTGGAATGGTCCAATAATTAATTGATCTTTTTCCACTTGTGGAGTTGAAAATTGTTACAGATGTGATGCTCAATGTAAAAAAAATTTAAAAGTTTGTTTCTACATTCTGGATATTCTAAGTGTGGAGTCCACTAGACAAAGATAATACCAGCAGCTTAATACCAAAAGTAACTTTGGTGTTCTTTAATAAATAGTCTAAGATTAATAAATAACGAAACAAACAGTAAAGTAGTTACGGAGTAATGAGTGATTTGGAAGAAAAAACATTAAATGTTCAATAGATTCGTATACATTGTTACTTAAATGAATCATTAGAAAATAATAAAAATATATCCTCTGAGGATCAGATATAGGTAAATTTTTATATTCACGTGATCTCTGTGATGTCTATCGAAATATAGATGTATTTCTATGTAAAAAGTTAAGTATTCTTATAAGAAATTGTTTTTGAGAAAGATCATTTTTCACGCTGAAAAGAGTGAAGTACTATCTAAGTGCAAGTGTGAACAAAAATATACTTAATTCACTTGTATCATTGTCTGTCAAAACCCAACCGGTGCAAACAATTAAATGTGCTGCTTCGATCTCTGGGTGCTTCAATAACAACAATCCCTTATCAGCGACAATCGTAAATTATAATACTAAACAAAACTGGCCAAGTACGGTTCCATGCTTGTATATATATGAAAGAGCTGTCTCATATTTGGGAATAAGTAAAGTAAGATTTTCAGAGTGAGCCCCAAGGCCATGCATACATAAAACTAAAAATCTAGACCTAAGGTAAGGAGGACCACGAGAAATTAAATTTAAAAAGAAAGTAGAAAAATAAACAGAATGCGCCGGCAGTGAATATTCCATCAGTTCACCTGCTCCCTGTATAATAAAACCTGTATCCATAACACAATCGAATTACCTGAGGTTGAAAATGCAGCATATCTATAAATTTTCAAATCATTCTGAGAGTGCATTCATTAAGCATCCTTGGTAAGATCCAAACAGCTACGTAAAGGTGACAACTGCATTTTATATTGATTGGAATTATAGTTTCGTTGGGATAGCATATGGATAAATGTTGTAAACGTTGAAAGTATTCTGTACAAAATTTTATAACTGATGTCATTTATTTGGTAACAGGTGAATTACGAAGTTTCATAGTATATAAAAAAAATATACAGGATTAAAAATACATGTTACTTTATTAAAAGTTCTATGACAAATAGTATTTAAAATCTTTGTATTACACTGAACTTCCAAATACAGAGTTTCAAATCAAAGTCCCAAATATGTGGTAAAGGTGGAAACCCACTTTTGGTTTTTAGTGTTTGTCAGTAATATGATGCATATCTAATGTAAGCAGACATTATTAATAGGTAGAATGTAAACAGAAATCAATAAAGTGTTCATATAAAAAGATCAATATTATGTTTTGTTATTTGTGTTAAGTACTTAAGAGATTCCACAAAATGATAAACTAATGACTGTTAACTCAAAAGGCATTCAATCAATAAAATGTCACTTGTTTCTTAAACGCTGAATAAAATAGTTGTATTGTATTCAGCGGGAACATATACATTTTACAAGAGTTAATATGGACGGTGAATCGATTGAAAGTACACTTTGGCCAATCTTAGTATATCAGCACATGTTTGGCGTTTGTAGAAAATTTGCACACCGGATTCCAACCAGATTTTCATGGTGGTATAGAAAATTACACAATTTATTAATTATTGGAACGGTGATTGGGTTGCATGTGGCATTATTAGTCATAGACAACCATTACAGCATACTGATATTTAACACGCTACAGATGATTTTTACTCTGCGTTTCTTGTTGATTGATATAACATGGGACAGAAATATGTTTAAAGAATTGATTTTGAAAATCCAAAAAATAGATGATCTTTTCAAACCAGAGAACAGAAGAAATTTGTTGAGACGTGACAAATATCGAAATCTCGTAGTTATTGGCCTTCTTGTACCTTTTCATATATTTTATACTGCTTTTGTTATACATGTCGCAATAAAATATGTTCTAAATATTTCCTTTTCTGTTGCGTTCACTATTATTACTGCCATCAATTTTGATTTAGAAATGATATTGTTTTGTTTAATATTATTTAGTGTAACGGAGCGCATAGGAATGTTGAATATTTTCTTAAATTATAAAAGTAAAGAAGGCATGATCGCATCTGTCGATGCCATTTTTGGTAGTCCACAACACAATCCCATTTCCAACAATCATTTTACATTTGCGTTGCCTCTAAATGGAAATTCCATTCATAATTTATCCCAATTCTACATTAATTTGTTAGACCTGTGCCATTATTTAAACAAGGTGTTTGAATTTCAGGTTCGTATTGAAAGTTTTAAATAAATTGAATTATCATTTTAACTATAAATAACACTCTCGATAAATTTGAAAGAAATGTTATTACAAATTAATATCTTGAACTTTGTTTTTCAGCTACGCACGTTACTCACTCTGACGTTTTCTAACACACTACTTAACATGTATCACTTTTTTGAGGATATAAAGTCTAATGTAAGCATTATTAAAACATATTAATTAATTTAACTTGCAGCATTGAGCCAAATCTTGTTTAATAAACTAGGTACAAACTCCTGAATATAAGACAATGATGCGATCATGAGGCACATTCTATTAAGGACAAATATCTAAGCTGAAAAATTCCTCAAAAAATAATAATTACGCTCCCAAGGAGCACACATTTAATGGAGCTTATGGAGATGGAAAATTTTATAGATTTTTTCGTTTATAATTTAAATACATTTTGGTGTGTAACACGTTCATAATTTTTATAAATAAGAGTCCAGGAAAGTGGACAAGAACTAACAAGCATAACGCTATTGTGAAGAACTAAAAGAGCATTGTTTGAATTAAGATTGAGGAATAAGATGACCCTCATTTTCTTTTTATTTGAACCATTTTGTTATATTTTGTTATTAGAATTATTATTATTAGACTTGCTGATGATGACCTGATTAATATATTTCACTTATTTTTTTGTTCATATCATGTAGTCTTTGACATGTTTCTTTGATTCCTGTATATTTAAGTTTCATTTTATTTTCTTTCTGTACTTCTAACATGACCATATCTTTATAAAATATGACTGTGATTTGTCTTGATCCTCAGTTGTTTGTGGGAAAATTAATTACTTCAATACTTTCATGCATTATTCAAATACTTCTATAACAACTAAATGAGGATAATCAGTTGGTTTATATTTTTCTTTTCTACAACTTGTTGGTATTTTCACTGATTTGTCAACTTATAGTTACCTAATAATAATAGATAAGTTTAACTCATTCTTAAATTTATGGTGAAGCGATAGACTCTGAATTACATAACAAATTCTTTTGGAACTTCCTAATTAAAAATTATGTCGCAAAGATAATTAGAGAGCCATAAGTATTAGAGTGAATTAATGAAATATTATATTATCTGTAGGCTGCGCTAGATATGAAAAATGCCCAACCAAACATAACGTTTTAAAATTTTGTGCAAGATTAAACCTGTCTTCCACAGATTCTGATTACTTTTAAAATAAAGACAATATTTCAGATCTTGGATGCATCACTTTCCTTCAGTCTCATGTTATGGCCATTGCGTCATATTATGCTGTTGATGACCGTATGTTTCCTATGTGAAAAAATATACTTACAGATAGAAACCGCAAAATCTTTTTTGACATTAATTCAAGTCGATGGAGAATTACGTAAGTGAAAAATTGTTCTTTATGTATTTATAGAAAATTGTTATATTCCTTCCATATTCCTCAAGTTTAAGTGCTAAAGAATTTGAATGAGGTTTTTAATTGCCACGTTTAGTGTTTTTGTTGACATGCTGTTTACCAAAAGTGAAGAGATCAATAGAAACACATTTAACCCATATTTTGATGATAAAATAAACAGACAGAACTATGGATTATTTAGGTAATATGTTTTCAGAAGACATTCGAGTCCACACATTGATGGTGCACTTTCTGTGTATGTATTTACTTGATTCTATAATTTTACAATTTATGCAATAAACAATTCAGAAGATCTTCTTATCTTTGTCAGTTCAAAGCAATGAGCTGTTAGGTGGAATTGGGATTAGAGATACCTGAATTTAGCCTGTTGTATGTCATTGTTTCGTAACCATTGTAGTTGAGTTTGAACTGATATGCAATACAGGTTTTGAAGTTATTCTAACTTATTTAACAGTTTTGTTTAGATAATTTTTACCTCCATAATCAAAAAAGGCAGAAGTAGAGTTTGAATAATTTATATCAATTTTGAACTGAAGTGGGAAACATATTTCAAGATCTTTAAGAGAGTGTACTCTGAAGGAAATCATATGAGTAACATTATATACTTGGGGATGTTATGTGAGATCCTAATCAACCATTTGAGTTGAGATTTTTAATATCAGAAGACAAAGTTATTGAATAGCCACTAACAATATGTTATGGCAGAGTAGTCATTGATTTTAACAATTGTAGGAAAACTGTCACATTATATCACAAAAAGGTGAAGTTATATGAAGGTGTTTAAATGTTTCATATAAATCTATACAAAATTTTTTTATAAAGTAAAATGTGGTTTACAATAGAGAAATCATCAATGTTTAATTCAATTAATGTTTCTAATAATTGTGTAACAGTTCTTTTAAATTGTATTGTAAAGAATGTGTGAAAATAGATCGATTATTGGTATTCTATCTAGTTATGATAATTATCATCAATACCTAACAACAGATAGTCACATTGAAGTGTTTTAACCCCCCAGCGCACCTAGCAATGGAACTAAGTACAGCATCCCCCAATCCAACCTAAACTTTGTGTTCTACTTTTTGTATTGATCTTTTCTTTTATGAATATGTGTGTGATGGAGTTTGTTATGGAACTTGTATTTGTTATTGAGAAATGAACTCTTTATCATCCATTTTTTATGCGAAATCACTTGTAATAAGTCAAAATATAATAAAGCTTTATCGTCCATTTTCCACGAAAAAGTATGCCATATAAACTAAATTAATGAAAAAATGCATATATATATATATTTATATTTATATATATATATATACATATATATATACATATATATATATATATATATATATATATGTATATATATATATTTATATATATATATATATATATTTATATATAAATATATATATATATATATATATATATATATATTTGGATTTATGTATATATTTGCAATGTCACCCAAGAGAGTAATGCGTCAAAGCTCTTTCAAATCACCTCCATGTATCGGCAATGACTTTTTATGGTTTATACTTTTATTTTGTATATTTTTTTTATTTTAGTCAAAGTTTGACAAGTTCCGTTTTATGGAGACACAAGCAACTGTGATAGATACTTAAGCTTTCTTGGTCAGATTAGGTGACTAATGGACCAATTCAGTGGTATAGTATTTATTTTAATAAGTCTTATGGCAGAGGAAAAACCTGGTAAAAAGGGTAATGCCCATACTACTGGATCAAGAACAGAGCATCATATCGAAAGTGGTTGTACCTGAATGAATCTTACTTCATTTTATCGTATTCAATCAATATATTTATAATAAAAAAATTCCCAGAGTAAATATCTCAAATAACTAAATATGGACAATTGAAGTTAAGCAGTGTCATGCTGAATCACTATTTGTTTCAACATTGTTGGAAATAAATTATTTTATGTCATCATTTAAATTTCCAGCTATCAATGTTATGGAGCACGCCAACTTCATATAATATCTAACACGCCAACTTCACTGAATATTGACTTTCAAAATATAAAACAACTCATACGAATCTTGTATCTTTGCTCAAATCTAGATAAGATGTTCTCCAGTTGCTCTGATAGGTGTGAGCAATACAATTATAAGAAATAAAAACAAATATACACTATATGTACCATAACCATATTTTATTTATAAGCTAAATTAACTATGATACATACGTGATTAGACACACTACATTTAACACTGACATTATATTTCTTGGGATTTGTTTTTGATGATATCCTTGATTCTTAAGTAAGATTTATTGAGTTTGTATAATAACTACTACACTTTTTATTAAATATATAGAAAGTCATTTAATGTAACAAATTAAAATATAACTCTGAAGCAACAAAACAAATTATAAAAACAATATTCACAATGCGAAATATCAAAACTCAAATATCCATAACATTGCAGCTATCTTGCCGAAACTATTCATTTGTTATTCAAATTTATTTATTTATTCAGCAATTTTCATTTCTTTTACAAAATTGACTTACAGAGATAAATTTACATAAAGTGGAGTTTTAAGTTATTTTTTAAAGTTATATTAAATAAAAACATGATTTTCAACATTTATTAGAGGGAGATAGCTATAAGCTATCGATAGTAACCTCGATGGGAAAGTAACTTTAAAATCATTCAACATAATTATTTTAAAATACGTATGACACTGTATTTCTCTTATTAAATTCTACCAAGAATTTTCATCTACACAAGTTGTAGTAGATGAAACTATCATTTTTGACATTTTATTGATAAATGTACAATTTAGAAATTAACAATTCCACCACTGGACATTCCCTTTTCCTTTTTTCTGAGTTTTGTTGACATTTTAAAAAAATCGATAAGAATATTTTTTTCTTACTTCATTCAAACATTTTGTAACAATTTCAGAATTTACCCTGTAAATTTCGTTAGCCTATCTAAGTGAATTATAATTTTTAATTATAAGTTAAAAAGTGACTTTAATTGTTGGACTCTTCTCTATCTGACACTTGTCGGAAGATATCTTTCAATGACTTTATCTACCATGCCTGGAACTGTTATTGTAAGGGTAGTTAGGTCTTATCTCAGGCATGTTATAAGGGGAAGAAATTCTTAAAAATCATGCAGCGGTCGGGATACTACTCGAGTTGAGGCCCACTTCTACTTTCCACAAGTTCCCTGTAAAGTCTTGTCACTTTTGAAGCATTTCTCGTTGCATCTCCATAATGGTAGAGCCTCTCAAGTATTCTCTTAATAAAAAACTGAGTGAAAATGTGACAATTTTTGGCTCAGGGTAATAACACCAAGTTAAAACATTCAAAAGTTTAGCAATTGTCTACCTCCAGTTCACCTCGTACCAAAATAGTTTGTCTATGTGTGCACTTTATTGAATGATGCAATCTCCATCTCTGTCTAAATACTGATTCTGGAAATTTAAAATTTACTCTAGTTTCAATTCAAATCAACTTTCAGGACGAAAAATGGTCTAAATTTGTGGAATAAATGATTGTTACATTCAAAAAGTTTTTTAATGAGGTAAGGAAGGTGATGATTCGTGTGAACTTTTTAAGATGTTTTTTCATTTTTGGCGCCATGATAAAAACCTACAAAAATAAATAACTTAACAAAATTATAAGTCAGTCCTTATCAGAAAAAAATCTTATCAGAAAACCTTATCAGAAAAAAATTCAAGTGTCTCACATTTGTTCATGTCACCTTATAAAGAACTCTTCGACTTAATTAATTAATTTATCTACTTTAATGTATATAATTGATACATATGGCAAACTTATTGCTACGAGAATCAATAACAATGCAACAGCAGAGTTCATAAGTAAATAATTATTATTTTCGATTTATATAGATTATATTACAAAAAGAGATGTTTAAAGTCATTTAACCTTTTAAAACTTTGTATTATTACTATATATAGACCCAATTTTACTGGCTATATGGCACTTAATATCATAATGTCGATAAAGTAATAAAAAATACTAATGTGACACTTTGTTAGGTTGGCGAAGGCTTCAACTTATAAAAGAAATTTTATTTTTTTTCCTCTTATACATGAAAGTTTTTTCTGGCATTTTACAGATCATTTAGAGCTTTTCAGTTTCCATTTAATTCATCAATTCCATTGTCAAAATGTTTAAGATACATTCAAAAAATGAGAGTGTTGGCATGTTTTGATTTAACTTGTATTTACAAATTATGTCAAAACATTCCACTATAAATCCCTTGATTTACTAGTTAAATAATGCAACTAATTGCAAAAGGATAGTGTGGTGTGTCCATCCTTAGGATTTTTTAAAAAGTATATTGAAATAGTGGGATATTAAAACCTTCTTAGAACTGATATGGTTCCTAGTGCAAAGTGTTTTTTTGAACTAAGGAAATGTTGGGTTGTCAGAAAAATCATTAGGCATTTTGGCAACTCACTTCATTTTTGAGGTACTAGAATCATTTGCATCTGTGTTAATGCTGTCTGTCATTTGACAGCTGATAGTTCTAGCTTGAAGATTTTACAAGATTAAGATGGCAGACCAAACTGCATATTTTGGTCCTATTTTAATTGGGCCTCATTATCGGAGAGGCCAAAAGTGGATCAACCCATAACCTCTTCCACCCACGGTATTCCACTGCATCTATGTATTATTTAAATATCCTGTGACAACTCTTTAAAGTATTAAAATTATTATTAAATTTAGTGAACAAAAGTAGTGTGATATTGAAGTGCAAGTATTAAACACTCAGTAGTTTTTGCAAGAATTTGCTGCTCTGCTGCAAAATTTTCTCCGAAGGGCTGGATCTGCATCTGCCGAGCGCGTGGTGTCAGTTTTTATCCGTGCTTAAAGATGCATCAACATGTTTGCCGTTCACACTCTGGATTACTATGCAAGATATCCAAAAATTAGTGTCATAAATTAATATCCTACATAATTTTACTTACTTTATATAATCCTTTAAAACTTCGATGATTGCTTAACAAACATTGGGGTCAACCTTTCATATGGACTGTATTGATATGCGAAAAAGGTACTGCAAACTAGAGTATGAGCCTCCTGTAACTAAAAATCTTAAAGGTATTGGTAATATTTCTTTCACACTTATGACTTCACAGTAATCTACATCATTCTTTAGTATATTTTTGTCCAATACTGAAAAATACTAGTATCCATCCATATCCATCCATTCAAATTTGATTTTTACTTCGTCGTCAACTAGTTCTTCTTACATCTGATTCTCATATTCAAACTTCTTTTTGTATATTTTTCCAATACTGTACCATTCAGATTTTTGTTTTTGTCTTTCGTTTTTGTAAATCTCTCAGCAAAATAAAAGCAACAGTTGCCACGGCTGATTGACTTACATGTGATACCATTTCGAGTGAATGCTCATCTCATTCGCTTGCGTCATACAAAGAATATGACTTGACTTTGCCATGCACAGCATCGTCACGGTTACTAAATTTGTGTCAAGGCTGCATTGCACTGCATCCAAGGGAAACAAACACTTCGAGGCTTTTGCACATCGCTGCTACGCTAGCCCGGACTTAAACAATAATGAATAGATGTAGTGCTTCAATTTTAGCAAGCTGAATTCAAATCTTGCAACATTTCTTTATCGCATCACATTTTTAAAAATAACCGAAATTAAAAAATAAAAAACTAAGAAGTTGCATTTGTTTATTAACTAAATGTATATAAAATTACTATCCATCATTACTACACAAACAGACAACTGAAATCGAAGTCTTTGTGTGATAATATGTAGTGATATATAATTCTTCCATATGGCAGGGTCATAACTTCTCAACTGTTGATTCAAATAAAATAAGTTACAAAATTGATGTCCTTTAGATTACCAAATAGGAAACAAATATCTAAATGTATGACGATTCACAATTAATTGCTAAAAAATGCACTGAAAGTACAATAACGATTTTTGTTGTTTCAAACTCGAAATTTTGTTATTATAGCCTGCAAGTAAATGTTGTCATGAATTATTTTATAGAACCACTTGATGCAAACCAGTTCATCATATATTGTTTTCAAGTTCTCTAACTATTTGCCACTGCTCACCAAGAAAACGCCTCAATAGTTGATTTTATTGCAAATGAGATTATCGTTATAACATATTAATTTTTCCTCTTGTAAACATCTCCTGCTTTCTGCTCCTGCAAATATAATTTCCTAAATGAAACTCTGTTACCTGTTTCTTAAATTCATTAACAATACCTTTGCTCTAAAGTATATATTATTTCCTTTTTTCAGCATCCATTGTCCGACATCATATGAAGCTTATTAAAAATATGATAGAAGCAGGAGAACTGGGTCAATTTAAAGTTTTTCACTCCTTCAACCTGCGATCTTCGTTGCTACTCCATTTTCTAGGTTTACTCACAAGTTACGCTGTTGTTTTAATCCAATTTCTAAATGTTCATGATCTATTTTAACTTGAAAATTATAATTAGATTCCTTGTCAAATGTCACTATTTTTAAGATTTTGCCAATTACTATATAACACTAAGTGTACTCCACCACTTTTTATTTTGTAAAGTAATGATATAAAAATTATATTGCGTAAGTTATGACGTATCTTTCCTGAATGTTTTTCTTCATAGAATGTACTGTAAAATTCACACAGACTATATGAAATGAAAATCCTGCTAAAACTAAAATACCTGGTAAATAAAATTGTGCGTGTACTTAGTATATGCATTGAAAGTTATACTGCTTTGGCATAATACAAGAATAAATTTATTTAGCAATGAAATAATTAGTGGAAATCAAAGAATAAAAGGACTGGAGTGTGATAATAAATACGGTTGGTAAAATTTAAGTTCGATAAAATAATACAATTTTAATTCATTTATAATGCAAGTGAACCGAAACTTAACTTCACTTAGAGAAATATACGTAAAATATATTTTAAAAAGCTTATAATCACTATTTTAAAAAGCTTATAATCACTGTTTTTGATTATATGGACAACAATTAAATTTCAATTACTAAACATTTTTATTCAAAAGCATAGATATAACTTAGATTTGTATGAATATAAAACATGTGTTGTGAATTTACAAATACCTCAAATCTTGAAGATAGTATCACTCACTACAGGTATGTTTAGTGACCAACTTCATCTTGTAGATTTTTCTTGCATCTCACAAAACTGTAAAATTTTATTTATATTCGTAATCACTCTGATAATTTCTTCCTAACGCACCTAAAAACATATAACTTTAAAAATTCCTTATCAAAATGTTATGAAAATCAGAAGTCCCTTTCATGGAAATGGGAAATACAAAAATACATGCAGCATGTATGCAGGTCAAAAAAGGACAAGGAAAGGACCTTTTTTTTAATCAACACGGTAATCCTTTAAATCATTGGGATTAATCATGTGAGAAAATAGAAAAAAATTATTTGTGATATATTAAAACTGGGAGCAAAATATCATATCACGAGAACAACCTATATTTAATGTATGCATACAATATGCTTCTAGTAATAACTATTGGACAGTATTTACAAGATAGATGTTAATATAGTTGAGACAAGCGAGGAGAACTATCTATACCTTGTCAACATTGTTTCTCTCTCTTATTTCTTCTATAGAAAATTTAAGAAAAGAGTGCTTTTCTATATTTTAGAATATCTTTTATCTGGTGGCTGCATATTAGTCATGCTCGGTCATGCGAGGGTTTTAATAGCTAATTTTCTTTATATTTGCACACTAATCTCATCACAATTGTGAACGAGCCAAAATCACAAGTGGTTTAAAATTTATTTCTGTAAATAAATGTGATATATATATATAGAGTGGGAGGTTCCTTGATTAAAAAAGTTACGAGCTAAATATTAATAATGTTTAATCCTCTAAGCATTTGCTAATGGAAAAAGTCAAGTTATATCAATATGATCCATAAATCAATTTATTAAACAGATTAAGGTGTAACACAGACGAGTGAGTTTTGTAGGTGTTGATTCGGCGGCAAACAGTTAACATGTATTCACTCATACTGTCAGTGCATGTGCATGTTATATCTCTTTTTTCGATAGAGCCAGCTAGAATCACTCCAGTTATATAGTTAGGATCAATTCTTGTAGGACCTGTGTGTTAAAGTAATAAATATCATATATGCTAGTTTCTCTGATTATTTTTGGTCGTCTATATGGTGCTTTAGGTCTGTAATAATTGATAATTAACAACAGTAAGTTTATCAGTAGTTTTAATGAACATCAATAATGTATATTGTAACAATAACGCTGCTAAATGCAATAATTTTAGTTGTAGCCATAATGTGCATAATACCCCACCTTGAAGTTTAAATTTGTATGTCTGCTAAAATTTCCTTGTAAAACTTTAAATAGCTGACCATCACAACGATACTAGTTGTCCAATTATCCATCATCATTTTATACCACATATATTTTTTTCTAGGATCTGATAAATTTTCTGAGTTTTCATCAATTTTTTAAAGGATTCACAGCATAATGATTATTCATGGTTATGAAAATTTTAGAACATTCATTCCTCAGATGAAATGTGACATTCTTGGAATGGGTCACAGTTTAAGTGTTGCAATGTCAAATGACAAATTTGTATTTAACCTGTACTGTAACAACTTCACCAACTTTATAAGTGGTACAGTAGTTTTAGTGTATGCATTACCTAATGGTGTTGCATAAACTGTTGAGAATTTGTAACAAGTGTGACTATTTATTATAGCTGTTCAGTCTTTATAGACCTGATCAATTGACTTGTATTGATTATAAGTTGTGTAATAAATTATTGAAGTAATAAAATGCAAGTTTTCGTGCTTTTGATTTATCGATACCCATTGAACATACTGATTTGTAAAAATTATTCATAGCATTCACAATTATCAGTTTCTAAAGGTCTGAATCAAGTGGGAAATTACATTTGAACTACTTCTGATAAAAGGATTAAAGCACAAGATCATTACACAATTTGGATTGATACAAGTGCTCAACAAATTATTATTTCCCTTAAATTATTTAATAAATATACAAATTCTGCTTTGTTGAGACTCATCGAGAACCATTGTGAAACAGTATATATATATATATATATATATATATAAATATATATATATATATATATACACATATATATACACATATATATATATTTATATACATATGTAAATATATACATAAATATATATATATAATATTTATGTATATATTTACATATGTATGTAAATATATAAGTTTTTATGCGGTAAATCGATTGCGAATGGAGATATTGGGACAGCTGAACGTGGCTTACAGACTTTAAAGACTATATGTATTTATAGTCCAATCTCAGAAACAATCCATCTATTGTTATATGATGTCCCATTGATTAAATGTATCATAAAATCCTTATCTGTCGTTAAATCATACACTATATTATGATATTTCCTGAAATACTGTCATAAAATAAATATATTTATACTGACATATTATATTTTACTTTAGTTTTCTGATAGCATTTGATTACAAAATGCTAAATATACAGTAGTGTTTATCATGTTATCTTGCCTTTCTGAACATGTACAATTTTCATTATAAAGTGCTCGAGAAATAGTTCTCTTCACCAATAGTTATAGCCAAAACATATATTTTTGTGCATAACCTATAAATGTGTTTACCCTTCATCTAACAAAAATGCATAATGGATTAATAACACCCATCTTTACTTCAGTATGCTCACTCAAAGACCAATAAAGGGATTGAAAGTTGAATTAAAAAGTTATTTAATTCAATGTCAGAGATCAAGTCAGATATTATAACAGAGTGTAATACAACATCAAAAAGTAAATTAGAACAACATGGGGAGCAATTACAATCCACATAGCCAATCTAAAGGTTGTCAGCGTGAAAGAATTTGTGTAAAAGAAACAGCAACAAACCAAAAAACAATTTTATGGATTTAATGTATGATGGAACAAAACGTTCCTTTCATTGATAAGTAGCCACCCGTGACAAGAAAAGACCCTTTTGTTCTCAGTACGGGAAACTAAGCTGACAGCACTGGTAAGCTAATGTAGCAGTTTTATATTCTCAAAAGCTTAGATTATTTCTGGAAATGAATGGTCCAAAGTTCTATGAAGTGTTAAAATTAACAGGCAAAATTTTAATTTCTGTTTCTCACCAGTACTAGCATTTCACACTTTGCAACCTAACCAAATATCTTTAGAAATACACATACACACACATGAACAACATATTATGGTGAGTTGCAACAATATTAGATATATGGAAAATTAAGATACTGCGAGTTCATTAATGGGGAAAGATGCTGACCATAAATTATTGTGATTTTAAAGTAATTGAAATTTTTCATCTTGAATTATTTTATAACCCATAAAAATAGTTTAACTTATAGTGTTCAGAGGCACATTTATATGATTCTATAACAAAAATGATGAAATGAAACCATTATAGTCCAATACCCTTGG
This sequence comes from Druceiella hillmani, assembly GCA_039881145.1. NCBI lineage: Eukaryota > Metazoa > Arthropoda > Insecta > Lepidoptera > Hepialidae > Druceiella > Druceiella hillmani. The sequence goes on from JAYKKI010000019.1 coordinate 37,065,420, forward strand.
ACACATACTTTGTCTAAAATGACTGAATATCAATTAGATTTTGAATATCTGTGAAAGGAGTAGGTCTTTAGCTGATTTTTATGTATAACAATTCTTTATGTGAGATTCAGCACCAAGTTATTTCAATTAACTACATGCTCTGAGAGCATCTCATACCCCGAGTACTTTTTTAGACATTATGATCGTCATAAAAATTTAATTTTCGGACTATACAATAATGCTAATCTGACCAAAAATTTACGTGTCAAAAAGTATTTTATCTTGTTAAAAAACAAGTTCCCATTGAGGAATAATAAATTGTTGGACTAAGAAAATAGCTGAAATACAAAGTAATGCCGAGTTCAAAAGCACTTCTCTGTGAACCAAACTTAGAATATGGTAAATGACAAAATTAAAATACAATATAAATTTAATCCACCTACTTTCCTGGTGGTAATAAGGTTTTTAATGTAATTTTTTATCCCTGTTCATTTCATAACCTGGTTTTTGTAAATCTGATCCATAAGACGAACTAAGTCTATTATTATAGCCGTTTGTTGAGCTTTGATATGTACATTTATTAATTGCACTCAATTGAAATTATTTACTCACAAGATAGCTATACAAGCATGGCCACAATAGAATAAAGAAGAGCTGATATTAAATAAAATATTATTGAAATGGCGTTGTTTGAATTTGAATTTTCATCTTTATTTTCCTACTTAATTGCAGTCACTGATTGCATTTTCTGTATATTTTTCTAACCTCCTGTGCCTTTTTTTACTGTATCTTAGGTGATTCATTTTGTCTATATTTAGGCTATTTACTTCTACTTCACATTATTCTATGCTGTTAAGCATTGTTTCATTGGTATGTGCTCTGTGCACATATTTTTTGTGGAAAATAAGAATACAGTATTTTCAAGTTTAGATGTAAGATATATGTGATTTATCTTAATCTATTTTTATTTGTATCAATATTGAGGTAAACGAATCTAATATTTAAAAATGTGCAATCGTCTACTATAATTTCAAATTTTATATGATTCAACATATAGCTACAACATATGATTCAAGATATATACAAATAAAGTCGTCTTTCTCTCTCTTGTTAATAGTGAGTTCCTGTTAAGCAATTCTTTTCAGAGATTAGGAGCATTTAATGAACTTGACAATTTATTTATGTCTGAAGCAGAAATATAGTCGCAGAATATCAGCAATATTTTAATTTAAAGTCTTGTTAGCCTAAATTTTGACGGTGCGTATGTTATAACTTCTGCCAGTACCGCTCAGGCTACTTACAAAAAGTCTTATTTAATTAGTTTCTGCAAGTTATGTAGTTACATTTTAAAAATTTTTTTTACCTTCAGAGCGAAATTCTCTGTCACTTTTTTCATTTATTCGTATAACAACATCCAACTCTTTAAAGTCTCTCTTACATTATCTACATTCTCTCTTCTATCGGGTCAAAATTGAATGGTTTTTCAGGACAATATTTCTTCTCTTCACACTACCTATTTTCTTCAATTTTAGAAGTTTTAGAATCTGTCATCTCAAAAGGTTTCCCAATATTTTCTATATGTTGATGTGTTAGAAATATCAATTTATGTATTTTATTAATTTTTTAGGTTTAGATTTAGATCTCGCCATGGGTTAAACATAAACATAAAGTAAAATTGAAAATTAATTTTATTGGAAGTTTATTAACGTCATAACTTATTAGAGGCTTCTTGATATAGGATTACTGCTCCATCGAGTGAAATTATATGAAGCGCAGCTCACACAATATCTATTTCATTACTGTTCCACTACACATTATAATGACCCCTCTGTGATATAGGCTACATAATGTGTGTTGCTATTCTGGGTTTGTAGATGGCTCTTACATGTTTTACACATGTACAATAACAATAACAATTAACAAAAAATGAAACAATTTACAAAACAAATTTAAATAAAAATGAACTGGTAAACAAATATCAAACTGCATTAAATTTTTGGAAGAAAAAGTCACTTGACATGCCAAAAAACAAATTCATTCCTTGTCAACGACATCTCTGCTTAAAGATCTGACACACTTACCTAGACTGTGGAAACCCATATAACCAATATTTGTTCCTAGCTTGAAAATTAATACCAACAAAGTTAAACCATCTATAAATATATATATATATATATATATATATATATATATATATATATATATATATATATATATTATGATTATGATGATTATTAATAATTTTTTCGTCTTTATTAAGTACTATCTGAAGTTTCACCTATCTCCATAATTATATTACATTCACCAACATTTTGTAAAGCTGAATCACAATGGTCTTCATTTTAGGATAGTGAATTTGATGATGTTTGGGTTTGAGGATGAGTATTTTGTGGAAAAATGTTTCCTTATTTTAGAATATTAATTCGTAAAAATGTTTTGCTTGATTTTTGAATATTATTTCTATTAAATTAATGTTGAGTTTTGAGATATTCCATGATGATGAGTCAGGACAAGTAGCCAGTACAAGTCTTGATGTCATCATGTAGAATGAGTAAGACAGAAAGTGTGGTGATGGAGTCATGTTTATACACCCTCCACCATAGACTACAAGGATTATACAGAAAAGGAACCAAATTATTAGAAACTAAATATTTTAACCGTTTTGTCTAATGAGCATTTATTAAAATGACAGCACCAAATTTCACTTTCCTTTTTCTGTTCCATCTTACTCTTGCAATCTCTTTTAACAGCCCTCGCATTGTTGCATGTTCATTCAAATGAGCACACCTATTGTACTTTGCCTAAAATAAGAGGCATCCACAGTAGCAGCATCCTAAGGTAGAAGTATTTTTACTACATCAATATTTAGTTTAAATTATTTTGACTGACGGATATTTTTTTATTAATAACACTACACTTTCATTTTATTGCTATGTCTTTCATATCTTTATGTCAATATCGTCAACACATCGCGGACATATCAAATCAATATCATCCACAAACAATACCAAAACTCTTGTCATAATAAAAAAAACTGTAAAGGTAAATCCATTAGTTATTGTAACTAAGTTTTCATAAGAAAATAATTATAATTATTAAAAATTTGCAAATAATTTTTTTTCACTAATATTATATGGGTGTTGCATACAGAAAAACATATTTATCCAACCAAATGTTTTCAATGTCTTTTTCGATATTTGTATTTTTAGAATGTGATGGATTATTTTGCGTTACTTAAATTTAATTGCTTAATAATTGGTGCCCTTGTTACTTTGAAAATTGAATCAATTACCTTCCTCAATAAAAGATTTGTTAAGGAATATCTTATGAAAATCTTTCAATGTTACAACAGGGTACAAGCTTAAACTTAGAAAAATTATATTTCATTATTGGAAGAATTATTCATTTACATATTGAACAAATGCATAATTCTACTTACAGTTCATCATATTTTACATGATATGTACGTTTACAAAGCTGCCTACTTTTCATTACAGATAATTTACTTTAAAAAAACTGAATTTAAAGTGGAAACTTAATACAAGCGTTTTGTAATTATATACATAAAACCAAGTATAGTTTAATGTTTTCTTAAAAATCTTGTTCGTTCTTTTATTTTAGAAACAAGTTTTTTGTAGGTTTTACTTTGCATTTGTAATTATTTTTGGTGATCTAACTTATTTTATAAAATTGTCACTAATCTAATATTGCTTCTGTGTGCAATAAATATAATAAATCATCAAAAACCAATATATTAATTTAATAAAATAATCTAGTAAGTACATAAAAAATATGGTTTTATAGATATATGCTTCAGAAAAAAATATTTTAACACTCACATAAAATGCGAATGTTAAAATGTTTTTTCTGTTGGATAAATGGTAGGAAAAGACTTAAATTCCTAGTATAATCAATTCATAGAAAACATAGAAAACAAGAAATAGTAATTGCGTGTTTAATGGAAAACACTTAATCTTGACAGGGCCACCGAATTCTAAACCTTGGGAGAGTTCTGCTAAAATGGTTCTGCTAAATGCTCATTTAAAAAAAATACACGTATTTATAATAATTATCACAACTCTTTAGAATGTTACCGATTTATTAGCAGATTTCCTTTTCTAGATAATTTGTTTTTTTGGACAATACTTCTTTTTGAGTCCTTTTTTCCAGTAATCTACCCACATGAATAGACTTAAGTAGTGAACTGTTAAAATTCGATAAAGGCCTGTCTACTTCTCGAAACTGGGATTTAGCACTTTATATGTCGTTATAAAAAATTTCAACAAGGTCAATTCGATCAAAATATATGCGTAGAATTACCTTCTGCCTAAAGGTGATTAATAAGGAAAAATAAAATTTAGTTACTGCAAGATTATTACAATTACTCAAGACATTGGAATCATCTTTGTACAACAAGTCTGTGGGATAATGATGTTATATAAATGTTTGGCCACTCGGTAAATGTAAGCTCAGAGATATTTAAAACATTAAGCAGTTTGTTCAACAGACATGCGTTGTATAAAGATTTTTCTCTCTAATCATGGAGTGAGTGTATTACAAATTATTAATTTAGTCACAATTTGTATAAATATAGATGCTGTTATTGTAAAAATGATATAAATGAACAGCTCAAAGACAAATTCACAGACAGCATTCCATTTGATACTTCATGAAAAATTTTTGCCTAAAATTTCAATATTATTTTAACTTTTGATTTATATGGAAAATATACTTATTTCTTTATAAAATAGTAATATAAATTACTTTTCTTTAAATAATTTTCAAATTAATGACTAAATTTTTGTTTTCACATAAATGATAATAAATTATTATAATTTCAATCTGAATAGTAGGTGAAACTATAGTGTAATACAACAGGTAAAAAACTGCGGAAAATTAGAAAATAAGACACACTTTACTTTGCTAAAAATATTGTAAATTTTAATTTTTCTACCATGCCAAACTTCAAAATACAAAGGTTCATACCAAAAAGTTTAAAATATCTGTTAATGGTGTCCACCAATCGGTAACTGGTGTTAGGTGTTAGTAATTTGGTAGTTGGGGTATGCTATTACTGTACACTTTATCTAGCCAAAAATAGTTAATACATATGGTGTGAACGGCATCCAATAAAATTACCACATAAAAACCGGCTAAATGCGAATTTGGCATGGGGGTTTCTGTACCTTGCTTGAAGAGAAATAACTTTTTTATCATGAGTCATCACCAATATGAACTTCTTAATGCAATAAATATTTATTTACGCATAATATAATTAAGTAGCGAGTGTAATATATATTCTCATTAATATTTCAAATATTATGACATCTAGGAACATCATTACAGTTTTCCTAAAACCTCCACGTAGACTTCTAAAAAGCCTACTTATTAATAATTGTAGGTTTACTAGTTTCAGAAATAAAGGAAGCAACAATTTGTTTAGCAGATTATTAAGGACAGACATCTTTGAAGGTATACGACTGAAAAGTAAGCAAAAATATTTTTAAAACCATTGGACTTAGTCCTTTCAAACTACACCCCAAAATATTTGTGAAATTCAAAAAGTTTTTTCTTTTATATAATGTACCTCCTTAAAATTTGTATCTGTGTGTACTTTTAAGTGGCAGCTATGGAGATATGTGTGGGTTGATATGCTTTATTTCTATAACAAATTTAAATTTTCTTTGTTAAGTAATTTTTGAGAAAAATATCTGTGACCGACGGATTGGTAGACATGTCATTGATCTTAAGAGGGTTCCATTTTATCTTTTAAAATAAGGAACCTGAGAAATATAAATTTTATGCTTTTTACTTCTGTTAAGCAATTAAAAGACTCCACAAAATGATAAAGTTTCATTAGTTTATCATCTTGTGTGTCAACTAAAATTACAGTTAATCCGTCATTTAAAAGTGAATGTCACCGAATTTCGAAATAAAAACATTCAAACCAAATACAGGGTAATGGTGGATGCTATTTGTAATATAGTGTGTACATTTCCTAAGCAAACATAATTTACAGGTAGTGTTTAAAAAGAACTCCACAGTTTCAATATAAAAAAGATCAATATTATGTTGTGTTATTTGTGTTAAGCACTCAAGAGATTCCACAAGGTGATAAACTAATGACTGTTAATTCAAAAGGCTTTTAATCGATAAAATTTCACTTGTTTCTTAGACAGGGAATAAAATAGTTGTTGTGGGAATTTAGCTGGAAAACAAAAATTTTTTACAACATTTAACATGATCGATGAGTCAATTGAAAATACAATTTATCCAATTTTATTGTACCAGCATGTGGTTGGTGTGTGCAGAAAAACTGCAAATAGAATTCCCACCCGATTTAGATTACGGTTTCAACAATTATACACTTCATTAGTCATCGGAATGTTGACTGTGCTGCATGTGGTATTGTTGGTCGTAAATGAGCAATACGGCGTATTGGTATTTAAGACGTTTCAAACTATTGTTGCTTTGCGCTTGTTGTTGGTTGATATAACATGTGACAGAAATATGTTTCAAGAACTGATTTTAAGAATCCAAAAAGTAGATGATCTTTTCAAATCAGAACATAAAAGAAATTTGTTGAGACGTGACAAATGTCGAAACCTCACAATTGTTGGCCTTCTCGTACTGTATCATATTTTTTATAACACTTTCAGTGTATATGTGGTGATAAAATATGCCCTAAATATTTCCTCTCATGTTGTGTTCGATATTATAGCTAGTATTATTTTTGATTTAGAAATAATATTATTTTGTGTAATTTTAGTTAGTCTAAGGAAACATGTGGAAATGTTGAATGTTTTCTTAAAATTTAAAAATGAATAAAATATATTCGCCCCCTTCGTTGCTACATCTGGCAGTCCACAACATACGATCAATTCCACCAACCATTTCAGATTTGTATTCCCTCTGAATGAAAATTTAATTTACCATTTATCTCAATTCTACATTCATTTGTTAGACCTGTGCCACTACTTAAACAAAATGTTTGAATTTCAGGTTTGTATTAAACATTTCAGTTCCAAAAAACCATTTTAAATTCAAACAACACTTTCAGCACAAATATTATTATGAACAAACCTTTAACTTTATTTTTCAGCTATTTGTGTTACTTACTTTGACATTTTCTGGCATACTCATAAACATGTATCATTTTCTCGAGGATCTCAAATACGATGTAAGTATTATTGAAACAAATATTAATTAATATATCTTGTAGCCTTAAGCTAAGTTACATTTAACAAACTACAATCTCGTAAATAGAAAATAATAATAGAAATGAGAAGCAAACATGGTTAAAGGCAATAAATTTATTATCTCAACTAACAAATGCTTCAAATAATATTAAATATGCTTAAGTTTTCCTGAACTTGTCTTCGAGTCAATGAAGTTTATGACAAATTTTTTTTAGTTTTTTTCATTTATAATATAAATATATCTGCCTATATGATCAAATTACACTTTTTTATGGATGAGAATCAAGGAAAAGGGTCCAGAGATAATAAGCATAACCGTGTTGTGTAGATCTAAACTTGCATCAAGCACTGTTGAGGAAGAAGTTGGCGTTTATTTTCTTCTCATTTTGTTATACAAAACTGTTATTCTTTATTATTAGACTTGTTGATGAAGCATCTGATTAACATATATTTGGCTGTAAGAGATTGCTTTCGTAGCAATAAGTCCGCATAAGTATCAATCAGATACATTAAAGTATTTAAATAAATATATTTTGTTTTTTTCTTCATACTCATGTGGCATGCAAGTTTCACATGGTTTTATATTCCTTTATTTATTTTTATTTCAAGTTTAATTTTTTTCTTTTTTACTTCTAAAATGATTAGGTGTGCATTGTATACTGCTCCTTATTATATAATATGACTGTGACTAGTCTCGATGTAATGGTTTTTGCAGAAAAATCTACCGCTGCAATATCTATGTAGCATTGTTTAAATATTTTTATAACAAGGAATTTACAATAATCAGCTGAAGATTGCTTTTAATTTTTCTTCAATTATCCCAATATTTTCCCTAACTGCTAGGTCCTAGTTGATAATTTTACAGAGTTAAGTAGCCTGTAACTATTCCTAGAAATATTCAATCCCATCAGTGAAAGTTACATATAAATAAGTATAACCATCTTCAAATTTATGGTGAAGCAACATAAATTGAATTACATAACATATTCACTTGGAATTACCTAATAATAAATTGTGTTACATAGCTATAGAAAGAGATATAAAGACTCGACTGACTTAATGAATAATAATCCGTAAGCTGCAGTAGATGTGAAAAATGTCGATCGAAACATAAAATTTTCTCTTGAGTGAGAGAGATGAATTCAGTTTGATCTGAAAACAAACCTGGCTCTCACAGCTTCTCATTATTTTGGTTCGTTGCACATTTATTAATAACCAACAATATTTCAGAGATTGGATTTATTACTTTCCATCGGTCACTTGTTACGGCCAATTCCATATGTTGTTCTTTTGGTGACCGTGTGTCACATATGTGAGAAAATGTTCTTACAAATAGAAACTACAAAATCTCTTCTGACATTAATGCAAGTCGATGAAGAATTATGTAAGTGAACAATTTTCTTTTATGTATTTCTACAACATTGTTAAATTGCTTCATGTCTATTTAATGTCACTTATAAAATGAACTGGAATTATGTTTTCAATTGTCATGTTTAATGCATTTGTCAACTTGCTATTTGACAAGGGTAAGTAGCATCAATGGAAGTTAATTTTGCCTGTTTTGTCATTTTTTTACATTAAACTTCATTTAAAACAATGGAAGTATGTAAAAGGACAGACTTGTGGATTTTAGTTGGTAATCGATTTTAAATGACTTTCGAAACCAGGCACTGAGTGTGGACTTTTTGTGTATGTTTAGTATATTTAATAATTTGTTATAAGTACGACAAATTATTCTCCATAAAATGCAGTTCTGAGTCAAGGGTTAGAAGATCTTTTTATTTTTATGATCTTCACAAAATTTCTTTCCAATCAAAAATAAATATGTTTTGCAATACAAAAATCATCGAAGTTCAAATCATTATTTATTTGTAAATATTTTGTGAATTTGCCCTTTTTGGTAGCTTCCTGCTCGGAGGGAAATATAACCATTTCACATAAGTAATATTACATTGTTTACAATTTTGTTAATAAAGTCATAATCAGTAGTTATTTTGCTGTAATGAAATAAATAATGACTCCATAAATTTTGGGTTTTATCTTCATAGTAACATATACATAATTAGTTCCTAAAAATTATACAAATACCTTTGCTACATTTGTAATATTTTTGTTGTTGATGAACAGTGAAAGAAATTAACACCATTTTTATAAGGAGCACATTTACGTTGTTTTGGTTTCCAAGTTAACAGCTAATTTAGTGTACTGCATTGGACGCCCCAGAATTTGGGTTTATTGGTTCAAAAGATCTCCAAAGTTAAGAGAAATCCCTGTGACGAAGTTTATCTATACACCAAATTTATTCATTTGTAATCATTAATCTTAGTGATCGTGAACAAATCTGGTTATCATTACATAAAATTTTTCCTCTTGAAATATCTCCCGCCCACTTTTGCAAACGTTCTGTCCTCATGGAGACCCTTACTCATTTCTTAGATTCATTACCAGTACTTTGATATAAGCTTATGTTATTTTCTTCTTTCAGCATCCAATGTTCGACATCATGTGACGCTTACTAAAAATATGATAGAGGTGGATAAACTGGGTCAATTCACAATCTTCCGTTCATTCAACCTGCGAGCTTCATTACTACTCCATTTTTTAGACTTACTCACAAATTACGCTGTTGTTTTGATCCAATTTCTTAATGTTGATAATCTGTTTTAAGCCACTTTTAAGGTTGGACTAATGATTATGTAACACTGATTGTACATCATTACTTTTCAGTTTATAACTTACTCCTATTGTTGTACATCAGTACTTTTCAGTTTGTAACTTACTGCCACAAAAATGATAATGCATTAGTTATGTAAAATTTGCTTTTTTGAAAAATGTATTTCTTCCATTTTACAATACATTCCGTATTGTAAAATGGACGCTAACTAATATCAATTGAAAGTCCTGCTAAAACGTAAATACCCAGTAAGAAAATTTCTTATCAAAAGCAACAAAAACTTGAAACTCGTTGTTCAGAATAATTTTTTCACATTTCAATTAAAACAACTTTTGAAGAGACTAAATTAATGTAGTTAAGTTTTTTTATTTCTAATTTTTAATTTTTTCCGAGTTGCTTTTGAATAAATAAATGGTTCATGATGGGTTTTAATAAAAGGAAAAGAATTACAGTGTTGACCAATTGCGTAAAACTTAAGAGATCGGCATGTTTGACGATGAACACTGGCTAGCCCTTAAAAAGATTTACCACCCAGAAGTTCAATGCAAGACACATAAAATTGAACCCATGTGACTCTGAGAGATATTGTGATTTATTTCCTCAAAACACGATATTCAGTTTAAATGACTTGAAAATAATTTCTATCCTTAGGATTGCAAGACAATATGAAAAAATTCATGAAATATCAAAATTAATATCAAAACATCCAGTATGCAAATAAAGCATACAGTAAGCTGCTAGTAATGGCTATGTGAAGCATGTAATGCCCCTTAAAGTATAAATATGTACACTTGCAAAAATTTCTTCATAAAACTATGAGCAGTTGCTGACAAAGGCATTTCTCGAGATCTGATTGAACAGTTCTGAACAGTTTCATCTCCTTTTTAAAGAATTTGTAAGATAATAATTGTGATTATTCATAGTAATTGAAAAACTAGTACATTCATTTCTTATATAGAAAAAGAGACCTCTTAGAGGGAGTAACAGTTTGAATGGTGCAATCTTAGACGTTCTATTTGCATTTAAACTGTATTGTAACTATTTTATAACTGAGTAATTTAGTGTGCGCATTAATTAATAGTTTTCCATTAACTATTGTGCATTGTAACAAATATAATTATTATTATCGTATTATTACCCAGTTATGAAATAAATCATTGAAGTAATAAAACACAAGGTTTAACATTTTTTATTTATATCAGAGTGATTAAAGTAATGTCAATGTGACTTTCATCCATAAACAATCAGCAAAAATTTAATTTCTGCTAGCTTATTTAATTTATATAAAGCACTTTTAATATTGGACTCAAAATTATCAGACTCTATGGTCATCCTTTATAAGCGTAGTAGAATTCTCCAATGATCTAGAGTTGTCGGTACTTCGACTTTTATAGTTTGATGGTAGTCTCTTCATAACTTGGTTAACCTCCGCCAATAATTTGTGATGAATATCTTCAGTGGCCTGTATTTTAGCCTTAAACATGCAGGTTTCCATAAAAAAACCTTCATAAAAATTATTGAACCACACGACCAAGACAAGGTTTGAAATATCAAACTGTACTATAAACACAACATTTCCCAACAAAAATCTTTACATACATAAAAATAACATTAAATTTTGAAATATAAAAATAAATTTCATTAATAATTGAAAATTTAAATCAACATATGTATGCATTTCAGATTATAAATATTTGCATAAGTAATATAAATAAACAGCATAAAAATATTACAAGGTAATTAAAGAGGTCAGCGTACACAAGAGACATTCAGAAGAGACATTTAGAACCAGTCTCCTTTGGAAGTAAATGGCAACAAATTTTTTGCAAAATGCATATTGAGACAGCGAGAGGCCAAAATAATTAAATACTGGAGATCTAAGTTTGTAGTCAACGTAAATTATGAGTTAACTATTAAATGTGTTGTCAAACAAAATAATGGTGTCGATTTTGGAAGCAACAATATCTTTCACATCTACCACAAATTAAATGAAACTATGTGACGTAGTATTATTTCTACTTTCTTTAAGTTCTTTACCACAACCTAGCTTTCATTGTATTACAACATCTTCAGGTGGGCTATTAGCAAAGATTAACTCTTAGGAACATCCAACAGCATTTATGTGTTTCAAACACTATAGCGGAAGCCGGGTTTGTGTGGGTTTTCCCACTGCTTATCTTAGTGAGTTTATTGTAGGGGAGCGGTGTAGGTTTTATTATATTTCCGAGAGTTATACGATATACCAGTATTTTAGTGAGGGTAATAAATTCAATTGTTATTATATGAAGTTGTACATTGTAAATGTTCCGTTGTATGTAATAAAATTAAATGGAAGTTATTTTCAGTAATACATTTATACAAAAGCAAGGGTATCTGAAAGTTAGAACAAGGTTATACCAACAATTCTACATATCTCTGGTTTTATTTATTCATATATTTATTTATTTATTTCTTTATTCATGTATGTATTTTTTTTAAATTTTATTTTTTATATTTATTTATTTATTTCACAATTTTCACACAAGAAACAATTTGAAGATTACTGTAGTATCAATGTTGTCTAATTATATTATGTCTAGAAGATATTAAGTATGGGTGATGATATTGTATTTAGTTGTTCATTTAATATATTAATCTTGGTGTCTTTTTTATGTCTGTTTATTTCTATTGTTTCTAGGATATTAAGTTTATCACCTTTTGTATTTATTTGTAATATATAGGGGGCATTATAAGTATGAGGGTGAAGGTTATTTTCAATGAGATGTTTAGCAAAGTGAGATGTGTTTGGTTTGTTATTTTGCCAGCTGGCAATGTGTTCTTTATATCTTGTGGTAAAATCACTTCCTGTTTGACCTATGTATACACTGTTACATTTAAGCTTATAGATATCACTCTTTTTATGTTTATTTATTTTTTTCTTTATTATTAATAAGGGTTTTGTACCCATGTTATTTAAAGTACTATAAGCACATGTTGTATTATTTATATTTATATTATTAGTTAAGAGTTTTCCTAATTTGAGTGATACATTACCTATGTATGGGATAGATTTATAGTAAATATTATTATTATTTGGTACGACCCGGTATATTTCTTGTATTAGTATTTTTCTTTATTTATTATGGTACAGTTTTGTAACCCATCAATTATCACAAAACTCTATCATAATAAATTAAGAAAAATAATGTTTTCAAGTCATTTAAACTGAATATTGTACAGGAAAAGGATAAAGGTTAAAAACAGCATTTAACGTGAAAAATGTGAATTTGGTAGAAGCTACTAATTGAAATGACAAGGATGTTGATTAAGATAAAAACATTAACGTGGAAAACAGAAATTATCGATATGTTTTACCTCAGCGATAAAAGTAAAATTCCATCTGCAACATTGCAGGGTAGCGAAAATGGAAAAGTTTTGGAGTTCGAGGTTGATACTGGAGCTGAGAGGAGTATAATTACTTTAGCGGTCAAACAACAATATTTTTCAGGATTAGAAATTAAAAAACCTAATGTGATATTCACTAATGTTGAACTACCATTTAAATGTTAGCTATAAGCCTGGTAAGGTAAATAATCAAATACTGTTTGTTGTAAAGGACGGACTGCCAAAAATAATAGGCAAAGATTTCTTTGCTGCCATTATGGTCCCCAAAATTTGAACGTTTTTTGTTCAAATATATAAAAAAATTTCTAAAGATAAATTGAAAAACAACATAAAAGGTGAATATTCTACCTTATTTGAACCAGGTATGGGGAATTTTAAATTGGTGTCAGTACCAGGACCGGTACTGACACCAATTTAAAATTCCATGGTTCATTCCAAAGACTTAAAGTAAATAATCAAAAACTGTTTGTTGTAAAGGACAGACTGCCAAAAATATTAAACAAAGATTTTTTTGTTGCAATTATGGCACCCAAATTTGATTACATGCAGATTGTTGGGTCCTTTTTGCACAGAAATTAAATGGATTAGACATAATAGTGTACATCAATAACATACGGAAAAACAATATCAGAGACAAATGAGAAATTGAAACAGATACTGCAAAGACTAAAAGAGTAAGGGTTAAAATTAAAATTGAAAAAATCTAAATTTTTTCAAGAAAAACTGGATATTTTTGGATTTGAGGTAAACAAAATGGGCGTCTAAATTATAAAAAGTAAAATTAAACCTTTATTGTCATTGTCATTGTCAGATGAAAGCTTTGAATGTAACAATATTAATCATATAAGTTAATCGGGTTTTAACACATTAAACTGGCAACCTATTCAAAGTAGAACTAAAAAAGTTAAAACATTATGTAATGTTTTAAAATATTGTAGAAATGGCTGGCCAGTAAAAAATGATCTAGGTGAAAACTATGAACTATATTTTAGAAGAAAAAATGAAATCAGTGTGGAAAAAGAATGCCTATTATGAGGGTATAGAGACATAATACCAATGAATATTAGAGACAATGTAATGTGTGAGTTACACGCTAGTCATTTAGGCATAACACGCACGAAACAAATATCAAGATCATATTTTTGATGGCTGGGTATATATAGCAAAGTAGAAAACATAACAAAAAATTGTATTAACTGTTTGCAAAACCATAAAGATCCATAAAAACTAAACAGTGTGGCCTCAGCGGTTAACAGTTTGGTATAGATTACGTGCAGATTTTTGGGCCCTTTATACTCAAAAATGTTTTTAGTAATAGTGGATGCTTATTCCAAATGCCCGAAGCATTTGTTATGAGTAATATAATAGCACAAAAAGCAATTGAAGTATTAAAAAGTATTTTTATTCGTCATGGGTATCCTTTACATTTGGTCACTGGTACTGGTGGATCCATGGACTAGTGAGGAATTTAATAGTTTTTGTAAAATAGTGGGAATTAAACAGACGTTCACACTTCCACTCATAGTGGGAATTAATTGACATTGACGCACGTCTATCAAACCAATGCTTTGAATTACTTCTGTCTTCAAATAGTCTGATTCTGAATTTCTTATTTTTAGGCCGGTTCAATAAAATAACTGTTTTTGTTCACTCAAATCATGAGGCACCCATTTTCAAAATCTCCATATTTTATCAAATGACTCAATATTTTATTGAAACCGACATCAACAACTGTTGATGGTTCAAATGTAATATGCAATAAAGTCGTAAACACAATCACCATCTATTTATTTTGATCAACTTCAATCTGCAGGCGCCCTTTAAAAAGTGAATGTCCTTTTTATTTAGGTTATAATTTCTAAAATGCTAGTAATTCTATAAATCTATTGTTTTATTATATCCACACACGTATCTCATAAATCATTCCATTATATCTACACGGGATTAGTCTTACGGTAAATTTAATTTAAAGTTTATTTTTTTTTGCTAACAAAATTAAGAAAAACCAAAATAAAGTAAGATAAATTGAAATAAAAAATTTATAATATGGCCTTGGTATGAAAAATTTTCTAACTTTCACTTCAAATTATGACATAAAAAGAAGGGAGGCAAGAGAAGTAAAGAAATATGAAATCAACGACGTCAATATTTCAGGTGAAATGTAAAATTATATCTAAATACAACATTTTGTTCCAAAAATTATTTGAATTTTGTTGTAAACTACTATTCCTTCAATCAATATTAGGATAATAAATGATAAACATGAACTTCTAATTCAATGAATAAGAAAAAAATAAATTTTTCATGGGAATTAAACAGACCTTCACCCTGCTGTACTACGCAGCAACAAATGGACTAGCTGAACGTTTTGTAGAGTCATTCAAGTCACAAGTGATAATAATAGTAATAATTGGTAAAAAACTTGAATATTGTAATTTGTTCCTATTTGATTATGGATGTACTGCTCATAAAACCACAGGCTACAGTCCAGCCAAATTATTGTTAGAAAAGGAGTTGAGATGTTGTTTCTCATTATTCAGAACAAATCCCATAAATGTTAAGGTAGATTTTGAACAAGTGAAATTAACGATAATAATAATGAGCATTATGAAACATTTTTACGGTTAGCTGCAAGAGATTACTCTCGTAGTAATAAGTCCGCCAAATATATTAACTAGCTACATTAAAGAATTTAAATAAATAAATAAAAATTATCATAAACCTCTTTGGCAGACAAGTTATTGAAAAAAAAAATAAAGTGGCAAATGATTACGTTTAAAAATAATTTGAACATTAATTGTATCTAAATTGAAAAATATTTTGATAATAAGAGTAATTTTTTTTACAACGACATCAGGATTTACGATCATAACTTATTTTCACTCTCATTACTAAATTGATAATAAAAATATCTGTTGTTTCATATCATCACACTGAATATTTAATTATTTTAATTAATTACTGCCCATCACTTCACCATATCTATTATAATCTAATGTCAAATTCAAATTATAATAATTAAAAATTCAAATTCAATTATCGATTATTTCAATGACGTTCAGACTGTACAAACGTACGTACACCTATGTAAAATCTGTATAATACATTTCATGAGTCACTCTGTAGTCTTAACTCGTTATGATGTTCATTCCTAGGTACGAGTAAATTAGAAAATATGGATGTGTATGACGTAATGGGAAATTTTAATAAAATTTTTCGTATTTGTTCACTGTCCCGCGTTTCACAAATAAACAATAATATAATTGTAAAGAATATTATGACACAGGCTTTGATGACAGTTTTTTTTTAATAATTTTATCCATAAAAATTATGATGGCATCCTTTCAACTTCATTTGTTAACTGATTACCATGTATCAGATGATTTTGGCAGGATACATACGATCGTATCAAAGATTCAAGTTGTTATACTTATCATTTATGCCGCTACGGAAAGTACTTCTCTATATTAAATTCTTTACAGTTTCAATATAAATATTTTTAAGAATATTTCATTAATATTTAATATTTCAGCTTCTTTTCAGTTTGCATGTTGTTTATGAATTTCATATTTATTATGAATATCACTCATCTCCACATGCGTAGTTTGAAATATACTGTATGTATTCATTTCTAATCTTGCTCATTTAAATACAATAAAACAATCACACTCTCAAAAATGAGATGATATAACAATTTATTAATATTATTGTAACCAGGTTTTCTAAAATGTTGATGACACTTTCATATGTGAGTAATAAAAATTAAATTCCCTGTTTTGGACTGCACCAACATTTTTGTTTCTGCAGGTATTATTTCGGTTGCCTCCTTCATTAATACAAGTTGTTAATATTTGCATTTTGTATTAATGCGTCTACTTGCAAGTTGAGAAAACAAAAACTTGTTTTGTAACAATTAAAGCTGATGAGCAAATTGGTGAGTATTCACTTTAAGCCTTCTTAGGATATTTTGTTTGTGCCTCTTTGTTTAGGTACTGTAATATACACAATAAAACACAGCGATATTTTACTGTTATCACAGAATAAAATTGTCACTTGTGAACTAAGTCAGTAAATTTACATGATACTTGCAGTTTTATCGACACTACTTGATTTAAGCACGAAATAATCAAAGATAAAATAAAGTAAAAAATAAAGAGCTATTTACCGTTTAAACTTGTTCGTATTTATGAACAGGAAAGTAGTAATTGTTTAGTAATTTTTGCGGACATGAAAATTATAAATAAAATGGTGCCTTTTTTGGTTTTTTGGTATATTAATATACGAGAAATCCAAAAATAATAACGTGCAAAAAATATTTTATGTTTAGAAATTTATTTTCTATAACGAAATCATTCTGAACTTCAAAATGAAGTAAATTTTTTTTAAAAGTTGGTTTAAAAATCCTAATCCAGAAAGAAACAACTTAAAAAATATATAATTATTAAGACTCAATTTTTTAATCATAACTTTCCTTTGTTTACTTCTCCACATTCCACCTAAATAAGTAGCTCAGTTTTGAAGAAGGACAAAAATAGCTATTTGTAGTCCATCCATATAAGTGCTTTCAACACAAACTGACAATCCACGATATTGTGTCCATAACCATCGAAGTATCAGGAACGTATGTTTCATCTTCATCTTTGTGACTCTCACACTCTTTCCAGTATAAAGTAAATATTCTGTAATCTTTTGAATTGATTAAGGGCTAATGAGCTATTTCAAACAATTGTTTTTTAACAATTTTATGGTGATTGTGTGTCTCTGCTTATGATATCATCGATTTATAGATGCATGCTACATTAATAACATCGTATTTGATTACATTTTTTATAAATTTAGTATCTCTATTTTTCATTATTTTGTGTCTATTATCGGCTTAATACTAAACTGACTTGAAATGTAGAGACCCAAGATAATTGTCGTGTTGAGATGCAAATGTGTTTCAAAACTCTGTAATACAACTTAGTCCAAAAAGTAGTAATATCTCTGTTTATTGCTGCTATAACATGCTTTTATAAGAGCTATCGAATAAATATTTTATCGGCAAAGGAATTCACTTTCTGAACGTATTTTCAAGATCCCTGTTCAAAAGATTAATTTTTTGAAAAATGCTGCAAACTAGCAGCAACTAGAGCATACATTCCCGAGGATAAACCGTTTCATACAACATTACAATTGGAAAGTATTCGTAAAATTTTAGTTGCAGTCTATTGGTCAAATGCAAATATATGTTTAATTTAAGAATATAATCATATCATCAAGAAATATTTATTTGCAGAGTATCAGAATCTTAAAAAAAGGTATATTAATGTGAAAAATAATAATATAATTACACAATAGATTACATAATTAATATATAGATTACAATAAACGTTTACAAAAGATTATTCTTGACAAATCCTTTCAATGTGTATTCTCAAGACTTCCGAGAATAAGGTATTTGGAACTTGGTATAATATTAGGTTTTGTTCCTAGGCAATATTTCCCTCGTCTCATAAAAGATATTCCCAGAATAAAAAACAGGGTATTTGTGGTGCTATAAGCCTTAATGCTTACAGACTTTTCTATAGGTGTATATTTTCCACGATTAGCTCATACATAAGTAGACGGGATGACTTTACTTACATTTTTTTTTATTTCTGAAAAGTAAATGTTGATATATTGGGGCGGATTACAACTATTTGGGAATTTGGAGTATCACTTTCTAGATCTTGCTATAATATTATATAAAATTTACAAACTATTATTTCTCTAGATGTAGATGTTTAATAATTTTAAATAGTTCTCTGCTGTACAAGTATCATGCGTGTCTTTATCTAATACGGTAAATATTTTCTCCTGGTTAATGTTCACTATGCGGAGTTGTTTCTCGATTTCTTTTGTCGGGTTGGTTGCTAGTCCTGAAATTTATTTATATATGTGGTTAATTTAAATTGGCGGGCTATTTCTTTTCTTTTCAAAATTTTATGCATCTTCCTTTTTATGCATCTCTACAATTTTGTTTTGGAATATTCTGTAAATCATTTACCAGACCTGTATTGTACCTTCTATTTGTAGGGGCTCAATACTGAAATTTTGCAATAAATACTCTGTTCTCTATGTACTTTACTTTCATTGTAATATTAAGAGTTTTCTTCATATAATTCTGTGAAAATTAAAATTGTCTCCATGTTCAATAGAGTATCTTGTAAATATGTAGTATTATAAATAAACATGTAAGGTTCCAAGTGCCCAACTTCTTATAAATTTTGGCTCCTTTTCAAGCCATCAGTTTGTTGCGTCAAACATGACGGCTCCAAGTATTTCACACCTGTTTTATAGCTCTATTCTATATATATATATATATATATATATATTGTTACTACTACTAAATTTTCTATAATCTACCATCCTAAATTTTCAGACGCATATATAAGTTTAAGTGTACCATTTTATAAGGGCATTTAAACATGAGCTCTGTTTTCAAATTGCGCGCAGTTAATAATTGGTGAATAATCTAATTATTTCACCAATTATTGGATGGGATCCTTCCATAAGAGAGTTTAAATTCGGATTAGTAAAAGTGTAAGTCTTATGTAATAAATAAAATTTCTGCGGATGTACGGCCATTGATAGCGACATGATCAATTGAAGCGGCAAAGCGGACTAAGTTGGTGTCTAGGTAAATGTTACCAACACAAAAAATAATGTAGTTTTACTAGGAGATTATGGTTTTCAGGATAAATACATTTTCTAAATAAAAACAACACAATGAAAAACTTATCAAAATTTATTAAAAAATAAGTGAGTTATGAGCTTCTAAACTGAATGGTAGGGCTAGTGTGAGATATCTCTCTGTTTCGTTCACTTTAATAGAATATAATGAACCTTAAGAATAAAAAATTCAGTATTGCTGTCCTTGTCTAAACACTAAGTTTAATACCTTTACAATTTGGAGAATTTTTAAGATTTGTCAAAAAATTTCACTTCTATCTGGTGCCTTGAAATTGGATTTATGAAATTAACAAAGATTACTCAAACCATCGGATAAAAAACCCAAAAAATAATTATTTACCCATATCTTTACGTGTACGAGAGGATATATTTAACATTTTTTTTAAACATTTTGCGACTCATTAAATTCTTAAATACTGAGAAAATTTTATACACATAAATATAAAACTGTTGAAACAATGACAGTCAGACAGATAAGTTTTCCTCACTTCACTGTATTATTTATTTGCATACTTTAATGTACACAATTGATAATATGAACGACTTATTGTTACAAGAACAATCTCTTATAGCCAACGAGAAATCAGTCAGCTGTACTTGATGAGGGGCCGGGAATCGAACCTGAATTCCCAAAGTGCATCGTGCTGTCAAAGGTCATGTGCCTTTTGTTCAATCCAGTACAACACGGTAACGACCCTAATAATAGGATTATTTAATTTTCTAAAAATTTCTATCAGGGTTTATTTCATCCTGGTTAATGAATAAAATGAAATGACATCAATACAATGGACTTTATTTATTTAACGAGTCCTGTCGATTAACATAAATAGCGAGTTCATTTTCTAAAAATTGTATGAGCAATGTAAACTGACAAACTGCCCAAAGGCCCATTCAAAATACACCATGACCCAAGTAAAGTTAATATACCATCTTATCTGCCCACCATTTTTATGGTATACTTTTGACAACTTTAAAAATATAAAGCTGTTGTTTTTGAAAAACCAGTAAATGTTTCTATATAAATAAAATAAAATATAAAAAAAGCTTAGCTCCTTTAAGTGCATATTTTTATAAAAATACTTTTAAAAGATTGCCAATAATCAGTCAGAAAATAATATCAGTTTCTCAAAATACTTTTATAATATAAATTTATGGCCACACAACGCTCTCAATCCACGGTATGTAATGGGAGACACGCGTGTAAACTCCGGGTGAACCAATGATGCCACAACCCCAGCCAAAAGATGTGACACCTACCACCAGGTACATACAGTTCACGTCTGGATGATGGATCTGAAGAGGACCTCCTGAATCACCCTGTGTGAAGGAATACTTTATATTTATTCCAAATAACATATATTTTGAAGAGGTAATCCTCGAAAGAGATAATTTTATGTTTTCCATTATTGAACAGGATTTGTTATTATTAAAAAGGCACGTCAAGTCTATAAGCACTTGATGAAATCCCCTCCTCATACCATTTTATTGTAATATTGATTTGCAAAAGGAATTAGTTATCTTTTTTGATCCACCCTCACAACATGTCTTGATAATCAACCCTCACAAGATGGCTTTCAAGCACTAAAATTTCAATTTAGCTTTTTTCTAAATTGCTATAAGTCCTAATTTAGCCCGCAATATCAAAAAACCTCGTTAAGGTGTCTGAGTCTAAATCAAATTAAAATGTAATGATGTTAGAGCAAAATTCCAGAAATCTGTACATGTATACAGTTTTAGGCTGACTTACTGAAAAATGTATTTTAATTTCTAACCAACAAATGTCTGGTTAAACTGCTAAATACATCAAGCTTAAAAATGCTTTATTATAAAATTGTTTGGTGTTTGAATGTTTAAATGTTTATTCAATTAATTGCATGTGGTTTAAAAATAACCAATTTCATTTTTAAATTGCAACAGATTCAACCTTGTAGGATATTGTGAACAATATCAGATAGACGCTTGGACTCCGAGAGGATAATGTCACTGATTCTCATTAAAAATATAATATTATACAAAGTAAGACATAATGGATATCAGTTATGAGGTTCTTAGTCAATTAAAAGCAATCAAGTAACTAGAGTGTGTATACACTCTTGAAATAATTTGAATATAATGGATTATGAAGTCTTAAGTAACTTTGCAAAGTGTAAAGTATATATACTGTTAGTTTACTGTTGGGTATGGAAACATGGATACTTCTCAACTTGTTGGTCATGAACCTATAGATTTCAGTGCTCCCCTAAATGTTTAATTGCTTGGAAGCACTTATTTTTTTATAAATCTCAATTATTTAAGTGATAATTAAATAATGAAGAAATTGTGAAACATGTTTGCTGAGCATACGAGATATTTCTGCAAGGAGGAACACCTCCAAGGGTCAAAATATCTAGTACGAGAGTCAACTAAGCCAGTGTTGAGTTTTTGATCAGGTTGGTTACCAATAACTGTCAAAACGGTAAAGGAATATTGTTTTCTATTGGTACGACTCCTTCAACTACATATATTGGTGATTTAGACGCATTCATATCTTTATTTTTCACTTGTTTTCCTATGGCAACATTTTATTTATTTTTTCATGACAGAATTGAACACAATCAAACAATTTGTCTTTTCTTAAATTTACAGTAAAAATTTATTAAACATTGCAATCTCAGTCAATTGAATATCAAGATAACCAAGACGAGAGGTTCATTATGTGAGATTAGTTATAAAATCTATATATCATATATTATAAAATAATTAAATATTAGTTTTCATATTATTATGTAAAAATTGAATATATGAAAATTAATATTTCTTGCAATCAGGCAGTATGTTGTTAACTTAAAACAATGAGATCAAAAATTTAGCTGTGAAATGTTATTGTAAATGAGTATGTTGCTACACTCATGTACAATAACATTTAAGAAAAATATTTACTCGAAATTTTTATAAAAGTTTTGAAAAAGAAATGTTTAAGATGACTTATTGTACAAGATATAAAATATGAGTAAAATGACCATGAGAATCAAGTAAAGGCTTCTGACTAACGGAAAAAGTCAATGTATAAAAAAGAATGAACCATAATATCTAGGAATCTGTGTTTTTAAGAAATATATTTTCTTCTAATGATTAGATAGAGAGAGGGTACAGACCTGACAGGTGTCCCTTGCTGCTTCATGATGCCCTGCGCAGAGCTGAGTCTTAGGATCGAGACCAAGCTTTTGAGTCCTGCTAGGCTTAATTAAATTTGCACACTCTTCTGTACTAAACTTCTGCAACTCAACCTGAAATACGTAAAGAAATTGTAAATGAAAGGTACACTCACTTATACCAAAATTTTTAATTAAGCGGATGCAAATAACATACAGTGTTGTGGGCTTTTCAATTAGTATCCAAACTTCCATAGCTGGAAAATATTGAGGTGAATTTACAACTAATTACGGAGACACATTTCATGATATTTTGATTTACCATTCACTTTAGGTGTTCTTTTCAAAAGTCAATATTTGTTTGCCAGAATCAAATCACTTAGTTATTCCAATTGATTTTATCTAATAAAAAAACTAACGTCAACATCACATGATGATGCTTGACTGGATTACAATACAGGCATAAAGTGTGTCAACAATTATAAGTCTAGGAGTGTACCAATAGTAAATCTGCATTTTTCACACTTGTAGTTCAGCCTGGTAATATAAATTCATGGCAGACAAAAACGAATAGTAAAGTTTATTTCAAAACAATTTTATTTTTGTGCTATAATATTACACATTATTATATTACGTAATTTACATGTATATTTTCTCTTGGTGAATGTATTAATTAAATAAAATGTGAAGAAAAAATGTGTTATTCTGTATCACATGATATTGCTCATGAATATTTTTGATAAAAAATATTTAGAAAGGCCATTTTCATAAAAAGTTGAAAACAATCTAGTATTCATAATAATGTTATGCCAGTTCCAAAATACAAATCAAGTTGAACAAACAATATAAAATTAAAAATTCAACAATAATTTTCACAAAAACGCTGAATTAAAATTTTAAAATCAATAGTTTAAACTTGAAAGAACTAAAATAAATATATTTCACCTCAAATTATAAAAAAATACCATATTAACGTTTGTTAAATACATAAATTGTGTTTTGCAACCATAGCTAAAAGAACTTTTGTTTAACGTATATAATTTGCTGATTTCTCTGAACTGATTATTATTTTCTTTAATCCATATTTATAATCACCTTTTTTTATATTTCATTAAGTTGCAAATACAGATTAAAGAAATATTAATTAAAATAACTATGCAACGGAAAGGGAAGAAATACTGAAATAATCAATAATGACTGAGGTAATTTGATGCTAAATTCAGAAATAACATAGTAAACTATAATTTATAAGTAATCAAATATTATATCTTGCTCTTCGCCAATAGAATGCATTTTCCACCTGACCAATCAAGTATATAAAATCACCTTCTGCAGAATATCAGCAGCGTTTCCCAGGTACTTAAGCAGCCCCCATCCAGTTGCCACCATAACACGATCGTCTATACCATTACCCGTATGTAGACACGCGGGGTACACAAATTCGTCCATCTTAATTCTGTAATTATAATGATGTAATTATTTTATATAAAATGAACACTCCGATGCTGTTTGGTCAAACAGTTTTTCGTTTGAATATGGTGGAAAAGGGAAATCACATTTTTTTCTTATAAATCATATATAATATTCCTCAATAGAAGCCTATTATGACTTAATATTTACATTTTTGTGTTTTGTTAAAACAATTATGAAAATAAATGCAACAATTTCTATTTCACATTGTAACAAATTAAAACATACTAACGACATTATTTTGTAATAATAGCTGCTATTCAAAATTCTAATAAAAGTTTATTGTATGTAATTTTGAAAACTATTGCGACAATTTAAAAAATAATTAGTAAACTTATCGATAAATGCAAGATGTTGAATACTGTATGACTGCTGTGATTAGGAAACCTTATGGCTTTGATTTGTACAAAATACTTACTCTGTCGCAGTCCTGAGCAGAGCAATATCATTATATTTGCTTGGTGGTTTATAGTCCGGATGCTTAATGACCTGGCTCACCATATACAAACGGTTTGGCTCGATCGGTGAACTGACCTTAGCCACGCCTACTCGGATGAACTGAACGTCACCACTGAAATTAATATGTAATTAAAATGGTGGTGAATACAAAACTTTGATGAATATATAACAATGTAAATTGTTCTTATAAAATGAATATTAATTAAATCTTCATTGGTATGCATTAGAATGTGACATCAACATCTCTTTGAATAGCGTTTGACTGTATCCACATATATTCAATACAGATTAATTGTTGCTGCTTCCAGTAATACATCATTTGTAAGTAAATTTTAAAAAAATCTTAATAGAAAATAAGACAATAATTCTAATAGCCATAAAATATTTAGAATATATTTGGCGTTAATTTTGTAGAAATTCATTATTCACAATTAAATGAAACTACGTGATGTAGTATTATTTCTACTATCTTTAATTTCTTTACCATCTTTGCTAATATCCCACCTGAAGATGTTGTAATACAACGAAACCTAGATCGTGGTAAAGAAATTAAAGATAGTAGAAATAATACTACATCACGTAGTTTCATTTAATTGTGAATAAAATATTTTTGTAACCAAGCACTTCAAAATTTTAATTACATAAATACAACGTATTCATAGTTAAATATTTACTTTAAGTATTTTTACTTAATGTCAATTTTCTCTAAATCTTGCAAATAATCATTTGACAGTAAATGGTACACAGTACAACTACAAAGAAAAACATGGATAAATTTTGTGTTTTGTTATGTTTTATAATGTGTCAATACAAACATTTTTAAGATATAATAATTTTTTATTCTAAAAAAAGATAAGAAAATTATCTAGTATTGTTTTTAACAAAATCGCGACCAAAATGATCTTTGTTCTGGTACCATTTTGTGAAATTTTCTACTGCACATTTATGCATTTAAGTTGTATAACTGAGACAGACCGTCCAGACAACCTGGCTGACTGATTGAAAACATTAACTGATGCTTTGCATAAAAAATTACCAACCTAAATTTAATTACATTAAGGCTAAACATTTTACTATGAAAATACGAGGAAAGGGATCACAATGGTAAATGTAAATGAACAAATCACTTTGAACCTGATCTTCATTGGACCAAGGACATGCTCCAAATATTAATGGATTGGGAATAAAAGGTTGGAAAAGCATCGCATCCTATGGAGCATAACAATGAACATGCTGTAACCTGTTGGATAAATTGAACATAGCACATCGCAAGAATTTTCGAGAATACATCTATGAACTCATTTCATCAAAAACGTCATGCTTCATTATAACAATCTGTGGTCACATTCATTTTTGCAGGCATGGTGAAAAATGTTCAGGCTCAGATATTTTTCCACATTTCCTTTACACTTTTTATATTCATTCTCCAAGAATTCTTCGAAAAATGGATAGTTGCATATCACTTCAAAGAGTTAAGCTACTTTGAGTGGATAATAATCAAATTGCCAGAAAGCCGGCAAATAGTTCAAAAACAAAAAATTATCATTAATTCATATTGCTTGGCGAACAATTTTTTAATTTAATCCATATAAAAATGTCACTTGTAAACTTTGTGTTACTTAGAGATGCTGGTTCATTTACAGACACTATGACAAAAATATTGCATTAGTTGCAGATGCTGACGTGTTCCTCAAAAACTAGTAACTTACACCATCAGACCTGACAGGAATGAAACTTTTTTTCTTTGTCAATATTTTTTCTATGAGGTCAATAGTAAGGGACCACATCTCACTACCGTATGTCATTATTGACAACAACACTATCTAAAAACTTTCATCTTCAGAAATTGGGATATTTTGGACAAAAGTTATGGTGAAATTTCCCGAACGCTGCCTGGAGTTGGATTCTCCAATTGGCATCTCTCTAGATCCATCTAGATGCACCCGTCCCTCTGTTTTCAATATCTATCTAGATGTTCCCAACATGTACTGGTATGGGCTCTAGATGGACGTTAGATATGATCTTCATGATATGATATGAGATGATATGACCTTGTCCATGTTTATTTCAAGACTTATTTGTTAGGAAATTCTGCTTAAGTCCTTGAACATTGCGCCAAGATCTTCTAGCAATTCCATCATAACCACTATATCTTCAGCAAATTGAAGGTGAGTGTTGTATTCACCACTGATATTGATACAAAATCCGTTTCAAAGCAAAAATTTGAAGACGTATTCCAGCGCTGGAATGAAACGTTTCGAAGAGATTACATCACCTTGACATTATCTTTCCGCATCTAGATCAGTTTCATACTCTGGTCTCATAATTTTACTGATAGGGTGGCACTGCTGTACAAACACTAACACTTTAATATACTAGTAGTCAATAGGGAATCTCTGTAGTGACTGAAGTATAGCCCCGGTTTCACAGATCTGAAGATTGGCTGATAGTCTACAAATGCTAGATTTAAAATTTGGCTTATTATTAATTTTATCTCATAGTTATAATCAAAAACACTAGTAAAATCTAATAGCCTATGACCTCAATTGAGGCAATTAGCATATATTGAATTAAGGACATCCATATAATTATTTCTTTAAAAAATTATGGAAATAAGTGGAACTTGAATTTATATGCTGCGGTTTTCAAATTTCAACAATTCTGCTTCATTTAATTCACTGTAATCCTATCTCCCTCGCAATAGACAAAAATAGCAGAACATTATGCTCCACATATGTGCCAGTGTGGAAGCTTGTTGGGTTATAAGGTCCCATTTCTTGTTAGTCGCCATATAGCAATAAACAACCTCTGCTTTTTTATTTTTAATATCATGTATAAAAGAATGGAAAATAACATATCAACTGTTGCTATACAAATTAATTCTTAATTATTTTCAGTTTTCTGAATCGCTTCAACTGTTGATAGCTGTGAATTAACATGATCTATTTCCACTTGAGCTCTATTTAAATCTTTGTCACAAGGGTTAAAAATAATGAGATGTTCATCTTTATTATGAAAAACTAGCAAAAAGTTATTATTGTACATTTTGGATAAAATCACTTACAAATCTCTGGAGTAAGTACAATGTCCAGCTGTCAGCACGAAGCTCTCACTGATGATTGTTCCACCACAAATCCAGGCCGCAGTATCCAGGCTCTTTCCAAATCCAAGGAAAGCCTAGAAGATGTAGCTACTAATTAAAAGATAATCCAAAATCAGATGTACTGTAAAAATTCAGCCTAAGTCATATTGAATGTCAAATAACTGTGACTTACTGAATAACCAAAATAAGCAGATTATGAAAATATTGAAACTAATTTTACTCACTGCATTACCAGAATATGGTTTTAAAGTTGTTATGCGATTTTATAGTTAAAGAAAGGAGAAAATATTCCTCCCACAGTGATATTTTAATTCTTTGTTTCTGAATGTATACCATTTTATGACCACATGAGTTGAGTGTACGTTTTACAATGCAGTGAGGAAATTTTTACCATTTTCAAATACAAACAACAAGTATTTGTAATATTGTTGTTTGCAAACATTAATTATGAATATTGCAATTGTGTTAATGTCATTCTTGCAACTGGTAAGCCAATTGCTGGTTAATTGTCTGGCATTTTACATGACTTTGTTTCATTGTATTTTCCTTTATGATTAATTTTAATATTAAGTGAATGTTTCTTCCGTTTAATGATGTTTGAGGGAAATTTATTTCTGTTGTTTTGTTAAAGAGTGATTTGTTTTAGATGGTTTTACACTCAAGTTACTTCAAAATTATATGCAATACCTATGTCAAAAGTAAATAAATATATAATGCTAGCAACACTATTTCATTCTAGCCTATCCTAGTTAGCACTTCACATCTATAGATTTTCTGTTTAATTTTCAAGCTAATCTCCTTAGATACGCTAATTTATTAGAGACCAAATTAATTAAGTGCACATTTTTTCATTTATTCTAATTGGCTGGAATATTTGTTTTTCATATTATAATTTTTTATTCATCTTTACATAAAAAAAATTAACTTTAATTACATTATAAGAATTGTTATTTTAATTTGATCAACAATCCAGTTACTTCATAAGTATTACTACAATTTTCTGTGTAAGAAAATTTCAATATACGTGAGAATTTTTAAATTTTGTAATGATGATTTAAAAAAAAATTGTTCAACGAAATTATAATAAATGCTCACCATATGAGGAAACTCCTTTTCGACAGAGTCCACACCCCCTACTGCAGCTATATAACTTATCTCGTCATCTTCCCTATCACGTTTTACACGTTGGTATATCGGCGGTTGGTAATGTCCACATTTGTATGTTCGAGAAACTGTCGTACGGTCACATAAGTTTTGATTACCATTTTGTGTACACACCTCCCAGGTTGTTGTGTTCTCACATGGATACACATGCTTAAGTAGATCAATGCACTCTGTTTATAAAGAAAGTATTAAATTTACACAGCAATTTTTGAATACTTATCAAGACCATAATTTGGAGTTAATCATTTGAGAGTGTCATTATTGAGAATTTAAAAAATCATTTTGAAGTTACTGAATTTTTCATATCTATCATACTAATTTTTATAATACCATGTTTTATATCCTTTATACTATGGCAGCACCAAGCAGGAAGTACTATAATAGTACTAAGTACCGACTGCTATTGCTATACTAATCAGCAACTACTAAAACAGTATGAAATAGTTACTCTTATAGCAGGACTTAGTTGCAGCAACTACTACAACATTAATAAATGCCAACTACTTCAGCAGTACAAAATAGCTACTGCTATAGCAATATAAAGCAGCAACTACTGTAGCAGTATTAAGTAGCAACTGCTATAGCATTACTAAGCAGCAATTACTATGGAAATATTAAGTAGCAACTGCTACAGCATTATTAAGCAGCAACTACTATAGCAGAACTAAGCAAGAGTTCCAGTGATAACAACTGTTACAATCAAATAAAGAGATCAATTGATGAGAAAATAAATATTAAAGCTTGTATGGCTAAATCAACACACACTACGTTTACTTTTCCTAAAGATAGCTGATGAGATGTAATGCTAGATAAGGAAATACCGCTCCAAAACCACACAGTAAAATATTTAGATTTGATAGAAGACAAACAGGAAAACACATTATGAAATGATAAATTGTTTATGGGTGAATTATCAATGAATATATTCCCTTCAGCCATTAAAATAAAAACTGATTGACTGAAAAAATATTGTCATATTGAATAATTGAGACAAAATCCTAAGTTCTGAACTTTTATATAGTACCCAGTAAAGAAAACCAGAGTGAATTTTTATAGAAGTGTCACCTGCGTCAAGTGTCATTCTTTGTATTATTACTATTAAAACATATAGATATAGCAAAATTCTGTCATGGGATCTCAACGGGATCACGAGAAACAGGGCATCAGAAATATACATGTGATATACCAAATCTAATACCATTTCATTATTAAATTACTAATTTTAACAAAATTAATGAAATGCAATAATTTACTTATATCTTAGAATTCCACATTCTAAACACAACCAATTGAGTATTAAGAGTTTTGGCTATTGAGCTCCAAAAATGCGGAAGGGCACCAAACTCTTTCATCTCTTTAAACTGCCTTGTTAATAGGGTTTTGATGATTTTGGACTTCCATGACTGACATCATAGCCAACGTTTCCAATATTTCATATACAAAATGAAACTTCTTTACCTATTTTTTTTTACTTTTTACATCTCATTGATTTGAACTGGAGAAAGACCTATGTTAAAAAGAAATTTAATCATTCTTGATATTATATTTTTGCCATTTCTCAAATATTATATTCAAATAACTGTGATAAAAATTTTCTCTAACTAGCATAAGATTATGGCAATGCATGTGTGGTTGCTACAAGCTAACATACCACTTATTATTGTAAACTAACAATAATACATACTATCCCACGCCTTGCTTCCTGTACGTGAAACCCTGCTGGCTAAATCAGGTATGGCACCACAGTCCTCTTGTTTTGATTCCAAGTTGGCTTGAACACAGCATACCACCGCTGTTTTTCCTTTGAAGCCGCATATCTGTTGGTATTGAAAAATAGGAATAAAACTTTTTTTTCATAACTTAATATTGGTAATGTCTTTCTGAAAATGGGTCTCAATTGGATAAAATCAATATTAAAACTTAGAATTAATAGAAGAAATTCTTTACCTGTGGTCGAGTTCCTCTTTGTAGATCAGCTGCAGCCTTGGAACACTCAGTGATGACCTTACAAACTCCAGTTCCATACCGTGTCGTGCAGCCATCTCCTGTTTACGTGCATAAATTAATTTTGGATACCATTGGACCGTTTCAGCATTTAAATAACAACTGGAATTTCAAATATAAAATATAAAGTCAGCTGGTCTTGAAATTGCTCATACTATACGTACAATAGTAGAACACGGGAGTTTGTGTATTACAATTCAAATTATAAACTACATATATTAGTTCATCTTATATATTCCACAATATTGTAGTGAATCATTGTGTTAAGCTTCCATCAGTCAAATCTACAAATAATTTACCGATGCATGCAAATTACCTTTCCTCGTATTTGGCATAGAAAATTGAACGCAATCATTTTTTACGACAAAACCATTTTATGAAAAATATATAAATAAAAACATTTTCTTAACACCACTGCTTCAACTCTGAAACATTTTATATATAATAAATAAAAATTACAAATGAACAATAATTTTAAATAATCATGTTTAGCAGTGGGACTATCCTTAGTGACTTCTAAGTAAGAAACAAAGTATTTCATATAAGTTGGTTCAATGGTTCTTGAGATGTATTCAAACAAACAAATTAACATATTCAAACATATGCACACAGGCAGACATATGCATAAAACACATTGTTAATGGCTGTTTTCTAGCTTACATTATGTGCCTATAGCTAGTAACCAACCATAGAAACTATTTAAACAAATTCTTTGGACAATACTGACAATAGACATATTCTGTAATACCTACTACTATTGTGCATTCTAAACATTCATAAAGGGTGTGAGGGTTGAAATTAAATGTTTATGAGATTCCAATAAAAAGAAATATTTTTACATCCTAAATTCTATAGATCCACTATTAAATTGACTATAAAGACTGCAAGAATTTTACATTTTGTAATCAACTACGAACGTAATTCTTCAAAATTTCTCCTCATTGGGAAATGTTGCTACTAATTCTAATCAACTACATAAACTCTGATAAAGACTGCAAAAATTAAAACTAACAGTTTACTAATCATTGTACTATGAAACATTTTTCAAACCTTTTAACAAGTAGTCAAAACTTTTTTTTAAATGCTTCATTGTTGAATCAATATATTGGAAATGAGTTTGTGCTTATTCACTTTATCCATGTAATATTTACTACGTAACTGTTAATATAAATATTGAATTAATAAAGTAGATATTTCAATGTTTGTGTATTACTAGTGAGATAATATTTACATGCAATCAGGACTGCTTGATTTTCACATGGCATTGACACAATATAAATGATGCTTTACATGCAGAGCATTTTAATTAAATACAAATACAATCTTAAGTAGCCCACAATCACTTGTATGATCTCAATAAATTGTGAGAGCGTTGCCCCCTATAAATTTGTTTTAAGTGTATCATTTAGTTATGTTGTATTTTCCTTGTAGCAACTATGTTCTTAAATATGCTAAATATAAGAAAAAACCTGCTTTGAAGTTTGAATTATGCATGAGATTTAAATGTTGTTTAAAAATAACAAACATTGTATCATCAAACATTGTATACATCTCGATTTGTTAATTTTGTTTATCTTAATCTCTGCAAAATTTATATACCAAGAGCAGATAATGTGTTTTGGGTGGGTGTTTTTGGCCCTTGGAAATTTTTGTACAATATTATCTCGATACTAATTAAATAGGGCATTGAAAGTCTGACTGGATGGTTGCGTATTATTGCCACTGTATCAATTTTGAAAACAAAAATAATTACAAAAACCATGTTTTAGAAAATTTGAGTAGACGTAAATTAGATATGTGAAAAAAAAACGAAAATGAAAATGGTAGACGTTTTGAGTGGTATTAAAATATGGGCAGACTACTTGAAAATTACAATTCAAAAATATGTTTTCTGTACACTAAAAGTTTTATGACATGTCTTTTAAATATATTTATAGCCATTTGTAAAAGGGCAACCGGTGATGATGGTTCTAAATAATCGGCAAAAACAAAAAAAGTTACCTAAATGTGAGCAAAAAGTGTTATATGTAGGCCTGAGCGTGAGGCAGAGCTTTTATCCACAGGTGTCAGGGTCTTTGCATGCTGTCCCAGATTACAATAAATAAAATAAAATAAATGGTAGCGGCGGGGGAAGCAGTTGATTTAATTTAACTTATTATATCTGTATAATTAAATTTATATGGTTTTGTGAAAATACTTATACCTTATTAAAATATACATGAACTTGCAAAAAACGACACATTGAAGCACAGTCATGGTAACACAATTAAATATAAACGGAGAATGTAAATAATCAATTAAAATTGTCGCCATTACAGTAATCTTTATGTCATAAACATTCAAATGGTTAATGTTCAATGTATTAAGGAAATACACTTTAATATTCTTTTCAATTCCTGTTATAATTTGAAGTTTATGCAAAACTGGAAGTATATCAAATGCATGTTTACATTGACAGTAACTATATTGATAGACTTATTTGCATATGTAAATGAAAATCAAATACAAAAAATGTATTAATAATAAAATTGTAAAATATTATTTGCATTTATAAAGTTGAAAGCGCAATAAACATAATACTAGATTAAAAATATACAAATTATATACAAGTCTTCATGAACTTACCTTCGTATTCCTGAGATATTCCCAACTGTAAGCAACAACAGCAAACAGTCAGCAACACAAATACTGATTTGAACATTGATGACGTCAAATAATTCTGAGCACCGGTGTAAAAACAAGTATTGTTCGAATTGTCTTACTACTAATAGCTGTACTTCCAATAGCTGTTTATGTACGTCTAACAGCCATTTATTAAAATTTCTCTCAATTATTTTGGGAATACCATGAGTATATGTAATCTGGAAAACGACAATACTGTGAATTAGAAAAGATTGAATAGTGGATGAACTGAAATTTTGTGCTCGGTAACAAATGTGAATCGAGGAATGAAATCGTGGCATTTTAGTGATTCATTAAACCATTTTAAATAAACTTGTTTGCAAAATTATTGCATCTCCCTGGTTTTACAAATTTTTCAGAAATGAAACTATAAAAACACCACGTTCATCATATCACATATATTATTTGTGGATTCTGAGTTTATGTGAGTTAAAGTTAAATACTCTCCGTAATTCATAAAAATATAATTTTTATTCTAAAAAGATGTTAAAATAGCAAGTACTTATGTCCTACTTAAATGACTATAACTGAACAACTTGTATTGGCTCGCAGGCCTTTTATATTTGTTTTCCAGTTCCAATGCGTGGTGTCGTTATCAGAGTGATCCCGGAATTAACCTTTTCTTTATCTGTGTCGTTCGTGGGTCTGTTCCTTTGATTTGTGTATAAATAACAACATAAGTTATGAACATTAAGTTCCAACGGACCGTCCTTTTCAACAGATCTTTCAGTCTTCTCAATAGTAAAAAATTTATAGAAACTCCGCAAAAATGACTTAAACCCAAAAACAAAATTAACTTAACTTTGTATTTTAAAATATTTATTTATTAAGTCTGTGAAAGATATTTAAGCATGTATACATGGTGAGATATATAAGCACGTATACATGACGAGATATATAAGGGTGTATACAAATATATACATGGTCAGAAATAATATCTTTATATGTAAATAATTCAATAGAAACAATTGTGTATGAAACTCTGGTGGTGCCAATTATATTTGTATTTAACAAGTTTTTCGATAACACATTTCTCTTTGCCCCTCAGTATTCTTTATATGAAATTTGAACAGGCTATAAATAATAAGTAAGAATAAATAGAAATAGAGAACAAACGAAATTACCCAACATAAAGTAACCGCTGCATAGAAATATCTATGAAATAATAAGATTTTACTTAATATTCTTCCAACATAACATTAATTTTAATTGCTCTATCAGCACAAGCGAGTAACAGTATGATTTTTTAAATTAATATACCTAGTTTGGAGTATTACAATTAGTTATCAGATTTATTAACACATTTTACATGCAAATGTGTTTATTGTAAAAAATAGATGGTTGTCATGAGACCATTTGACATACTTCTAGATTAATTTAATTGAAACGGTTTGTTGGGCACAAAAAATAAGGCCATTTTAGGCAAACTTTTACCACGTAGTAATATGACAATAATTTACTGGCACAAAAACTATCTGCACAATAATGGAAGATTTCATGTTTTTAATTAACTCAGGACATGGCAGTCATCTCCTTAATTAATTATTTCCAAAGACTACTAACATATTTAGACGTGAATTGAAATTTTATGATTTGTGAAAGATATTTTAATATTCATATTTTATTTTCAGATATAAAATTTGTACATGTATTAACATTTTTTAAGACACATGCTATTTTGTTTCCTACTATTGCTACTACTAGTGGCCTCAAAATTTACTTCACTTTGTATACCAGTTGTGTACATTCAAACTAATAAAGAAATCAGTAAACAAATATGAAGCAGCAACTACCACTGCATACTGACCATATTTACAATCATTCAAAACTAAATATGGAAAAACTCACACACATCACCAGCTTGATGGTCTAGTGTCTGAAATATCTAGTTAAATAAATTGGTAAACATCTGGTAGAACTCTCACTGACGGTTCAATGTACGCCTGCATAGTTGTATGTAAACATTTAAGGGTGTAAAGTATTTCTCTTAAATTGTATACAAATATTTATATTAGTATATCTTTCATTGGCCTAAGAATACGGAGAATATTTATAAAAAAGAGAGATTCAGTGCTATTACTAGGGTTTTGAAAAATGTTATGTAAACATCAATACTATTTTTTTACAATATTAACTTTAGCAGTTTCAGAGATATGTTCTATTTGATATGTTCAACAATAACTCCAGATCTTCATAAGAATCTCAAATTATGTCGGAGCACTTATGAATTGTCTCTCTCTCAACTGATATGTCACATATTATATTAAAATTTAAAAATAATGTTTATTATTTTGTTTGCATCCTTTAAAATTGCTATATTAATATATATATTGAACCACATGCTTTATCACAATGCCAGATTTTAAGATTAAATATCAGAAAACAGCTGGGATAGTCAGATTTATCTTATATGGGCTTCTTTTTTCAATTTCTGATCCTAAATCCTCAAAAGGTAATCTTTTAACCCGGTTATTTATATTTCAGTGACAGACATATATTTAAAGTCTGACTGATAAAATTATTTCTTCTTGTGGTGCATTAAAATGATTTCCTCATACCGGCTGAAGTAACTTAAGATAATCGAAAACCTGTTTGGCAAGTTGTCTTCTTTCGTTCAGCGAAAACTGTTTTTTCCTTGAATTAAGTTGCCTTTTATGGCACAACCTGATAGGACTTAACCAGTTTATAATGTTACAAAAGATGTTTATATTAACACATATCGTAATATTAAATATAATAAAGATAGCATATGCGTGACCTTATGATATGTTGTAGCTATCGCCGATTAGTGTCACAACACTACCATATTTACGTTCATTAATTTTCATATAAAATTTTTGAAAACATTTTCCTTGTAATGCCTCATTCATGGGTATTAAGGGAAAAAACAATATTTTAAACAAATGAACTTCACAACATTATTATGCAAGTCATGTAAACAGAGATTGCCGCTGAATACATGTTTACTAATCTTTTTATCAATACCAAAGCTGCATTTTTGCTGCAAACATAATTGATCTTCTGTTTACGAAGCGACATAAAGTTGGTACTTGGATGCTTCGCGCCGATAAATTACTCTTTCATGTCACTTGTCTCATAGAAAACATTACGGAGGAAGGCCAAGCTCTTTGTTACCACTGGTATGTGTATGTTCCTCCAACATTTCATAATTATGTCACTGTGATAATGAAGTAATTTAATAGGGGAAAGATCCGTTCGCACAAGTAATAGCGACTTAATAAAATATGTATAATTACATGTGACAGACGCGCATAAAAATCGAAACAAAATCTACCCTCAACTTGATTGTAAGTAACTCGCAATTTTTTTAATTTTACTCGTCTTTATTTATATTATTATTTCATTTTCACCATTATTTTCAACTCAACTTGTTTACCAACCAAATTGATATGAAAATCAAAATGCCATGCTGGCAAATAAAATTTTGTATCAGTTAATGTTTTATACTATATTTATTTACAATTTTGCAATGAATTTTCATAAAGTTTTTGTTTTTTGGAATTAAACGCCAAATTCTAATCAACTTGACTGTTAATTTTCCAAATTAAACTGATTCTATTGCAAACCACTGTTTTTTACTTTTTGTATACAATGCCATGTGACATAGGAAGTGTTCATCATGTTACAAATTCCTAACTTACATTATGCTAAGTGTATTATTCAAATTAATAAAATATACGTTATGCCCACTTAGTAATGTTCAAACTAAAGACAACGTTTCATATTCGATCAAGATGAAACTTGCACAAAAGTAACTTAGCTCAAAGTCTAGATTAAGTTATTAGGTTGACTAAATAGCCATTTAACTGTCTACGCGAGAAAATGGTAAAGAGAGAACGATGGTGGGAGAGAGGACTCCCCCGTCTGTTGCATTTCGTCTCTCTTTTAATCCATTTCGCTACCGTATGTAAGCAACAAAATGCGCTACCCAGCCAACGAAGAGCATTTCATCGCAACTTTCGCTCATGACGTTTCACTTTTTGTTCATTACATGCCCATCCCGAACGTCCGTTAAAAAGCTTCAATTCAAATATTATTTTCTTCTTATATTTACGAGACGAATCCAAAATAAAATTCTTACTAGAAATTATTCTCACTAAAACCCAAAATAACCAACACCTGTATACAGACATTGTTATATTGTTATAGAAAGCTGGTTTCTGATTCTGGATTCCTGAATACAAAATAAGACGATTCCAATCAATAATTTTTTCTAATGTTAAACTCTCCAGATACACTGTGTCACTGTTGCAGCAAGGGTTAAGCGGCCTGCAATACATGCACACCGACTATCGCACGACAACATTAAAGCAAAGCCGCTTTATTCGGTCTTAAATAGTGAGCTGCACAAAAATTATTTCGCATAAAGAGATATTAATTATACTGTTTTTTTTTAGTTTTTTTTCTTGGTAATTCTGTTTAAGATAATAAAATGTTTAAATGCAATTACTATTCAGATAAGGATGAATATAAAAAAAATTGTTGTTATTATAAATATATTTTTATATTTTATATTAAAAAAAATTATTTCTCGGCAGATAATAACACCCAAATCAGAAAATGCTATAGATTATTTTTGTTTTATATTTTTGAGAGGAATTTGAAAAAACCTACTATAAAAAACAATATTCTTTATGACAACGCTTTGTTGTAATTCAGTTTGCATCGTATCACTTTAAATAATTCGCATCAACAAATACATTCATTTCGAAGAGGAAATTTGGCGAAATGTCATTCTCGACTGTCATCCAAATATTACAAAACCCAAGAGACACTTTGTAAACTACTATTAAATTTAGTACATCATTTACTATATGATGTTTCAAAATAAATAAAATAGCTCCGTACCAAAGCGTATTATAGTTATAGATTTCTAACGTATTCATGAAGCTATCCAATTTTCACAAACTTGTACACACACATGAAATATATGCAGTCGCGTGCAGCTTGCCCTATTTTTGTGTATACAAAATTCGAATAAACTGTGTTCCGGTAAGAATATAATAACTTAATAAACAGATAGAAATCTAAAAAATACAATAATAATTTTATTTATGTATCTTATTGGGAGTAATTTATATACGGTCATCATTATTTTTTCTTTGCCACCAATACTTTAATTGTAATTTCGGTTGAAATAATTGCATTGCAACAGCAATATTAATACACTTGCAAGAATTTTGTTCAGATTTTCCAACTAATATTTATTTGAAAATTAAAGGTTGAAGAATGTAATTGTGCAATTATTGAAATTTTCCTTTTTGCTTTCTTCATATAGAAATGAGTTCCTCATAAAGTTTCATTTAATACGTCACATGCCGGGTTATTCTTGTAACTCAGTTGTAGGGTTAAATTTTTTCACTAAGTATATTTTAAAATAAAATATTATAATTTAATTTTCTCAAATAGCTTTGGATCATGAATTATGTTTTTATAATATAAATCCTATAATTGGGAAGCAGCACTGTTTAGAGTTTAAAAATGTGTGAGAGACAATAAAACGGAACAACAACGAAGAGAACTTAGGCCAGATCTGAGTACACAGTATTGCAACTCCAAGGTCGAGTCTGCATTACCAGACATTGAACCCCTTACCTGAAGCATTTTAAAGCTATTTTGACATTCAATAACTTAGCCTCCACGAATGCTAAAAATCTGGTTTTTAATATCTGAAGAGGCAAATGTTCGATTACAACATGGTACAAATTTTTATCTACAGTAGTTTCCGAGATATTTGATGTTTTCTTAGCTCACTCACTCACTCTTCAGTTTTTATCTCTCTGTCGCTTTGCCATATGAGAGGACCAATAAAATACTAGAATTTCCTCTTCACATATTTCTGCTTGTTAAAGCGATAAATATATGAGAAATATTCATCAGCTGAGGCCATGTTTAGTGTTGTAATATTCAAAGAACCAAGACTAAAATCCTCTATCGCTCTTCCGAATCATTCTAGTGAAGCTCAGCAAACACTCGGCTACTCCACTTCCTATGATTGAGTTTTTAAAGACGAACTTGTCCCCTTTTACGAATGATAGCAGCTAAAACTACAGTAGCTTTACGCACAGACAGACAGTCGAACACGATCAAATTATGAATATTTAATTTTAATTTAACCCTAAAAATAAAGACCATCATATTCTTGTTCCGACAGAAAGGAATTTAAAGAGGTGGAAATTTATGAATTCGTCCCAATGCAATCACATAACCGTACCATACGTTAGATCAACGTTTGCTGCAGGTTTAATGATAAGGTTCTGTTTAATATACCATACAACAAAATTAAATTGTTATTAAGACAAACCTTTCCTTTCCCACCCACAAAATTATATAATTTATACGATGAATTATACGGTCCCGTTTTGAAGAACATAAATAAAGTATATGTGGTCTCGTTTTGAAGAATATAATTAAATTCAAAGGGATTACAAACTACACGTTGTGGATAAGAAACCTGAATCTACGAGAAAAAATATTGACACAAAAAACAACGTTATGTTAAGTGTCCTATAAATAACTCATTACAGGTATACATGTGCGAACTGCAATTGAATATTTTAATGCCGAAGGTTTGAAATAATTGTTTGGTACCATTTCGAATAACAATTTGTCTATAAAACTTAATTGTCTATGCCGTTATTATATTCAATAAACATTTCAATAAAATGTTCAGCATAGTTACAATATTCGCTATAATTATTCCCTGTACAAAATGATTTAAAATAATGTTAAGAAATTTAATTTATTCTATTTTCACGTACCACACGTATTATTTTGACATCTAAACACACGTAACTACAAATAGACTAACGTGTTTTATAAATAATGCTTATTTACGCACGAAGACGTCGAGGTCTTACACCTCTCGCGGTCCACGGACGACTGGCATACTGACCTTATACTCGAACTCATTTCTCGCTCATCGCTATATCAATATTCATTTTTTCGGTGATTGCCCATGGCCTTTACCTATGATATTTACCTGCATCCGTAACACGTTGACGTCGGTTCAAGCTTATTCGCTTGCGATTTAGTTCGCGAGAATAAGCGTTAAATATGACGTCCTTTGTTAACACCTCAATAAGGAAAATCAACCAAAAATTCCTGATATTTTCCTGCACTCAAATAAGTACAACTTGCTCTTATTTAAATAGAAATGATATATTTACAACGTTTTTTAGGGTGCCGTACCTCAAAAGATAAAAGTGTTTTTAGGCTCACTCACATGCCACTCTGTCTGTTCATCGCGGCCAGTATATTTAAAAACAGTTTCACCTGGAAACCTGAAGGCATAGTGATAAATTATACTAAACCACATACTCTGCAGCAGCTAATACTTTAAAATATTCTACTTTTGAGGGGATTAATTAAATATTACACTAATACTATTGATATGGGGATTGCAGGTCTTAAAAAGGATTGAAAAATTCCCGACAGCGTTTATCTTTTATGTACGTGCTTAACGTGAAAAACTACTTTTACGTCAAAAAAGTGCAGATGATATAGATATAGCTTATTAATAAATGAATCGATGTTATTAAGAAAACTAAACCTTCGCACTTTATAGCTTGGATGAATAGTTTAGGATATATGAAAATATTTCAACCAAGTAACTGCGTATAACCAGCAGATTTTGGTACGTGACTTCATCCGTGTGATCTAAATAGCGCCGTAGGTTCGTTCTACAATATGTTAAAGAACCTCTTTGTCGACCTGACAACGTTTCTCTTATCGAGAAGCGCCAAGGTAAACGGGAACCTATCTGGAAACTCTTACCCTGGAGCAAACTCACTCAAACGTCCGAGCTTGTGCCTTGCAGCGTGTTTAGTTTCGACATGCCCTTGGATAATTTATAAAATTCTTAAGGGTTATTTTGTAACAATTCTTTTAAATTTCGAGCAACCGTGGCCGAAGGTTGAGGCTAGGGTGTTATCTGAATGCTCCAGAGTGTCGTTTCGCATTTAGTTCATATCCCGTAAACATGCAACAAGAACATTTGTTCTCCAACTTTTAATAATCTTTCTGTAACCCCATAACACGAATATGGAGATTATACAATTATATTGATTCAGAACATTCTTCTTTGGACATATTAGGGTAGCAAACATTAAAATTTACTAATAAAATACAAAATATTTCATGTATGTTTACACAGAACTGGGTACCGTTAATTACATAGTTAACTTCGTTAATCGCTAATCTGTTACTAAAGAAGTTAAGTTCATTAAAGTTAAGTTCATTCGAAAAAATTAACAAAATTAACGTTAATCGTTAACTCGTAATAGAAATTGCATTTTATATACGTTAGTGATTTACTAATAAAAAATATTGGTATGAGCTACGGAAGTTTAGGTAGGGCAGGAAAAATTAATAACAGAAGGGCCTTTCAATAGAGTTTGTAATGACAGTTATTTAGAGATCAAATTCAAATCATAATACCCTCATTCTTTGCTATCGGACATAATATGTATATTCCCCTTCATAAACATCAATACATTAAAGTATTCATCTGAAAGCGAAGCTCTTTTAGGTGCCTAAATATCTTTGCGTGTAGAAAAAAGTCGTTCAACTGCAGCACTTGAGGATATCATCATCATCATCTAAAGCACAACAGCCCTATCCAGGCCAAGGCTGACTCGCTGATCCTCCTCCACCTGACCCTGTCTGACGCGATGGCCATCCACCAAAAAATATCATTACATCAATAAAGATGGCCAAGCCACCTCATACGTGATGCTTTTATGGTTCTCACAATATCTGTTCTATCGTATTTGTCATATTTTCTGTAAATTTCATAGCTGTGAAGAGTTCTCCACATGTTGTTCTCTTGAATTGGTTCAAAAATCCTTCTCAAAATTGTTCATTCGAAAATGAGTAGTTTTTTCCTTCTGCTTTATTGACTTGCTTTATTTAAGTTTTATACATGCCTAACTTAGTCCTAATAGAAATCAACTTGGACTTTAATTGGTTTCTAAGGCCGTAAAAACTTCTGTTCGCCATAATCATTCTGTTGTTTATTTCCGATTTCAGATCATTGAAGCATGGGATCAGATTTCCCAAATACTTAAATTGTTCTACTTGAGGGTGTAGTGGTATTATATTTAATAAGCAAATTTATTAATATTTTTGAACGAGCCTTTTGACGTCACGTCTAGCCACATTTTGACGAGACTTTGAGCTTTACTTCTTAGGGACCTGTGGCTTATATGCTTTTTTTAAATTAAGGGACAGAATAGAAAACGTCTTCCTCATATGCATCTTCCTCTTAGTTACTGGCGTTGCTGCTTCCGCCACCACCACTTAAACTATCTCTGTCCTTCGAAGTTTTAGCGGCTTCTCGAGAGTTCCACCTCTTGTATTTGGCAGAACCAGTCGTCTGCCTAATTCAGCGTGAATGCTAACAAAAAGAACTTAGTATTTTAATTACAATAGAGAAAACACTCGTCACTTTCACCACCGGAAGTAAGAAATAAATCATATCAAACAAATTTCTTCGCAGTTTTCTCACTCACTCACGCAGCGATAAAATATAGTTTCGTTTGTTTCACTCGCAACACGCGCCGCACTTGTTTCGTTTGTCTCAGCGCCTAGCTCGCGCCGGGTCTGCACGCGATGACCGCCGACCGGCCCAAACGTTAATGAACTTATGGACATGTTAACTGAAGTTAATGGGTCCGTTAATAATTTTTAATGTTAACTTAAGTATTAATCCGTTACTCTAAATGTTAACTTCGTCAATTAACGATTAACGGATTAAAGGTCTTGTGCCTCTTTGCTTTTGCACAAATATATACATGCACGCACGCACGTACGCATGTACGGATGCGCACGCGTACGTGCACATGCACACATGCATAATTATGTATGTATAATTAATGCAAATAAAACGTACTTGTTAACATTAATTTGGCCTCGTACCTAACTTTTTTCACTCCTATCAAGTTCTAGCGAGAACTTACGTCATATAAGGAAAACATTTACCATCTAGGTTCAAGGATCCGTCACCGCCTTTCCTTCATCGGTTCCTCTCCTCTATCTCGTATAGATTTTATCGTCCAGCCCAATGTAATTACCACACTTTTGTCGTTATAGTAACGACACACTAACGAATTACATACAAATATATTTAAATATCGCATGATGCGTTGATGATTTAAACAAAGTTAAATGACGTGATAATTGCATCGCTACATAATTTCCAGGAAATGACGTTCCAGTGGAAGCATTACTTTTTATTTTTAATTAAATCAGTAATTACGTTTGGGGCGTCGCAAAAATCGATAACAATTAAAATACTGTTCTTCAATAATGAAATTTCACTGTCTGCTTCTCAATCTCAGTAACAGTCAAAGTGTCTAAGGCGTTTGATTGCTCTTTGTAATTTTAATTCATTGTAACAGTGACTAAAAACAAATTTGTTATTTTGTGGGATTATTGAACGTCCGCATTTATGCCGAAAAAGGATCTATTCATGCATTTATTCCACACGTGGTAAACATAATTATCCCGAACGGCCATTAAAATTGAAAACAAAACAAAATTTTCCTAGAAAAACGTTCACTTATTCTACGTAATGACGTTATTATCAATGGTATTATAGCACTAAGCAATAATAATGCCAGATTTTAATTACGGT
This sequence comes from Druceiella hillmani, assembly GCA_039881145.1. Classification (NCBI taxonomy): domain Eukaryota; kingdom Metazoa; phylum Arthropoda; class Insecta; order Lepidoptera; family Hepialidae; genus Druceiella; species Druceiella hillmani. Next base: position 37,110,040 of record JAYKKI010000019.1, read on the forward strand.
TGTTCAAATGGACGTAACATTACAAAGATTGTAAACGTGAAAATTGGAATAAATTACAAATGGTTGACCTTTCCTGCAATGCTAAAAACGAACGCACGAGGGTATCGCAAGGGGATAAGTGTGTGAAACAATCGAATAAAGATACGGAGTACATCCATGCAAATCAGGATAACTGAATAAATTTAATATTTGACTAATCTTAAAAATTTACTGATTTATAACTTTTTAAACATTAAGAGCAGAGATCCTGAACTTGGGGGTAACTACTCCCGTTTTAAAAAAGTCATTCTGCAGGGATAGTACTTGATAGTAAAGAATAGTACCTATTACTATGCAACGAAGCACTTCAGTCACCAAATGCTGCGTACCCGTCATCGGTACATGCTTATATAATAACACGATGCGACGCGATTACTGTGTTCTATCCCTTTCTAGTAGCCGCGCGTGCGACTCCGTACGAGTTAATGCGAGCACGAACGCTATATATATATATATATATATATATATATACACATATATATATACATACATATATATATATATATATAGATATATATACATATATATATATATATATATATATATATATATATGTTTTTGTAGGCAAATTTGAAAAACTGTAATTATCACTTGATTTCATTGTTACGGGTGGATACTTATTTACTCCGCTGGGTCAGTGACTCGAAGTGGAACTTGGATGCGAATGAATACATATTAATTCGTACCCATTGTAGGATCACTAGCCCACTTACCACCTCACGTACAGAATACGTCCGCTCTCGCCGAGCTCTGTCGTGCCATTGAGGACGCATCACCACACTCTTGTGCGAGTGAGACAGTATGTGTATCTATTACGTAGACACACTAACGCACAGAGACTACATCCCTTCCTTATTAATCAATTTGTTGAATTAAAGAGTTCAGTTTAATCAAGAAAACAATCAAGTAAATATCTATTAGTTCATTTACAACCAGCCATCATTTTAATCGCTCGTTTGAGTATTCATGTGACTTTCAGTCTCATTTTGAACTATCTTCCAATAACCTTCCACTTTCTTTGAAAATATCTACCATTGTAATATTTGCATTATTTCATAATTCATCATAGGAATATTCTCACCTAAGGACATATCCATTAAATGTGGTGAAGGGTTGAAGTTATACGTACGTTTGTTTGCTTCCTCCATCTCCTTATCTCCTTTTGATTTTTCTGAATCTTATTTCTCTTTCAATCCCCATACTGAATATGGGAAAATTCTTCCGTTTTACCTTTTGACGAAGTTCGAATGCCATTTGCCTCTCACCGAATGAGAAGCTGCATTATAAATACGTATTCATACCTCTTATCTTTTATTTTGGCTAATTTTGAGAATCAAGCCAAAATCTGAACATAGGATTTCATTATCTGATGATTCTGATCAGCACGCTAACGCTAACACAATATTTTGTTTCGGTTAGGATAAATGAACGAAAAAGTTTAAGAAAAACAGTATTTCATTTGTCAGGAAAAGTTCTCAAAATGTAGTTACTGAGGGATTCAAACTGAAAGTAACTAAATTTGAAAAAATGTGTGTTGAAAAGCAATCTGATTAATATTGGTAGTAAAAGAACTGTAATTAAAATTAATAAATGAGAATGAGATGAAAGCTTTTATAAGTTTCAATTTCCTTTCAAAAAACTATTTGTAATAATTCTTTGAAAGGATGAGGTGGATCTATAGTCGGAAAATGATTTTTGAAAATAAATAGAAAGATAAGTCGATTTGTGTTTTAAAAAAATTTCAAAAATTATTTGTAATGGCCTTTAGAAAACAATTTCTAATCGAAGGGGTTGGAATAATTTTTCATTTCTGTTGAATTACCTGTAATTAGAGGATAAAATCACTTCGCAGACAAGGGAATGTTTTGAACTACCTAATTGTATTTGTCAAAAATTTATTTAAGATATTCAATGATGTGTGTGCGTTATTCACCTGGCATACATGTGAAAAGCTACTGAAACTTAGAAGATACATATTCCCCTAATACCGACTCGTGAAAAATCCCTGATAAAAAGGAATTAAAATATTTTGTATCATGCTCTATCCTGGGCAATAACCAGAAGGAAAATATAGCAAATAACTCAGTGATATCATTATGTGTTAACATAATGACCTTCTGGTAAGAAACATGAAATATAAGTTTCATTACTAATTGCTCTCTTTAGTATTTTGTGTTTAATTTTAATTCATCTTCTTTGTCGTCTATAGTGTAAATCATAAGCCACACACACTGCTTTAAGGATTATTAAATCATCACCGTAAATTTGCTCGTTTTGGAAGTCTGTATCCAGTTATTTAGATGAATGTATATCATTCACTTTGAATTGCTGGAAAAATCAACTCAGAATCTTTTTCATTTCTGCGTTAGTTCATTAAAATAATTTTTTAAGCTCAGTTTTGAGATTAGTCATTTAGCTAATATAGCCTAGCGTACTCAATATTTTTCCAAAAATGGGTGGAAAACTCTCTGTTTACTCAGCCATAACTTGATAGTCTTGCATTTTCACTAACGATTTCGGTTTTGTTATTAATATTAATGGATACTTTCTATGGATACTTTTTACAACTTAGACTAACAAGAAATAATGCAACTAATGAGAAGCCTCTTTATATATAGCTCTTGGCCTGTATATTTATCAGATATTTTTTAAAATTTGCATGAACATTCTTTCTCTTTCACTTTTTAAAAATAAATTCATTTTAATAATAGAGAATGAAATATTGACTTCTTCGTAGAGATAAATGTAACGAGCCCCAAATATGAATTTGAGCAATTAGTAATAAATCAAATAGTTTAAAGAATAATGTTACAATATAAAGTAATTTATAATCTTATTATGTATAATAAATTGACTTACATATCTTTTTATACATTTTTATTTTTAGTGCAAGCGTTCGTGTATAGCGAAGTTGCTGTGTAAGTTTTTCACAGGTGGTGCACACGAAAAACAATCCTGTTAAATGATATGACCAAAATATCGACGAATACACTGTCAGGAAATACAGATCAGCCTGAAATAACAGTGCGGATGAAATGAATATACTGTTATTATGACAAATAAATTACATAAAAGTGGTATTTTTTACGCTTTACTAACCTCCGAACCAGCAGCATAAAAAACGTATGAAACAGAAAAAAGTACGCCTCCAAAATAAATTGAAAATAATAAAAGTATCTGCAATGAAATAGATTTAATTAATTTGGATTTTATAAAATTATTTAGGTATTTATACAGATATGAAATAAAGGTTTCGTTAAAATTCTCAGATTCTTACCAATAGATGAAAATGTTTTCAAAATTACTAAAGGTTGTAAAAAAGAGAAAATAGTTTTCCAAATTGTTTAGTATAATACTAGTAAAAATAATAATCTTGCCTATCTAATAAATACATATAAATACACAATTACAGAATTATCTAATTAAATAGTGTCTTACATGTAAGTAAAAGGCTTCATATAAGATACAGCAGACATCAAAAACTTTTAAATATAACTGAATTATTTTATCAACATATGCATTCAAATCATCTATTGCAACTGTCATTATGTCGTCAGCACTGTGCAAATTAAGGTAGTCGTTGACATTGAATAGAGCAGAGAGTTGTAAATTTCCATATTCAATCCTTTTCAAAACATCATTTAGTGAAGTGCAAAAGAGGGTACGTTCAACATTGCTGTACCAAAATATAGTATAGCCCAGAATTAATCGTAATTTCAAATCAGGAAAAAAATATATGCATTCTGTGAAAACCATTAAAAAAAATGGTAAACATATTTTATAGAAATTTGAACGATTTTGCTTCTGTGCTTTTTTATATAATGATCTTTTAACGTCATAATCCAAATATAGATCCAGCGTTTCCATTTCAGCAATGAATTGTGGAAATTTATTCCTTTCCAAAAAAGTGGTCACAACAATGACATAAATAAATGCTGTGAAAAATATTATTTCATAAATACTTCGAAATACGAAGATTTGGTGTGACATAAGATCGAAATATGTTTCCATAATTAGTAGCAGAATAAGTGATGATAGAAATGTGGCTGCATACGTTACAGTGATTATTTGTTTTATTATTATCGGCCATGGTTGAGAGACTATTGTCTGTCGTTTAATTTCCATATTTCGTTTGATACCCATTATAATTTCCAAATACTGCAAATATTTCCACGTGTCTTTATAGAATATTTCTTCCATTTTCAAATGAGCGAAAAAAAGTATCAATAATATATAAACTGTTTAATTTCTACGTTTCTTGATATCTGACATGCCACTATGAGTCTGGTAGAAAACTAACAGACCAATAGATGATACTATTGATTTTGCTTCATGACTAACTGTTATTAATGATTCTGTTAGACGACAGACACATTATGGCGGGGATAGCATTGGGAGAGTTATTAAATAATTAATTAGTGAAATTGATTTTTTTTTAACCATTGAAAAAATATGTCAATTTTTTAATTTTGGACGTAAGGAAAAGTCAATACTTAAAGAACACAAAATACTTTTCTAAATTACCTTTATTGAAAATTTTTCAAGGGTACAAAATGGAATTAAAAATAATAAAAAAATAATAAATTTGTATGTAAACACCCTAAAAATGTAAAACATTTAGAAATAGAACTCTATTCTGCACTCATTTTACCACATGTCATGTGGATGGAAAAGGCACAGCTCAAGTTAGCGCAGGGGAGCTAACGTAACTTTCAAGGATTTGCGCCTACTCCAGCTAATCCATTGTGACACAGTCTGAAAGAAAGTTCTCTGCACAGTATTAGTGTGTAACAAAGTGACAATGCCGTGCTGTGCAAAAGTGACCTGTAAGCGTAACATCAAAACAATGAACCTATACTGTGGATGGATTTCTCTTCACCGGTAAGTGTTTAATTCCTGTTTTGTATTGAAAAAACTAAGGTAACAAATAAATACAGCGTAACCATGCTCCTTACACAACATCACACGTCACGCGTGGCGTGGGTTAGTCAATGCTGCGTTATGTCAATATATTGTTCATTTTTAAAATTTATTTCCCTCTCTCGTTTTCTTCCTTCCTTTGTGAAGTAGAATTTTGTTTAATAAACTCTTCAGTTATTATGATATAATGTGATAATTTCAAAGTTAAAAATTATTCTACTGTTAATTTATGATGAATCAGTTGGCTAAAAACCTAAATATAATGGTTGCATAATTAGTTAAAATAATTTCTATTGTCTACAAGTGAATCAAAAATCTGCAAACAGTATTTGCATAGCAATTTATAAAATCTAAATGTTTTTTTTATTATTTTTAGGTTTCTCCAGGATGAACAGGAGCTTGAAGAAACTGGGCGGAAATTGGTCGCTACTAAATTTAGTATAGTTTGCTTGGTATATTTTAGGAAGCTTGACTTTGCTGTGAAAAAGCCTGGAAATTGGTATTTATACCCAGGTGCTATACGAATCTGGACATTTGGTTAATGTAGGTTTGAATAGTCCAAATATATAAAAAAAAACTGTTTTTATGTAGATTTTGAGGATTCCGTACTTCAAAAGGAAAAACGAAACCCTTACAACATTAGTTGCTTGACCGTCGCTCTGCCTGTCACAGATTTTTCTTGAAAACTATGTGAAGCAGGAATTTGGTATAATGTTAAGTCTTTCGGATGTATATATATTGCAATGGTTCTAATATTATGAAATATTTTTTTTTTCTTTTTAATGGGATTTTGTAAAAATATGTGCTAGGTATAGGTTATCTCTTTTGCACAAATGAATTATTACAAAAATATCCAAAAGTACATTTTTGAGATTTTGATAAAACAATATTTTTGTATTTTACCACTTGCTTTTACTAAGTACTCACTTATTTTTATTTATATTTACCAAATCCCATTAAAAAGATAAAAAAAAATATTTTATAATATTAGACTGTTGCAATATGTATGCATTACGATTCAGCCCCACAAAAACTAATGCAACACAATAAAGTACGCCATCCAAATAAATGAAAAATACTAAAAGAATCTGCGATAAAATAGATTTAGTTACTTGGAAAGTATAACATTTTTTGTACATTAATGTATGTTTCAATTACGCATGATCGCATGCACGAACGCAAGCGTATGGTGGTGGATGCGTATCCACAATTCCATGCTAGTGTCTTAAGGAAACAGACTAGAGATTTGCACGTGATAGTTTTTTGACCTGAAATTGGAAACATTGTGTAAAATTATTTAAATCCTTATTTCATATGATTTCCCGTAGTGGATAACAATAGGGTCGAAAAGTCATAGATAATTAAGTTGAAATATTATAGACGAATTATTCATATTTTATGACTATAAAAGATGAACTAGGTAGTGTATATACATATACGTTGAAAAATTAGATAACAATAATATTTTAATAAAAATACAGGGGAACTACTTAACTTTAGGTGTACACCTAAATGTTTCCATGTATATAAGTCAGCACGAAACCCTCGTAGAACGAGTTCTACTCATACTTGACAGATTTATCTTTAAAATGCTTAAGAATCTTTGTAGTCTGAATTTTTATTCTCACATGCGCACGGGTTTAAACTTTGTTTATTTATGGGTTTATGGGTTTTTCTCTAAAGTCTTTTACCCTTCTTAGCCACAAATGCCACCTTAGCCACACTTTGTACCTCGTCATATAAATAAGGTTATTTTAAAATTGCCACCCGATAAGTTTGATGCACAGAATGTTTAATCAATAATTGCATTTAAAATATCTACAGAAATGTTTGTTTTCATAACTCATCTACTGATTTTATCTCGGTGTGTTTAATTGTTACATAAGCTGCCATAGTTTTTTTAATATGTAAACTATTTTAATCATGATGATTTTGTTGTCTGTAAATGTTCGTTGTGTTTTAAATATGTAAATTAATCTATAACTTTTGTAATAATGAGAAATTTAATAGAGAAACAAAAAATAATCAGAACATTAATTAGTACTCAAGAGTTATGCTGCATATTTTGTCATCATATCTTTAGTAGTTTTTAAGTTTTTGGTTTTATTTTTTACAAGCTAATATCCTGGATGCAAACCAAAACAATTCAATATCGGTAAAAGCAGCGTTATAGTACTAGAGAGTCGGAATGTTAAAATTTATTATAATGAATTAACTTTTATATCTCTATTGCATTTGCAGATATTACATATATATATATATATATACATATGTGTGTGTGTGTGTGTGTGTGCGTGTGTCTACTTCTCAAAAAGTAAGTTCTTCGTGTAAAACTCAGTGGAAAATGTTAAGGAACTGTATGATAATTCTCAACTATGAAGGTCGCAATTGTAAAGAAAAACAATTTACTTATATTTGCAGACACATGTTTGAATTTTACTTAATTCAAAATCATTGAACTTAATGGTTTAAAAATAATAAAATGACAATTAAAATGGGTATCTAAATTTTTAATATTGAGATTTTGAAAAATATTTTTTCTTCTCTCTTTTTCTCTTTCTCTGTTCTGCTTAATCCCCAGAGATGAATTTATTTTCAGCAACGTAATATTTTACTTACTTTTCCTCGAAGTCACTTCATCGCCACTAGAGATGCCCTGTCACCAATATGGAAATTTTATAAGAAAAAGAATCCTGTTCAAGTTATTTTTAAAAATTATTGATAGATTCTGTGTTTAGGGCATCATCTTTATTGATTGTAAACCAATTCCTTTGTGTCCACTTTGTCAATATATAACACTACTGATGTATGTTCTAAAAAATATATTCAATAAAAAGAAAATGAAAATAAAATTCATTATCTTTCGGAAGATGAAAATCGAAGTCAATTGTACAAATCCTTCCCTTCTCTCTTCTTATCCATCTCTTTCTCTTGACGTGAGGCAGGTTTTACGTGTTTGGTTTATTCCAATTTATTTTTCTGATAAGTATCTCTTTTACACATTATTTTTTGAAATAATTAATGACTAAAAATTCAACATAATATTAAATATTTTGCACGTATAATATTTTACAAAATAACTTTAACAGCAATTAGTCCACCATTTCTGTATTGTATGAGGTGAGGTTTTTGCTAATTATAAAATTTAAAGAAAAAATTATGAAAGGTCGAGTGCCTTCGAGTCTTGATAGATTGTCACAAATCCATAGTGTCAGTACAATATAACTGATTGTAATAAACATGATAATGCAATATTACCTCAAATTTTTGTATGTAAAATATGTTTACCATATTGAATTGGGATTCAATATGGAAAACATATTTTCAATCAAATGAAACAATGTATTGCAATACGTATTAAGCATATATTTATACATTCTCAACCATTCTAGAATATTTAACATACCAAGGTAAGATCATGTAAGGGTTATGTAAAGGGACCCTTGACGGAAAACTTATGTCTCAAGGCTGAAATCTGTAATATTTATGTCAAATATTTGATTTGACATTTATACCATATTCTCATTTTAAATCATATTTTCAGGAAAGATCACCCACCGATATTATTTAAAAAGTGATTAATTTACGTATCTTAAACTAACTTAATTGTATATTTATTATTACAAATAATTCACTACAATTTTTCGATATATATCATATATTCAAAAAGAATACAAAGCCTATATACAAAAAACTTGGATACTGTAGAATGATCGATTAGCATTAAGGTAGTTGTAGAATGTGACAGCAAGATTCAAAAATTATCATAAATTTTTTTATTAAAATTTCTTTTTTTTGTTTTTCAAACTGTTAACATTACTTTAAACAACATTACTGACTTGATAACATTACTTTAACAGCTCGTAAGAAAAAAATAATGTTTGCATTTTTTTTTAAAAATGAAATGAGATGAAATTCCTACAATTCTTCTAATGCCAATTTTTCAATTTTTGGAAGCAATGTTTACAAAAAGTTAATGGTAAATATTTTAATTTTTTGTTTAATATACCTAATTTTACATTGACTTAGTTTTAGACAGATGGCACGATGCGTTTTTAAAAAAAATTAAGTGTGGTGAAATTAACGTTGACTTGCTTTTACCAAAATTAAACTTCTAATAATTTTTTATTCGAAATGTTAATATAACATCGTTTTACATTGACTTAATTTTTTAGACATATCGCTCGATGGGTTTTTTAAATAAAATTAAATGTTCGGTGAAATAATTACTTTTTCTGTAATGTTAATGTTATCATTTTTGCAAGTGATTTTTCCTAAAACTTAATCCACGCTGATGGAAATTCTATTATGTTATACCCTAACAATAACAAAATTAATGAGTTTGGGCATTTTTCATAAAATTTGTGTCAATAGATTCTCTTTTAATGCTTTCATTTTGATAGATCGTTCATTTATTTGTTGCCTTGTTATATAACTTTGTTACAAAATGTTATTTTATATTTTAATTTCTTGTTAAAAGTACTATTAATAATTTTCCCACGTATTTAAATTTCATGTATTCATTCATTTATATTTATAAACTTAAGTAAATGTGCCTCAGTCATATTTCCTAATGGTGTTTTTCCTGTACTTTACAAATAAGGAAAAGTGGCAAAAATCGCCAACATGATAGTTAGTAAAAGGCCTTTTTTCCTGTGTATGTAATGACATCACGCGAAAGTTTATATGATAATGAAACTTGGATTTCGCCTTTGTAAACAAATTATCTTCCAAGATTTAAACAAAAATAGAATTTCATTTAAAGTATTTGCTATATGGAAACCATATAATTATTGCAAATGGATTGTACACATTACTTATATAAAATAATGGGTATGTTACAAGATTTTCAAAAAATAAAATAAAGTTCTTTGACTAAACTACAGTTAAGTGTATTTATGGGTAATGATCAATTGAAACCAAGTCTAGAATAAACATTTTGCTTTTGTTGTAGTTTGCATAAAAAATGCAATAAAAACCAAAGTTTTGCTTTAGCTAAATGCGAATTTTGAGAATTGAATCTATTTACTTATGGGGTACGTAAAATTGCAAATGAGCTATGAACATTTTTGTTTTGATCTCGCTTACATTACCTCTTAATTAGATAGTGTTGTGCGCTGAACATAGGGTATATTTATTATATTAGGTGATGGAAATGAGAATTTTGCATTAATTGAAATGGCTATAGTTGAATAAAATATAAAGCAAAATATAAACATATCATTAAATTGTGATGAAATATATAAACAGAAATTGGGTCTCCAATTCCTAAAAATATGGAATAAAATGTTCAAATTATTGCCGAAATTGTGATTAAAGAGCTTCCTAGCGTATGGTTAAAATTGTGAAATGATTTCATTGGTACACAACAGACATTTATTTAAATTTTATGAACAGCTGGTTAGGAAAATTAAATCGACTATGTGGCTGGGAAAGTTAATTTCATTCTGGCATTTTAGATTAAAGTTGAATTCTCTATAGGAGAATATCTCGACAACATATATAATATCTATTCTAAAATCTGTTTATTTTGAGTAGAGCTCGCGCTATGAGGTTTCTGTGCATATTTAAAGACATATAACGGTTTAAACATTTAAGGGTTAAAAGTGTTTTATTAAATTATTAAAAATGTTTTTAATCGTACTTTAATATATCAGTATTTTCAAACCTGGTCGCTTCCTCACACGTGCATTCAACTTAGCCCAAACAGGCTCTGTGGAATTAGTTTCTAGATTCCTAGCAGCCCACCCTATTGTCTATATCTGTTGGACCTGTTGGAGCCTCCAGTTACAGAGATAGCAACATGTGAGCAAGCATGATAATATTATAATGTAATGTAATGTGAATTATGAAATTAGCAAACACCACAGCATATTTTTCTAATACACTCCTCTGTTTATATTAAATTTGGTCTCAAGTTATAAGGAGACCTGTACCGTTTCCTTGTGCTGCGGTTTCCATAATAACACATAATCTATTCATCGGACTGTGTTATGCAAAGTTTTATTTAAACCATCAAAAATCAAGGTTTTTTTATTCTTGATAACCGTGGTCTTCCATTCTAATGTGAATATCCTTCCATTTCCATTATGAAAAAAGATGTTCAATATTTAATCGATGTGTTCCTATGCTAATTTACGCTCTGGGGTATCCCATGAATCCTGACGAGTTGGGGCCTAATTGTTGGCCTATGTGAAGGCACATAAATTTTTTTGTCATATTTAAACAATGAATTGTCACCTGAATAGATTGCACCACTTTGACATTACTAACATTTTACACTACTGTTGTTCACAATTAAATGAAACTACGTGATGTAGTATTATTTCTATTTTCTTTAATTTCTTTACCACGACCTAGGTTTCGTTGTATTACAACCTCTTCAGGTGGGATATTAGCAAAGATATCTAAAGGAATCTTTGCTAATATCCCAACTGAAGAGGTTGTAATACGACAAAACCTAGGTCGTGGTAAAAAAATTAAAGAAAGTAGAAATAATACTACATCAGGTAGTTTAATTTAATTGTGAATAATGAATTTCTATAAAATTAACGCCAAATATATTCAATACTACTGTTGTTCTTAAGATAATGAGCAATGATACACTGTTAACACAGCAGCGTGGCTCACAGAGAAACTTGTTACCAATAAAGTTTGGTCTGGCACTGAATCAAAGTCAGAAATAGTAGCTACATCAGCATTCAATAAATGTGTCGTACATTTTTGATTTCGGTTCAAATGGTTCAAAATAGTTGAATAATCATTCACACTTAATTGAAAAATAAATATAAATATATCTATCAGAAGTAAATTTTTTTAAAAGGTGTAAAATATACATTTATGACTTTTCTCATTTGTCATGCATAGATGAAAATTTCTTGGAATTCGCACCAAAAATCATAAATATATATGTTTGTGTGTGTATATTTATACATATATATAAATATATATTAGGTTGGCAACTTAAAAACTCGCCAATTTTTTTCGGCTGATTTCTGGAATATTATAGATTCTTCTAGAATATTTCATATAGGGTATGTAAAAAGTACAGCTTTCGAACTTGTGTTCAGTTTGCAATTGAGCAATAATAATAAAAAAAATTTAAGTATTTCCATGAATGTCATTTAGAGCGAAACTCTTTCCATGAATGTCATTTAGGCCGTAAAACCAGCAAAGCATCACACGATAAATACACAACGATGGGTGAAGGTATGCTCTGTTATGACCCAGCCAAACATTGGTTCCAAAGATTCAAAGAAGGAAATTTGGACCTGTCTGATATACCTCATCCAAAGCCACCTCCTGCAGTACATTTAGAAAAATTTAAAAGCCTTTTTGAAATAGATCCCAGATTAAGTTAACGTTGTTTGGTAGAGCTATTTTCATGTTCTCAAACTGCAATACAAAAACAACTTCATACTTTGAGAAAGAAGCGGAAATATTTCGTTTGGCTGCCACATGAGCTAATGCCCTTTCAACTTTAGACGAGAGCTAATATGTGCTTGGCGAGAAATGTTACATACCAACGGTGCTTATATAATTAAAGATTTATTTTATTGACTACATATAAAAAGTTGAAAAGTTTGTGTATTGAGATGGCAAAATAGGTACAATACAAGATAAGTTGCCAACCTAATTTAAGTAAAACTAAAACTGATGAGAGACATGAAATTCTACATAGTGGTAAAACATATTAACTGTTTTAGTGCCATGGTTTTTTACTCATATATACTTAAAAATGCCAAAGAAATCTTTTGTTTTCGATATCTTTTACCCTTGTCTCGAAAAAAAACTATCTCTTCCAAAAATTATCCAATTTTAATAATTTTTTCGGTGTTTTCTTAATAAAAACTTGTACAAGAATAATAAAATACAAAGAAAATTATAGAAATATATATTGTGAACAAAAATTATAACAAAAACTGATATCAAGGTCACAACGTATTTTCGCAGTCCGGTACATCCTCCGTATCACCAAAATAATTGTTATCGTCACTATTATCACTATCACTCTAAATTTGTATTATGCCAAATTGTGAGTGCACCACAATGTCACTCCCACTATCACTTTCTTCACAACTACAAAAATAATAATTTTCATTTCTACATTTTCTTTTACTGGATCCTTTTTATATTGTAATTACTAATAATATTAGAATTTGAACTTTATGTAACATGTAGAAAGATAAAAAATTAGCAATGCGTGCGAGTGACCTCCCCTACCGCGTGCTAAACAGCAACTGATTTCGTGAGCACCATCACGCTCATGGCAAATTTAGTTAATACACACACGAGCGCGATGGCGTTCGTTAGCACTCAAACGGTTAACCCGCATAAATTCTAATGGTTAATACTCTTAAAATTGACACGAAAATTTTAAAGTAGATCTTAAATAATAAAAAGTGACAGTAAAACTCTGAAAACTTTAATATTTGCAAATAATTTTATAAAAAATATACTCTTAAGCATCATTATGTGTACACGGAATCCTCATAGGGCAAGTTCTACTCATACTGCATAAATTTTTTAAATTACCTTGCGGCTCATGTTATGTTTGTGTTAAATAAAAACACCATTACTAAATCTTGTGAAAAAAGCAACGCGTTTATATTTATACTTCATTCAATTTCAAAAGAGAATGTTTATAAACAATCAAATTTGACAATAAAGGTATTGTAAACCTTTTTCTTACATTCACAGTAATTTAATGTGTATTTGTGATCAAAAATATATTTTTTTACTAGCGTATATACATATACACTATATACATTCGTAACTTACAGAGGTTATATTTTATAAGATTTAAGAGAAATTAAGATAAGTAAGATGAAGTGTTTTGAACAATTTATAATTTATAAGTATTATTCTTACATAAAAAAAACATAACATAATGCCAAAAATTTTGATAGAAATAGTAGTTTAATTAAAAGTTTAGTTATACAGAAAAATATTACAAAGTAATCACAAATACTTAAGTTTTAAGTTATTTTTTTAAAAATGAACTAATCTATAAAAATAAACGAAATACAATAATATTTTACAGAAAACATACATTGCATACATAAACAATTACATCACAATGAATCTGGGCTTCATCGATATCCAGATGAATGATGGTTGTGCCTAATGCTAGTACCGCGAGGTCGGCATTTTGCCGCTATCGCTGAGAAATAGTAATACAGAACTTATCATACAGAACTTATTCGCAGAATACATTCATCATAAGTTGATTTATTACATCGTATATAAAAAGTAACAATGTTTGTTCTGCCATGCCGCGGGGCTTATTAAGTGACATTGCTCCAAGAAGAAATCTTTTGACGTCATTTAATTTTGAAGTGGTGTTTTCTTTTGCTACATATCATTTCTTTTGTGTCCAGATCATTTTGACTGTGTTTATTTTACAGTGATATAACGACAATCTAAGTATATTACAGTGAAATGTATACTTCAACAGCCGTACCTATAGGTCCTTAGAAAAACATTCGCCATTTTAATTACACTCATACTTAAAAATATTACACATTTAACGCAGCAAATTTAACATAATGAAACACATAATAATATAACAAATTTAATACAATACAAAATATTTTATGAAACACCAAAAATTTATATCTTATTTTCTAATATCGCCATTACATTGATAAGTGTTGCAAGCAAGCAAGCGTTGTATATACATGGTATACATAAGTTCCGATATGTGAGATACACAAAAATAGCAAGATTATGCAGAAAAACAATCCATATTAAAAAGCAAAAAATTAAATTAGATTGAAATTCTGACGAAGACGATAGATAGAATTAGGCAGTAAAAATTCCAGTCCCGAAGATAATATGTATGATTGCATGGGATGCAGTGAAAATTACTATGTGACTGAAAAAATAAAAGATTAACTGCAATGTATTTTCTATAAATTATCAGTATAGTAAATCTCCATTCAACAATTCTTGCAGTCCTCGTAGCAAGAAAATGAAGAAGCAAGAAAAAGAAAAGAAAAACTTACATGAGAGGAAAGTTATGAAAAAGGCAAAGGGAAAGGAAAAATGACCCAAATATAAATGGCCATCTTATCCTTACGTGAGCGGCCAACTTATAATGGATATTAACATTAAAATTTTTTCTAATGTTTTTTCAAAAATCTGTCTAACTTTAAGAATAATCTACGAAAATATACATCGAAATAAGTGTAAAAGCTCAGTTTTTATAAAAACATTATCCTAAAGTACGTAAATCTTTTGTAGGCTAGACTGGAAAATATTATAGTACCAATGCTAATTTGAAAAGTAAGTAACACGTTACAATGTTTGTTTAATTATCTATACGCCAAATATAACATAAGTATATTTGTATATAATGCCATCAAATCTAGAAAAATAGCAGCATAAGCTGACACATTGTCACTATCTCACTCTAACGCCTTATAAAATTAATGAATAGAATATTAGCTCCAGGCTTTTTCAGCGTCAAAATTTTGATTATTTTAACGAATTACATTGAAATGAAGAAGCGAATAAACTAGCTTTTAAAACATTAAAATCGTTGCTGAATTACTTAATGTGACATTATTAATATTTGAGCCACACCGTCACTTTAAAACAAATTTCTTATGGAAAATTTCTCTTAAAGTGGTTATATATTCCGATCAGGGAGGAGCTAAATCATTGATACAAAACACAGGGATTTGGCTCCTTTGTACCAAATAAAATTTTGTAGCTTTGGCAATAAATGACTTTTTATAGAAGAGAGGTTTTTTCAAAACAGGCAATACAAAACATTGTAATATTCAATTGGAGTAACAAATTCCATGTAACAAACACACAAATAAACAAACAAGTACTGTGATATATTATTGCAAAGAAGAATAACTGATAAGTGAGCGGTAAAGGGTTCAAGACGCCGAGCGTGATGTGCGTCATTTGAGAGATCAAAATACAAATGAAAAACAAATATTAACGGTAGTGTATTTATACTTTTTGTGTAGTTTGTTTATTGTATTAGTTAGTCAGGTAGTTAAAAGTGAGAATTTAAGGTACTGATTTTTCGATTTATGGCTTCTGAATGGAACCACTGTGCATTGGCTCATTTCTAGCAAATCATTTTTAATGAATTTATTCATTAATTTCATCCTTATATTAACCTCGGTTATTCGGTCATATATTATAATGATAAAATCCTAGATTCAGAAAGCAATCTTTAGCAAAATATAACAATAATATAATAAAAAGAACAACAATCTACTTTTTATCTCCTCAGATCAATTTTCATCGACAAATTATCTAGTCTGATGTTTAATTACTGTTACCTCACTTCAAATAATATAGGGATTATAATTTGGACCATAATGTTTTTTTCATTTAAATAAATTTGCTATACATAACTGTTTGTGCCATTATCACCTCATAAAAATGCAGTTATTGCATCAAGCCCATCACCATTAAGGTCATATTTTGCAGCGATTGCATTCAAATAATATATTTCGTGATCTAGGTAAATAATCTCTTCATATTATTGAAAAATAACAACTTGCCGAGTAATACTACCCTTTTCTAGTTCTATTTGGATTACTACTATTTATTATTCAAGACTTTCTTTTATTGATTTGTACACATAGGTAGCGTAATTCAGAAGTAAGATGAAAATAGTTGTATACTTTACGTTGATGTTTGTAATCCATACACGTCAGTTCCTTTATTATCATAAACATAACAATCCATAAACCAAGGACGAATGTTTCATCATCATGTACTCGTATATTGCTCTCATACTCTTTCAAGTATTCACTAATATTCTGTAATCTTTGGAATTATGGAAGAAATATTGGGTCTTCGAACAATAGTTTCTTTTCACGATTCGACGATGATCGTATCCTTGAAAGGACACACTTCATGAAAATTTCGTCATATTTATTAGCATTTTTAAAATATAAAGCATCACTATATTTTATATTTCCCATATAGTTTCGGCTTGATTTTGTCACATTTCTAGATGTACAGACGCAAGATGATTGTCTAGCCTAGATGCATTTTTCTTAATTTCTTTTCAGGTTCCTCTGAGTGTGTATTTTCAGCACCTCCAAGAATAAATTATTCAGAACTTGGTATGATAATGAGGATTAGTTTGTCCAAATAATGAATAGAAAATAATGAATATTGCTTGTATCATAAGCCCTAATGCTTATAGACTTTTCTATATGGTTTTATTTTATTATTATTTCCTTTTCTATGACTGTCACATACATAAGCGAATGGGTTGATTTTCCTTATATATTTTACTTCTCAAATTAAGTCTATTTGAGAGAAAAAATACGGCATTCTCCAAATTTGATATAATACTATATAAAATAGGAAAACTATTATCTATCTAGATGTACGCGTTTCAAAATTATGATTAGTTCTCTGCCGTGTTAATAACATATGTTTTTTCTATATGCAAATATTTTCTCCTAGTTTGTTTGCATTATGCAAATATTTTCTCCTAGTTTGTTTGCATTATGCAGAGTTGTTTCTGGAATTCTTTTCTCGCATTAGGGGCAAGTTCTAAGCTCGGTTTTTATTGTGTACATACGTGATTAATTTGCATTTGTAGGGTATTTCTTTCCCATTTAAATCTTATGGATCTTCATGAACTAAGCTTCCTCTTACAGTTTTTGTAATATTCTCTAAACCGTTTATCAGCCTCTTTTTGCACCTTGAACTAATAGGGGCTAAAAACTGAAACTTTGATATAATTGCTCTATTCTCTATGTAGGTGATTATTATTATAATATGAAGAGTTTTATTCATGTGACACTGTGGTGAGTTAAAATATTTGTATCCGAGTAGTGTTTTGTAAATAGCTGTTATTGTATATACCTATCAGGCTCTAAGTGTCTTTTTGTTGACCAATTTTGACTTCATTTCAAGTGACATCATTTGACTTATAGTCCAATCGGAACCATCACGATCGCTCCGAGTGTTTCACACTTGTAACAGGGTTTCGCTTTTTTTATATTGGGCTCGTATAGTCTGTATTAGAGTAACTTCCTACTATTTGAGGTGCATTATTTATGAGTAATTGCAAAATTTTGTAAGTGCCTTTTAGAACAGGCTGCATTTAAGAAAAGGATGTAGAGAACAATTCTCTTGACAAGATATATAACAGATATTAAGATAATGCACCAGATGGGACAATCTATTACAATAGCTGATAAGCAAAAATCAACGCAATAAAAGTGCTACAAAACACTTTTATTGCGTTGATTTTTGCTTACACAGAAATTACACTTCACACAGAAATAGAAAATGTTTAAGGCACTTGCCAGAGAATTTGCATTACCTTCCCCAAATAATCCCGGAAATGAATCCACTAACTGCCAAGCCGCTAATTTGGATTTTTGTAGCTCGACAGCAAAGGCTAGATACCTAATAGTAAGCCAAGATGACTCATAATAGCCATATTATTCAATGTTGCTTCCGCATCTCTGTTGATCCCACTGTGCCAGTTATCTACTGGACACTGCGAAAGTTAGAAACCAATTATTTATAACACTATTTAAATATATCTCGATGTATTATTCAAACATGTCCATGTGCAAGATTCCCTCTCTCACCAGAGCAGTGTGGGCTCATTGATTTCGTTTACGCGTCAATCAGCACTCTTGCAGGGGTCCATTATCATACTTTGTTCAACCTTCCCACAACTGGTCCCTCCTTATAGTAGTTTTTCGCCTTTACTTTCCATCTATTTCGCATCCAGTGATACATAATCAATAAAGGGTGCTTGGGTGCATACTTAACTCAAGTTTTAAAAGTAATAAATTTTTTCCTTTATAAAATATTTTATTTACTTAATTTTAAAACTGTTTCAATTCACCTAAATTTATTGAATCTCACATCTATTTCAATTTTATTTATATGTAATACAAGGGTTCCAAACATGTTTAGATGTTTATAATCTTATACGGGCACACAGTATTTGTGTTAAATTATTTATAAAAAGTATAATTTTATCACAACATTTTATTGCTTATAGGATAATCGCTAACATTTTCCTGTAATCTCCCAGTCAGATTTCATTAACCCTGTATTTTTCATGATTTTTGGCAACCAGCTTTCCAAACAAAGAGGCAGGGGAATGTTCTACTTCCACATATGTTTTGAAATATCTTTTTAAATATGTAATTTAAAATTATGAGAAATATTTTTAACTTCCTGAGAACATGCACTTCAAGAACAATATTTATAATACTCTACATGATAAATGAAATTGAAAAAAATTGAAGACATTTATTTTTATACTCTTTAATGAAAATATTAACATTTTAAAAAGTTACTGAATTAATGTGACGTGTTGCTTTGCCAAACTTCATGTTTCAAGATTACATGATCTCTGAAAAAATCAACTGCGAATACAGAAAAACCTAAACGTATTGTCTACTATATACCCTTCATATGCATAGAAACATGCTGTATATTTAAAAAATTGTGACGCTTTAGTTTTCCTACAACTTTTGCGTAGGCTTCTGAAAACTCATATTTTTTTTATTATTCTACTTCATTTTGGAAATAATAGGAACATATTTTTTGCTCATTTTCAATATATCTCTTCAGAATATTATTTAAAATAATGACAAGGTTCTTTTTTGATATTCTTATAACTGTCTAACCCTTTTAAATGCTACATTACATTATACATGGAAATAAAAAAAATTTGAATACTTAATTTACTGATAACTCCCAATGAATGTTTTTGAGTTTTAGCTATTGGCACATGTTGTGGGTTAATATAATTTCTTAGTATGCCAAATTTTAATGTTTTTACATCGAGTGGTTTCTGAGAAAAACGGCTATGGTGGACGGACCGACAGACACAATAATAATACTATAAGGACACAATTTTTCCTCATGCGATACAGACAACTAAAAAAATCCTATTTTAATACAACATAAGTAAGAAGTATGAGGGCTTTTCTTTGACTTTTATAATGCTTATTCCATAATCAATTTGTCAACTTATTAGGTTGACTAAATCGATTGTGCAATTGAAATAATGTACAAGCTGCCCAGTCGAAAATAAACATTTTTGGCAATTAATCATTCTGACAAATCAATATTTTTTTCTATTCGTGATCTACATTTATTCCCCAATTAGTTCTGGTTGGTAGTCATTCAGATATAAACAACTGTAATTTATTTTGTCTACCCAACATAAGATAAATAATTTTTTTTTGTGAAAAAATGGAAGTTATTATTTATAAATATACTTGGAAATATCTACTATATTTGGAAAATGCAATCGGTATTAATAGAAATTCAGAAATAAATGGGCCTAGGTTATTTTTGACCACTCGGACTGTGGAGACAAAACGTGTCTTTTTTTTAATATATTCTGCGATATGCGTCTTAATACATCCATTTCAACTATTGTTCTTTTATTTCGATAACAATGCTAACAAGATTTCAGTAGTGCATATTATACACGAAATCTTATTTACAAGTCTGTTAAGTTACACAATCCTAAAAATGACTTTTTTTAAAAAAGATATATTTTCAAATTTCTTTACTGAAATGGAAATACTAGATGATTGCTTGGAGCATAATTTCAAAAAAATATTACGTAAAAAAGCAGCGAAAAGAAATATATTAAATTTTTTAAAGTTTAATATATTTTACATGGCGACAATTCTTGTGGACTACATGTATGACCATCCTATTAATTTGGGAAGTATTATTGTTTTAAAATTTTTTTGGTATTGTGATGTTGAATGTTTGATTTTTAACACTTCGTTAAATGACATTGTAAAGAGAGTGGAATACGGTAACTCACAATTTCTTATCCTGCTCGGTGCCGAAGGTGGCCGCCAATTGCATAGCTGCTCCGATATATTAACAATAACGCTGGAAGATGTAAACTCTATGGTTGAAAGAACTGCTCGACTATTTATAAAGATTGGCGATGTCTGTATTTCTTTAGACAAAACTCTCTACTTGCAAGTAAGATATTTTTTTTATTTCAAAAGTTATGTCGTATTTGATGTCAGTGTCAGGGATATTCTAAGAAATACTCTACCTAATATCATTATGCAATTAAAAATGTATCTTTGTAGTATCATGTGAGCACATTATTCTTATTGTACATGTATGTGATATTCAAGAAAATTCTTGAAATAAATACGTTTTGATTAACTTTTACATCATCACTTTTGTACATCAAGGAAAGGGATTTATATTTTCAGTCTGATTGAATAAATTTTTCAATTAAATTTAAATAAATATATAATTCTCATTATTAATTACTTTACAGATTCTTTCAGTGTTTTCAACTTCTTTGGGAAACGTGTTTGTTAATTTCCAATATATTGTTTACATGGCTTCTTCGACGGTGAGTCATTAATACATATATACTTTAAATATCCGATATAATTTTAATAAAAATTCCATATTATAATACCATAATTTTTTTTAGAATGACTTGTATATATTGGCTATGTGTATGACATTATGGATATTACATCATGTTGTTGGATTATTTTTCATATGTACTACCTGTGAACGACTCAAGCAACAACTTTGGTTTACTCGGACTCTTGGGTTGAAATTAATGTTGTATAAGATAATTCGTAAGTAAATTGTCTGTAAGACATATTTGTACATTAATGTTAATTTGTTACATCTTCTATTAAGAGTTTATTTTCATTCCACATGAAAAAATCATTTTCAGCCAGTGAAACGGAATGCAAGTTAGAAGACTTGTGTAGTCTGTTATCAACACCAGGCTTTGGTGAGTTCAAGATTGCTCGCCTCTTCACGCTCAACGCATCGCTTTTACTTGCTTTTTTAAGCTATGTTTCAACCAACCTTATTGTGATATTTCCATTTTATTTCATGAAAAACAATGCATAATATGAATATTTGCCACACGGCAAATGTTTACGGATTATTATGTAAATTATGAAGTACTATGTACATTATATTATATAATTGCACGTCACTGTCTATACCACAATGGACACTTAGAATTTCCTACTGGGCCCATGTCACCCATTGGCATATACAAAAAAGTTTGAGTTGTATAGGTTATGTAATAAAGTAAAAATTGTGATATTTCTTTTATAAAATTTTAATAGAATCAGAATCAAGAAATTTCTAAACAAATGTGTGCGTGCTATTTTGTAATTGAAACAAGGAAATAAATAAATATGATGTTGCATTCTTTACTTCATTTTCTGTGAAAATGTATCACTTTGCATTGGTGACTTTACTTTTTCATTACTTTCTTATTTCTTTATTAATATTGAATTAATATAAAATTAAAGAAACGCTTATATTTTAAATTGAAATTAACCAAGCAAATAATAAGATACTTTGCACTCAGTTCAGTTGAACATAATATTTCAATCGTTTTATTTTAAAGAAACCATGTTATCATATATGAATATATACATACATACATATAAATATATATATATATATATATATATATATATATATATATATATATATATATATACTAATGGAGAAAATGAAAAATTATTTTTGTAATAAAGAGTAGTTCTATAATCTCTCTGCGAAAATGCTGCCATACGCTGAACTGTGGTAAGCATTAAAAACGGAGAACTATTTTACTTTAATATGACAATATAGAACTCCGTTATCTCATTAAAACTACAGACCTGTATCATCATCATGATAAGCTGGAAGATATGCTGTGTAAAGTACCACCTACATCCAAATTTCTCATGACCTTCATCAGTTCATTTGTCCGTTTAGCGAGGTCGCCATTCGGGATAATTTTTCCCAGTGTTTACCGATTCCACGTGCTACATGACCTGCACATTGCCATTTCATCCTGCCAACCTTACAAGATATGTCAGTGATGTTAATTCTCCCAATGAAGGAACATAAAATGTGTACGTGCTTGTTTGTGTGTGTGCTTATCGCTCGTGCTTATCGCGATCGCGTGCGAACGCTCGCTCACGTTCGCACGTACGTGCGTGTGAAGTTTCGTTGAAGCTTCATGATTCTATTCAGTAAGAAGTGAGCTAAACGGTGACGAAGACTGGATTGGATCGTATACAACAAATTGAATGTAGGGTTCAGACAGTCTAGTCCAGTTCCAAACATTGGAATATTTCATTCCAATGTTTGGAATTGCTGGCTTAAAAGCACTGAAGTCAATGTAAACATTTATTAAAATATGTAAAAAATTATTTTTCTTGAATGTCTTTAAAATTAGGCATGATTGAAATTGTTTCCTTACAACTTGCGCTTCTTATAAAACTTAATTACTTATTCCCAAACAAACCTCTCTTCTACGAAAAGCCACTTACTGCCGAAGCTGCAAAATATTGTCTGTGTAAAGGTGCCAAATCCCTGTGTTTTGTATCAATTGTTTAGCTGTTCCCAATAGTAATAATGTAATATACACATAATAATGTGTAAGTTTGAAATTTTTCTGAGAAAAATTTTAAAAATATATGTGAAAGTGGTAGTATGGGTAAATTATTAACAATGTCATGTAAATTATCGGCAAAAATGTTCATATCTTATTGAAGCTAGCTTATTTGCTTTCCCAATTCAATGTACCTCATCATAAAAAACAATCTATTGATATGCTGATTGGAAATGCACATTCTCAAATTTACTACAAATAAATATGTTTCAAAATAGATTTTGCTTTTATTTTAGTCAATGATTCATATTTATGTGAATGTGAATTTGTTATCATGATAATAAGACTAATGGTTATATCGACTAATCGTAATGTGTGCGCATGTACATAGACAAAATACAGATCAATAAGAATGTTCCTAAATGTGTTTGTGAATTTTTTAATTTGGTGCCACGTAGTGATGTATTCAAGGACTCCGAGAGATAAAAATAGATTGGCTTGAGTTGCTTTTTTCAAATTAGGTAATAGCTTTCCTATTTAACACAAATTGTAAATTTTTGTAATTTAAAAACCTGTTAAGCACAAATAGAACTTGTGCTATGAGAATTTCGTAAAAACGTTGAACAGTACATTTCTATTAAACTATTTACTAATATTGAAATTCTTCTACACTATTACGCATATCACCATAATTTTCCAGTAAACTTAAGTTAAATTTCTAGTGACTTTGTTTTTTTCACAATTGTGCCTGGCAGTTTCAAAGGGAAACATATTTTTTTTGAACTTCGTGAAATGTCTCCAGAAATAACTTAAATTAATTTTAAAAAATTGCTTTTGGATGTTAAATTTTCCTCATAAATTTTTTCAAATATTAACTGTCGGAGTATATGCGCGATAATATGTTTTGTCACTATACCAAATTTTAAATTTCTTTGTCAAACCATATCTAAAAAAAATTCATAAACACAACTATATCATAACTACTTTTCATAATTTATTGTAAATTTTGTTTTCGAGTGACACTATAATTACTGCCATTACAGCATGTCGATGACGCAAACTCACAAGATTTTACCCATACAAAATGCGTCCAACGCGCACATCATACAGTCAGATATATAAAATGTGTTTGCATGTATAGATGTATACCAGTACATAGGCCGCTGTGCGTGCACCTGGTGCTAATGCCGTTGAATAATGTAAGCTATTATCCTTAAGCGGGCAAAATAATTCACAGTTCCGTGTTCTTGCTGTTCTTAAGAATAGAGTAATAGAAACTACATGAAGAACTTTGCTTAAAGTTTATTACAGTAGTTATATATTTCCTTTCGCTGTAGTTTTTTTGGTAAATTTTAAGTAAATTACTAGTAACTTAATTTTTTTATAACTTTCATAGACTAGACGACAACATTTTTTTTATATTCTTGCGAATCAATATATTTTGTACTATTTCACGTAACATTCTGAAAAAAATTGTTTTGGTATGTTTCAAACTATTTACAATGTAAACATAATTTTTTTTTTCTAAAATGATTACATATAAATATTGCTGAGTGTTGTGTTCTCGTGTAGAGGTTTGTCAATATGATTTTTTACTTCGCCAAAACGCTTCTATATAAAACAGTTTCTAAAAAAAGCAGCTGTAATAGACAGACAGACAGACGAAAAAGCATAAGCGATCTTGTAAATACTCTGCTTTTCAATACGTACCTCATAATGAAAAACATAGAACTCTTAGATCATCTCTACCCTAACCAACTAGTCTGCCTGTCTGTGGTCAGGATTCTTTTTCTCGGAAACTGCCAGATATATAAGTTGAAAATACTAAATGCTACATAATCTTGAAAAATTCCAGCTTCTAATTCAATCTAATAAAGAGAGAGAGGAAAGAACTTCGGGAAATTAGTAATTTCCACTGGACCGTCCCGAAAACTCATAACACGATATGGAATTTTCAAAACTTAAGTTCTACTTGCACTTGATCATCTTTCTTGCCATTTAATTAAAACTAAAATCTTTTTACGTCGATTTTGTAGCTGTTCCCCCAACAGTTGAAAAAAATTACTTTGAGATACAGATAAGAAAAATAACATGCACACCGGAGGAATCACTTAGTTACTTTAAGCAATCGTCCTAAGAATGGTAAATTACGATGCACGAAGCCTAGTAATTGCAATGTGAAATCAACAATTAAAATAAATTTGACATTTCTTACTAAACAAAACTCTTAGTTTTATTATCATTGAATGCAGTAAATCTTCCTGTTCATACGAAACGATTTGACTGGAGAACTACTGAACTTATTGATGTAAATTTATTACCGACTACAGAAAGCAACCATATATCCAAGTTCGTTTAATTAATCATAATATCCCAAATGGTTCTGAATTTATGATTATGTTGGTATTGGATTCCGTGAAGCGTTACGTAGTATATACTGGATCTTCATTAGTTATGTCATATGAGCTAAGTACACGTAAGCAATACGTAGTCCACTATGCCAAATGCAGGTTTAGTATTCATTCAAATACAATGGAATCAAAAATCTTTCTCTGGAACCATGCAAATACTTAACTCTTTGAACAATATCTAATATCTTTTTTGACCATATTGAAATTTTTGCTTATATTCCAAAAGATGCTATCTAGTGTAATAACAAACCAATTCCATAAGGAACCGTTTACGCTGTGATGGCAGAACATTCATTATCAAAAACATTTTTGTTGAATTTCCATAGATCACCATCTGTAGTGCATTTGCAGAACCCTGAATTATCAAGAGCTTTTTAGTTGAATTTCCAGATGCAATCTATGGTGCTGTAGCGAAATCCTTGTTTATGTATATTTGTCTGCATTTATGAGCACAGTTGGTAAATTATAATTTGAGATTTATCAATAATGTTTGAAGTTGCTTTTGTTACGAAATTTAAGATTATAATGACCTTCCATTGGAAATACCATAAGCAGCCATCACTAGCTTATATAATTCCGTCTTGTTTGTAGCACATAAATAAATTTTGACTTCATTCGTTTACAAAAGGAAGCCATGCAGTTTTGATAAATCATAGAAGAAAGCGTTGACCGATTTGCTTAAAATGAAAATAAAGGGAACCGTTTACTTTTGCTCTAAGTACATAGGTCAAGTAGTGGTTTTGTTAATGAACATAATATAGCATTATGAAATTAGAGCATTACGTAGTACAGCATTGTGTGGTTAGATATTTCCCAGAGTTAATTTGAGCAATTATTATTTAAGAATCTACCAATAAGCTAAACAGTCAAAGGTTTAGAAAGAAATATAGCAATGTACTTAATGAGACTCTGTACGGGTGATATCTAATAATGAAAGGATAGTTTCTCTTTGTAACGTCCTCATATCTGTAATATCATAAGATAATGTTTTGAAAAGCAGTTTTTTATGGTACATTTATGGAAAACTTATTTTTGTGTTAAACAAATTGCTCAAAACGATATGGTTATTCTAAATAAGCCTATTTAGTAACCAGATTTCCACCCAGAGAATATACAAGATATAGTTATATGAAATAGTTTATGTATTTATGTCAAAAAATAGTCATCATTTTTACTAAGAGCAATCATATATCAAATAACTATCTATATGTGGTTTTGCACGCAGTGCATTAAAATACTACTTTTACGGGATTAATGTGAGGATGAAAATTAACAAAACGTCTTGTCGTCAAAATGTCAATTTTGTAATCAATATGTTAGATAATACGTCTGATTATCTAACATATTGAAAAATTGTATGATGTTCTGCATACAAAGCTTAAAAATCCTATTCGTAAAAGATGATTTTGAGGATGAAAATGAATAGAACATGGTGTGAGAATATTTGTTTTTAACTCTATTTGTTTATTACGGACTTGGTATATTAGGGACTAAAAGGTATCATAAGATACCTTCTAGTCCCTAATATACCAAGAAATAGACATTACTCTGCATGGATGGCATAAAAATCCTATTCATAAGAGATTATAGTTTGAAACCCACTTATTATTTTATCCAACGCAAATTAATAAAAATTATCAGGAATAATCGAATGGTTTCCATGTAGCAAATACTATAATTAAATGAAGTTTTATTTTTGTTTAAACCATGCAAGATAATTGGTTTGTGCAAGCAGAGTCCAAGTGTCATTATCATATAAACTTTCGCATGAAGTCAATAAATTTACAGGAAAAAGGCCTTTGACTAACCATCATGTTGACGCTTTCACCAATTTTCCTCCTTATTTGTACAGTATAGAGGAAACTTCATAAGAAAATACGATTGAGACACTTTTACCTGAGTTATTAAAAATAAATAAAAATATATACGAAATTAAATGACATGAAAATAGTAAAAATATCACTTTCAACATGTTTCAATTACAAAACGTTTAATTTTGTTCCTATTATGGTATAACAGAATTTGCATCAGCGTGGATTTCACTTAAAGTAGTCATGGTGTAAAATATGTTGTCCACGAAATTCTCTAATTTTCTGATATATCAATCAAATTGTAAATATCTAACTTATTTTAAAATTTAAAAATTATTTTCGTTCAGTTTTTGTAAAAATTATTTGCAAAAAATGTACAATTAACATTGCAGAAAAAGTAGCTATTTTACCGCATTTAAATGTTATTTAAAAACCCATCTAGCAATTTGTTTAAAAAACAAAGTCAATATAAAATGAGTCAATTAATCAAAATAATTGAAAAGGAGGAGAGAAACCTGCCCCAAATCAAGAGTAACAGACGAATAAGAAGACAGAAGTCAGACGAATAAGAAGACACTTCTAGCTTACTCAATGTATATTAGGTGGTTGAACTCGATTTTATCATTCTTGAGATTATTTTTAATTCCATTTTGTGGCCTAGAAAAATGTTCAATAAAGGTTATTTAGAAAAATATTTTGTAATTTTTCCTTAAGCTTCGACTTTCCTTTACATCCAAAATTAAAAAATTATCTAAAACTCTATAATTTCAAGTTGACTTACATTTGGCATATTTTTCCAATGGTTAGAGGAAAATCAATTTCTCTAATTAATTATTTAAAAACTCTCACAATGCTATCCCCGCCGTAATGTGTCTGCTGTCTAACAAAATCATTAATAACAATTAGTCATGAAGCAAAATCAATAACATCTTCTATTGGTCTGTTAGTTTTCTATCTTTCTGTTAACTAAACGTATAGTGGCGAGCCAGATATCAGGAAAGGTAGGAATTTATAAAGTTTATAAATTATTAGTATTTTCATTTCTCTCGTTTAAAAATGGAAGATATATGTCATAAAAATAGATAGAAATATTTGCGATATTTGGAAATTATAATGGGCATCAAACGAAGTACAAAAATTAAAAGACAGAAAATATCCTCTCAACCGTGGCCGATAATAATAAAACGAATAATCACATACAGCAACATTTCTATCACTAATTATTCTGCTACTAATTATGGAAACATATTTCAATCTTACGTCACACCAAATCTCCGTATTTCAAACTATTTATGAAATAGTATTTTTAACAGCATTTATTTACATCTTTGTTGTGACCACTTTTTCGGAATTGAATAAATTTTCACAATTTATTGTTAAAATGAAAATACTGGAACTATATTTGGATTATGATGTTAAAAGATCATTATATGAAAGAGCATAGAAGCAAAATTGTTCAAATTTGTATAAAATACGTTTACCATTCTTTTTAATTGTTTTCACAGAATGTATATTTTTTTATCCTGATTTGAAATTACGATTTATCTTTGGCTTTACTATATTTTGGTGCAGCGATGTTGAACGTATAATTTTTTGTACAGTACTAAATGATGTTTTGAAAAGAATTGAATATAGACATTTACAACTCTCTGCTCTATTAAATGTCAATGACTACCTTCGTTTGCGCAGTGCTGGCGACATAATGACAGTTGCGGTGGATGATTTGAACACATACGTTGATAAAATTATCCAATTTTATTTAAAACTTTTTGGCGTCTGCTGTCTTTTACATGATGCTTTTTACTTACGTGTAATTATTTACTATTTAATTGGTTAATTATGGAGTTATATATTTATATATTTAATGATTAAAAGAAGTAAATTTCTTAGATAGGCAAGAGTATTATATAACTAGTTTTATAATAAAAAATTTGAAAAAGCATTTTCTCCTTTTTACAATTTTGCTGTCATTAGTAATTTTGAAAACATTTTCATCTATTGATAAGAATCTGAGAATTTTATCGAAATCTTTATTTCATATGTATATAAATACCTAAATAATTTTAACAAGCAATCAAACAATCCAAGTTATTAAATCTATTTCATTGCAGATACTTTTAATATTTTCAATTTATTTTTGAGGCATACCTTTTTGTGTTTCATACGTTTTTCATGCTGTTGATTCAGAGGTTAGTAAAGTGTCAAAAACACCACTTTTATGTATTTTATTTAATTGTCATAATAACAGTATATTCATTTCATTCGACTCTTATTTCAGGCTGATCTATATTTACTGGACAGCGTACTCGTCAATACTTTGGTCATATCATTTAACAGGATTGCTTTTTGTGTGCACCACCTGTGAAAAACCTACACAGTGACTTTGCTTTATATAAACAATATAAAAAAAATATGTAAAATCGTCAATTTATTACACATAAAAAGATTATAAATTACCTTACTGGTTACTTTGTATCATAACGTCATTCTTGTATGCTCTCTATTATATGTTTATTTGCTGTCTGAAACTATGTGATTTCTCTTTTGGTATTAACTATTAATTGCCCACATTTATATAGTTCATATTTGAGGCTGATTTCTGTACAAAGAAGGCAAAATTTCATTCCTTATTATTAAAATGAATTTATTCGTAAAAGTGAAAGAATGTTCGTGCAATGTAAAAAATATCTGATAGGTATAGAGAGCAAGTGCTATATATAAAGAGGCCACTCATTAGTCACATTATTTCTTGTTGGTCTAAGTTGCAAAAAGTATCCTGTGAGTACACAGAGATGAGATTAATAATAATAATAAACTGAAATGGTTATTGCTACCACCTGCTACAGTTTCACCAACTTTGTCATTCATCGTTTGATTTAGTGGATACAACTGTTTTTGTTGCCCTATAACTGACCATATCTGCAAAAAAAATGGCACCCCACTTCGATTTTGATATATCCGCGGGGCACCCACTGGTCCCTCATTCAGTACTTATACTTTATATGGCGTTAAATAACAAGTTATATAATACAACTGTTGGTATTTCAAAAGAGCACAGTTTTAGGAGCTATACCTGTACAATATATAATACAATTGTCATCAGAAAATATTGCTGATAAACTACTGCAAACTAACAAATGGGCAAGAGACACGTTTTACTCATTTGTAGTTAATAAATAATTTGGTAAAATGATTGTGTAGTTTTCACAATAATTTTTACCAATTTATTTTTACACAAACGAGTGTACAGTCTTGTTTCATAAAGTTTCATTATCTCTGTATAAATGAATGGTAATGATGATTATTTCTTTTTAATAGCCATAAAGGTAATAGAGGAACTATTACCTTTTTTCCCTAATTTTGCACGAAATAAATTTTAAAATATATATGTAAAGTTATGATTAATACATGCCATCCAAAATAATTATGAATGTATCATGATTGTTGTCAAAGTAAATTAAAAGCTCTTGTTTTACTTTTCCTTATTCGATAGTTAACTCCAACAAATAAAACCAAAAATACATTTCATTTCACTTAAAAATGTTAAATTATTCATTATCTATCTTTAGCTTGAAAACTTACTTTCCAGTAACGTAATTATAGCAATTTGACAGTCAACGTATATGCCACTGGCAGATTACCATTAAACATAAAAGCCAACAATTATATGTAAACTATTCTTCTAATGGATTTAGTTTCAAAAAGATTATAAATTTTTGCATAAATTAAAATATCTGTTTAAAGTTTTTCCCTCTGCTTTAATGTACTTAGAAGTAGATTAATGTGAACTTTACTCCCAATCAATTTAATAATGCTGTATCGCATAAATTTGTTGAATATTAATAATTTCAAATTCAAATTGACTAAAAATTTCCAAATAATTTTGGCTGATATTTTAATAGGGAAACCAAACAGTATTGTTTTGCAGGAAAAGGTGCACCTCAATTTATATAGTGAGGTGCACTTTCATGGATTTTTATGTTAGTTCCTTTAAGCAAATTTATAAACTTAAATAAATTTGTATAAACGATGCATAAATAAATTAATACACGGTCATGTTCATATCAAATTGTGTCATTATTTATGACTATTCCACAAAATATACGAGAGTTGTTTTCATTATTAGACAAAATTATTACTTTTTTACATTAAAATAACTACTTTTTTCGTGTTAAAAAATCTGTATTATATAAGTATAATTCAAGTGCTTCTTGAGCAATGTCATCTTTCATAGACGTTCATTATTAGAGTTAATGATTATGTTCAACATTTGTCATGGTTATTATGACTGATCTTTATTGAGTCAATTAAAAATTCGAACTCTTAAACTAACTTGTAACTGTCTCTTGTTTTATGTCGTCAATGCACAAACAAACATTGTAATTGGAGCACCGTTACCGAGGCTGTGCGACTTGGACAATAAAAAGGTGTTGTTATTTGAGATCCTTGCAAGTTCACGCCCTCAGTTTCGATCAGATGTGATGAACAAGGTCCATGAAATTCGAAATATTAAAACACAAGCTTATTTTGTGCTTAGTGTTTAAAATATTTTGTTGTTTTTCTCTATATAAAAAAAATTAGAATAATGTTTATGTAAAACCAATTAACAATAATGTCTAAAGAAAACCCATTAATGTCTAAGTAGAAAAACTTTTGCTTTACTTTTAATCTTAATATATAAATCTAAGTCATTTTATTATATTAACCATATCAATGACCATTCTAATAAGAAAATTACACCCCTGAAATTAAAAATTGTAATTTAGTATGCTTTCAATGTAGATGAGGCAGAGACCACTGCAAATAAAACGAGATATTCTGTTTCCTGTTTGACACCTCTAAAAAATTACTTAATTTTATTTGCGCGTGCGAGTGTGTCTTTAGATGAACATTCACTTTTTGAATTTCCAGAAGTGTTTTCTATACAACTAACATGTGAATCAATAAATATTTAAAAATATATTGAGGATAATTGCCAAGAAATTATATACGTCCTTCAGGCAATTGAGTCGGGAATTATGTATTGTCGAGTAATTTTATAAACCGTAATGGACAAATAATTAACATATTTAGAGAAGCTTTGGAACTAAATACATTATATACATACCTGGAATTGTATTTCCTTCTTATACCAAATTATACTTTATGAAGGTTCCTTCAATGATTTAAAGTTGGAACGGATCACGGAGTAGTAATAAATTACAATCTGCTCTATTCTTCGTCTAGTATGGTAAATGAGACGACATTATTTTAAGTTTTTCTTATTTTTGTGTAATCACAATACAAGACAAGAGATAATGAAAAAAATCAAAAGGAAAACAAATATCTAACTTAGCAATAAAAACTGAACAACACTAGTGAGAACAAGAAACTACAAAAAATACATCAAGCAGCTAAGTATTCTTGAGCACCTTACTCCATTTTAATGTAAAAATTTGGTAGAGTCAAATGAAATACACTTAGACTAACATAAGCTAAATATCTGTAGAATTTTGTCATTCATTCTCAACTCAATTATCATGTCGGACCTCAGACTTTGTTTCAACTCTAATCAACTTACTATTATAGGCTTTTCTCATCATAATTCTATTTATATCTCCTTCAGGATTAACAGGCAAGGGTCTTCATCCGAAACAATGTGTCGTTGAAATTTTAGCCTAAATATCATCTTTAGTTGAGGGTGCACAGTATTTTGATTGTAGTGCGATCTCGTGGATGATATGGTAGATTATTTCGCTTCTAACCTTTGTGACCTCTTTAAAACTAAATATTTCATCTGTTACAAGCCGCTCCCTATCTCATAACAGTTTCATTCCAAATGGAAAAAAAGCTCTGCTAGGATATGTACTAGTACTAAGAAACAAGACATCACAAATATGCAAAAATACAAAAGTATTATTTTCGTAAAAAATGAACGAGTCATTCAACTTCCGATGAGACAGTCAACTTCCCACAACTATGACTTGCAATGTATTGTTTTACTACAGTGCGAAAGCTACAAATGCCTTTGCTGAGTATTTTAGTTAACCTTTTTTCAATAATGAGCCAAGACTCGACTTTCCAACAGCAGTTTGTTTTCTATCGGTAGGGTGAATTTTGCTGAAGTCGAACTGGCATAGGAATATTTTCAATTATAACAAGTCCTGGTCAATGATATTCTACTAATCAAATTATTGGCTGCAGAGATATCTTCTGTGTCATTTAAATTTTGTTACCAAGTTCTTCAAGATGTTGTTTGAAAAACTCGCAAATAATATGCCTGATATACAAACTTTGCATCTCGATTTTATGTTATTCAATCCAGTGTTAGCTGAGGTAGCAGTATAGGTTCACTTCTGTTTCCCATTGTGATAAATGACTTACCGTAAATTATCAGTACTGTTAGCTGCTTACCGACGATTAAAAAATTTTCTTGAATATCTATAGCCATTTGATAGTGAGCTATTTCAAAGTAATGTGGATTTAGTCTTTCAATAGAGTCTGAGCAATAAACTATATTTTAATGTAAACAAATGTGATGTATCCTGTGACATGCTACTATTTACGTGTCCCCCTTATGCATGATTATTATTTAGACATTAATTATTTAGATAAATTATTTAGACGAGTTACCATACTTAAAGGAAATAAAACCACTTAGTATCTCGATTAGCCATAAATCAATTTATATTTGAATAAATACATTCAACTCATATGATTACTATGAGTATTTGAAGGAATTAATTTTATATGTAGGTCTATAGCCTTAACGATGCATCACAATTGCGCTTTTTTGCTTTTATAAAACTATTAAGTTATATTATGTACAAGAGAGGCGCTTATATATCATCTTAAACGTAAAATAAATAATTAATGAAAAAAAAATGAATTACTGACTATTGTAACGAGGCCCAATTTCAATTATAAACTTTAAAAACATGAAGTTTACTTAAAACTTTCCTTACGTAGTATAGAAGCCTATAGGAAGATTTTTCTTTGCTGTGGTAAAATGAGGTTCAAGGTTTGTGTGAAAAAAAACATATAATGGTCATATTTATTTCAAACATATGGCAACAATGACCTAACATAATGTGATATATCTACTTGGCTATTTTTAATTTGTTTTTTTCATGCCCTTTTTATGCTCAGGATCAACTGTATTGACGCGAAAAAAATGGCATCCTAGTTAGTTTAATTTTTGTATTTCTTTAAGTGAAGCGTAAGGGATGTTGTTCTTTGGAAATTTTATTCCCGATTGAAAATCTTATTCTCATTCTACAAAAAAAAAAATGAAAAATCGGAAAATAATTCAAATCTAAGCAAAAATATAAATGACAGAGTATGGGACAAAATCCATAATTTATTAAATTCATGTTCATATATAAAAGCAGGATTCGAACCGATTAACTATGTCAAGTGCTGACATATTTCTTCAACATCACATTGAGTGTTTATTTCTTATTCTGCATGTAATATATATGAAGTGAGATAAGAAGAATTTAGCAAAAGTAATTAGTGCACAAAACATTCAGAAATATGAACAAAACTCGTAGACATTTGCCAGAAAAAAGAAAAATTGAACAAATTTTTTGATCAAATCGTTTTCATGAAATGAACAAAATAAGTATTAATATTGGGGATATTAATTGAACTTGTATACATCTTGTTCGGCGAGGAATGGTTCAGAGGAGCTATTGAAATTTAAGATAACTACTCATGATCTATGTATTACTACTTTGTCAAAATATTTCAATGCTTCACTTCGCCAAACATTTTATGATATTATATGCTGTGTAAAGACAACATTAAAATTAATAAATTTGTGATTACACTTTAATAATAAAGAAAATATTTATAAAAGTCTGTAGTTATGAATGCCTTAATTTAATACTGAAAAGTGTTGCAACTACATCCATGTTATGAATTTTCTCATAATGAATAAATCTATTGTATCCAGAGGGGTGTATCTGCATAGTAATGAATATAAATTACTATTGTTTGTCTCTTCATTTTTGTCTGATGCTATAGACGCAAGGCTTTAAATATATTTGACTATATCATGTTTACAAGCCTAGTGAAGAAATTTATTTGGAGTGGCTGACGGGCTCCAGCAGAGAAAAAGTTTTGTCATATTTTTTATAATTTTTTTAATAGGAATACTAAATATCAATAAATGCCTATGTGTGCGTGAGCATGTATGTGATCATCAAAAATATATTTCATTAGAACTTAATGGGTTTAATAGTTTTCATAAGCTCCAATAGTTTCTATTGCATTCAATACTGCCTTGTCAACATCCTGCTTCCATCCACCGCTATGTATTGGTCAATCCCGAGGGGCGTGTTTTGGAGATAATATAATTGACAGGTGTTTGACAATTGTGAGGGCTATCAAGCTGTTATATATATATATATAAATATATATATATATATATATATATATATATATATGTATATATATATATATATATATATATATATATATATATATATATATATACATATAAATATAAGTCTTTGAATGTCAGCTTTTTCAATTTATATTTTTTATTTTTTTAGAAATTGTTCTGTATATGTATATCAATAAATAATTAGATTGTGGGATAAATATGTTTATTATCTCCAAATCAAATTTTTTAAAATTATTTACCATATGTTTAACAAAAACTTTGAAACAAATTCAATTATCTCCTTCAAGATACACAGTTCGTTGTTCAAACTTTTTTATTAGACTGTATGCGGACATAAAATAAAATATAATTACAGTGGTCATCGATTGTCTGGTCTATAATTTTATAGCACAATATTTCAGGATTGTATAATGAAGTGTTTTGTTTTTGCCCCATGCAACTGGATTGCTGGAAGAGTTTCTCAACGTAGTTTTTAGCATATTTGAGAGAAGGACACTGTAGTACAAAAATTGCTTAAATTTTTTAAACCTACCACTAGGTCCTTCATTCTAATTTGTTTACCTAGTGAGTAGACTTAACATGTTACTTTATTTTTGTACAAGTCTTGTATACTAGTAGCAGAACAACCAAGTCACTGATCCCACGCTGCTAATTTACAGTAAACAATGCTAATTGATACCTATTACATAATATTTACAAAAGGTTTTTCAAATTATTCCAAATTGAAAAATTTTCAGAAAATTCGTTTAACATGTTTATAGAATTTACATCTATATAATTTGACATTCAATTTTATAAACAAAGTAATGACATTTATGTGATATTGACAAAGTGAATCACAATAACATGCATCTTTAGTTAATTATTTTGCGTTCGTCTCAAAATTTAGTTTTTTATTTCCTGTAGTGAAACATGGAGCCTTTTTCCTGTAAATTATTAACTATGTCATGTTCGTTCGTTCATTATCTATGTCATGTTTGCTTAAAGTGAGAAAAAAATATTGTTTTCACTCACTATTAGCATCAACACCCAAGAACCATTTTAATAGTCAACAGTGTATTGAAAAACATTAAAAAGAAATTTAAATACAACTGAAATAAAAGGTAAAATCGAATCATTATAAATAAAAAAAACAAATAATGTTTATCTTTATAACTAATTTATAAATATAACCATTCTTATAATTTGTTTATAACATCATAAATTTTAAAAATAAATCTGAAAAATTGAAAATATTGTTTTCTTAGGAGACAGAATAAAAACATGGTCAGTGGAGTTATCATCTGCGGGGTTAGAATTTGTATTTATATATTCATTAAATGTTACGAATTTAGACAATGAGCATAAAATATAAAAATGTTATTAAAAAATAAAATTATATAAATTGATAATTATTTCTTTGACATTGACATAATAAAAACCAAAACATAAAAAAATAATAAATAAAAATTGTGGTAACTACAATAATATTTCGTATCTCATAATGCTTTAAATAATTGTTTGAATAATGGAGTTCAAATTGTTCATGTATTTCGTTAATTTGATGTATTAAATTGTCGTACATATTTTTTTCACAAAAAAACATTTAAGCCCATTAAGTATACTACATACCCAATCATCACAAAATAGTATAACATATTCTAAGTTCCAATATTCTAAATGCATTATATGATAGATCAACACGACAGTTAGCATAATGCAAATCCTGACATAGCAGAGTATTCTGCATGTAATTTTGTTGCTGCACCCTGCACCGAGCAAATATTTGCAAAACAAAATGTGCTGAAGTGCATCTTTAAAGATAACATTCTTAGTTTCTATGTGGAATATTCTTAGTTTCTACATGGCATGTTCTTAGTTATTCTGATAGTATACAAGTCTAGATAGCAACTAAGTAATTTAGGTAAAATCGATGGTCAATAAATGTTTGACAACATTCATCATTTGTCAACTGACCTTAATTCATACCTTTGAAGGACGACTTGTTATCTGGATGATGCTTACTAGATTTTATTATTACCTTATGCGTCAAAATATAATATCGATCTTCATAAAATTATATACAATGTAAATCAATATTTGTTTTTTGGCTGCCCCATTAACTCACTCACGTACGTATGAAATTTCAAGAAAGAAAATATTTGGGTTTTATTTATGTTTCAATTTCATATATCACTATGGGTAACTGCAATGCAAATATTTTTTTTATTTTCACATCAACTAGTCAAAAGTGATCTTCCCAACTTTTAGTGAAGCTTTTGAAATTTTTGACTGTTACCATTGAAGTACTTATCCATGATTATGTATGACAATGATTTATGACCTGTTTCGTAAACTGAAATGATGTTTTTTTAAAACAAACAGCTGAAAGTTTTCTAATATATGAAAAAGGACTTGCTTTGTCAATAACTTTGATTTATAGTATTCATATAATGAATACAGGTTGTTCTTAAGTCACGACATTTTGATATATCACAAAGAATTTTTTGACCTATTTTATTTAATTTTTTAATATTTGGATGGCATATTTTTTTATAGGTTAGCCTGTATTCACCATCGGGCAAGTTCTGTCCCATATGATTTTATTAGATGAAATATTCGAAAGTAAGTAACGAAAGCAAATATTAATTATGTTACATTATATAGTCTAATAAATTTTACATCTAATGACAGACATAGTCAATCCATTTTTGAGCGCATGTATGTACAACGCTTTTCTCTTGGTTAAATCCAATTATGTTATAACATGAGGTATTTATTCAATATTAGTTTAGAAAAAAATAAAAACCAAATACATGGAAACTTGAATACACTAATTCAGAGTAACTCTTGAAAATGTATTGAAATGTAAACACACAAGAATTTTTTTAACAGGTAATTTAGTTTTAGTGTGATTTTCATTTGAACTTCAATTAGACGACTGGTTCTAGAAGATGACAACTTTTGCTTATAATTTTATAGCAGCAAGTTATGAACTGAAAAGTGATGGTGTACAGTTGTATATATAGGAAGGTTACATAATAATTAGCGAATTATTAAAAACTGTGAAATTTGACAAGGTGTGTAATTGTAATATTTAAGTTAAAATAGGTTATCCACATTCAGGAACTGGATCAAAACAACAGTGTAACTTGTAAAGTGGCCTAAAAAATGAAGCAACAACGAAGCTCGCAGGTTGAAGGAATGAAAAACTGTGAATTGACCCAGTTTGCCTGTTTCTATCATATTATTAATAAGCTTCATATGGCGTCGGACAATGGATGCTGAAAAAAAGAAATAATATATACTTATACCAAGGTATTATTAACGAATTTAAGAAAGAGGTAACAGATTCTCAATTAGGAAACTATGTTTCAAGAGGGGAAAGTAAGAGATGCTTATAAGATGAAAAATCGTAAATATTAACTTTAGTACATATAGTAGTGAATATTTACCATTTTTCATTACAATCGCCACCAGCTTTGTCTGGAATCGGTAAGAGTATCCGTCATAAATATACATGCATATTATGGATACCTATATTATGTGCATATATGTACATCTAAATAAATATAGTAATAAACGATATGCATACATGGTAATAACATACTCTGTACTACATACCACTCGCTTCCTAACATCTAGTGATTAATAACTACTGTGACATGCCAGCCAAAGTTTGATAAACCTAATCAATATATAGTGTAAATATCGCAGGTCACATCTATTGTTCTGTCTGCAGTCACTAATTTCATAAATAATTGAACATACTTGTCTTCAGTTTTCATTAATAGATCGACTGATTCTCACACCGTAAACGTAAGAAGGAAATCCCTCAGTTGTTATTTTAATAGTTGTTTTGAGAATTTGTAGTTTTTAGTTGTGTTTATTTGGGGTAAAAACTTGCATTTTTACATAGATTTTAATTGCAAGCGCGATTAAAATTGTTTATTTTTATATGCTTAAATTGTTATTATATTCCACAGCAGAATCAAATATCTGCCTAAAAAATCAACTAGGAAAAATCAACTATTAATAAAGTTACTACTAGGTATTGCAATCCTGCAAAGCGGGATCCCACTCCTCTTATTGGATTGCGGGTCCCGCACAAGATCATGCATTTTTTGTCCCAAAAAAAGGTGCAATATGCCAAGAAATAGAAATAATAATAGAAAGAGTCATTAGAGTTAGAGACAACGAGTAAGGAAGCGAGGTTTTTGTGAACACACCTGTAGCTGGAACATTTGCAACTGCTACAGGCCCACCATTAAACCATGCACTTCCATTAAAGGATGAATTAGAGAAACAGCTTAAACAGGAAATAGAAATCTTCAAGAAATACCCAGACAACAGAAGACAGAAACTGGTGTTTGCCTATGAATATATCTTGACAGTCCAAATTACTAGTTTAGACGCTGAAAGGCCTTTTTCTGTAGCATTTTACAAGATTACAAAAATCACCAGCTGGATCTATATCAAGATATGTGGTTGAAGGTGTATCTAGTAAAGGAGGAAAGAAAGAATTGAGTAAAATGAACAAACTAAAGAAAATTAAGATTAAATAGATGATAACGGACGAATGGAAAAAAGGTTAGATGGTATTGAAAAAGAAAAAGGAAATGAAAAGCTCTATGAAATCAAAGGCAGACTCCAGTTCTGTAGTATACTTTCATTCAATTCAATGTTACTGCAAGCTGGTATGTGTACCGGATTAAATCATGTGCACCGCAAAGTCATCATGGATTATAATGAAACATTCACAAGAAGATATCTTTCTAAGGAACTTTTGTTTCCATGGAAAGACAAGAACATGAACATGCTATAGGAATTTTCATTGTTTTTGATCAGTTCAATCTGAAGACCAGAAGTTCACTGTTTGTACAATCTTCTTTGGTTGCAAGGACAAAAAGTGTAACCTCATCTACCAGAGACAAGTATATCATTAAATTTAAAAAAAAATTTGTCCCACCTGACAAAGGTAAGTAAAATCATAAAGATTTGTTTTCCAAATCACACAAGTGACATGGCTTTAGAAAATATTGGAAGTTTTTTTAAATTTCTGAAGTAATGGGATGGTTATAATTGGGGTCATTTTTAATACCGACCTAGATAGCTAATGTTATTAAATGATATATTTCGGAGATTTAAGAACCTTTTTATTTTGGAAAAGATTGCAATTTATATATCAAAGTACATACTACGACAGTAAAATTTTATTTAAAGTTTCAGTTTCACAGAGATTATGGCTGCAATAATACTGCTTCCATATCAGATAAACATAGTAGAGTTCAGTGGAGAATCTGTTTCTTAAATTTTTTCTAGACACATTTGTTTGCATACATCTTTCAAGTGTAACTTGTCATTTCAAGAAAGATAATTTCCCTCCTGTTTAATGAGCTTATTGGAGATGTTTGTAAATGTTGTTTAAATGAAATTTTTTGCTTTCATGAGGAGTTCCAATATTATGTTAAATAACCTCATTTTTTGCCAGCACTCTCATATTTTAATGCATTTTAGACATTCTGATAATTGAAATGATGAATTAAATGCAAACTGAAATGCTCTGAATGTTTGCAAAGTGCTAGATAAAACTTGCATATATAAGAAGAAAAATAATAAAAAGCCTTTTATAATATATACCAGGGAAAGATGAAACCTGGGCTGGCCTTAGAAAGTGTAGCATCGGTATTTTTTATTACATTGGAGAAGGTCTGACATTTAGTACCTTGCACCTAGCAAGTGTCGGTCTAAATATAATAATAAAATAAAAGGTCCAAAAAGTGAATTCAATTTAAAAATTTTTTTGTTATATAATCTATGCAAATGGATAGTAGTAGCTGACACAATTTATTTACTTTAGAGCAGGCAGAATGAAGAACAACATGAAAAAGAAATCCCCAAAAATATAATCTTAGTGTTGAGTTTAGCCAGTCTAATGAAACATAATATTACTTACTTAGCTTACTAATAAAATATCACCTCTGTCATAACAATATTGACAACAACTTGTCTCGAATTGAGTAAACGTACCAGAGTCATACAAGTTGTTTGAGGTTTTGAAAGCCTCATTGTTATTATTCAGTGAAATTGGCATGGCCCATAATATATGTGACTACAGAAAATTTCAAACAACATTGAAAAAATAGTGGTAGACCATTAATGACATTGCTCAACATCAATCAAAACATTATTTAGCTATCCCCAAATTATACACTAGGAGTGTTTTTTTTATTGCATATTAATGTTTAAATATAACAAAATAAACTATTTTC
This sequence comes from Druceiella hillmani, assembly GCA_039881145.1. NCBI lineage: Eukaryota > Metazoa > Arthropoda > Insecta > Lepidoptera > Hepialidae > Druceiella > Druceiella hillmani. The sequence goes on from JAYKKI010000019.1 coordinate 37,152,234, forward strand.
GATACATTATTGTGATCCACAGTGGCAAGAGAAAAGGAATGCTTTCTTGCTATTTTTTTTCAGTCCGCAATAAGACCAATGAAAATATAAATGAATATCAAATAATAAAAATCAAGCATCTATCGCAGTTTTTAGTGTCATCATAAAAAAAAAACTCATAGAACTTGTACTGGCATGAGAAAAGAATAGAAAAATAATAATTCTGAAATGCACGTGGAGTGATTTGAATAGACCTTGATTTCTTCCAATTTCTTGACATTATTTCTTGGAAGACCTTACATATATATACATAAATACATATGTACATGTATTTACTTACATATTTTTATTAATTAAGTTATATGCAATACCCTCTTCGTAAACTGAAAATAGATCTTACTGCTAACTTTATTAATTTTATGTAGATATGTGACACATTCATAAAGTCAATGGATCGTTAATTATTGTAATAGTGTAACTGTTTTCTAATCAAGTTTGTACGTTTCTCTATTACACACACTGGTAGCATTCGGGTCATCGGTTTGGACTTGCCAACTTTGCATGAATACCATACATTAAATACATTTAAATATTTATAAATGATGTATGCAGGTCAGATGTTCAGAATGAGCTACGTGTAATTGGTTATATGGCACTGCACACCATTGTCACCAAATCACAAAGTTTAGATTGGATTAAAAAAACCCAGTTCAATTGCAAGGGGCATTGGTAGATTGAAACACTTCAATGTAGTGTAGTAAAGATAATTAGATAAGAAAACCAATTATGGATTGAATTTCATACATTTAAGACATTACGATTTAAGGTGTTATGCAAATTTGACTCTGCCCTCTGCAGAGTAGTGTGAGAACTAAAATAATTTTTCTTCCTTCAGAAACACAACTGTACTGTCACAATTATTCATTAGTGGTTATTCAGTATCTTTTTTTCTTCTGATGCCAACAAATCTTGACTGAAATTATTGATTCACATCTTACATGATATCCGAAGTAGATGGTATCATTTATTACATATGAGTTCCTTTAGAAAAAACTCTCTCAAACAAGACCAAAAATTTTTACCACTTCTATTCAAAATAGTGACATATTTTTCAAACTCTACTTCCACTTATCCTAAGTTATAGAGGTGTAAGTTATCAAAACTTAATGAAGGAACTGTTGAATAAATTAGAAAGGCTTCAAAACCTGTGTTGCGTATTCAGTTCATCCTCAGTCAAAATTAAAAAACCCGAATTCAAAAATATTTTGGTTCATCGCTTTGATCTACTTTACAAAGATATGAAAAGCTGTCTAATTCCTTAATACAGAACTGCATTTTATGGAGAATTGTTTAAGGCACACATTGTGAAATGAAAATATTTACACGTTCATAAAATACAATTCATTAGCACTGACACTGGAGAAATATGAAATGAACATAAACACCTTCAATAAACATATAAAGAAAAATTGTTCACTTACGTAATTCTTCATCGACTTGCATTGATGTCAGAAAAGATTTTGTAGTTTCTATCTGCAAGTATATTTTCTCACATATGAGACACACGGTCATCAACCCGACAACTTGGTGGATTTGCCATAACATGAAACTCATCGAAAGTGATGTGTCCAATTTCTGAAATATTGTCTATATGAATGAATGTTTGATAAAAAAAATGAGGATCTTTGAAAAATAGTTTTATTTTCAGGCAAAATTTAATTCATCTCATTTAAGGGCAAAGTTTGTGTGTCGTCCACACAATTTGTCAGAGCTACCGCAGCTTGTGGAAGATTATGCATTAATTAACTTTTTATGCCTCAGTCTCTTTTCCATTAATTATAAAGTTTAAAATAGAAAATTCCAAGCAAATACACAGTTCAGAGTCGGTCATTTCACTGTAGGTTCAAGTATGGTTAATTTATTTATAATTAACTTTCATCCGATATTTCTAGAAATGGTTATATGATATGCAACTGTACAACATTATCAACAGGGATGCAGCAATTAGTGGTAACGCCAGACGAGAAGAAAAAACTACCTGAAATTGATTACCCCAATTTAATTTTAATAATGCTAGAGTATTGTGTCTACTAATTAATATTTGTTTCTTGAAAAACTGTAGATCAAAACTGATAACAATATTATTGTATAAGGCACACACAATCGTGTTAGGGAAACCGAAACAAAAGAACATTAAACTAAAAATAAAGACAAATCAAGAGTTAAAGATTGAAACATGTTGAGGATTGGATGTCAAAATACACGAGGAAGAAAAAGAAAGTAAATCTCAGCTCTCTCCTTGACCTCAACTCAGTTGCTGTTAGATGTACTTTTAGTAGTTTTTCAGGTATGACCAGAATAATACTGTCATGAAGAATGACAGTATTATTCTTGTCATACCTGCCCTTTTCTGCAAGACTTTCATCTGTAAAAAGTCTAAATGTATTTAAATTATAATTGAGAAAACATACAAATTTTTTTATATGCTTCATCAATTTTATAACACTTTTCTCTATAAGCATATTTGTTATATTTTTTGAAACATTTGCAGGTTTAAATAATAAATTATTAGCCTTTGGTCTGTGGTCTATCTTATGTAATTTAGTTTAGTGCTTCAAGTTAATTAGTTATTGTAAGTTTTAACAATACTCACATTATGTTTAATATTCTCAAGAAAGCCACACATTGTAAAGAGCATGCCAGAAAACGTCAGAGTGATTGACATGAGTAGCTGAAAAGTAAGGGTTAATTCATAATAATATTTGTATTGACATTTTTGAAAGCATTATTTAAAGTCAAAATATTATTTCAGCATTTTTATTAAAAATTACTATCACAAACCTGAAATTCAAACAACTTGTTTAAATAGTGGCACAGGTCTAACAAATTAATATAGAATTGAGATAAACAATAAATGGAATTTTCTTTTAGGGGCAATACAAATGTAAAATGGTTGTTGGAATTGGGATCATGTTGTGGACTTCCAAATATGGCATCGACAGTTACCATCACATTTTGTCTACTATTAAATTTGAAAGATGTATTCAACATTTCCACCCGTTTTGAAATACTAAATAATATAAAACAAAACAATGCGACTTCTAAATCAAAAATAATGGGTATAATAATATTGAATACAACATAAAAGAAAATACTCAGAGAGTATTTTATTGCTACAAATATGCCTAAAGCAAAAGTAAAAATATGAAAAGCTACAAGAAGACCCGTGACAATGAGGTTTCGACATTTGTCAAGTCTCAACAAATATCTTTTGTGCTCTGGTTTAAAAAGATCATCTGCTTTTTGAATTCTCAAGAGCAATTCTTTAAACATGTTTCTGTCACATATTATTTCAATCAACAAGAAGCGCAGAATGAGAATCATCTGAAGTGTCCTTAATGCCAGTATAATATGCCAATCATTCTTGATTAAAAATGCCGTTTTATCCATCAATATTGCAATTATTAGACAAATGTATTGCACCATAAATATTCCAATTATAAGTAATGTGTATAACTTTTGACACCATAACGTAAATTTGGCAGGAATTCGGTTAGCAGTTTTTCTACAAACTCCAAACACATGCTGGGTTATTAAAATTGGCCACAGCGTATTTTCAGTCGACTGGTCGCCCATATTGTTGACTCTCTTTAAATGTTTGCGTTTCAACTGAATACCAGCACGACTATTTTATTCAGTGTTTAAGAAACAACTGACACTCTATTGATTGAATGCCTTTTGAATTAACAGTCATTAGTTTATCATCGTGTGGAATCTCTTGGATGCTTAACACAAGTAACAAAACATAATATTGATTTGTTTTATGTGGAAAGTTTATTGAGTTCTGTTTAAACACTGTCTATTAATAATGTTTGCTTAAATAAAGTATGTACTATATATTGGTTTGAGGCTTTGTATTTTGAAATTTGGTATAATAAAATGATTCCATCAATAAATTGATCGCAGATTCTTTAGTAAAGTAACTGTTTTTATCCAATATAGTTTCTTATATACCATAAAAGCTCGTGATTCACATACTGTATCTAGGTTATATAAATGATAGTATAAACGCACATAAATGACGTAAATTGTAAAATTTTCTACCCGTTTCTTTCAATATTACAAAATTTATTAACATTTTATCCCAATATAAACTAAAAGTTCTCTAACATCAAACACTCTTGCTGCCTTTACTTGACCATTAAGATCTTATTTAGGATTGTTTGACAAAGAGACGATGAGAAAAACTTGCAAATAAATGCATTTACACATTTTCAACCTTAGGTAATTTGTTCAAGTTTCGTGAAAACAGGGCACAAGAATATGTAAGGTGAGAATAAGTCACAGAATAAGAAGGCAGAGAATAAGTAGACTGCACCAACACTGGATATATATTCACTACGGGCGCATTTCCCTTATTCTCTGCCTTCTTTTTAAATTTAAGTATTCCTACAGCTCCGATACTAAACATGCGGCAGGCCAAGCCAACGTTATTCCTTCACTGTTCGTACTATGGAATAAGTAATACACTGATGTCTGGAAAGCACCACAATTGGCACATTCAAAGATCATCAGAAAAAATTCCTATTGTAAGCCCCATTCCCCTTTGCCTTTCTCTGGTTTTCCACCTATTCCTGTCCCTCTCCTCTATTGTTCTGAATATATCACATATATATGTGGATATGAATATATTTTATACCTATTTTTGTATAAATAATTTTCGGGTTCGATGTACTCTTGTACCCCACTTTAATAGGATTTTTAACATTTGAATTAAAATAAATAATAAAAATATGTAAATAAGAATATACTTTTTTTGTTTCTATTATATTTTTTAGTAATTACATTTTACTTGATATTTTCTTGTTGTTAGCTTGCTGCTTTCTTTGTTATTGTTTTAACTATGTTTTCATATTGTTTGCAACTCTATTCACAGTCTGTTGTAGCCTTCCACAACACATAATATATTTCATTACTTGATGCTTTAGCTGCTGGAGCAATTTGTTTCATAAATTTGTTTTATATACTTGTACATTAAAGGTAATGTATAAATAAGAATTATTTGCATAGCTTTTTTACAAATAAATAGCTGTAGTATGATATAATAAAAAAATTAAATAATACAAAATACCGAAAATGAGATATATTTCTTTAGTTTCGCTCGTGTTAGTTTTTCCTGATGTATAACGCATACTGTCACTTGTAGCTAAAACTTGTCTTCAATAGAAAATCTGAAGCATATAAATAAATATAGCTGCTACAATTGAAACATTGCATTTATAAAAAACTTCATTTTTATTACACCAATAAACAAATATGTTAAAATTTACATCTAAGCGAATAGTATACTCCTCTGAGTGTATGCAGCAAACTTGTTAAGTATTTATGATAAGGCATTGAAATAATAAAGAAATACTATCATGACACATACCGTGATGCTTAATTGTTAATAACCTGTACGGACTAGGCATGCTTTCGTCTAATTTGATAGCATAATCTGGAGGCAAAGGCCTTCATATAAGTTAAACCTGTTGAACATTTTTTTTGTTTCCACGCTGTACAAAGATGTCCCGGGTTTTTGTCGTCTTACAGAACCCAATTTTATTTTGTTTTGTATAAATCATCTCTGGCAAACAGTAATTAAAGACTTCATATTTTGGCTATTTGGGTATGGTGAAATTTGCTATGATGCGCGTTGTACCAAATTACTTTTTGAGAAACAGCCATGAGCAACGTAAACTAGGTATGATTAGTATAAGAAAGTACCCAAAACAAAACTTTGTCTGAAGGATATGTTGTTCCAATCTCTGTTAAAGTTCTCTTTCGCCCAAGTCACATTTTGCAGTTGCAATTTCTTTACCTTCACATAGTGTCACATGTAGTATCTACATCCTTTTTATGCAAAACTATCTGCTCACCACCCAATATTGGACGAGGATTCTTCTGAAACACCTGTAAAATCAGTCTACTCTCCTTTTCATTATTCTGTTCAGAGACATGCTTTAGCAAGGGACTTACATTTTTTACATGGGAAAACTATTTCACTCACTCAGTTGCAAACACCTCCAATATCTTCAATCATATATTTTGTAGCATTGACTCTATATGGTATATTTGGTTCTTCTGGATGCAAACCCAGAAAAATAGTTTTATAAAATTAAGAAGACACGGGATTCATGTCGAAATAAGTCCTGTGGCTAAGGCCAAATGACAGCTGAGGGTTTTGACACAGCGTCCTGGAGGAAAGATTCCGCTAATTGGTCATATTTGAATATAAAAACCCTTAAAACATAACTTGGTTCTGTTGATCCCATTGTACTGCAACGTTTTTTATCCAAATGGATAAGAATGGAAAGTTTCCAGTTATATGTTTAAAAAAATCATTGTGTCTAACCCATTCAAATTATCGAATTCCACTTTTTTCAAATGTTCTATCTTATAATTTGAATGAGTCATATTAAATATTAATTCAGACTATGAGTAGATTTGTTGTGTGCTTCGTTGCGTTGAGGGTGCTACTCCCCGCGGAGCCAGCCCTTTTTCTCTTTATAGCGAGCTTTATACTTTCTATTTGTCGAGGTCAAAAACATCCTATCACTTTTTTAGTCAACGTAGGGTTTCTGAGATGGTAAGTTGTTCTGCAAACTGATTAGGGTGGTTTTGTGGACGTGTTTTATATTTGGCTGCTTAAGTAGCGATTTCTTCCGATATTGTAAGCATTTTCAGAATTTCATGTATATCTTTAATTCTAGTAAACCATGGTGCGTTCGATATTTGATTCAGTACATGATTTTGTACCCTCTGCATTATCATTGTATTTGAGGTGCTGGCAGAACCCCAGAGCTGTATGCCATATGTCCAAATTGGTTTTAAGACTAATTTGTATATGAGCAGCTAATTGTCCATTGACAGTTTAGAGTTTCTGCCCAGCAACCAATAGTGGCTCTTGTATTTAAGGATGACTTCTTTCCATTTTATGTCAACGTGGGTTCTCCAGGTAAGTCTATGGTCCAGATGCATACTTAATTACTTCATGGTGTTGTGGTGTGGGAGCTGAATGTCATTCAGGGTGATAGGGGCGCAGTCTCCTTCTCTTAGTGTAAAGATCAGATGCACTGATTTAGACACACTGGCCACAACCCTCCATTTGGCCAACCAATTTTCTACTTTGTTTAGGCTGCTTTGTAGGATACAGGAAGCTTCTTTGGGACATTTATTCGTTACGAGCAAGGTTGTGTCATCAGCAAAGGTCGCAATTGTTACTTCTCGTCTCTGTTATAGGTCATACGTAAATAATATGTATAGGAAGGGACCGAGTACAGAACCCTGAGGCACTCCTGTGTATACATAATATAAATCTGATGTACTGTTATTTTCTCTAGCCTGGATTATTCTGTTGGAAATGTATGATTTTAAGACTCCATAGAATGTATGTGGCAACAGGGATTTAAGTTTATACAACAAGCCCTTATGCCAGACTGTGTTGAAAGCCTGTTGTATATCAAGGAAGGTTGTTGAACAGTTTTCCTTTTTTTCCATTGATATTCTAATTGTCCTGCACACTCTGTGAACTTATTCTATTATTCTGTGTTCTTTCCAAAAGCTGAATTGATGATCTGGGATTATGGTCTTTTTTGATGACATTTGGTATTCTGTGCAATAGGGATTTTTCAAGTAATTTTGACATAATTGGCAAGAGGCTGATTAGTCTATATGATATAACGTCGTGCATAGATTTCTTACTTTTGATACTTACTACGAGAGATTATTACTTGCGATACTTTCCATAGATCTGGAAAATATCCAATTCTCAGAACGGTGTTAAACAACATCGTTAGGAGGACATCACATCAACATCACTATCACTGCAAGGTGACTCTTGATGTACATTTTATCGATAAAGTAATATCCTGGAGCTTTGTTGTTGAACATATTCTTAATGTGCAGGTTTTGGGTGAGTGTACGGTCAATGTCTGATTCATTTGCATTTGGTCTTGGATCATTTGGTGTAAATGCTTTGCTCAGGTATTTAGCAAATGCTTCCGATTTACCCTGACCAATTTTATTCCAACATCCAACTGTGGTATCATTCGCCTCAGAAATGAGGGATTTCTGTTCAGGAATGGCTTTATTCAGAGCTGTTTTGTCACTAGGGTGTCTGCTGGTATGCCATACTCTACGTGACCTACTTTTTTCAAGTATTTTCCGAGTATATTTTGCTCTGAGTTGGACAGCTGGAATTTTCTGGCATAGATAACCAACAGCTTTTTTGGATCACCAAAGTTATTGATCGCACAGCTTTATCAATGTCCAACTCATTTTTAAGAGGAACTTTGGGTCCTAGTTTCTCATACACCAATTCTCAAAAAGTATTCCAGTCAGTACACTTGTTATACAGCTTTAACTTATTTTCTATGTTCAGAATAGTAGTACCAATGGAGTGTATTACTGGAACATTATTAGTGTTTGAGTCTAAACACATTCTTATATGATGAAAAAGTCTAGAAAGACCCTTGGTTAATTTTTGGTAAAAGTGTATGGTGTCAGGCATTCGATTAGGATCAGGCCAGTTCGTTAGTCCTTTTGTAGAGATTGTGATGAGTTTTTTTTTTCTCTATACTTTTCTTGAGCTCTCCTCTTCTTGTATTAATATGTCTAGAGCCGCAGTGGACATGCTTGGCATTTCAATCACCTCCGGTAATAAAGCGCGGTCCAAATGTGTTAAACAGTTTGTCATACTGATCTGCCTTTATACCATCCTTTGGAGGGCAGTATATGGCAGATATGTTAAATGTTCCATTTCAATTTTTTACTGAGATAGTTGCTACTTTTCTGAATTACGGCTGTTCATGGTGTTTAATACTAGATTTTACTACCACAGCATTTAATACTAGATTGTACTACCACTGCATGTGCGGTACCATCAGGATGGTTGGTGGCGTAAATATTGTAATTACATATTCTAACTATTACTCTCAGTAAGGTGAAACTCAGCATCAATAAGACGTGAATGTTGTGTGTATGCCATAGGACTTCTACCTGTCTCAAGTTTGGGGATAGCTTGTCCAGGTTCCATGTAGCTATCTTAAGGGACGCCATTAGGACATTACTATTAGGGCTACTAATGTTGTTATGAGGTTAATTAATTTGTGGTCTGTCCTCCTTATTGTCACTGCTACTGTTTTCCAATATGTCCCTCTTTTTAATTTATTTTCTCAACAATTGTATTACCAAAAAAATCTGAATTTATCATTAAAAGAATCTGAATTAGTAATTTCAGATTTTTTTGGAGAGAAAAAAATAAATCGAAATCTCAGGTCTAAGATTGTTGCCAGGACGTATTGTTTGTCATCTTTTATCAAATCTTTGTCTCTAAAGAATGTCTCATTTCAGCTATGTCGGAGTAAACCTGCTGTATTTTTGGCTTATGTGAGTATTTTAAAAAAGTAGTAACATGAGGTATAACTTCAGAAATTAAAGAGAATGTGGAGCACAAAATCTTTGTAATCTCTTCAAAGGGTCGTAATAAGATCATGATTTCTTTCAAAACTAGCCATTTATACTCACTTAAGTTACAAAGACAACTGTGGTACAACGAATACCACAGTTGTCGGAAATATATAATGACACAGCTCATTTTTGTTTTTGAAGGTGTTTACACATGTAATATGTACTATCCCATCTACTACTCGCATCTTCTACAAGTTCATGTTTCGGCAATTTGAACTCACTCTGAATTTGAATCAACTTTCCTTGAGCCTGAGTTGAGTGGCTAAAATGACCAACAATTCTTTTTGCCAATGATAAAGTGTCACTGAAGTTTTCTTGGGCTTTCAATGAATTATTTATAGTCAGTTGTAATGTATTTATAAAACATCCTTTTCCAATATATGAACTCTCGTTGACTGCTTTTGAGTTGCTGAATTGCCATATTAACGTATCAATTTGCCACATATTTATTATATCTTCTAGGAGAGTTCAAATGTTGACTGCTGTGTGCTGTTCAGTAAAATGTTTCATTTAAAGAAAACTGTGTTGAACAGAAAAGTCTACATCGAGGTTAAGCTCAAAAAGCTAATTAAATTGTTCACACAAGTCCACATGTCAGTTGTTATTGATATCGCCTTAGTCTGAACAAGTTATGATTTAATAATCTTCTTTACTTTTTCATAAAGTTGCAGCAAAATGATTTCACTCATGTATTTTCTTCCGGGCATTTGGTGTTTCGGTTTCAATAAATTAAGTATGTCTATTAAATTCAGTGTCCTCTGATATGGATATAGGCTGATTATATGACATGATCATTTCAGCTATAGCATAGTGAAGTTCTAATGATCTTGAGTCATTTATTTCCCATTTTTTGATAAATGCATCCTCAAGGCTTTACTGTACACTTGATGTTGGTTTTTGTTGTAGACTTAGGAATGGGATGTTGAAGGCTTGATTATTACAATCACTTAACGATTCATGATGAATATTCCCTTTTATCCTTTAATTTTAAATTGCTTGACAGGCTGATGTTGAAGCCTTCTGCCCTGTCCCTCCATGCGGAATCACTGAATTACATAATATACACTTAACTTTGGTTTTGGCACTTTCATTTTCATCATCAAAGAAGATCCATATATGAGATCTTTTACGTCCACTCATTTTAAAAATGTTAACACAATACTGATTGATGGAATAATTAACTAGTTTTTATACTTATAATATTTTTTCTAAATCATAACAAACATACGCACATGAGATCGTAACACAACTGCGGGTACGGGATAGCACGAGTGGAAGGGGGCAGACAGTGCCTGGGCACTGGTGCCTAGGTTCTTTTAATATACTGTCTCCAAAATCATTGAAACTAATCAACACTACGGCATTTGGCGCCATATCTTATTTGCTTGACTATCCTTTATCTGCAGGGAAACTTAAAATATTCAAAGGCCTTAACTGGGAAAACATTAGTATGCTACGGGAAATGCTTAATAGCATGAAAAATAGTGAAGCTCGCACATTTACGCAAGCATTGGTAGTATTTTTGTTTAAATTAAGATGTGGCAATTTGAATATGATTAAAAAATTATTGAATTTTGAAAATTTTTAGTATTTAATGACCTGAGTGCTGTTTTTATTTTAATTTTAGTAACTTTTAATGGACCGGTCAAAATATATTACGTGTCTATATATATAGAATTTATTATTTTAAATATGTTCTACACGTCGCATATCTATATAATTACTGTGAAGTATAGTTGAGTACTTAGTAATTATACTTAATTTTTTTGGTCAGTATACCTCGAGAACTATCCCCGAGAAACCACCCCTAATTTTTCAAAAATTTTTTGCTGCCTTATAGTTTATTAGAAAATTATGAAAAAATACAGAATGTGATTCTAATCAGTAGCTGTCCCGTCACTTTGACAACTTTCAGATATCTATCATAGTTTCATATAAAAATGATTTTGAAGTTGAAAATTACTTCTAGTCATAAACAACATAACAGAGACACCAATTCCAAAAAAGACTCCAGCGCAGATTTAAATACAGAAACCGGGTGAGGCCCTTTGATTTTGTTGTCACTGTCACTGTCACCAGTCTCTACAGTTTTCTTTTGTTTCTTCGGTTTGGTTTCTTTATTTGTGTCTGACAGCAAATTTAGCGGGCGTTTCATCTCCTTATCCTTTTGTTTTCTCTCTTGTTTTTTCTGTTTCATCTCTTTGGCTTTCTCTATTTCTGTCAGTCTATTCTTATTAGGAGTATCTGTATATATCCTTGATCTTCCAGGCAGTTTGTCCACTTTAGGTTAAAGTGTGAATTTGATTGTGAACTACAAATGATCGCTTTAAAGTTGGTGGCATATGAGCTACTGTGTAAGGGAGAATAAATCTATATAAAAAGTGGAAATTAGTCAAGTATTACAACTGATTTCAGGGACTTGCAAGGACCTTATTGTATCATTATTTAAAAAAATTATGAATATATTTCCTAGCAACAATCAGCTACACAGGACTCATAAATATAAAATTATTAATGTATAGATCAACAAATTCTATCCCTGTTTTCAAAGATAGAGGTTTATGGATTTAGCAGTTAAGTTTTTGATATGTGAAGAAAATAAAAATTTTGTATGATTTCAATAATTAATTGTAAAAATTTTAATAGTTAATTGTTCAAATCTTAATAAGTGATTGATTCAAATTTGAAATGGGCTGGACGATTCTTTTTTCTATTTTCAGAATTCATAATTTTTACATAATTAAGTGAAGACAATAAATATTTTTAAGTCATAATTTCCAAGACAATTGGAATTTTTTTAAATAATTTTTGTTATGAGGATAATAAGGATATGATAAAAATGAGAAAGGTTACAGCTATATTAAACAATTTACAATAAAATAAAATGATTTTTAATTAAATTGCCATATATAATTATTTTTCAGTCCGTGTATGATTATTTTGAAGCAACTCAACTCACGCAGCACCTATTTCAATAAGAATTAAACATTTTTTGTGTTTGAATACAGATTACAGCCACACAGTCTTCAACTAAATGATAACATTGGGTGTCTACATAACATAATATTTTTCAAAGTGAATTAACTCTGATTAATTAGGTTGGTGCTTGAAAAATTACCATTATCTAATAAGGAACCTAATGTGTGCAACATAATTTTGTCTGGATAGAACTCAAATGAATTAAAAAAATGTGGTAGAGGAGAGCAGGTAGGATTCATACAGTGAGAGCATTCATACAGTAGTCATATCTACACAATTCTACATGTTGACCCGGTTGTATTTATGTGTGTGTAAGACAGGCTCATGCGTTTATGCTAACAATTAAGTGGGGCAGCAGTAAAACAGCGATCTTCATTGGAACAAGTCGATACATGTTTTCACACTGCGTAAGTAATTTTTTGATTCATCTTTAAAATCATTCATTCGTAATAAGTTTTTCTCAAATTGTTAGTTATTTATAATAGGTGTTGAATAAGTGCCTTGTATTAATAAGCAAACATTGATTTTAGATAACCACAATGGTTATTTTTATTTCGAATTTATTTGTTGATTGATATGATTGGGATACTTCCATATAGTTATGAGTGTGTTCGATTTATACTGTACGAATGTACCCCGTGTGAGTGGGGGAAAAAAAGGAACTAGATTAGAAGAGGTAAACGAAGATGAAATAAAATCTGCGATGAATGAAGTTTGAGATAAATCATTATCTGTTAGGAAGTCTGCACAAAAATACGGCATCAAACCAACAAATCTTCCAAGTCGCTTAACAAAGTTCCGTAAAAAGGCTGCAGCTGATAAGGTAGATAACTACACTCTGTCACGTGTTTTTAGTTCCAAGTTCACATCGAATCAAGTATTCACTACCAAAGAAGAGTCTTATTGATTGAGTACATCGTGAAATATTCCAAAATGCATTAAGGGTTGATAACCGTACATGTGAGGAAACGGCGTACGAATTTGCAAAAGTAAATCAGCTGCATTATCCACCTAGTTGCAATCATAATAAAATGGCAGGTAAAGAATGGCTGGATAATTATCGTAAGCAAAACACAAATTTAAGTCTGAGGAAACCTGAAAATACCAGTACGGCAATATCTTATGGATTCAACAAGACGGCCGTAAATGATTTCAATGGAAATGAAAAATGTATTGAAAAAATATGCACTCACTGCAGATCGGATTTATAATTTTGATGAGTCAGGGATATCTACAGTATTGAGCACGCTAAAGGTATAAGTGGAAATACTTGTTTCTACAGAAAGAGGTGAACTCATAACATTCTGAGGAATTATTTCAGCTAGTGGTAACACAATACCGCCACTATTCATCTTTCCCAGGTTATATTTCAAGGATCACTTCATTGAAAGTGCTCCAGAAGGTAGCCAGAAAGGCTACTAAGAGTAGTTGTATAAATTCCAGTACATTTTTGGATGTCCTTTAATACTTTAAAAAAAATATATCCTGCACTAAAGATAATCCTATTCTTCTCCTAGTCGACTATCACGAAAGCCATGTGATAATAGAAGCGGTGGACTATGCTCGCGATAATGGTATTATTTATTTGTCTTTTCCTCGCCACACAACACACCATCTCCAACCATTAGATGTGGAAGTATTTGGACCTTTCAAGTCCAAGTTAAAGATAGTGTTTAACGATTGGCATGTGAATAACCCAGGGAAAATTTTTAACCTTCCGAAATTGGAAAAAATTGCCTATTTTTAATAATTTAACTATAAAAATATTTGAAATGCGTTTGAAAATACTGGGATATGGTCATTTAATAAATTAAAGTTCAGTAGCGAAGAATTTGAAGCAGTACAAGTTTACTGTTTCAATTCTTCAGGAGTCCCAGATGGCAATATGCAACAAATTATACCTGAAGAAACAAATCTTACTCAACAAGATCTGTCATCAATATTTTCGCCTGTATTATCATCGACATCATCTGTAGGATTAATATCATCAGACATTATCCGACGTAGACAGGCATACGCCTAAAACGTTGAAGAAAGGAAAACTGACTGGAAGATCAAGGATATATACAGATACTCCCAAAAAGAATATACTGATAGAAATAGAAAAAGCCAAAGAGATGAAAAAGCAAGAACAAGACAGAAAGCAAAAGGCTAAGGACATGAAATGCCCGTTAAATTTGCTGTCAGACACAAATAAAGAAACCAAACTAAAGAAACAAAAGAAAACTGTAGAGACTGAGACTCATAGTGACGATGAGACGTCTGAAGTATCTGATGTTGAGAACGAAATTCCAGTTATGATGGAAAACATTAAAGAAGAAAGCTTTGTGTTCGTAAAGTTTGCAAAAAAAGACTGTTTTACATTATATTGGACAAGTGGGGACAAAATATAACCCTATTGAATATAAACTATCATTTCTGAGAAAGAAGTCGTGTGCCTGGAAATTTGTTTTTCCTAATACTGAAGATGCAGGAACAGTTTACTTATCAGACGTAGTCTGTATATTGCCGCCGCCTAATTCAGCTTCTATAGCAAGAACAGCTGATATCTTTAGCTTTGAAAAAGATCTCACTATGCATAATGTGCAATAGTAGATCCTTTAAGTTTTGATCTCAATAAATGTTAATTTCATATAAATAACCTTTTTAATTACTGTGTACGGAAGCTCCCCACTATGTACGAATGTACCCTTTTCTACGTGCGAAGCTACCCCGGATGTGGGGTAGCTTCGTAAGATTTCCATTTTTTGGAAAAATGATCATAGTTTGACCATGTTATTTTGTATCAACGCTGAATTACAATATTATTAAAGCCAGATATGTGGATAATTTAGCAGCCTTGAAATCATTTTGAAATAACTGTTAGTTTTGCTTTTACATGGTTCAGTTTAAAAAGTGTACGAATCCTACTTGCTCTCCCCTATGTTTAAAGAAAACTTTGAAACAAGTTCAATTATCTCCCTCAAGCTACACAAATAATTGTTTAAACTTTTTTATCAGACTGTATGCGGACATAAAATAAGATATAATTACAGTGTTCTTTGATTGTCTGGTCTATAATTTTATAGCACTATATTTCAGGATTTCATAAGGAAGTGTTTTGTTTTTGCTCTATGCGACTAGATTGCTGGAAGGGTTTCTAAACAAAATTTTTGGCATATTTGAGAAAAAGACACTATTGTATGTTAGTACAAAAATTGCTTAATTTTTTTTAAACCTACAACTATGTCCTTCATTCTAATTTGTGTGCCCCGTTTGACCTATCTGTCTGTCCCAACATCACGGTTTTTAAAGTGTTAGACCTATGTGTTACCTGATACTTCAGGTGGAGATCTCAAGTAAGAACTGGTGAAAAATTAAATGCTAATTCATGTCCGTCCACATAAATATAAAACAGGTTGACTATTTAACTTTAACATCCCACACTGAGTGTTTTTTCTTTAAATAGGTCATTCTATATGAAACTGTTATTTCATTTATCAACTACAGATCTCTACTTTGTGCGCATTGCGATATGCATTTGGCTATTTTTTATGAAATGTTGTCTACTTCATTTTGTATAAAAAAATATGTTGGATATTGAAATGATTTGTAACTGCGTACAAAACTCATGATATTACTATCATAAATGTATAGAGCTGTAGACATAATATAATTGGTATGTGAGATACACAAACATACAAGTATTGCTTATATTGAATATGTATGAAGTTCAATTATAAACTGGCAAAGTTTATAATGGCAACTCTGTGCTTTTTCACTTGTGCAAGTATCTTCTCACCAACAGTGCATATAACAATTCTCAACATAATATAGTGAAACCTAATTGGGAAAGAAACCCAAATGTTATTAAATCTTCATAATTTTGTAAAAGGATAATATATTAGGTAAAAATGTTCAATAAAAAATAACTGGCTCATGCAGTCTTTTAAAGTAAAATGGCCAGCAGAATTGATTTGTTTAGCTTGTACGTGTTGTATACATGCAAAATAAAATAAACAGAAGTTTATTATGGCACATTGTGATTTTCTGGCATTGTGTCACTCACTGTTAGCATCATACACCCAAGAACCGTTTTAATAGTCAAAGAAAAGAGTATAACAATTCTAAGTCCCAATATTCTAAATGCATTATATGACAGATCAACATGACAATTAACATAATGCAAATCCTGATGTAGCGGAGCATTCTGCATGTAATTTTGTTACTGCACCCTACACCGAGCAAATATTTCCAAAACAAAATGTGCTGAAGTGTATCTTTAAAGATAATATTCTTAGTTTCTATGTAGAATAATCTTTCTATATGGTATATTCTTAGTTATTCTGATAGCATACAAGTCTAGATACCAACTAAGTAGTTTAGATAAAATCGATGGTCAATAAATCTTTGACAACAATTTAAATGAATAAGGCTATATATATCATTTGTCAACTGACCTTAATTCATAGCTTTGAAGGATGACTCATTATCCGGACGAGGTTTAGTAGATTTTATCATCACTTTATGTGTCAAAATATAACATTAATCTTCATAAAATTAAGTACAATGTAAATCAATATTTATTCTTTTAGCTAGCCCCATTAACTCACTAACGTACGTTTGAAATTCGAAGAAAGAAAATACTTGGGTTTTATTTATGTTACTGTTGAAGATGTTATCCACGGTTATGTATGACAATGATTTACGATCTCGTTTGTTAACTGAAATTATATTTTTTCAGAACAAAATTCTAATAGACAGCTAAAAATTTTCTAAAATTTAAAAATTAATTTGCTTTATCAATAACTTATTGTATGAATAGGTTGACCCGTAAATGACCCAGGCTAAATTAGTATGTAGGTGCAGAAGGCTCCAGCCCAGATTTTGCATACATTACATGCATGTTATCTAGCCCTCGGGCCATCTGTTTAGATTTTTATTCGCACCTGATATTGGCAACGGCTCGGGCCATCTTCCACTTACAATAAAGAATGTTCTTGAGTCGTGCTATTTCGATACACCACAAAGAATTTTTATGATCTATTTTCACACATTGTGTCCTTAACGATTTAAGTTATTGCCATATTGCTTTTAAATAAATAATGTATTTGAGAAAATAAGACTTGATAATGTCATAGTTCAATCTAAATACTTGTCTTATCCATAATATGTTTATATTTCCAATTTTAATATTCCAATTCTTACGTAAAATTTATTAAGACAAATTGTTACTGAATGTTTGTATTACATGGTTTTATTCTTTTTTAAATATTGTATGTTTGAATACAGTTGCTATTAATAAGTTCTATTAAGGTTTGAATATTTGAATGGCACATATTTTTATAGGTTAGCCTGTATTCATTGTCAGGCAAGTTCTGTCTCGTACTATTTTGTTAGTTGAAATATTCGAGTAACAAAATCAAATGTTAATTATGTTATATTATATAGACTAATATATTTTACGTCTAATGACAGACATATTCGATCCATTTTTGAACACCAATAGATTTTGCTATATTATTTATAAGTATAATGCTTTTCTCTTCGTTAAATCCAGTTATGTTATAAAATGAGGCATTTATTCAATAGTAGTTTAGAAAAAAAAGAAACCAAAAATATGGAAACTTGAATAAGAGCAACTACTAAAAATATACTGAAATCAAAGTTGTAAGAAACTCATTTTTAACACACACAAATTTTTTTAACAGATATTTTAGTTTTTGTGAGATTTTCATTTGATCTTCGTCAGCTGCAATTAGATGACAGGTTCTATGAAGAAAACATTTTTTGAGAAATATAAAATTTTTCATAACTTATGCATTATAATTTTATAGCAGTAAGTTACAAACCGAAAAGTGGTCGTGTGCAGTTGCATATATAGGAAAGTTACATAATAATTAGCCAAACATTAAAAACTGTGAAATTTGTGAGGATGTCTAATTGTAGTTTTTAAGTTAAAATAGATTATCCACATTAAGGAACTGGATCAAAACAACAGTGTAACTTGTAAAGAGGCCTAGAAAATCTAGCAGCAACGAAGCTCGCAGATTGAACGAATGAAAAACTGTAAATTGACCCAGTTTGCTTGTTTCTATCATATTATTAATGAGCTCCATATGGCGTCGGACAGTGGATGCTGAAAAAAAGAAATAATGTATACTTATAGCAAGGTATTGTTAATTAATTTAAGAAAGAGGTAATAAATTCTCAATTAAGAAATTATATTTGAAAGAAGAGAAAGTAAGAGATGTTTACAAGATAAAAAATGGTAAATATTCACTACAGTACATAGAGCAATCGCAACCAGCTTTGTCTGGAATCAGTAAGAATATTCGTCATAAATATACATGCATGTAATGTATACCTATATTATGCGCGTATATGTACATCTAAATAAATATAGTAATAATGATTTTTTTTAACCCTTAATTACGTAGATGGAACTGAAAGAGAAAAAAATGTCGTCTAGTTTTTGAGCAATTACGTCGAATGATCTTGAAGTTAGTTTCCCCCAAAGTGACAATTGGTTATTTACAGTTTACTTCTACTTCTAATAAATGTTTAAAAACATGTTTATATTTAATATAACTTATCTCATGTTGCGTTGATTGTTCTATAGGAATTTAATAAAAGCAAAAAAAATCACTGAAAGAATAAATAAAGTTGTATGGTAAATAAATTGCATAGCACAAGATGTCTGTAGTGTTAAGGAATAAATGTTCTGAGAGTTCACATTATGAATATTGTTTTTCATATTTGCTTTATTGCTTTAGAATTATGTTTTAATTTGTTTCAATAAATTATTTTCTATATCTTATTTAAATATTTTCTCATTATTGCAAAAACCTAATACAGCTTATTTTAGAACATCATCAAAAAGAAATCCCCGAAAGTGTAATGTTATTATTGAGTATATTGAGTCTAGTAACAAGCATAATTGTTTACTTAGCTTACGAATATAATATTAACTCTGTCATAATAACGTTGACAACAACTTGTCCGGAAATGAGTAACTAACTAATTTGAGCACTTACATTTTAATACAAATGGTGAACAAACCAAACACTATGAAAGTACTACAACCACGCTTTGCATTAATATGTTATGAATTATTTCTTTAGATATCTTGCCATAACGCGTCTGCAAACTTCTTATTAAAATCATTTCAACATAATTGTCATTCTTAGTGACAAGTTATTTTCAAAATGATTTTTTTGATTAAAATCATGGGCAGTATTTTTTTATTAAATACATTGTATTCTATTAACATTCTTTCATTTATGGAAGGAAGAAAGTGAAATTATCGTCAAGCCCAGTTCAACATTTTCTTCAGAATACAACTTCCGGTTAACCACAAATATTGTTTGGTAAAATGGCATACAACACATTTATTAGGAACATGTAATTTTAAAGCTGGCTTCAGTCTACCATTCACAAATATATAATTTTTTCAATAAAGAATAAATTTTAAAATCACACTTGCACGACAGTAAATATTACACCACTTCAAATTTCTGAAATGAAAACACGCAATAATAAACTAATAAAGTGAAAACGAAGAGAGAACAGGCATCACAATAATTAATTCAATAAATTATAATCACTGACAAAATCCAATAGGTTTATTTATAACGGAAAAGTAGATATTTTTACAAACAAACATTTTCTTAAAATCTATTTACTTCAGCTTCATTTGATTTGTGTGAGGGTTGTTTCACTCTGAATATAAATAAACACAGGTTCTTTCACTCGGAAAATAGCCAAAGATAAGCTAGCAAGTTACGGCTTATTTTCTCCCTGTAAATTCATACTAGTAATTAATTGAAATGAATGAATAAATTTTAGTTTCTTACAGGAAACTTTTGCAATACAATGATCCATGTAAGTAGATAGGCAGGAAGTGTATACATTTTATTTATTACACACACTGGTAACATTCAAGTTATCAGTTTGGGCTTGCCAACTTTGCATGAATACCACACATTATATAGAATTAAATATTTGTAAATATATGATGTATTTAGGTCAGATGTTCAGAGTAAGCTACGTGTAATTGGTTACATAGCACTGCACACCACTGTGGACAAATCACAAAGTATAGGTTGGATTAAGGGGATCGTACACTTAGTTCAATTGCTAAGGGCATTGGTAGATTGAAACACTTAATTATGGACTGAATTTTATATATTTGTTACAATGCTCTGTAAGACATTAGGATTTAAGACGTTACATAAATTTATAAAAATTAAGTTACTGAAACTTTAGTAATTTCTATATTGCAAAATATATTTTCTTTTTGGAGTGGAAAGAAATTTTGTCAGATTCAAGCAAAACAATAAAATATTTCTCGTTGGCTCCCAACTCTGCAGAGTTGTGTGAGAGTTAAAATAATTGTCCTTTCTACTAAAACACAACTGTTCTATCACAATTGTTCATTAGTAGCTATTCAATTTCTTTTTTCTTCTGATGTCGAATAATCTTGACCAAAATGCTTAATTCACATCTTACATAACATCCTAAGGAAGATGTAACATCATCTTATATAATTTGCTTCAGATTACATTATCTCATATGAGTTCAAAAGCTTTTCTACATATTTTTCAAACCCTACTTCTGCTTATTCCAAATTAAGAAAATTAATTTTAAGTTATGAAATTATCAAAACTTAACCAAGGAACTGTTGAATAACTTAGAGACTTCAAAACCTGTGTTGTGTATTCAACTCATACTCAGTCTCAAGAAATGTGACCACATTTCCGATCATTGTTCCTAACTAAAATTGTGAGTTGATGTTGGTTGACAAAGGTAAAAACTACATATCTCATATCTGAAGCTTCATATCCAATTAAAAAACCCATCATCACGTTGATTAACTTTACAAGATGAGAAAACTTACCTAAATCCTCAACACAGAACGGCATTTTATGGAGAATTGTTAAACGTACACATTGTCAAATAAAAATATTTACACATTCATAAAATACAATTCATTACCACTGACATGGGAGAAATATGAAACAAACATAAAAATATTCAACAAATATGTAAAGAAAGAATGTTCAGTTACGTAATTCTTCATTGACTTGCATTGATGTCAGAAAGGACTTTGTAGTTTCTATCTGCAAGTACATTTTCTCACATATGAGACACACAGCCGTCAACCGCACAACATTGAGGCATGGCCATAACAGGAAACCCATCGAAAATGATGTGTCCAATTTCTGAAATATTATCTTTATGAATGAATGTGTGATAATAAAATAATGAGATTATTTGAAAAACAGTTTTAATTTCAGGCAAATTTAAATTCATCTCCCTTATTCACACACTCCCACAATTTTTCAGAGCTACTGCAGTTTGCGGATGATTGTGCATTAAATAACTTTTTATGCCTCAGGCTCTTTCCCATTAATTAGGAAATTTGAAATAGGAAATTACAAGCAAAAACGTAATTGAGAGTCGGTCACTTCCCTGTACGTCCAAGAATGATTAAACTCATTTATAATTAACTTTCATCTGATATTTCTTGATATGGTTATATCATACATTAACTCCACAACAATATTAGGGATGCAGCAATTAGTGGAAATACCCGAAAAGTTGAAGAAAAAACTAACTGAAACTGATTACCCTAATTTAGTTGTTATAGAATTATTTTAATAATACTATAGTATTTTGCCTACCATTTAATTTTTTTTTCCTGAAAAACTGTAGATTGACACTGGTTACCATCATATTTTAAAATTATATTGGTGTATAAGGCACACATAGTCATTTTAGAGACACCAAAACAAAACAAAAGCTAACTAAAAATAAAGACAAATTAGAATCCAGAGTTGAAGATTAAAATATGTTGAGGATTGGGTGCCACAATGATATGAACAGGAAAACAAATGAAATATAAAATGTTAATCAGGTAGGTTTAGTTTTTCACAATAGTACTATTCTTGTAAGACTTAGCTTTTTTATTTAGATTTTCATCCATAAAAAAGTCCAAATGTGTTTACATATCTAAATATATTTAAATTATATTTGAGAAAACATACACATGTTGTTTATATGTTTTATTGATTGAGACACGTTTCTTTATAAGCATATTTATTATGTTTTTGTGATATTTGTGTGTTTAGACAATAAATTATTTGCCGGTAGTGGGTATTGCATGTGATTTGGCTTATTATTTTTTAATTAATTATTAATAATACTTTATTAATAATATATTAATAATACTTACATCATACTTTATATCCTCAAGAAAACCATACATTGCAGAGAGCATGCCAGAAAACGTAAGAGTGATTGACATAAGTAGCTGAAAAGTAAAGGTTAGTTCATAAGGATATTTGTGTTGACATTTTTTTAAACATTATTTAAAGACAAAATGTTACTTCAATACTTTTATTAAAAATTGCTAATACAAACCTGAAATTCAAGCACTTTTTTGAAATAGTGGTTGAGGTCTAATAAATTAATATAGAACTGAGATAAACAGTAAATGGAATTTTCTTTTAACGGCAATACAAACGTAAAATGGTTGCTGGAATTAGAATCATGTTGTGGACTGCCAAATATGGCTTCGACAGGTGCCACCATATTTTGTCTATTGTTAAATGTGAAAGACATATTCAACATTTTGACACGTTTTATTATACTATGTAAAATGAAACAAAACAATGTGACTTCTAAATTAAAAATAATGGGTGTAATAATATTGAATATAATTAAATAGGGAATACTTAGAGAGTATTTTATTGCTACAAATACACCAAAAGCAGTAATAAAAATATGAAAAGCTGCAAGAAGACCCATAACAATGAGGTTTCGACATTTGTCACTTCTCAACAAATTTCTTTTATGCTCTGGTTTGAAAAGATTGTCTACTTTTTGAAATCTCAGGATCAATTCTTTAAACATATTTCTGTCACATGTTATGTCAATCAACAATAAGCGCAGAATGAGAATCAGCTGAAGTGTCCTAAATGCCAGTATAACATGCCGACCATGTTTGATTAAAAATGTCGTTTGCAGCTCCATCAATGTTACAATTATTAGCCAAGTGTGGTGCACCATAAATATTCCAATTATAAGTAATGTGTATAACTTTTGACACCATAATGTAATTGTGGCAGGAATTCGATTAGCAGTTTTTCTACAAAGTTCAAACATATGCTGGTTTATTAAAATTGGCCACAGTGTATTTTCAATCGACTCGTCGCCCATTTTAACTCTTTTAAAATGTTTGCGTCCAATTGAATTCCAGCACGACTATTTTATTCAGTGTTGAAGAAACAACTGACACTTTATTGATTGAATGCCTTTGAAATTAATAGTCATTAGTTTATCATCGTGTGGAATCTCTCGAGTGCCTAACACAAGTTACAAAACATAATATTGACCTTTTTTATGTGGAACATTTATTGAGTTTTGTTTAAACAATACCTATTAATAATGTTTGCTTAAATAAAGTATATAGTATATTATTAACACCAAATATCAATAAACAAAACCAGGTGGCCAACATTACCATATATTTTGGGCTATGGTTTGAGACTTTGTATTTTGAAATTTGGTATAATAAAATGATTTTAAATACTATTTATCGCAGATTTTTTAGTAAAGTAACTTTTTTTATCCAATTTGTATCTCGCTTATATAAATGAGAGTATGAGGGCATATAAATGATGTTAATTGTAAAATTTTCTATATATTTCTTTCGGTTGTTGATCTTGTCGGATGGTTTAACGAAGACACAATGAGAACAACTAGAAAATAAATGCATTTATACATTTTCAACCTTAGATAATTTGATCAAGTTTCATGAAAACAGGGAGCAAGAATATTGTAGGCTGAGAATAAGTCATAGAATAAAAAGCAGAGAATAAGTAGACTGCTCCCGCACCGAATATATATTCACTGCGGGCACATTCTACTTACTCTGTGCCTTCTTTTTAAATTTATGTATTTCCACAGCCCTGTTTAACTCAGGTCTCGATCTTCAGCCCTAAGTGTGCATAGCTTTGGACCGAATATATATTCACTGCGGGCGCATTCTACTTACTCTGTGTCTTCTTTTTAAATTTAAATATTTCTACAGCCCTGTTAACCTTAGGTCTTGGTCCTCAGCCCTAAGTGTGCATATTCGGTCATCATTCGGAAAATCTCCTTACTGTACTTATTCCCAAGCATGAGTCAGACCAAGCCTACTTTATTCTTTCACTGTTCGTACTGTGGAACAAGTAATACACTGATGTCTGGAATGTGCCACAATTGTCACATTCAAAGATCCTGAGTAAAAATTCCTATCGTAAGCCCCATTCCCCTTTGTCCCCTCTCTAGTTTTCCTCTTATTCCTGTCCTTCTCATTATATATGAATATATATTACATCTATTTTTGTACAAATAATTTTGTGTTCCGAAGTCACCCACTTCAATAGAATTTGTAATATTGGAATGAAAATAAATAATAAAAATACTACGAAGCTCCCGGTTATGACCAAATAGATACTACTCTCTTAACTAACCTACCAAAAAAGGGATTAATGTACCTGGTAGTACTATTCAACGCAAGTCTAAGACTCTGTCATTTCCTCTGCCAATGGAAGCTTGCCCAGGTCGTAATGATCTTGAAACCTGGTAAAGAAGCAGCTGAAGTTGTATCATACAGGCCAATCAGCTTTCTCCCTCTGGTCGGCAAACTTTTCGAAAAATAATCCTGTGTCGATTGCAACCCAAACTGAATGAAATTATTCCCGACCATCAATTTGGCTTCAGGCAAAAACATGGCACAATCGAACAAGTTCACAGATTAACAAACATAATTAACGAAGCCTTAGAGAACAAAGACTACTGCTCCGCTGTTTTTCTTGATATAAGTCAAGCCTTCGTTAAAGTCTGGCACATGGGCCTCTTATAGAAAATAAAGAAGCATCTATCGTACTTGTTCTATCTACTTCTAAAAAGGTACTTAGATAAAAGATGGTTTGAAGTAAAAGTCAACACTGAAACGTCAGAACTTTACGAAATCCACTCGGGTGTCCCTCAGGGCAGTATCCTCGGGCCCGTATTGTATCTGATCTACACTGCGGATATTCCTAAAAATGTTGACACAGTAATGGCCACCTATGCAGATGATACTGCTATACTGTCCGTACATTCTGAAGCAATAACCGCATCTATATTTCTTCAAAAACACCTTACTAAAGTTGAAGCGTGGCTTGCAGAATGGAAAATAAAAGCAAATAACAGTAAATCCGTTCACCTAATATTCAGTCTCAGAAAAGGAGATTGCCCAGCAATTACTTTAAACGGGCAACAGATACCGCACTCAGATACTGCTAAATACCTCGGCATGCACTTGCATAGACGATTGACGTGGCAAAAACACATCTGGAATAAACGTAAACAATTAGATGCAAAATTGCGAAGCTTGTCCTGGTTCATCGGGAAAAAATCACAACTATCTAATGAAAGCAAAATGGCTATCTACAAAACAATATTAAAGCCAGTGTGGACATACGGGATCGAGCTGTGGGTGTACAGCATCTATCAGTAACATCGAGATCTTGGAAAGATTTCAAACCAAGACAATGAGATATATGTTCCAAATCCCTAACTGTATAAGTAACAAATACATACTCCGAGATTTGAACCTAACAGAAGAAAATCTGAAGCATTTAAATAAAAATAGCTGCTACAATTGAAACATTGAATTTATAAAAAGTCAACTTCATTTTTATAAGACCAATGAAAAAAAAATTTAAAAATTGATATCTAGGTGAATAGTATACTCCTCTGAGTGTATGTAGCAAACTTGAAACTATTTATGATAAGGCATTGAAATAATAAAGAAATACTATTATGTCATATACTGTGATGCTTAATTGTTATTAACTTGTACAAACGAGGCACGCTTTCATCGAATTCAATAGCACAATCTAAGGGCAAAGCCCTTCATATTAATCAAACCTGTTGAACATTTTTTTTGTTTCCACACTGTACAAAGATGACCGGGGTTTTTGTCGTCTTTCAGTACCAAATTTAGTTTTTTTTTGTATGAACCACGTTTGGCAGACAGTACATAAGGCAACGGTGAAATTGGCTATGATGTGTGTAGTACTAAATCACTGTTCGAGAAACAGTCATGAGTAACATAGACTAGGTATGATTAGTATAAGAAAGTACCCAAAACAAAACTTTCTCTGAAGAATATGTTGTTCCAATCTCTGTTAAAGTTCTCTTTCGCCCAAGTCATGTTTTGCAGTTGCAATTTCTTCTCCTTCACATGTAATATTTACATCCATTTTATACAAAACTATCTGCTCACCACCCAATATTAGATGAGAATTCTTCTGAAACACTTGTAAAATCAGTCTACTCCCCTTTTCATTATTTTCTGTTTAGAGCCATTTTAGCAAGGGATTTACATTTTTTACATGGGAAAACTATTTCACTCTCTTAGTTGCAAATGCCTTCAATATCTTCAATCATATATTTTGTAGCATTGACTCTGTATGGTATTTTCAGTTCTTCTGGATGCAAACACAGAAACATAATTTTGTAACATTAAACAGAAACTGCACTCATATTGAAATAAGTCCTGTGACTAAGACCAAACGACAGCTGAGGTTTTTTGGCACAAAGCGTCCTGGAGGAAAGATTCTGTTAATTGTTCATATTTGAATATAAAAACTCATAAAAGATAACTAGATGGTTTTGTCCACCAGATTGTACTGCAACGTTTTTTATCCAAATAGGTAAGAATGGAAGGTTCCCAGTTAGATGTTTAAAAAGAATCATTGTGTCTAAGCCACTAACATTACCGAATTGAACTTTTTTCAAATGTTCTCTGTTATAATTTGAATGGGTCATATTATATATTAATTCTTTATGGTCTTAGAGCTTCGGTTTTTTTAAAATAGCTTAAAAATTCCTAGAAATGGGCCAATCTTTTTCCTTGATTCCTGGATATTTTGAAACAAAATTAAATATGATAATGATATTCTGTTTATTTACATAATAGAATTATTGAAAAAACCAATTGAATTTCTGCTAGAAGTTAACTAGACGGCGTTGTGTTTTTTTACAGAAATAAGGAAATTATTTTCATGAAATTTCCTTCTCAAATCAAAATGTCAAAATAGTAGATTTTTAGACAAACCAAACACAATTTTCATTGCATTTGTCCCATCATACCCTATTTCCTATTATTATATTTTCATTAACTATACTGATAATATAGATAATCAAAAACTCTACAAAATTTATCTTTGTACTGTCACCTGCCATCAAATTACTTTCTTCACTTCTCAACTATGTGGCAACCCTCGTCAAATTATTTAATATTTTGGTATTATATATATCCTTGAATGCAGGTTTTACATTTATCAAACAGTACACCAAGCAACAGCATTTTGCTTTACATAGCTCAATAACATAGTTACTATCATCACAAAGTATTAGTAATGTACATAGCTGATTCACGTCAATTTTCGTAGTATTTAACTGATTCACATTGAAATATTGTATTTACATCTATTGATTGAGCAATATCTAAATTGAAGTATTTGATGCAACTGCACCCTGAAGGAGTCGCACCCGCATCTGTTGAATTATCTCTCAATTGTTTGATTTAATACTCTTTTGTAAATTTTTAAACTCAGCATAATCTGAAAAATTCTGCAAAACCTACACTTTATATTGGTCATTATCTCAATGATAAATCTCAGGAAATATATTTTTCTACCATATTGCTGCCTCACTACCTACATCTTCTCAGTGGTCTTAATATCACGTCATTTCTTCATACGTTTGATACAGTTATCAAAACATGATTTTGAATTATTTTCCAATAAATCCCAATGTCTCAACATAGAAAATAATTCTGTGATGAACCTTTTAGTGTGCATGCAATTAGATTAGGAATCGAGTCGATTCATGTGTACATACTGAGCTCAATGGTTAGTGTAATTACTTATAAGGCTTTAGGTGTAATTAATTCAACATTATCTCTGATAATATTAAAATAAATTTGCTAACAGATTTGTTGTATAAATAAAGCGTTGATGAATCTTTACCTAAAATTAATTATTGAATATATTTGGCGTTAATTTTGTAGAAATTCATTATTCACAATGAAATGAAACTACGTGATGTAGTATTATTTCTACTTTCTTTAATTTCTTTACCACGACTTTAATACAACGAAACCTAGGTCGTGGTAAAGAAATTAAAGAAAGTAGAAATAATACTACATCACGTAGTTTCATTTAATTCTAAAATAAATTGCTACTGACAACAATAACTTGACTTTAAAATATAATATTGAAATTTAATTATGTTAAAAGCAGAAAAGAAAAATTAGAGCTTCACAATACCTACAAATGACGAGGTCATAGCTTTCATTTATGATCTAAAATAGCACTAAAAATACTTTCAGTCCAGACGGATAAAGTTAATAATTGATAACTACTTTAATAGAAGACAAATGGTCTTGTTTATTTCAAATCAAGGGAGGTCAACTCATCTCATTTACTTAATTAGGTTATGTGGGAGTGGCAAATAGTCTCAATATTTATTCGACTATATTTACTTATCCCTAATACAATTTTGATAGCTCAAATATGCACAATAAGCGATCTGCTCTACCATATTTAAAGGCAAATAAAATTCACTGACCTGTTCATTTGGTGGACGGTTCCTCTGGTCCAGGGTTCGGATGGCAGATTCACTGGCACAATTATGAGCTTGTTAAGTTTTAGGAGGTTGTCATGGATAACTGATAATCCATTAGTAATTTGCGAACTTCGCTATATTTGTCATGAATATGACTCGAATCTTTGGAGGTTGATGACGAACTGGCTCACCATTCACAAGCGACAAGTCAAAATGAACTGCATCTACCCCCAGCTGACATATCAGTTGCACATACCCTTCACCAAAATCATCACAAAGATTTTAATGAAAAACTATGCACACGTGAGACACAAAACTAAAAGTAGATAAACACAATCGAATAACGAGGGTATTTAATTATAAGTGTACCCTTAAAAATATTCTAAATGACATATACAAAAGTAAACAAAAGAAATCAAATGCTATGAACTATGCAGATAACAAGTTAAAATACTAGAAATTAATTAAGCAGTAACGATAATAAAAAAAATTAATGCATTAAGATTATGATAAATCAGAAAACAAACAAGAAAAAACAAAATGTTATGTTGACTTAGCAAGAGGACATAGCTTATTAACTGGTGGTTTTAAAAAACCCTTTCCATTTTTAAGGTAACAACTCAAATGTGGTTACCATGTCATTGTTGTACTCTACTAAGAGGCCAGTCAAGCGATTTTCCTAAGCCGATTTAAATATGACGATATCACCAATCTTTGTCACTACTATATTGGTGCCATTACACTCTCTGTTGCAGAGTGTGCAAATAGTCATTTTTCTAAACGTTTGGGAAGAACGCTGAATATTTTGCAAGCGAGTCAATCTACTTAATTTTATATCTGTGAGATTGTACTCTGACAAGCTTAATAATAAGGTAAGGAAATGCCTGGCAGTAAGTACTTCACATTCGTCGAGATTGTCAGAAATGTAGCAAAGAGATTGTGAATTTAGATTGATTCTATTTTATAAAATACGGTTGAAAGCTCCTTAAGTGTGAGTGACTTGTCGCCTACCCCATGTTGTAAATGGCACTTGGCTGATTTTATGCCAGTTTCCCATAGGCCATCCATATGTGATGCACTTGCAGGGTTAAATTTCCACTCAATATTACAGCAAGGACAACCTTTATCAATAACGTCACTAGACGATCATAAAAATTGTGAAACCAAATTTAAGTGTTTGTGGCAGCGACAAAATTTGTATCACAATCAGAATAAATGCAAGAGCACAATCCGTGACGCGACACAAACCTATCAAGTGAGGCAAAGAAACACTCACTGGTTAAATTACTAATTACTTCGAAGTGAACTGCCTTAGTAGAAAAACAAATGAATATATGCTTTATGTATTTTAGCATTTTTACGCAAATATTCTTTTGTATAAAATGGACCTCCAATATCACAGCCTACGTGATTAAGCCTTTCATGATGTACACGAGCGCTAGGTAAGTTAGCCATATACGGCTGATTTGAAACCGGTTTACTTTAAAACAAATTACACATTTGGATAACACGGACCTAATTACATTATGTGCTGATAAAATCCAATATGTTTTCATAAGGATGCTATGCAAAGTCCGGGGTCCAAAGTGAAGATACTTCTTATGACAATATTCAATTAATAAAATTGTTATATTACAATTTTTAAGCAATAATAAATGTATTCATAATTAAAAGATAAATAATATTGAGACAGCCTAATTCCCGCCCTGAGGTACCCGTCGCAATCAATAAACAGTGATAATTGTTTAAATTGTAAATTATGATGATTATTATGTCAATTATTTCTTAGTTAAAAGAAATATTTTGAACACCTTTATAATGGTGTTATGTGTATATTTTAATTGATGAGAGGATACATTTTTACGATAATTACGATTTAATTTTAATGATTTACAATTATAATAAAATCTAAAGCACGTTACGTTATTTAATTTAATAAAAAAAGAGAATTTAAGAAAAACGTTTTCTATATTATTGGTCTCTGTGTGTGACGATAATGCAAATGTATCAACATTAGATTTTAATTCTGAAATATCACAGCACTTTTGTGTATAGAAGTGTGATATGATCTAAGATGGATGAATCTGATGAATCCACTTGCGAATACTATATACTAGTTGTGTTGGCCATGCCCCGCGCGAACTTAATTGGCCGCATTGTTTATACTGTTAATATGATACCAACATAAGGTAGGTAAAATTTCAATAACCTCCTCGACCTACTTGACTTGCTACGAATGTTTTTAGTTTAAATAGTGGTGTTTGTAACCAAGTAAGTACAACACTTGAATCAGCGAGTGTGATATCATCATATTGGAAATCCTTACAATTGTTAGTAACAAAACAAAATTATTTGGAAACCAGAACGGCTGCCATCAATTCTAAGTACAGAATTGACTGTGGCTTCATGGGAGCCACTTTTGTTTTGCTGACCAGTAACTGAACCTTGGATTCGCCAGTCTTGTTTACACTACGAGTGTAAATACAAGCACTTCAGCTGCGTGACGATGCCTCACAAAATCCAATATATTGTATGTTTATGAATTGATATATTAATAAATGCCATTTGATTTTTAATCTAGATAATTCGCTAAGTTCATTTATAAATTTTAACCATTTGTTTTTATTTTCAATAGGTATCTGTTCATCCCATCTTATGCTAAGTTTCCAAAGATCTTGCAAAATACATTTTGCAATAAAAGTACAAGGTGTGATATAAAGCCAACTGGGTCAAAAATACTAGCGAGCCATTTTAAGATTGATTGTTTAGTATACACGGTGTCATTTAATGAATAATTAAAACAATTTAATCATTCTAAGCTGAGAACCTTGTGGGATGATTTGTCGTCAAAATTAATCTTTTTATTTTTATTAGTTAATATCGCTGCTAGCCCATTTATTTAAAACGAAGCCGCCAAGTTTTAATAATAAAATTACCTCATTTTGTAATTCTAATGCTTCCTCCTCTCTATGAACAGACCAGAGTATATCATCCACAAAGAAACCTTCATGAAGCAAGCGAATTGCAGCTGGGTATTCTTTCCCCTCATCTAATGCTAATTGGCATAGAGTACGGACAGTAATAAATGGTGCACTACGAAGTCCATAAGTATTTGTGTTTAATTCATAAGTTTTTATAGGCTCTAATGGATACTGACGCCATAAGATGTGTTGATAATTGCTCTTAGAGGGATCAGTTAACACTTACATTTTTGACGTATCAACCGAAAAACACATTTTGTATAATCTAAATTGCAATATTATTTTTAAGATATCATGGTGTAATTTTTTAACGGTTATAAGTAGGGCATTTAATGATTTTGCATTAGTTGATTCTACTGAACCGTCAAAGACCACACGCACAGGTGTGGAACTGCTACAAGTCCGCACTACACAGTGGTGAGAAATGTAATATTTAGTGTCACTTCCGGTGTGTACCTGCATGTGTCCGAGACCTTGTACTCACGCATAAACCCAATGTAAGAATACTTGGGGGTGTGTACTTACCACGTGCATGTTTCAGTTGCAAAATACGTTAAAGCAAACTGTTGTATGTGTCACCGAGTTGTGGCGTTATAGGGTTGAGCAATAACGATGAAGTACGCGGACACATTTAAGAGTTTTTTGACAATTCCTTGCTCAAAAAAATTTGTCTGTTGGCTTTTAGAGCAGTATGACATGGAATGTAACTAGATAAATTTTAGATTTTTAATGTTTCACGGATTTATCGAAAAAGTTTAAAGGTTTAGATAGATTATGAGGCAACTCTTTAGTGATCGGTACAAAGTCCAACATTTTATCCAAATACTGTCCGGCTAGAATTCTCTGATCATTATATTTGTCTAACAAGGCATTCCATGTGACTTCATAATTATTCGATGTGATCAGTAACCTTTTTACTATATTCAAAGGGGTGCCCAATGTGCAGGATATTAAATGAAATTTATTTATGTTTGTAATATTAAGTTTATTATGTAATTAATGAGCTAAAAGTTGTGTTATTAATGAGCTAAAAGTTTCAAAGAATGTGGCAAATTTTGCGATATCAAATTCATATAACCTAATTTTCCGTAATCTCGGTCTCAATTCCGGATTATTGATGAAGCATTTTCTACTGACAATTTTTAAATGCACAATTTTACATAATAATAAAACTCATTGAAACGTTCTAGTTCACTAAAATTCATAGTGAACTCGGTGTCAACGCAACTTTCTTATTCAAAGATTTCATTTACTACGTAAATAACAAATTTATTACGTAATTAACAAATTTCCGCAGAGCATGCCAAAAACATATCGAGAATATTCGGCTCGTTAAGTTTTTTACTTAAATCATAAAACTTTTGCATTTGTGAAAATATTCTCTCTTCCATCATTGTTAATTTTTTAACCTGTTTTTAGACTGCAAGTTCAGCTTTCGATAATCTAGGCTTATCATCTTGTGACATAATTATATTTTTCTACCGTCATGGACGAACATAGAAAGTTTCAGATCCGTCGTCGAAGGACCAAATGTGACGGCAGTAAATAGTCTCAATAGTTATCCGACTATACTTACTTACCCCTAATATGATTTCAACAACTCATATATGCACACAATAAGTGATCTGCTATACCTAACTAAAGGCAAATACAATCCACTGACCTGTTTACATGCTGATCGGCCCCTCTCGTCCAGAGTTCTGATGGCAGATGCACTGGTATAATCATAATTCTCGAACGTCACTGTATTTATCAATGAGTATGACTCGAATCTTCAGAGATTGACGGCCAACTGGCCTGCTGCTCATATGCGCGATAAGCTAAAAATTAAAAGCATCTACCCCCAGCTGGCATAGCAAATCGCACAACGACTGTTGTCTGATTTTGGCTTAAAAGAAATTTTATCACTGGCTAACATGAAAAAAAGAATTATTCATACGCGTTGGAGTTTCATAAAAGTCAATTATAATAATTGACATTTATATATACCACAGTCTTCATTAATAAATCCTTTGTTTTAAAGTTCGAAGAAACATATTTTGTATTTGAAAAATAGTACCGTTAAAAACTTAGGTATGGTGAATTCGTATTAACTTAGTCTAGCACTATTGTGTTAAGTCAATTTATTTCGCTAATCTGTGGATTTTTTGACAATTTTGATAATATACACTATATAACATAACATGTTAGCAACAAAAGACAAAGTGTACAAATTTTTTTTTCATAATTAAGTTGAAATTTAATTAGAAAACAATACCCCTAAGTAATGTTTATTTGTTGGTTCATATACTTAATGTTTACTTAACAGAATATTTACAACAAATATAGTATTAAATATTAATTTACGCACACACGTCATGAAATACTGTTTTTTTATAAACACTGTCAGTGTCTAACGCTTGTCGCCAATATATAGGCAGAGCTGAAATTCTTTCCTTGTAGAAATTTTTGGGCCATTGACTGGAAAACAGGTGAAATTCAATTTTTATATGATTTTCGTTTCTAAATTTTATATTGCATAAATTATTAGATAAAAGCAGAGAGCAAAGCAGACGGTAATCAGATAGCAAAAGTTCTGAAGAAGTAGGGTGGGTGCGGTAGCATACTCCATCCAAGTGAAAGTAGTTTTTTATGCGTTATTTTTGGTACATGTGGTCGAGCATTTTCATACAAAAAATAAACTTCGTTTTGATTTGAAGGAAGTTTACTCACAACTTTGCCCTATTGTTTACAATAAATCTTAGTGATGCATGGACTTTAAATTTATACATTGTATTCATATGTTATCTTTATGTTAGTTTTGTCATTTAAACATATGTACTACTATGTTTTAACTAATTAATATGACTAATTAATATCATACAATTGTATTGCATCATCGTTACAGTCTTTAAGTCATTTTTTTATCATCAGAAGCGCGTGTCAGTCATTACATAAAAGTAGCAAGTTTTATGTAAAAATATCCATATTTGTATTCAAGAAGCAAATTATAAAAAAGCGTGAT
This sequence comes from Druceiella hillmani, assembly GCA_039881145.1. Taxonomy (NCBI): domain Eukaryota; kingdom Metazoa; phylum Arthropoda; class Insecta; order Lepidoptera; family Hepialidae; genus Druceiella; species Druceiella hillmani. The sequence continues at coordinate 37,187,340 of JAYKKI010000019.1, forward strand.
TCGACATGAAAACGCTAATAATGCCACTTTTACGATACATATAGCGGGAGATGTCCACAGCACTACAGTAAGCAAAACATGTAATGCACTCTAGAGTATCAAGAAACTTGAGACATGTGATTGTTCCTGTCTTAAAGGAATATAGTATTAAAAGATATTCCATACAAAATTATTAGTTTTAAATTTTTGTAATAATCAGTAATATAAAAATATCATTTTGTTATATCATTTTCGTTCAAAAATAATATGTTCATAATCAATGAACATAATAACATGTTCATAGTTAATGAACATAATAATATGTTCATAGTTAATGAACATAATAATATGTTCATAGTTACAGACGGATGGTATTGTGTCATTAAATATGGATACAGGGTACACTTGTACTTATAGATTTATGTAGATTTGTAACCAAAGACATATTTATTCGGATATGGTCGCTACAGCATATAAAAATTTAGCTTCTACTTTGCCTTAATTTTGTAAGGGGTCTTTATAAAATAATTGAATTAATATAATATTACCAGCATCGATATTATATTTTACTTTGGACCCAAGAAGACGGTAACAGAAACGAAGCTTATTATTTAACAAAGAGTACCTGTATTAGGTCAATTATAATAAAAGATTTATGACTGTCATTGAGGTAAATCAATTGTGTACATCGTGCTCTGGAGAATACATTTGTCAGTATGTATTCACGTTACGTAATCAAATAAGGTACTTGTACTCTCATAATATTATTTTACATCCATTTGTGTAGCAGAGGTAACTATATAGCGGTCGCTATGTCTAACGTATAGATGCGGTCCCATCGATACGTTTGTATTGGATAGTTCCCTCTATAAATAGGATAATTATTTAAGCAAATATGGAAGCAGTCAATTAGTTGTTTTTTTTTAAACCATTTGAAAAGAACCACCTCATCTATTCAGTAAAGACGTAACCAATATTTAAAGTTATTTCGTTATTTTCTAGGGATAAAAAACAAAGAGTTATGTTTTAGTTACTGTTGACAAATTAAGAAAATGTTAATTTGAGATAAAGCCTGAAGTGAGCTGGCTTTGAAGATTTCCACATGAACGTAAATGAAAAATATGTAATGAAACTTGTTTTTGTTTTTATATAATAATTTAAACATCAATATATTCAAAACAAAAGATAATAAACGCAACTGGAAATCTATCTTGGGTATATAAAAGGCTTTATATTGTATCTATAATAATATGCTTTGTAGTAAGTTTAAATGAAATAGTATACAATATACTTAATTACAATGTACTTTGTAGTAAGTATAAACGAAGTAGTATTTCAGCCATATTTTTCATTTGTTTAAAAGGTGAAACAATCAAGTACAAAAAACTAAAAAAAATTGAGTACTTAACTTGCCCCCTCTAAAATTATCTTATAAACCTTTTTAAGTATTAGCTACTGCAAATACTTATCTTAATCTTAGATGTAATAGTATTATTAGCTAGAAGTAGTTTCCAATGAATGACTCCATTTATACCCCACCATACACTCAAAAGTTTGTTTTGTTCAATGTTCTCCAGCTACTAGACACTTTAGCCTCTCATTGGTATGATAGGAACTTGTAACTTCAGTACCTTGTAGCTACTGTACTATTCCCTAAATTAGCTCTCCCTTGAAGTTGAAGTCATGTCAGCATATTTAGTAGTCAAACGGAATATTTCCACTTCCTGCTTAAAGCATGAAATTGTTGTCCACTGCAGTACAAGAGCATGTAAGTAGCTCTGTGAAATAATACAAACTTAATCTGGGTTCTGTTTCAATTAGGTCTTCCAATTTTGTTAAGAAATTGTAGAAGGTTGACTTAGACGAGGTTTATCGGACAGATCAAAATTCCATTTTTGAATCTTTGGACCCAGTGCTTGACTGTGTCATAAAGGAGCATAATTTCGCCCATTATTGCTCATACATTGCATGAAATTTATGAAACAAAAGCACTTTAAGTTCACTTCAAGATACATCCATTTTTTAAGTTATATTTTTCTCGCCGATTTCTCAACTGCAAACAAAACAGAAGCTTGAATGTCAGAGTGATTGACATGAGTAGCTGAAAAGTAAAGGTTAGTTCATAATAATATTCGTATTGATGTTTTTGAAAGTATTGTTTGAGTTTAAAATATTATTTCAATACTTTTATTAAAAATCAATAACACAAACCTGAAATTCAAACACTTTTTTTAAATATTGGCAGAGGTCTAACAACTTAATATATTACTGAGATAAACAATAAATGGAATTTTCTTCTAGCGGTAATTTAAACATAAAATGGTTGCTGGAATTGGGTTCATGCTTTGTCTATTATATAATCATATTCAACATTTCCACACATTTTATTACACTATATAACATGAAAAAAAACATGGCAACTTCCAAATTAAAAATTATATTAGTAATAATATTGAACAAAATAGAGAAGGACATGTTTAGATTGTATTTTATTGCCACAAATACACCAAAAGCAATAAAAAAACATGATAAGCTACAAGGAGGCCAATAACTATGAGGTTTCGACATTTGTCACGTCTCAACAAATTCCTTTTGTGCTCTGATTCGAAGAGATCATCTACTTTTTGAATTTTCAATATCAATTCTTCAAACATATTTCTGTCAATCAACAATATGCGAAGAACAAGAATCATCTGAAGTGTCCTAAATGCCAGTAAAACTTGCCGACCATATTCGATTAAAAATGGCGTTTGCAGCTCCATCAATGTTGCAATTACTAGCCAAGTGTATTGCACCATGAACATTCCAATTATTAGCAAGGTACATAACTTTCTACCCCATAATTAAATCTGGTGGGAATTCGGTTTGTAGTTGTTCTGCACACACCAAATATATGCTGGTATATTAAAATTGGCGAAAGTGCTTTTTCAATCGACTTGTCGCCCATATTAATTCTTGTAAAATGTTAGTATTCCAACTACATTCCAGCACAACTATTTTATTCAGTGTCTAAGGCACAAGTGTCATATTATTGATTGAATGCCTTTTGAACAGTCATTAGTTTATCGTTGTGTGGAATCTCTTGAGTGCTCAACACAAGTAATAACAAATAATATTGATCTTTTTATGTGGAGCTTTTATGGAATTCCATTTAAACACTATCGATTATTAATGTTTGCTTACATAATGTATATACTATATTACCAAACACCAATAACCAAGTCTGAGTGAACACCATTCCCGTATACTTTGGACTTTAGTTTTAGACTTAGCATTTTGAAACACGGAACACTCAAACTATTTTAAAAGAAACGTGTCATTAATGTCATGTATTTTTTTTACTATTGTATGTAAAAAATATATAAACCCGATAATTCGCCTACTGTACTTCAGTTGGCAAATAAACGACTTTAGTTATAAAAAGTATTACAGAATACTTGAAATATTTGCAACATTTATTTACATCGTAAACCAACTTAAACTAAAATACACCAAAATCAGATGCTCTCGCTACCTTTTCTTGGTTGCTTCGATCTTACCAATGATCACTTAATGAATTAATAATGGGAATGACTTCAAAATTTGTATATTTGCTACATTTTCAACCTCAGGTAATTTAACGCAAAGTGTCATGAATACAGGGTGCAGATGAACTGGATAGATACATATCATTCTGCTTATTCTCTGCCTTCTTTTTAAATGTGAGTGTTCTTGTGGCCCTCATTACATTGAGTTCTAAAAAAATTAGTTCCTAAATTTAGTTCTAAAAATCTCCTTACTTTACTTATTCCTAATTTTGAGACAGACCTCCTTCTACGAACATTCCTTCACTATCCATGCCGCCAAATCGTTCATAAGCTCCGTTCATAAATCCCCATTGTCCCCTCCTTAGTTTTTAGCTTTGGCCTTCTTTATTTTTGCCAGTATATTACATACATATGGAGATTATTTTCTAGTTCTGAGTACTCGTATATAGAGTTGGAGCTATACAATTTATAGTACTGTAATTAAAATAAATAATAAAAATGTGTACTTACTTTTTATTTGATATTTTCTTGTTCTAGCTTGCTGCTTTCTTTGTTGTTGTTTTGACTATTTTTTATCCACAACCTGTTGCAGTTTCCCATAACACATAATATGTTTTATTACCTGGTGCTCTAGCTGCTGCAGTAATAAGTCTGTCTTATATACTTGTACATTAAAATTAATACATACTATTCATGTAAAAATTAGCAAAATTTAAACCACCAAAAATTAATTATTGTTGAAAACTGTTTAAATTACAATTATTCACATAGTCTTTTTACAAATGAATAACTGTTGTTACAATGTAATAAGAAATTGAAATAATATTGAAATCTTGAATGGGCAAAATTATAGGCATATCACTTGTATAAGTTCATTATATAAGGTATTTTATGATACTAGATCTATATATATATATATATATATATATATATATATATATATATAGTCATTTAAATAAAAATAGCTGTGACAATTGATATATTGCTTTTATGAAAATACAAGTTCATGTCTGTTAGATCAGCAAACAAATATCTTAAAATTTATGTGTATGAAAATAATATAGTCCTTTGAACTGTGTGCAGCAAATTTAAAAACTACTTAGGATAAGACATTGAAAAAACAAAGATATATTTTCATGAAGTAAACTGTAGGGCTTAATTGTAAATAACTTATACAGTGTTCTTCGCTACTAACAATTGAGTGGCACGCTTTCTTCTAATTTTACAGAATAGAGACAAAGACCGTCATTTAAATCAAATCTTTTTGTCTCCACACTTTAGAAAGATGACTTGGGTTTTTGTAGTCTTTCAATACCGCATTTCTCTATTTTTATATAAACCACCTTTGAGTGAACGATAATAATGGCTTTATATTTCTACAATTTGGTAGGAGGAATTTTTCTGTAATGATGTGCGAAGTATGAAATCACTGTTTGAGAAACAGTCATGGATGACTTTTATTGAGTTTTTGATGGTCCGCTGTATAATTCTGAGTAGATAAAGTATGCTTAATATAAGAAAATACACCAAACAAAACTTCGTCTGAAAGAATATGTTATTCCAATCTCTCTTCAAGTTTTCTTTCGCCCAAGTGAAGTGTATTTTTTGCAGTTGTAATTTCTTCACCGTGGTTCAAAATTTTAATTTGCAAGCCCGTAAACACATTCACATAATGTTGTATGGTATATTTAGATGCTTTTTTATGGAAAACTGTGTACTCGGCACCTGTGTTAAGATTCTTCTGAAATACCTGTAAAATCAGCTTATTATCCCTTTTCATTATTTTTTACTCAGAGCCATGATTTAGTAAGACATTAACGTTTTTTACATGGAGAAATTGTATTACTCACTTAGTTTCAAATGGCATGAATATTTTCATTCATATATTTTACTTTGACTCTGTATGATATTTTCGGTTCTTTTGGATGCAAACACAGAAACATTATTTAGTACCATGACGCATACACGGCACTCATGTTCAAAAATATGTTCCATGACTATGATAACTAAGGCTTTTGACACAAAGCATGTTGGGGTAAAGATTCTGCTGACTGTTGACATTTGAATATGTAGTCCTAGAAAGGTAATTCTGCATGCTTTTGTTGAGCTGACTATATTGTAACTATTCATGCAAATACATAAGACTGGAAAGTTCTTGGTAAAGAAGAAAGATTTAAGGTAACAATTGTTTCTAACTAATTAAAATTATAAAATTGAAAATTTTTTCAGATGTGTCATACTAAATATTGTGTCCCCACAATATCCAAGCTTCAGTTTTTGTGAAATGTACTGAAAATTACCCATACTTATAACATGTACAACTTCCACCAGAGGCCAAATTAACTTTTCTTTTATTCCGTAGGGAAAAACAACACATTACAAGAGTTCTCACCGTCTATGACTATTATTTTACCCATGTTAATTTTAATGCTTTTGTGTGAAAAATTTCCCAAAAACAAATGTACGTATCGTTTGTTAGATTGATCTTAAGTTCTTTATTTTTTGTTGGTAGAATGTTCATATCATATAATTCATTGTCAGTTTCTATTGAAAAGTGAGTGTCACTGGAATTGTCTAGCAAGGAAAATTAGCTAGGGTCCTTGAGAATAATTTTTAGGGTTCTTGATAGTAATTGTTATAAATATTTCTAACCGCCAGTTTTATTCTTATTACACGGAGAGAGTTTATCAAGAACAGGTTAAATTAAATGAAAATTAGAGATTATTTCTATTTTTTTTTTATTATCCTTCTTATTTATATTTGTATTACTTTTATCAACAATTCTCCTAGATATTAATTTTGATTAAACTTTGAGGATGCATGGTAATACACTATATTTAAAATCATAATACTATATTAAACTTCAAAATACCAACCCTCAAACCGAAGTTCAAAACATGCGGTAACAGTGAACACTTGGACGTGGTAATTGGTATTTGTTATTAGTAATATGGTGTATATATTACCTATGCATAAATTATTGATAGGCAGAATCGAAAGCACATTCCAGAGTTCTTTTCCTTAATGTGAAAAGTGAAACCACATAAAGAATATTAGCTGTGTGTAATTATTTATTAATTTAATAACCAAACTGTATGCACAAGTAATTACAATACATTATTATGTCCCTCAAATTCATTATTTGAATTATCTACGATATACTCGTAATCTAATCATTTCTTTAAGTCCGTATTGAAATTAAGTTCTTTTTTAAATGTTTGGGAAATGCTAATCTTCAAACATAAATCACTTTTGTGCGGGCGCATCTAATTTTTAATTCTCTGTGACAAGGTCAATGAACCTCTACACTGCAGTATTTAATGTCAGCGCACAGGACCTTACTTAGGTATTTGTGTACGGAAACAACTTTTTCATTCTCAATAATTAACAGATTTAGATATGTTCTATTTTCAGATCATTTTCAGATGTGTCTTGAAAATGGTATGAGAATGAATTTGTAGGACTGGGTCACGTGAGGTGTACCCTGCAATGAGAACCACAGTTGAAGTCTTAACATGTAAGAAATTACATAGTCGTGATACAAGTAAATATATAGATATGAAATACAAAATGGTAATTATTGTGAACAAACATCCTAATTAAAAAACATAACATGGTGTCAGAAGAAAACTGATTAATATAACTGATCAGATTTAAAGGTTATTAGAGTATTGAATACAATTGACAGCTGAAGATGTGACCACACTCTAAGTAAAAATGTTGGAAACAGATCAAAACACATGGACCAGTCAAGACGGTACATCAGTACAATGTCAAAGACATGATATTGGAGAAATAAATCCGACTATATACACTTGCCTGGAAACTATAGTATCAAAAATTTGAATTTTTCATAATTGCAGGAGACTATGAAAAAGCTTCCGATAAAATAAAAATTGCAATGTTGTAACACAATATTGGTGATAAAGGCACAGAAATTTAAAACTCATTTAATTTTGGGAAAGAAGCAACATTTGACGATGTCAAAAAAAAATTTGACAATTACTTTATTTCTAAAAAATCTATCACAATAGAAAGACATACATTTTTTACATCAAGGACAATAGGAATAGTTTGATAATTTTCTTACAGATTCAGAAAATAAAAGCCTAAACTGCGAATTGAACTATAAGAGAAGTTAATTTAACATAAGAGAAAGCTGTTTCAATTCCCAAAGTTTCAGAATTGTCACAGAAACAATTGAAAGAAATTAGTGCATCAGAAAATAAGAGGAATCTGTATTAAATATTGACAAATCTGAAGTGTTTGCAAATTGTAATTTACCAAAAAAGGGATGTTAAACAATGGTTTAATGTGGGAATTTGTGGTCTTCAACACATAAGTGTTCTGCCAATGGTGTAAGTTGCAACGACAGTAAAGGCAAGAATAATTTTGCTAAAATAAGGCAGAAGAGAAATAAAGTTAATGCAGGACAATCAGCTCAACTACTTGCTCAAGTAGAAGAATGTGAAGAAAGCTTTTTCATAGGTAATATACAGTTAATACCAGTGAGTGGTGTGAAAATATTTATATAAATAATAAGACAGAGTAAAACTTGACATGGGTGTTCCAGTCAATTGCGCGTCTTTTAGCACGTATGAAAAAGTAACACAAACAGGGTAAATCCAATGTTTATTATTAAGAAACCGATAAAGTTAACTACTTTGGATGATAAATTTATATGCTGTTAAAGGTATCTCGGTAAGTAAGTGTTATTTATAAAATGGAAGATATGATAACATTTAATTTGTGAATATAATATAGACAAGGATGATTTCCAAAAAATTACTGACAAATATTTACAAGTGTATCATGGCATTGGATGTTTTAAAAAACTATGATATTAAATTACAGGATAATGCCCGTCCAAGGGCAAATCCACCTCGATTTATTCCACTAGCTTTGTAGGCGTCATTTAAATAAGAACTTAACTTAAGGGCAGCACCAAATATAATAGAAAAATGGATGAACCAGTAGAATGGATTAACTTAATTATGATAACTAAAAAATTAATGGAAAGTTAATAACATGTCTGGATCTTAAGCATCTAAATAAATTCACTGTACGTCAACACAAATATTTACATACGTTGAAGACATCATAGATAAACTTGCAGGTACTAAATAGGTCACAAAGCTAGATTGTAGTAGTGGATTTTGGAAGATAGAGTGAAACTGAAAACAATGAAAATTTCTTTGTAGATACATAACCATAATTAGAAGAGTCAATGTCTTAGCATGACAATTAATCAGTAAAAAAGCATGCTTAAAAAGCATTCAGTTTATGACATTCATAAAGGATGAATTTTTCATAATTATTATCTATGTGGTATCGTTCTTAAGCACCATTTCACCTTGATATATGTTGTATACTTTCATATCTACATCAATGTGCTGACCTCGTTGATACATTTTATATAGGTAATAAATTATTCACTAATCACCTATTCGTATTGCTTTTCAAAAACGTGGTGTTTCATTTGCTAGACATAATTTCTTAACAAGCATTTCCTTAAAAACAAATATATGTAAGCCTCTTAAATGTGAAAAAAAAATTAGGCAGACTACGAATAATTTTCTGTTTTAATGATAGTTTTATACTCAACTGATATAATTATGATTCTGAATATAGATCATAATTAAACGGAATAGAAATTGTGTTCAATGTAAAATCATTATTGTATATCGTCTCTAGAGTGTATAGATAAGCTAAATATTTAATTATCCCTGATTTATGGTGTGGGATTACTTAGTAAATGCTTCCAACTGCTAATTACAATGTATCTTTCTGTGAATACTCATTTAGGGTGAACGCTGCTAAGTAATGAGTGAAGATGAACCTTATTCAAAATATCTGTTCAATATGTGCACTATAATTTGCTCTCATACATTTATAGTATTTGTTATTTCATATTTACAAAATTTTTTGACCGAACAGAGACACTATTCGGTCAAAAAATGTTGAGTGTGTAAATTTATATGTATACTTAAATAAGTATGTATATAAGTGAGTATATAATTTACATACGTATGTGTATTTGAAATTGTGTAAAAAATCGTCTGCTTGTAAAACTTGTAATATTTATTTTATTTACTATTCACAAAAACTATGACAACAGCCACTTTGGAACATATTAGACAACATTACTATCAATTATTTCAAAATTTACTAAATGAAAAGGAATATTTTCTTCAGGAAATTTGATGGTTTTATTTAAGTATATCTAATTTTTATCAAAGGTTACCAGTTACAAGAAATTTAGGGAAAAATTAAGAAACTAACCATATTTTTTAAGACGACTGATCAAATCTTTTCGAAGATTCCTTTGGACTTTTGGTATAATCCTAATCCAATTTATATTTATTCTGTCAAAATGACATTTTATTGAGTGGATTATTAGATTATCCCTTAACTAGACGATATATTTTTTAGCAATTTGACCTTTAATAATTTGGGTTCACGCAGAAGAACTCATGCAGGTTAATTTTGATAAGGAGAATTTGTTAAGACTATCAAAGTGATTCAGGTTAAATTTCAAACTGAGCGATCATTTACTTCTATCTCTGTACAGTGTACTTTCACAACTTGACAACCTGTGACCCACAGTAGGAATACCTGTGTTATATATATATATATATATATATATATATGTATATATATATATATATATATATATATACACATATATATATATATATATAAAGCTCTAAACTGTCTAATAAACACTATTTATGCTTCTGGGTCTCAGTACCGTGAGAGGGATATATTGAAAGACATTACTAATCACTTATAAGTTCGATTTCGAAATAATTATAGGAAATAATATTATTCCATGCTCTGAAACAAAAATGAAACTATAATTTTTGTCCATATTTTTCCAAAAGTGAACAAATACATGTCCCACTCTAAAACAGATTTAAGTAAATGTTATCTACGTAACATAAGTTTTTTGAAGAAAAGAGACCAAATTCATATAGATATCGTCATTTTAATTAGACATTTTTATAGAGGAACTGAATAATTGCATCAAAAATTGAGTAACATTAATTACATTCGCGTAGTCTGCTTGATGTAACAACTACATTTAAATTTTTTTTTCATTTGTACCTAAATCATACAAGAAAATCTGAACCAATTTTATTTTAACATACAGGCCTTAATAATTTATACAGATGTAATTTTAAAACTACTGGATTCATTTTGATAAAAGAGTGATTCCCAAGATAAAAGAGCACATAGAGACAAATGTATCTACAAATAGAGCGTTTTTTATACATTCTAAGGAGAAAACATAATTCATAAAAAGTAAAAATATTTGAAATAATGTATTTATAAAATAAGAATATCAAGTCTGTTGGGGGTTTTTTAGATTCGGTATTAAAATTTTGAAATATTCAATTCTAACTCAAATTCGGCCATGCCACTGTGTGGTGATTTATTTCAATGGCGGAATGCTTTTCAATTTAAACACTACAACGCCGAGTCTTGGGCGGCGGTCAAATAACCCGATGAGTACTGGCCTAACCAGCTGGTCTGGAGAGAGTAGGAAATGACCTCTCCAACCCGCAACCGCTACACTGCGATCGGAAGTCTTGGCTTAATCGCCCGGATTAAGAGGAAGACAAGCTCTATAAAAAAATACCCCAATTCCAAGGTGGGAAACGTGCCAAAGGAATGCATGACTAGTGGGAGACTAGCCGATAGCGCCAACCTTGACGGACCTGGCAAACGTCGTTGTAATGTGCCTTCTTATGGGGATGGGCGTCACCCCACAAGCGACCTCTTAGATCGGCCCTACTCGTGGGAACAAAATGTCTGATAATGAGAATGCGATGTCATGCGATCCGGCTAACCCCCGGCGCTCGCAGGTACCCGGGCCTGCGAGTGTGAAATCTGTTACCGAAGACCGCACAGGGGTGGGCGACCAGGCTCCTGTGTTGGTGAATATGCCTGGCAGCGGAAGCAGCAGCGGAAGTAGCAGCAGCAGCAGTAGCAGTAACAACAAAAAGCTTGTTCAGCAAGCTTTCCATCCAGGTCTCTTTACGAGACAAAGATCATCCTCACTGGGAAATAATACTCAAGTTGGAAACCTAGCTACCCCTAATGGCCACCCTTTGGCTGTGGACACTGAGGCTAAATCAGCAGAAATCTGTCCTCCCACTTGGCAGAAAGTTCCTATGAACAGAAATACCAAAAAAAGGAAAATGTCAAACAGCCCTTCTCCTGAGACACTTAAAACTTCAAACAGCTTTACAGGTCTAACAGTTGATCTCACTGAAACTGATAGTGTACCCAAAGAGAAACGACCGACTAAACCGCCTCCAATAATTTTATATGGTGTAGGAGACGTCAATGGGCTCACCAAACTACTTGAAACTGTGGTAGAAAAGGACCAGTTCACATTCAAGATGATTAACCGAAACCAATTGAGAATAAGTAGCTTAAATGTTGAGATTTATAAACAAATCATGAAAGTAGTACGGGAGAATGGACTGATTGGCCACACCTTCAATCAAAAAGACCAGAGGTGCTTCAGAATAGTCATACGAAACCTACACCCAACTACACCAATATCTGCAATCAAAGAAGACATTGAAGCTACAGGAAACACAATCTCAGGCGAAATCATCAACGCAAGATTCGGGCCGGACAAAAAACCAACTTCTACATTTTTTGTCAATCTTACGCCAGGACCAAACAACAAGACAGTGAAAGAACTTAAATATATATTTCACCAGTCAGTTATCATTGAAGATCCCAAGAAGCGAAATTCAATAGTTCAATGCCAAAGATGTCAACAATACGGGCACTCGAAAAATTATTGTATGCGCCCTTATCGCTGCGTAAAATGTGGACAATCGCATAAAACATCAGATTGTCAAAAACGTGACCGTACCTCTCCCGCCCAGTGTGCGCTATGCAATGGTCCACATCCGGCGAATTTCAAAGGGTGTGAAGTATATCAAGAAATTCTGCTGAGACGTTCCAAGTCAACCTACTCAACCGGAAAAAGCTATCAGCTGCGAACACCCTCTACAGAAAAAACAGGAGATAAGCCAGCGCTAAACATAGCTGACAAGACTGATGCAAATTTCGAAGTTAAGAAGAAAACTTACTCAGAAGTTATGCAGGGCAAGATAGATGCAAGTAAATAAACAATAACCCCCCAATATTCTCTGAATTTGGTAGAAATCTTAACAAAACAGAATGAAAAATTTGAGACTATCTTACAACAGATGAGCATGCTGATGACGCTCATAACACGACTTTTTGACAAACTGACAAAATGACTGCGATTCGCATAGCAACATGGAACATAAATGGATTGACTCCCAATAAAATTGATGCGGAAACTCTTATGACTCAGCAAAATTTGGACCTATTGTTGATATCTGAAGCTCACTGTACCACTAAAACAAATGTTAAGTTTAGGAACTATGAGTGTTACACAACCCCCCACCCTGATGGAACTGGACATGCTGGTACAGCGATTATCATCAGGAAATCATTAAAGCACCATATAATGCCTGAATATAGAACCTGCCACATCCAGGCTACTACTGTATCAGTTGAGGATAAAAATGGCTGCTTTAACATTTCCTCAGTGTACTGTCCACCTAAACATAAGATATCCCAAGAGATGTTTACGGAATTCTTTGAGACACTTGGAAACAGATTTCTAGTGGGCGGAGACTGGAACTCCAAAAACACCTACTGGGGATCCAGACTAACCACCACCAGAGGTAGGCAGCTAAAACTAAGTCTAGACGCCAATAATCTGGCTACTGCATCCACAGGTGAACCCACACATTGGCCGCCTGTTACTTCTAAGATACCTGATCTCATTGATTTCTATATCATTAAAGGTTTCTCTTCATACTACGTTAAGTGTGAGTCCTGTTATGACAGTTCTTCGGATCATACGCCGGTGTTACTCACTCTAAGTACAAACATCATAGAGCACGAAAATCGTGAAAGACTTTATAATAAGAAAACAGATTGGTTCTCCTTTAGAGGATTTATTAACACCAACATCAAGCTAAAAGTTGCTCTGAAGACGCCTGAGGACATTGAAATCGCTACTAAATATCTCACAAACCTCATACAGGAGGCTTGTTGGAGAAGCACACCTTTATTAGACCCTAAAGAGCGGACTTGTAACTATCCCCTTGAAATTAAAAAAGAGATCTTAAAGAGACGCAGGCTGCGTCGTATCTGGCAGTTGAGCAGGCTTGCATCTGACAAAAGTAATTTCAACAGGCAAGCGTCACATTTGAGGGATATGCTGAAGACTTGGCACAACAGGACTCTTGAGGCGGAACTGGCATCCCTAACACCTACTGCAGCCACGGACTACTCACTGTGGAAATTTACGAAGTCATACAACAGACCACAAGTGGCAAAACCTCCGCTTCGAAACAACAATGGTTGGGCTCGCAAGCCACAGGAAAAGGCGGACCTATTTGCAGAACATCTCTCAAATGTCTTTACTCCAAATAGCGTCAGCGACACAGACTCCGAAACAGAGGTGGAATCCGTTCTTGGCCAGCCTTTACAAATGTCGCTCCCACCAGCTCCAGTCACTGTACGAGAAGTTAAAAGGACTATTAACAACCTCAAGGATAAAAAGGCACCAGGATATGATTTAATCACGAAGGAAATACTTAGAAAACTTCCAAGAAAAGCATTGGTGTTCCTGACTATGCTCTATAATGGGATACTGAGAGTTCAAAACTTCCCCGATCTTTGGAAAGTGTCACAAATTCTCATGATACATAAAGCAGGGAAACCAGCAAACCTAGTCACCTCATACAGACCAATTAGCCTATTGCCCATTCTATCAAAGGTCTGCGAAAAATTAATTTTGCACCGCATTATGCCAATACTAGAAAGCAACTACATCATCCCTAACCATCAATTTGGCTTCAGGCAGCAACACTCAACAATAGAACAAGTGCATAGAGTAGTTGAAAAAATAAGGAAAGCTCTAGAGGAAAAAGAGTATTGTTCGTCTGCATTCTTGGACATTCAGCAGGCCTTTGATAGGGTCTGGTACGATGGTATTCTCTATAAGATAAAGACATGTCTTCCCCATAGCTACTACATCCTGCTGAAATCCTACCTCACGGAGAGGATCTTTCAGGTAAAAGAGTCCGGAACAACATCCAAATTTTTCGAAATTGAAGCTGGAGTGCCTCAGGGCTCGGTGTTGGGACCGATGCTGTACACATTATACACGTCAGATCTACCACAGGTAGATGGCGTCATGATTGCTACATACGCTGATGACACGGCCATAATGGCGAGCAACAGGCAACCTAATGTAGCCACGAAGCAACTCCAACAAGGACTCGACGCCATTGCTGAGTGGCTTAAAAAATGGAGAATTAAAGTGATCACAAGCAAGTCGGTGCAGGTCACCTTCACTCTGCGAAAAGGAAACTGCCCTCCTGTTCACCTCAAGGACTCAATACTACCACACCAAGATACAGTGAGATATCTGGGTCTACACCTGGATCGTCGTCTAACCTGGAATCAGCACATTAGAAGCAAGAGAGAGGAACTTAATATACGTCACAGAAAACTCTATTGGATGCTAGGCCGAAATAGTAGAGTATCCACAGATAATAAGCTATTAATCTATAGTTCAATACTACAACCAACTTGGATGTATGGCATACAACTGTGGGGAAGTGCCAGCAATTCCAATATCACAATACTACAAATAGTGCAGAACACTATACTGAGAACAATAGCGCAAGTCCCTTGGTTTGTGACTAATTCAGAAATCCACACGCACTTGAAGATGAGCACTGTGAAAGAAGAAATTGAGGTCTCTGTACAAAAATATCAAAAGCGGCTGGAGAATCACCCGAATGCGCTTGCTGCGAATCTAACATTGCGCAGCTATCAAAAACGTCTGAAAAGAAAGGACATAATATAGTCAAATCAGACCTTGAATATGATGAGTGACTGTCCTCGCTGGAGGATGTCCTCGACCCGACAAAGCCGCCCAACCCATCTGCTTATAGTTCAAGTACTGATTGCAGATAAGCGGAAAAAAAAAAAAAAAAAAAAAAAAAAAAAAAAATTCGGCCATGCCACTGTGTGGTGATTTATTTCAATGGCGGAATGCTTTTCAATTTAAACACCTGAATCTATTTAAATGTGAACAAAAACTTGAATTAAATGATCATCTCCATTTTCGTAGACTCATTTTATTACATGAGCAGAAAATTCTCCGTCATTTAATTGATTTATAAACCTTATGAGCTGAGGTTTTTTAACATACGTACAAAAAAATTTTTGAGTTAAATTTCATTAAATATATTTAAAAATAGCATATTTACATAATTATTTCTTAACAATAAATTCAAATTGACTCCTTATAGGTCCGAGCTTATTTGCCCTTAATTTCTTTGCAATTAATAACTGTGATCATCTCTATTGAATAAGTGTTACTTTACGAGTTCTTTTATTTTGTATAATCTTTGCAATAATACAAGAACTTTGGCTTATTTGTAAATTAAGTTGATTATTAATTTTGAAATTAATGATTTAACCAAAAAGTCAACAAAAATTTATAAAAATATTGATTTGAAATGTGGTCAGTGTGGGTGACCACACAAGTGGTGCGCACAGCACAATAAAGTGCGGTTTGTTTAATATTTCCCCCCACGCCATTGATGTTTGCTTCATATTCCATAACCTATAGATACGTTCAGGTTTCAAACCTCAAAACAGTAAAGAAGGATTCATTAATGAAGATTATATTGCCTGATGGTCCTTCCTGTCTGATTAATCGTTTAAAATATTTGCATGGAGCGAGAATAGAACCATATGTTCCAAAAAATTGTTTTTTTCTGATTAATGTCTAGTGAGTTTGATATATTCTGCATGAAACCAAAAATATTTCTTCCCTCCTGAAAAAAAATTCTTCAGACTAAAATGAAAAAATAAATACAATTCTGTATTACTGAAAATGTCACAGTTATAAAAATATAAGTTGACATTGAATTTAATACATCCAAAGCAGTGAGTATTTATTATTGTTAGCAAGATATCTATATTATTTACATAGCTTTGATTTGAAGATATCTATATTTTTTAACATTTATTTGATTCTGTGAAGTTCTGTCAGTTGGCATTGTGTTCTTCAGAACCACAATGCTTGCACCAAACGAAAGTGGACTTTCTTCTAGATGTAACCAACTTAACTCTTAATATTTTGTTACATTGCCAAGAATTCAATTTATCTATTGAATTCTTTATGGGGTTCATTATTTGGGTATGTAAACGAACTTGCTCACTGCCTTCATCTCATTCCGATAAAATATTTTCGAAAATCTGTTTAAAAAAAATATTCTTAATAATTTTGAGAATATTTTGTACATAGGTAAATCCTTCATTCCATTTATGTGTTTTTGAAAAAGTAAAATAAATTTATAAATGGAGATGGCTGGTTCAATAGTTGCCTGTCTAACATAATCAATTATTGCATTTAGTGACTTACATTAAAACATTTCTTTATCTCGCTTTCTTGACCTGGGTTTCTTATTTATTGAATAAAATTTTCATAAATATATTGATTTTTTTAAATGAAACTTTCATAACATTAGGCACTTCGAAAAACGTATTTCAAAAATCACATAAAAATAAATATTTACGCAGCCCATGTGTGCATACATATAACTCATTAAATTTTTGATTTTTTTTAACCAAAATTGATTTAGTATTTGAGTTGGAAAGATAAAAAATTAAATTTTTAATCTTTAAAGTTTCTCTGACGACTTTCAGACAATAAAACAGTATAACAAGTCAAAATGCAACACCGAGTTCTTTAAGGTACACAAAACATTCAATTTATTTTATTCTCCAGTACCAATACACACATTCCACCATCACATAGTATAGTGATTCAATTTATTGTTTCTTTCTTTTATACTCCGGAAATAGATTTTTCTAAGAATAGTACTAAAATACTTTTAATTGGTAGACCGATACATAATCATGACAGAGAGAGAAATGTGTTCAAGTCAATTGCTAAATTGTGGATTATCATTGGGGTTATAAATGTAGCAGAATAAAAGAAAAGAAAACTTTATACAATGCACGACACTAATAACTTTTTATCTTTCTTAGCAAATCTCATGATGTTATATAAATTGACAAATTTACATTGATATCTTTTATCATTATTATAGTTTATATATTCTTCTAGTTCAAAAATTAACGTCAATAAATTTACACAAGAAAAATACATCGGCCTTTTCTCCCATGAGTTAGTTAATACTCTTGTTTCATACTTGACTTATTGTCATAACATCACTCTGTTCATTTAATATCACATCCATTGGGTATTTATAATGAACTATTACTTACTGATAAATTGAATTCTTCATTCAAAATTGAAGAGACATCGATTATTTTTAAATACAGCTGAAGAATGGCATCAATTCTAGAAGTTATATCTTCATCAAAATATACTATTTGTTCATTCTGATTATCATTTATACCAACAGTTGGATGGCGATATGTGTCGAGCCAGAAATACAGTTGTCTATTTCCATATTCTATTCTCTTTATAATATCTCTGAGGTGAAATGTGAATGATGCACTCTCAATAGTACAGGACAATGCTAAAACATTGAAAAGTAACAAAAAAAGAGTATGTGCTTGTAGGTAGATTGTGAAAGACCAGAATGTTGTTGCCAAATGGAATAACAGAATAATGAAAGACGCCAGCCTGTTCCGATTCAGTGCTTCTTTATTAATTTGTTGTACAAATGCTATCTCCAAGTTTCGATCAATGGCATTCATTTTGGATATAAATTTATTCATGGTTTTCGTTTTCAAGAATGTATTTTTAAACAAAATCAAAGAGAATGTTGTACATAAAATGACGATCTGGACGAACTGCGCTAACTGAATTACATTAGTCATGGGAATGGAATATTTGAAAAGAATGCAAATTGATAGCAATCCTATAACAATGCTAATGGGATATATTGGATATACAAAATTCATTAATGTAACCCATCGAGATTGTAGAAATCTTTGGTTCTGTTTTATTTCTATATTCCTCCTTAATCCGATAAACATTTCAATATTCCTCAAATGTTTCCCCGTGGCTTGGTAGAACATTTTATTCACTGGGATTCTTTGTTTAATTTTAATGAAAACTGTTTTATATGGAGGAAATATATGTCGAGCCATTACCAATATGTATTCAAAACTGACCGATTAGCTAATACAAAGGATAGTCTATATTTAGTAGCTAGTTGATTGATGAATGTACAGTTGATATTAATCACTAGTCACACGCATTTATGTGTGTTTCAGCTTGTAGCATATTTGTAAGTATAAGCTCTCACATGATGAAAAATATTCTGTAGATCATAGTAATATGATACAGTTTTGTGTGAATGTGTGTTTGTTTTTATGTGTATTTGTTTTATGTGTATGTATATACACAAATTCTAGTTTCACCGAACTGAATCTATGTGAGATGTGGATATCTACCATACTGGATAATTACAATGTGCAGTGTGTGACTCTTTGCTTAACATTGAAACAGTCTATCTAAAGAAAGGAAAGAAAAAAAAGGTGATTTTATTGAATATTATCATCTTATTTTGTATGCAGGCTTTTCAAATTGAAAAAAGGCTCGCTGGTGCAGTCTTTTAATTAAGGATTTTTATTATCTCGTTAATCTTGATAAATTTATACATTTATTGTATTTAGAGGAATTAAATTTGTGTTAACTTGTTTTCTCTTTTTCTTAGTTTTTCTCTTTAGATTGTGGTAATAATTTTTTTTTAAATATGCTAATATACCATTAGTAATATATATTATAATTTAATTCATAATTTAAAAAATGTTCTAAACAATTTCGGAAAAACAATTTGAAAAATGATGTAATATTTGCTGTAAATTTTAAATTATCAGGGTCGCCATACTTTCAATTCGTTAGAATTCGAACTGAAATTACAATGAACAATGTTGAAATTGAAATATTTTCCAAATAAAGTACGTTTATTTTATTCTATTGAAATAAAAGGTATTTTAGGATTATAATCATTATACACCGGCACCGGAGAATAGTTTCCGAGAGTGGTTTGTATAATGTGAATTGCCGCAGTCATGATTAGTAAAAGCAAAATGCAATACCCACAATTTTGGTGCACATTATAGGAATAAACTATCTGCATCAACATTTTTAACTTCAAATTCTTCACCTTTTCCACTTGTCTCCACTTCCCATAATCAAAGAAAATATTTAATATATTTTTAAATAATGCACTTTTCCACAAGTAACTTCATCTGCTATCCTCGCTTTTCAGTTACACGTTAATTCAACTCACTATTCTCCATTTTCAAGGCTGTGACAAACCTATTAAAGCTAAGTAACTAGGTTTCGATTAAAAATGTTAGACACTTTTGATTTGATATTCCGAATTCATATTTAATGTCAAATGAAATTAAATGTAACACTTTGAACTACTCAATTATAACAGGCTCTAATCAACAGCTTCATTGTCTTGATACACGTCTTCTTGTAGTCACATATTGACTACATGAAAAAGAAGCAAATATTTTTGAAACTCTGTATGGATTATACTGATTGTGCAATCAATTTTTGGAATCAATAGAAATGAGAGTAAACCTATAACAAATCAAATTATGAATATTTTTAGTCAGGCATTGCTCTTTCTTATATTTATTTTTTATTGCTCAAATTATTCCGAGCACTTCAAAAGTTTTTCCGTCTTATTTGTTATAAGTTTAATAATCGAAGGACAGTATATATCTGCACTGGAAAAAGAAGGTGATTTTATAACAATTATTAAGGAGATCTCAATAATTGGAACTAGTCTCAAATGGTATGTGTGAGACTACTGAGATACCTTGTCACTCAAATGTTAAAATTAATTAATGCCTATTAAAATGCAGGCAACATTTACTAGAAAATGACGACTATGGAAAATCCATTAAAATATACCACTGGAGGATCAGTTTAAGAGAACAATTTATTTTGACCTCACACATAATCCGAAATACATATGTGTCCTACCTAATACAATCATACTTCTTGGAAATCTCTAAAAAATTGAACACCATGTTTCATTTTCAGATAATATAGGGTTTCATAATCTTCCCAATTATATTGGTAACTTAAAGTAAATTTATACATTGTAATTAAATATTTCAGATGATGCATTTTATATACTCTGCCTTCACTTTTCTAGTATATGGCATTCAGAATGCTGTATATTTATACGACCAAGGGGTAAGTGCTATCTCTGCATATGTAATAAACTCATAGTGGGTTATGTACTAAGAGTGAATATTTCTATTTAAAAGAAAAGTTTTTTAAAGTTTTAAATGTTTTGCTCAAAAACCGTTTTGACATATAAATGTGAATATTCTGTTAAAGTGATAAAGCACATCAACCCGCATATGTTTCATTGATTAACACTAAAAATTGTGGAAACATTATGAAAGCTTTTGAGGAGGAAAATGAAAAATTTTTGTGTAATTTCATTAATGTGAATTAATTTAAAAGAGCTAGTTATGAGGATTACAAAACTATGTTATTTAGAAATTATGTGTAAAATAGCTCTCAAGACGTTGCTGAGATATCCCCAAAAAATATGTTCCACCTCTTCCTGTCTTCAACACTACTAAAATCAGAATTATGAAATAATGCAACGTTGTTTGAAATTTATCTAAACTGTACTGAAAAACATTAGGGATGACTCTTAGTCTCATACTTTTTGACAAATTGTCAAAATTTATCTGCTTGTGAAAAGGTGCTAGGTAACACATTTGTGTGGTTAAAATTATATGAATAATTGTAAAAGTTCATAAGGAACACAAAGTAAATGTGTACAGAAATCTCATAGTGCTAGTTCTATTCATGCTAAACAAGTATATTGTTACTTGTTGTTTGCATGTCAGCTTGCCTTTATGTCCATTTATATTTCTTTGCGGATTTGTGCTAGGCAGGCTATCAGTTAATTGGCACAGCAAGACTTTCTTTTCGGATTCCTCTCAAAAGCATTAGACGTAAATAGTCTATAATATTTAGAGGCATAATTTATTTTTTAGTAAACAATTTTTCTTTTAATTTCAGTCTCTCAATCAACATACAAATATGTCTCATTATCGTAAATAGTAAGTCCGTGTAAAAAGAACAAAGCTGAATTGAAAACTGAGCTGTGTGTATTTGTTAGTCCTTGCACTACAATTGAAATATATCTCGTGAATGGATTTAGATACTAACAAATTGTATTGATTACAACCTTATTATGTACTCAGGAATTCATAGAAGCCGGCTTACAACTCTTAATTTAAGGTACTGATAATAAAATTGACAACTTTTAGCTGATAGGCAGATTGAAAATTATTCCCAATTTTTTTTAGTTGTTATAAATATAAAATATCTACATAAAAATATCATCAAAAGCACTTTTAAATGTCTGCCTTAATAAAAATTACAACAGTAGCCTTTATTAAAAGTGGGAAAATATTGAAATGTAGTCAAACTATTTACACAACATCACGAGAGCTGAATCATTGTGAAAGGATGAAGCAATGCTATTGCGTCTGTATACGAAAGTGTCACTTCATAAAGGCAAGATGAAAACTGAATGAACGTGAACAATTTGTACAGTTGGATCACGGATTGCTTACATGAAAATGAATTAAGATTTAATTACTTCTATCTATATTTTCATTACTTTCTCCTAATGGATATGACTAATTATTAATTACGGGGCATTTTTCAGTAAAATCACATAAACAACACCATGTAAGACAATATCCTCACCACGCATAATATATGAGACTTTAATATGGTAATTTCATGCAATTTACTTATGGTAATCTTCAAAATGCTATAATAGATATCGTGGCTCCGGTCATCGCTGATATTTATAACACTTCTTTGAAAACTGCTGTCTTCCCTTTGGAATGGAAAAAAGCCTATATTGTGCCCGTACCTAAAATTTTATTACCTGCGCAACCCAAGCACTTTCAGCCCATATCTATCCTACCGCTTCTATCTAAAGTCTTTGAACGTATTGTTCATGGTCAACTTGTTACTTTCTTCAATGCTCATAACTTTTAATCCACTTCAATCTGGCTTCAAAGCTAGCTACAGTACCTCAACTGCCCTTGTTAAGGTTACTGATGATATATGCTTGGCTATGGATAATACACAAGTCACTGTCCTTGTGCTTCTTGATTTCAGCAGTGCGTTTAACTCTGTTGACTTCAATATTCTTCTTGCCCGCTTGAAATATCTTAATATATCCCAATATTCACTTGAGTAGTTTAGTTCATATCTTCATGGACGCAGGCAATGTGTTAAGTTGTCCGATTCTGAGTGGACTGATCTTACAGCTGGTGTACCTCAAGGTGGAGTTCTATCTCCTCTCCTCTTCTCAGTATTTATTGATGATGTTGTTAAAAACATTTCTAGCAATTATCATCTCTATGCTGATGACCTACAAATCTATGCGCACTCGAACCTCCATTCCTTATCAAAAACCATCGACATCCTTAATCGAGATCTCGCTTCAATTGGTCAGTGGGCTCATGAAATGGGTCTTTCGATTAACCCAAGTAAGTCACAAGCTATCATCATCGGTAGTCAAAGACTGACTTCTAAAGTAAACCTACCTAGTTTACCGAAATTAGTGCTAAATAGTACAATAATACCATACACGTCAACTGTTAAAAACCTGGGTCTACTGATCGATCAAAATCTTAATTGGCGGCCTCGAGTAAATGATGTTAGTCGTTGTGTTTTCAATTGCATATATTTTCATGAATTTTTTGAAATGATTATTCATAAAGATACTAAATCATGTTCTACTGTACATACTTGCTGTAAGTTTTTATGCTTCCGCACCCAATGGTTGCCAATGGTAACCTATTACTAAGCCTCTACTGTCCGTCCATCTCTTTGTATGTTCCAGGGCTCTATCTTTTGGACCGTAACAGATACTTTACTTTTGGACTGTAATAGATATTCACAGAATATTGTGTTACTACAACCTCTATCACGACAAATAAATACAAAAAAGGTAATAAGTCAAATCCCAAGGGTGGGTAAACAATCCCTGTAAAACAAATTTTAAATAAATTAATTTCATGACATTTTTTTCTATGTACATGTGTTTTTTTGTAGCAGATTCCATAGTAATTGTATGAGTTATGTGCTCATATCGCTTATCAATATTTCTCAGAATATTCTTTACATTGAATCGAGATGTGATTTTTACTCTCATAAATTACATATATAAAAATTATTATTAAGCTACTACATATTGGGTGGACTAAAAATTAGTTAGTGTTTGAAAAAAATATATCTATATTTCATTTTATTGCAACTAATGATATGTGGCATATGCATCAGCGTTGTCGACTGCCCATCTCCATCGAATTAATGAAAAGTGGATCGCATGAAGATGAAACTTGCATCTTTTAAACTTTAAAAAGAAATTGTCTCATTGATGCCTTGTAGAAGTCATAATTACTTTCTATAAACAGATACAATACATCTGTATACAATACAATACAATTTTGTTTGTATATGTAAGTGTTCTTACCTTTCAGCTAATGCCACGTAGTAATGTATTCGAGGAATCTGATTGACAAATGTATGATAAATTATTTTAAGTTGTTTTCAATGTTCATAATTTAGAATATGACATTCACATTTATTTTAAGTTCTTTTGACTGGGGGGCGGGAGCGAGTGTCAATCAATATGTCATTTTAACAATTCATGTATTTTTTTGTTTTCATATTAAATTAGTCAAGGTGATTTTACAGTTTTCAAGTGACAAATAGGTTGACGGCATTAAGAAATAAATGTGTTAATCAATTTCTATCTTATTTTGCATGTTTATTTTCACAATATATAATAATTATTTCACAGACACGTCTGCTGTTAACCTTGAGGAGGGAGTTTAAAATATATTATTCGTTAACTTCATAGGCATTATGCAAATTTGGATATTAATGTTACGCTGGAGGCACAAAACTCCCCTGAAAGGTTCGTCACTTTTAAAAAGCATTAACCGACCAATAGCATATTTATTTATTCCTCGGAAACCCCATGCCCTTTATACCAATTCAATTAAATTAATTTAATAATTTTTTTTAAAATTTGTCTAAATCACCAAGGATATGGAAGAACATAAAACGAATGGTCGTATAACCACAATGAATAAGACAGGAAATTAGTGATAATATGAGTAAGACAGGAACACATAGAAATTGAAATAAATATCAACTAGTGATCAGTCACAAACTGTTAAGCAACTCCATAATCCCATTCGCTAAGAGACACATGGGAACAGAAAAAATATTTAGATTGTATGCTTCTTGCAATACTGCATTGAATGATGTGACTGCACGAAAGACAAGTAAACCCTATAGTTTACTTGTCTCTATAAGTTAGTTGTGCATGCTCTAGGGAGGTGAAATAAACTATGACATTGTCCTCACATGTAGCACCCACGGACATTTATAATTTGAAAATAAAAAATATTGTAATAATCACAATAAATTTTAAGCGTTAGCCAATTAACACCTACAAGTAAATCGACAGGTAATGCACATTCAAGTCAACATGGAAGTGAGATAGCAGCCAGATCTGAGAGTCAGTGAGTACGTATCTCAAACGGGCACAACATGAGGGTCGACATCATGTCGGGAGGACATCTATATGCACTCTGTACATTTCAGAATATTGAACAAAATTCTTCATTCTAAGAAATGTTTTTTTGGCTCTTTCGTTAACAGTATTCGTCTTACGTTTGTATGAATTTGGATAGCATGATAAATGGTAGATTTAGAGCTATAAAAGGAAATCAAATACGAGTTCACAACAAAAACCACTAAAAGAATTGAACCGCTTAAAGAATCTATATGCACAAAATCTGGATGTCATATGAATGTTTGCTAATAAATGCAAATGTCACATGCATAATTTATGGTTATACATAAAAAATTTATTGTCTACTTTCGATGAAGAAAAATTTTAATTTTTTTCCCGTGTTAATAGAATTGGATGAAAATATTTAATATTAACTCCATTAAGAATTATCAATTATGTTTTTTTTAATATATTGAACATTTAAAAATGGCAACAAATGTAGCAATTGAAAAGTAGCATGAATTGCATGGGATTTTACATTTATTTGGTACGTTCTTCAAAAAGGGGAAACATTATTCAAAATTCTGTAAGTAAAAATTTATATTTACGCATACAATTAAATGAGTTTTATGGAAATTTTGCAATATTTAATTGTAGAGAAATTCATATAAGTATTTTCCAAAAATATTGCAATGTAACTGGTCATCATATTATTGAATTTTGACTACATTATGAAACATAACAATGGCAGCTTATACTCGTATATTCCGGATGCTTAGTATAAGCATTACCATGCTGATTATTTGGAATTTTTTTAAATGAAACAAATTTTGTGTTGAAGTAACAAACTTTGTCTTTAATGAAATGTTATATTTGATTTTAAATGGTAATATAAATTTTTTATTAAGTGTTTTACGCTTTAATATTTAATATTTCTATTTTCTGCCAAAAAAGATGGGTTTACTAAATCCAAGCCCCAAATATTCGTTGTTTGATCTTGTGCTTTATTTACAGTCAGTGCAAACACTAGATGAACAGAAAATTGTAATAGTTTAAATGAAATTGAGGAAACAGTGAGTATAATTGACACACGTGATAAAATCTTGAATTTTAATTCAAAATTGTTGCCTCAAAAACATTTTCCGTAATTCTATTATCACTAAACTTGTTCTATTACAATATATTGATGCACTGAGATATATTTATGTACTGGAACTATTGGTGAACTAAATGAAAATTATCCGATAATGACCTGGTAAATCAATGAAATTCAGAAACTCTATTAGAAAATGGATAATTTCCTTTCACCTACTACTGTACCAATTGGTTTAAATGAAACTGAAACACTTTGTAACATGTTTTATATACGTTGAATTATTTGCAGTGGTTCAAAACAATGTTTAGATAGTGATTATCATGCTAAGTTGTTCAGAACAAGAAAACCTTAGTTTGGAAAAAATTAATAGTGTAAATGTTGTCATTTTTATTTTACTTCTTTGAAAAATGTTTACTCCAGTCGCGTAAATCACTTTTTCACAAAGACTTTTTCATTAAATGGCATGAAATTTCATATAAAAGTCAAATAGATATGTGGCAAGTATGTGATTGTATTGTTTGAAACAAGCTTATGATCTTAGAAACCTTAAGATATGGTGTTAATCTGTACAAAAAGTCGTAGCGATATAACTATTGCAAAATCCATACAAATTAACATCATATCACTATTTCACTAAATGCAGAATTTCTGCCATAATTGCAATTTTATTAAAGGAGGATTAATTCAATACAAATTTACCTATGTTATGTGCAAATTAAGGTTTAATAAACTCAATATACACAAAACGTGCTTAGGTAAAATTACTGCTAGACTTGGCGCTTTTATATTGCGTACGTATCTGAAAGAGAGCTACGCACCCTGTTTTTACAGCATGGAAGTTGATCGTTAGTGCAAATAATTCTTTGAATTGATGAGCTTGGAATATTAGCACACCTTTCCATGTATCTTTGACTAGTGGTCGGACCAGAACTTGTCTTTTGAAAGAAGGAGGCCACGAACAACTTGTCCAGGTTTTCGACAACGGAGGCCAGAAATCACTCTTTCCAACAACAAAATTTTGTAGTCTCGTAAAAACTCAGAGATCTAGAAAGTATCTGTTTGCTTTGTCTGGTTAACCTTTACCATTTTGTGATAAAGCCTAGCTGCTTCTTGAGAAATACCTTGAAACGCCATAAAAATAATGTATAATAGCATATTGACGTAAGTACGGCAGAACGCTTTCCCAATCACTAAGCACATTAAAAAGCATAAGTCACATAAGCTGAGTAGAGTTAATGTTATTAAACTTTAATTTGCGGATAACATATGTATACTTGAGTCGAATTAGTGCCTTTTTAAAAGAAATACACATAGTTTTGGTAAAATTTCTATTACAGCACAAATTTCACATTTAATGACTTAATGATATGATGTTAACTTATGCAGATGTTGCAAGAGTTACATCACTATGATTTTTTCTAGGCTATCCCCATATCTTAAGGTAGTTTTTAAGATCATAAACAATTCTCTAGTTGTACAAATTTTATGACAATTTCTTTTTTAAATGTATATCCTTTATTGAAACAAAAAAAAAACAAAATTTAAAATAATAGCTGAAACTAAGAATAAACATAAAAGTTGTTAATCCTATGCTTGCTACATAACTTCTCTATTGCCACATAAAATTTAATGTGATTAAGTGGAATAATTTTCGAACAAAAGTGATTTGTGTGATTGGAACAAATATTTTTCAAAAAAGTAAAAAAATTATAAATTCTAACATATTGATTTTCACGAAACTGATGTTTATAAATAACTTATCACCATACCCCCACCTAAAAGAAATTTTGAAATGTTGTATATGGCCCACCCCTCTTTTTTTAATATTTATGTTATCAATATGAATATTTTTGGCAGCCAGTACCGTATGTTCATTTAATCATTGATGAGCAAGGACATTTTTGATCAAATATTTAGAAAAACTTTAGTCCAAATAATTTTTTGAGTACTTGGATTAATATACATTAAGTTAGTTAATTTCAATTCATCATCATTTTGCCACAATGCAGATAATTTCGAATATGCATGGATTTCGTCTGCACATGTTGAAAGTAGTATTACCAGTAACGTGTGTTCAAAGTTTCCTGACATTAAAATGAATGAACCACCGAAAAGCCTCTCATATACTTTAAAATTTTTGAAATTTCTACCCAATGCTTCTAATGAATATTTATGGATGATTGTACACTCATCCAAAGTAATATTATTTTTTAAAAGCATTTTAACCATATCGGAAAATGTTTTGTTGTTATATACTGCATTTTCATTCAACCCATGAAAATACATACAAACAATGCATTTTCAAGAGTTATTTTAATTCAGAATTAACTGTAAATTAACCAATAAAGTTGCAGCCATTTCTGGTGATGTTTCAAATTCAATCTTGGGTATCAGAAAACAATGGTACCCCTAGTATCGAGCTCTAGTAGTCTGATCACCAAATGTCGAGAGGTTTAAAATAATTTCAATACTTACTTCGACATTTTTGTGGGAAATATTTCCCAAAAAAATACTCTTATCTTAAGGTTTTCAATTTTATCTTCGCCTTTCTATTTCTTCATTTTACATATAAAGGTGTTTAACCGACTTCAAAAAAGGAGGGGATTCTCAATTCGTCAGAATCTTACCAAGTCAGGGTCCAATGATGAGCTCCGGAGATAAATAATGGAACTCCTTAATTAATAGTAGTAAATTAAATGTGATTTAAGATATTTCCTACTGGCAGTTGTTATTTTGGAAAGCAACTACACCACTTACCAAGTCAGGGTCCAATGATGAGTTCCGGAGATAAATAATGGAACTCCTTAATGAATAGTAGTAAAGTAAATGTGATTTAAGATATTTCCTACTGGCAATTGTTACTTTGAAAAATAACTACACTGTTAACCAGGTCAAGGTCTGACGATGAGTTCTGAAGATGAATAATATACTCCTAAACTGATTGTAGTTAATCAATCGTAATTCAGGATATTTGCTACTAGTTAGTTTTTACTTAAATTATTACTATGCAAAATCTGATATTGAATTCCAAACATGGAAAATGGAACTCCTCAACGGCTAGTACCTAACCATTGACGGCTACTACTATCTCTTTGACTCTGTGTGTTGTTGATAACCAACTTTAGACAAAGAGGAAAATATCTATTTACTAGCTTTTTGCCTATGACTTTTAATAATTAAAAAATATTCGAAGGCAGAAAATAAATGAACGTTAGTTATATAATGATGATTAAAATTATTTATCACTAAAAATTCTTAAATAAAATAAATTTCAAAAAATTGACTTCATAAAAAGTAGATACTAAAAATATATAATAATTAATTAAAAATAGGTACCTAGTTATTCATCATAATTAACCCGGTCGACAGTACTGGCACCCACTTCAAAAATAAGTAACTTGGTTATTTATGGCGAATAGCTATAACTAAAGAGCTTCAAAAGTAGGCTAAAAATTTTAAAAAATAGTTCCACGTTTTTTTCTTTTCAATTTCTTCTAATACATTGTTAAGTTTAGCTTGCTCACTGAAACTTGTGTCAATATCGTTTTCAACTCTAAGGTTTCCATCTATGTTATTATTACTATTCTCTACTTGAAGGTAAGCCCTTAATTCATAGAAATTTCTAGATTATAAAGTAGCATCAAAACTAAACCATATAATATATTTTAAAACAATAAAGGAACCCATCAGTGGTGAGTAATTTAATGGATTTTTTTTGAAGAAAAATTTGGGCTTTCACAGTAATATTTTTGGTGACATTATATTTACTCTAACAACTATATAGTCACATATGTTTGTGCACTTTATATAGTATACATTTCGATGTACTATTTTCTGAATATCATGTTTGAATTCCAATCTCGTACAGACGGGCTATGAGTAAAATGGGAGTTATAAATTTTAAACAAATAAATGAAAAAACTAATAATTGTGTATAATCATTTTTATTGGAATTTTTACATAGTAGTCTGAAAATAATTTTATAAAAATTATATAATGTAAATGTGAACCATTACAGTCATAGTACATCTGTAAACGAGCACTGAAATTCAGCAAGTCAGTTTGTTAATGTTATTGATTTTTCTTTGGATCTGTCATTTCATCATCAGTAGACCTCGGGATTATGTTTTATACTGTATTTTTAAAGTAACTCTACATAAAATATTCCATTGGAGTTAAATTAGAATTTTAAGAGGCTAAAAAATGATTCACCTTTGTGATTTGGCTTAGTTGGGGAAAAATGATTGGCAAAAGTTGTTGGAAGTACAATTTACCACCCCATCTTAATGATGCCATGCACGTGTGTTGTAGCCTGAAAACATGTACAGCGTTGGTATGAAAAACTTGATAAACATTGTTAAATGCCTCTGCAAAGTTAATTTCATTAATTTTTTAAATTTTCTAATTTTCATTTTAGGGAAGTAAAGAGAAAGAATTTTGATGTAAATATTTCGAAGCTCCAGTGGCACCAGTTTTGTTGATATGCAGGTTTGTGGATGAAAAAATGTGCCTCATTAGAAATTAATCTATTTTTAAAATTGAAAAATTCAAACATTTCGTTTGTGTTTTCTTTACAATACATTAAATATCTTATTAACGTGTCTAAATCTTTGGACAGAATTAGCTTCTTTCAATTTTTGGACTAATGCTAAATGAATGCAAAGGTAGATCCCTCTGAATAAACTAGTCAGGATTCTTGCGAATATAATCTTGAATTCTATTAATGTTTTATTTATTTGCAATGATTTTGGATCGCCTGACCACTCTCTATCTAACCTTGAACCAGTTACCTCAAACTTCACTACTGAATTTTTAATTGTTTGAACAAAAGGAGTTTTATTTAAGCTGTGCAAATTATATTGTTCTAGAAATTTATCGATACTTGCAGAATTAAACTTACTTCTAAAACTCGCATCTACAAAAGGCGTGATCCACTCTTGTGAAACGAGAAATGATCATGTAGTTTATATTTGCCCTCACCCTTCCCTCCACCAAATTTTTTTGAATTAGTAATTCAAGTTTCTAGGTATATGTGCATCACCTTACAAATCAAGAACATAAGGGCAAGTATTTTAAGCAACACGCTTTTTAAACAAATTTTTATAAAAACTTCCAAGGTAAAACATTTAGAATATTAAGATATTAATAAATATCTTATTAATAAAAAATCGTGCGTGTCAGCTCCGATGTGTGACTGGAAATTATTCCTTAAGTACGATTGTCTTGTAATGTATAAAATAGGAAATAGTGCATATAATATAAATAAATATAAATGAAAAATTCTTTAATAGAAAAATTCTGACAATATAATTATTTTCAAGTAGAAATTATAAGAGAATTTTTATTTTGTAGAATAAAAGACACCAAATATTCACACATACGAACGATAGTAAACCACGTGTATCACACTCTGTCACTGCGATTACGCTATAAGAAAATGCACAATAAACATACTGATATCTCACTCTAAAGATGTGCAGAAATGGTGTACGGAGAGGCAATATAATGGTTACACTTTTTCTAATGCTCTGAACTTCTGATTTTACTCCTCATAAAACTTCATACCGGGTGTAATATATGAAAATTTAAAACGAAGGAATCTTCATAAATGCTAATTTATTATAAGAAGAAAACACAATTTCATGTAAATGTATAATTTATTTAATTTCAAAACCTCACTAAACATTGAATATATTTGGTGTTAATTTTGTAGAAATTCATTATTCACAATTAAATGAAACTACGTGATGTAGTATTATTTCTACTTTCTTTAATTTCTTTACCACGACCTAGGTTTCGTTGTATTACAACATCTGCAGGTGGGATATTAGCAAAGATTTCTTCTTCTCTCCAAACATGTTATTGATTTATTCATTACTGACTATGAAATTATTCGACCGCAAATAATTCCTGATTTATTTTCCTGAAGGATGGATATAATTCCTTTTTACTTATCGTAAACATATTTTTAAATAAGTTTATGATAAATAATAAGAAATTATATGCATCCTTCTCAAAAGTGATGCAGGTAAAACATAGCTGGATTAACTAAACACGTGATGAAAAATCTTCGCAAAATTCAAAAAGTGAATACACATGCACACACACAAACGCACGCACTTGCATGTAAAAGTATCCTACATTTTTTTTGTAAGAGTATCAAAAACAAAACAAAATACCTCGTTTTATTTGCAATCCTCTCTACTTCATTTACTATGAATTTATTTTAAGGGTATAATTCTCTAACCTTAAATTAATAATGTTATGAACGTTAAAGTGTTATTAAACATTAACCCATTTAACATTAATGTTTATACTAAAGCAAAAATAATTTTTGGTTGTTTTATTTTAGTTAGGTTAAAATTTTATTTAAGTAAGAAACAAAAAAACCCATTCAGCGTTTTTAAAATTTTTTTTAACGTTAAAACAAAAAGTTGCAATGTAAATTTGACCTAACAAAAAAAATATAATTTTAGCATTAGGTACATAATATTTTTTTACATAAATTTATAACTTTGTTTAAAAGGTAACATGAATATTCACCTCATTATGGACATTAAAATTTTTCATTTTGCTGTACAATAAAGTTGGGTTTTACTAATCTAAGAAATATTATTCAGAAACTTGCAACTTTTGAATCTAATTATAAACGCTTATTTTTCATAAAATAAAATTGGAATATAACAATGAAGTTAGTGGTAAGAAAACTTAAAAATTGAAGAAATGTTGTTACATTCATGCTAAAGAGGCGAGCGATCTTGAACTCAGCAATGCCAGGTATTGACAAGATTTGACACAAACCCTCCAATTTAGGTATCATTTCAGCGGCTGTAAACATTATTTTCATTTAATAGTAGTAAATACATGATGTTATGAATATTAATAATCATAAATTATAATAATATTATTATAATAATATTAATTATTACATGAAATATTTATCTGAATTATATGTTATATTTTAACGTAAATTGGATTTTCTTCCCAGATTCGTTGGGAAGATTTTGGTATTTCCTATATCTGTCAAATGCAAAAACATAGATAAAAATTGGTAAATATTTTATATAATAATATTTAAAAAATAAATTATCAATACTTATAACACTTGTGAAGAACAGCATTTTTAATTTTAATGGCATAAATTTCACATTTGACTACTGATGAGATGATTAAATCAGATGAAAAATTTCTTAAAAGATATATTTTGATGTATGGACAAATATACAACATAAAATTATCCTGCTACTAACTCTTTTAAAAGGACAGTTATGCTATTATTGGCTTTTAATATGAGCAATAAATTGCTGACAGCACGTATGTTGATTGAATTCAAGTCACTCTAACGACGACAATCAGGGAAAAAAGAAAAAAGAGAAATTATGGCTAACAAAATTTGGTGGTCATCATCATCTTATGATTTATGCATAGATAATGACACTTTATAAATTAGAGTTTTTCGAGGATAATTTTAAAATTGTTGTATAATGTACAAAAAATTTATTGCACAGTCCGCACGATGCAAACCGTGGTTGAAATGTGCGTGTAAAAGTTTAGTGCTCTTGAGACCGCAGTTTTTCTTCAGGCTATTTGTTTCTGTGATCGATTTGTAATATTACCCTACTTTAAAATACCTATGGTTCTACAACATAACCTATCGTTGAACGCCATCTAAAGTGCAAGTAGGGAGCTTTGTGTATCTCCGCATTTTTGTGGACATTTCAAAGTTGGAGATTTGTGCTAATGTCACCCTGCAACATTGTTGGCACATTTTGTGTCTTATTTTTAAGGTGCATTTATTTATAACTAGCTGTGCTCGTGACTTCTTTCGCATGAACTCCAGGCTCTAGTGCTGCACTCCATTGTATATTTGGCCCAGCTTTAAAATTACACCACAGAATATGTGCTCATGTACATGGGCTGGATGTGTGCCACACATGTGCATTGTAATGTATGAAACTGTATAGAACATGCCACGCCAACTGCATGGTGTATGCAGCTTGAGTAGCATGCTTGGTATGACATCTTCAATATAGTTTCATACATTCACATTCAGTATGGCTTGACATAAATAATTATCACAACTATCTTAGTCTTATCCTACATGGAAAGGTCTTTTAGTTGGTATAAATTAGTTCAAATTAACTGTTTTGAGAAAAAGAAACAAGATATTTTCCTATAGTTTTGGTTACAATAACTGCCCACAACTCCTTTCGTGTGAAATTAGAATTTTGGCAATTTCTATTATTTAAAATCAATTCAAAATAATTGTTGGTCTCCTTTCTCTCCATCCCTCTTTCCCTCTCTATTTCCACCCTCTCCCCCACTTTCACCGTCTCCCTCTTCCTCACTCACTCTTCCTCTTTCCTTTCTATATTTCTCCTAGTTATGCCCATGATTTCGTTTGTGTGGAAATCGGAGTAAGAAAAGTATTTTTTTCATACTTTTTTCTCTTCTTTCGCTCTGAACTATATAAACATAAGATTTACTAAAACGCTAACAGATGACATTGGCGGCCAAATTGGCTCCGCCATTTCTGATGTTAGCATGCATTATGAATAGGAACTAAAGACTGACATTTTTTTTCTAACCTATTGAAATGAAACAAAACTTTAATGTTAGCCTTAGCTAATTTAAATACATCACTAAAAATCACATCCAAATCCGTTCAGATGTTGTTGGGATTAGCATGCGAAAAGAACTTAAGATAAAATTATATATTAAAGACTTAAAGATGCCTCTAGAAAAGCAGATTTGCAGACAAAAATTCTAAAGAATATTGTTTTTGGCCAAGTAAAATGTTTTTAGTAGATAGTTTTCCTTAAAAAATTGAATTCTTATGATTTTATAATATATTTATGATAAGGGTATATCTATGTATTTTTTGCTTACAATATATATTTAAACTTTGTGAATTGACATAGTAAGTTAGACTTGATATTATACATTGCTGAATTTTTATCTTTCTGATGAGTTGGGTTAAAGGACAACAGAAACCATTGTAACCAGTAAATCAAACAATTAATGATAAAGGTGAACTGGTATACTAAAATATCATTAAAATAAATTGCTTGTTTACATAAATAGATTCATAGAACATGTCAATGTTAAAATAAAAAAGAAATACCTTGGGCCTGTTACTTTGGTTTCCATTCATTATTATCGTCATCGGCAGTGTTATTTTTAAACCGTACATTTTTATCTTACAAGCTAATTAAATCATCACCGTGAGTTTTTTCCCTTGCCTGGGTCTAACTATTGTGAAGAATATGTTATGTTATAATTTTCAAATGTTGGAAAAAAAATCTGACACAGAAACTTTCCATTTTATTTCGTCAGTTCATCAAAGTAATTCATTCATACACGCAAATTCCCCGTTGACATATTTTAAGATCTAGGAGTGCTCAGTTTTTGAGCTTTTCATTTTGCTAATTTAATATAATTGACTCAACATTATTTCGAAAAAATTTTAAGTTGGCTAGTATGTTTTTAGTTACAACTTCGGGACTTTTCTAGAAAGATTCTCAAAAGTTCTAGAGCGTTTTACTTTTGGGTATAAATAGACCAAAGTGCAGTCCGTTGACACCATTCAGCGCTAAACTTTAAGTGAATTAAATCAATATCAGATACGGAGTCTATTATTTTACAAAGTTCATTCGGGCCACGATGCAAAGACTGCCACAAATAATATATGCTATGCAATGGGTAAGTCCAAGGTGTCCCACGCGATGGCAAAGATTTGGTTCAGAAAATTGAGGAATGAGGACTACGATTTGGGGCACAAACCCCGTCCTATTGAATCAGGCGTTCAATGATCCTCGACTGATGACTCAATTGGTAGATTTGCTACACTGCAGTCATGACACCATAGAAACACATTTGCACAAATTGAAACAAGTTTCGAAATGCGGTGTGTAGATACACCACGAGTTGTCATCATTTCAACTTCAATGTAGAATTGATACTTATGACTGGCGATAAGAAGTGGGCTACAGGCAAACGTCAATGGCTGGGTGTGGAGAAATAGGGGTTTCAGTATTCAAACCTGAAATAAGTGTCCAAAAGGTGATGCTCAGCTGCTGGTGGAATGTCAAGGGCATTATTCATTGGGAACTGCTTCCAGAGGGATCTACAATTAATGCAGATATTTACTGTCAACCATTGGACGGATTAGCTAACAAATTGAGTAGTCAATAGGATCGAGTTTATTTTCTATATAATTATGCTAGACCACATCTTGCATAACGTACTCGTGATAAATGAGAGATCAGCTGGGTTCTACTCGCTCATCCACCATATTCACTGAACATTGCGCCCTTTGATCATCATTTATTCAGGGCTCTAAGTGACCATTTACGTGAAAAAAATTAAACGTTAAAGAAGATCTTAAAAACGACTTCACACAGTTTTTTGAACTAGTCACCGGAAATTTACAAGAAAGGAATTTTGTCACTGCCAACTAGATGGCGACAAGTAGTATATAATAATGGTGCATACTTAAATAAAATTTATTGCATCATATAAATTTTTTAATAAAAATTGTTCAGAGTAACTTGCGGTTAAAAACTTATTAGCCAACCCAATAGAAACACTCGGTGCTATTTCAGCTATAACTTGAGAGTCTTTATTATAATTATTGACCTTTGTTCCGTATTCTCACAAGATACCTTCTCCAACTGAGAATTATAAGAAATAATATGACTAAATAATAGTCTTTTAATAAATAGTACTTTGCCGATATACCTTTCAGATATTTTGTTATATTTACACGAACACACTTTCATTTCTACAAACAAATTCATTACTGAAATGAAAAATTAATATTTGCCTTATCCATACAAATAAATATACTGCCCTCAATCTTGAACAACGCACATAAATATAATTAACAATTGATAATAAAAGAGAAATGACATAGCAAATTTAAATTATCATCAAGACAATAAATTGACTTACGTAATTTTTTATACATTTTTATCTTTAGCCCAAGTATTTGTGTAAAACGAAGTCGTTGTGTCAGTTTCTCACAGGTGGTGCAAACAATAAGCAATCCTATTAAGTAATATGACCAAAATATCAACCCGCACGCTGTCAGTAAATAGAGTTTAGTCTGAAATAATCGTATAGATAAAATGAATACATAATAAATGCATTAAATAATTGACATGAAATTGACAGTTTTTACCATTTTACTAACCTTCCTATCAGCACCATAAAAAATTAATCCAACGGAAAGGGATATGCCTCCAATATAAATTAAAAATACTAAAAGAATCTGTAATCAAATATATATTTATATCGTTTATATATTTAAACTGTATAAAATTCCTTGAATTCAATATAATTATGGTGTAGAGATATTGAAAGCAAATAATCTTTGTTTTTCTTCTATGTTTGGATCCATCGATGGTATAATTATCAAAATTAATAATGGAAATAAAATTTCAAAAAAGAGAAAATCATTCTCAAGCTATTTAGTATGAAATTAATACTCTTATCTTTATAAGAAGTTCGCGTCTTTCAGTCATGGAATACAAAATATAAAACTTAAAAATAGAGTAATTAAACATATCTTACATGTAAGTAAAAGGTTTCGCATAAGATAGAGTAGATGTCAAAAACCTTTAAAAATAATTGGATTATCTTATCAAAATATGTATTCAAATCGTCCATTGCCATTGTGATTATGTCATCAGCACTACGCAAACTAAGATAGTCGTCGACACTAAACAGAGCAGACAGTTGTAAATTTCCGTATTCAATTCTTTTCAAAACATCATTGACCGCTGTGCAAAAAAGGACACGTTCAACATCGCTGTACCAAAACATAACATAGCCAACGATGAATCGTAATTTAAAATCATGATGAAAACTCATACAGCTTATGAAAATCATTAACAAGTGATGTAAACATATTTTATAAAAATTGGAACGGTTTCGCTTCCGTGCTTTTTCATAGAATGATCTCTTAACACCATAATCTAAACAATGATCCAGCATCTCCATTTCAGCAATGAATTGTGAAAATTTACTCCTTTCCAAAAATGTAGCTGCAATGATAATGTAACTAAATGATGCTAAAAATACTATATTGTGAATAGTTTGCGATGCAGAGTTTTCTTGGGAATTAAGCTCGAAATAGGCATCCATTATTAGTATCACAATAAGTAGCGATAGAATTATTGCTGCGTACATCATAGTGATTACATGTTTTATTATCAGCGGCCATGGCTGAGAGAAAATTTTCTCACTCTTCATTTCCGTACTTCGCTTGATGACTAATGCAATTTCCAAATATTGCAAATATTTCCAAGTGTCTTTGTAGCATATTTCTTCCATTTTTAAAAAAGAGAAATGAGATATTGCCGTTATGTTTCTCGATACCTGGTGCACAACTAAACATAACCGGCTATAGAACTGGTTAACAGAAAAGTAAAATGCGAACAGAATATTGATTTTGCTTCATGGCTAATTGATATTAATGATTCCGCTAGACAGTGGACACATTATGGCGAGGATAACCTTGGGATAGTTTTTAAGTAATTAGAAAAAAATTTATTTTCTTCAATCCTTGGAAAATTAGCCAAATGTAAATCAATTTGTAATTAACAAAATACAATTAAAATAATAACAATTAAAATAATAATAACAAAACTAAAAAAAAATTAAATGCAAACGCCCAAAAATAATTAAAACATTGAAACTCTGTTATGCACTCACTTTATCGATTCAAGTATTGAAGTATAACGCTTGTTATTTAATATTGCCTTGGTAAGATTTTTCACCTGATTTTTTGACGGCTGGGGACCTTCGACGAGTTTACATTTCATGAATTAATTTATAGTATGTATTTAATTTTTTATGACAAGTTTAGATCCATATTTCTCATGAATTTCTTCTACCAAGCCATGATGGACATTTTTCAAGTATACTTCTAGATCTGTAATAGTAATAACTTTTTATGCACAATTCTCTCATTGGCGTAATATATTTTAATATTATTGGCTTGGATATTTTTACATTTTTCTTTTCAAGTTTCATCCAGTAGCTTTTGCTTTAAATTAGTTCTTCCTTGAGTTTGTCCATTTTTGTTTATTGAAGACAAATCAATATTTACGATATTATCAAACTTTTATAGCTGTACATTTCTGTACAATTAATTTGCTTGCTGAATGCTTTGACGATAATGCCATTCTCAAATGACACTCTGCAGTCGTGAATATGTATAATTTGGTTTGTCTGAAATAGATACAATTTAAGTGCATTATTGCGTGAAACCGCTTCTACTAGTATTAACTACTGGATACGAAGTGTTAACTACTGGATGCATAACATGCAAATTTATTATAAATTTGCATCATCCAGTAGGTATTACTACCAGGAACAGTCAAAGACCAATTGTGTAGAAAAGTAATACAAAGGGGTGATAAACATTTACTTTTTAAATCTGTACCAACCCAGTTATGTGTGCAAAGTTTAGATGATGCAACAAAACTTTTAAAAAGTACACAAGCAGATATCTCCAGATTAGTTGAAACAATTAATATAAAATTGAAATAATTATATAGCTTGTTTATTCACTTTTATTTTTGTTCAGAATATTGTTAAAATTTTCACCCTCATTTTAAAAAAAATTCAGGGATAATTTAAAAATAATCTGATGTTTAGACCAGTCACTTTGGATGGTATCTTGTGTGGACGGATGATATGCTTTTAAAATTTAACTTAATTTATTTACAAAGTCACATTAAATATGTCTACAAAAATTCAACTGTCATAGTTGAATTTTTGTAGACATATTTAATGTGACTTTGTAAATATATATGATAAGAAGACTTTTGATAAGATATTTTAATCTCCTCGTGTCATTTTGCCTTTAAAACCGTAATTTATCTTTGCGCACACAGATTTATGTTCAGGAAATTAAATCATCTATGTGTTATTTGTCAATCAGAAAGTCGACACAGTCATGTCACATTATTTCTGGTAATATTTTCAAATTTATAAATAATTTCATTTTGCCTCTCTCTTAATTCCAGTGTGTCGTATGTTGTTTAATTCATGCAACTTATTTATTTATCATCATTAGATATATAAATAAACTCTTTATGTTCTAATTAAGATGCAATAAAATGACAAGTCTTTTTAGGACTCTGGCTTCAGTACTATATATTCAGATATTTATTACACATTCAACGTTAATACAACAACCTAGATTACGCATTTGATAATTACTGTGAAATGTATTCTCCAATTCAGAGTAATTTTTTCAAAGCCTGCAATAATCTTTTAAAAACTTTAAAGAGTGCATTTGATCTTTCTTTTGAAATTCATGGTAGTTGTCACGATAGTTTCGCACTAACAATTGAATGTGACCATCAGTAATTATTATCAATAGAAAAAAAATGATATCAGTTAAAGAGCACCTTTACTGTGGGTTGTTATACCATGATAAAATTATTTATGATTTTCCAAGCAATACGTAATTTTAAATAAACATTTTATTTATGTTATAATTACGCAACACTATAGAAATTGCTCCGATCCTTTTTGATGAGATTATAATCAAATGCTGAGTATCATGTACATCGTGTAATTAATTTTTATTTTGTCATTACTTCTAATGAAATTTCTGCATATACCTACTATTTTATGTGTTGTATTTTCTACCCACAAACAAGTTTTTATTATTATGTCTCACCTATTAAGTCAATTATGGTCACTGGATATGATTAACTTTATTCTATGGCTGACAATTTGCATTGCTCTCTTATCATTTGTCTGCACCTTCAGTGAGATGTTGGTTCTGGAATTTCGGAATTTTATCACAAAACTAGGACTTTCACCCCAAATGTGTAAGTATCTTTTTATTAAACATTTATTTCATAACATGCTAAAAGCATCGCTTCATATTAGTTGTTTGCGAATGATATTATCTAGGTTTAAATCGGCAAATGATTCATACCGAACCATTTTTAATTTAGCAATTTTATTTTACATATAAATGTGAAAATATGCTTTATCTTCTGGTATTTATTGGTACTCAATCAATTGCACTATTTCAGATAATGTGTTGCACAGTAGTGGTCTCTCACTTTTCAATAACAATTGGTCTTACGAAGCTTGCGACCTGTGATTGTGACTTTCCATGAAATAAGTGATTTTTTGTTTCATTTCTTTACCAATAATAATAAAATACAAACACATAAGACTTTGTTTACATGATAAGCACCTAGTATGGTTTGTTATGATTTAGAATAGATTGCCCATTGTACAATCTATTACTAGACAATCCAACAGCCTAAATTTATTTATTGTCAATTGGGCATAGTCCAGTGGTAACTTTATTCTGAACAAAATAATTTTTACTTTTCAGTCTCTCAACCTCGTCAACCTGTCAAAGTGACATTTCATATATAAAATAATCCTGCAATTCTTCAACAATCGACTGCGTAAACAGAACAGCAAGTGCAGCAAAGCGCTGTCCATGTTCCCACAGATCTAAAAAACTAAATATTTTGAAGGACGATATAATTTCAAGTTACAATCTATTAATAATAACCAAAGCAATTTAATGGTTCAGTGATACATTTTTCGTGGCTTAATTGATGCCGATTATGAACAAATCAGTCAACATAGGGGAAACTAGTATGTGATATACAAAATGGGCGATAGGCTTCTCACTTATGGAGTATGAGCCCAAATTATTATTATGTGTTCTCTTCTTTGTATTTTCTTCTATTGGAAAGTGCATTCATCAGAATGAAAATATCTAAGATCTTAGTTTGAATAACATTTTCAACTAAAAAGTATACTAAGTATACTAAGAGAAAACTATTCCATACCTTAGCTTGAACTTTAGTCTGAATCGCAGTAATCATTTAGACTATTTGTGTTATCAGATACAAACCTGCGCACTTGAGTACCAATAATTTTATTTAAAATTGCTTAAGGAATTTCTGTTTCCGAGGAACAAATATTTAAAATTTTGACATTTATCTTGGTCATTATCTCAGAGAAAGTTAAATTTAAATTGGTTTTGTAGTTTGATATGATGTTCAAACAAACAAGCAGATACTTATTTTGATTGTTTAAGAGAATCATATTTCAGTTATAAAATTAAATTTACAATAATCCAACAAATGAAACGATTCCAAATCATATTCAGTGGAGTATCAAAATAAAGAGAATAAAATGTCTATTTCCAAGTGTGCAGCTTACCGAGTGTAAAATAAAACAACAATGTGCTAAGCTGCAAGACAAAACAACTGCAACATTCGCCTAACCGCTCTTCAATAATGTTTGATAGACAAAATATTATTCGTTTTTAACCTTCCTTATTGCTACAGTTGTGATGAAAATTGTTCCGGACTAGCGGTTATACTTGTTTATTTCTCTGGCAACATTGGTTGGAAAACCGCAGTTATTTTCTTCGTGTTAAAATATTGCCTATTCTATTGGTAAATATTTTTTATTATATTTAACTTTGACCAACAAAAAGATCACCTAAGCCAAATTAATTTTTTGCATTTTCAACTAACTGATGCATGAGACTTGTATTAGAAGAAAAGTGACTTATCTCATCACTATTCCGAGTTGAGTTCTTTGTACACTTTTGACCTAATTACACTAAAAGGATTTCGATTTGTTATTTAATTAAATAGAATTAAATTAATAAAATTAGACATATTTTATTTAAAAAACAATTGTTTCCACTTGTTAGGGTACATAATAAACATATTTTTTGTTTACGTACAAATGAGTAAATAGATTTGCCATTACATGAGGATGATAGCTGTTTATTTTTACTCTAGGCAAATTTATCAAACTGGTTATTAGAGTTAAATAATTAAAATATTCTTGTGGGATTAGGAATTTATAAAAGTGGAATTGTTACAAATATTATTACAAATAACAAAATAATGTTTCGTATTTTTGAAAAAATTAATCAACAATTGTATAACTGTAATCTGCTTACACGGTCAATATGAAAACGATTTACCATATATATTTTTCAATTGTCAGCTTTTAGACATAACTTCATGAACAAAACATTGGCTTTAGAGAAGCTGAAAGTTAATTTCAAAAGAGGCCATTAACACTACGTATCATTTGAGTATATCTGCTGTAGTTTAGCAACTTTTGGATGTAAAATGGCCAGTTTGGAGGGAATTAGTTTCTTTTGCATATTGCTCTCGTATTCAAATTGAAAGATTTGGCTGTTTAACAATGAAAGCTTTACTGACATTGGTCAAACGAAAACTTAAATGGATTATGCTAATATATGTGTAAATTCACGTATACACACAACTTGTAAATTTATATATTAATATGGATATATTTTAATCGTACATAAATCAATACTGACATCGGTGAAATGAAAACTTAAATGGATTATGCTAATATAGGTGTATATTCATATATACACACAATTTGTAAATTTATATATTATTATGGATATATTTTAATTGTACATAAATAAATTATATTTTTGACTCCATACAAATAAATATCTAACTCTATTTTGTGTGTGATTAATACATTCTCGTTATTCAAAGTCCTTCAGTCGATAACAAATTGGCAACGCTTGAAGAAATCATACATAGGAGTAACAGTGGAATATTTTCTGTGTGCCAGCTTTTCGACCTAAGAATATTGTTGCTGCCTAATTTTTTTAATCTGATCATTACATACATTATTGTCATTGTTCAGTTAATGGGCTTGCACTCCAGAGAATAGGTTGAATTTTTGTAATTATTATCATCATAAATTTAACTTCATATTAATGTAACCTTATTTCTCTTCAAAATATATTAAATTTTTTCATAACATGAAACATTTTTTATGAAAAGTGAGTTTTACATATTCACTAACCTTACAATAATTTCTCACTTTTTTTGATCTACTCAATGACATTGACAATAATTTTGACTATGAAGTTTTATTGTTACTTTATTTATAAATTTTGTCGTAATGTGTGTCGGTGGATGATGTTTTTATTTTGATACAATATTATATTCTTTAATTGTGAAAACTCAAATTGTTGTAAATAGAAGGGTTCATAGTTGAGGTGTCAATGTTGTGTTCCATCAGTTTTATATTACTAATCTTTTATATATCTATAATTTTAACAATATTTATTTTGTAATAGCTATATTATAGTTATTAGAAATTTTTTCAAAGTGTTATATAGTTATTAGAATCATTAAGTTTTTTATCTGTATTATTGCTGTCTCTTGATTCTTGATCTCTTTTATCTGTTGACTCACTAAATATTTTGACGTTTAGGCCCAAAAATATTTCCACAATGGTCTCCAATATCATATGAGCACAGACATGGAGTTTTTTCAATAATTTTTATAGGGGTCCAAGCCTTATCATCAGGTTTCTTTTTAAACTTAATATTCTGGTCAGGCTGTAAAGTCTTCAAATCTTTTGCACGGCTATTATAAGCCCTCTAATTTTTTCCTATTTTATTATTCTCAACCTCATTTCTTTTATACATTTTTGTTTGCAGATAAGACTTAGAAACTGATCTTCGATTATTTAACTTCCTATTAAATAATTAGATGGACATGGATTTCCTTCCGATGGACTA
Organism: Druceiella hillmani; assembly: GCA_039881145.1. Taxonomy (NCBI): domain Eukaryota; kingdom Metazoa; phylum Arthropoda; class Insecta; order Lepidoptera; family Hepialidae; genus Druceiella; species Druceiella hillmani. The sequence continues at coordinate 37,232,208 of JAYKKI010000019.1, forward strand.
TTTCTCAAATTTAACAAGACTAGGTATATATATGAATTATTATGAAAACATTTGTTGAAAATATTTTTTATTATTTCAACACTTGCTTCTGCTAAGCCATTAAATTTTTAATAATGGCTTAGCAGAAGCAAGCGTTAAAATAATAAATTATTTTATAATTAATTATAATTGTGATGAATTAATATGTTTGAATCCATATTCTTTTGCAAACCTTTTAAATTCATCACTCACAAATTGAAGCCCATTTTAATTAAGAATTCTAAAGAAATTCCATGTCTCACCATTATTGCTTTTATATGTTTAATAACATTGACCGAACTTATATTTTCTAACCTGCTTACTTCTATATATTTGCTATAATAATCTACTATAATGAAATAATAATTTTTATTATATTCAAAGCGATCCGAACCAAGTTTTACCCGAGGTAAATTAGACACGTTTTGAAACATTATTGGTTACTTTGAATTATTTATTCTATATATTTGGCATTTCAGACAGTTAAAACAAATATCCTTAATTTGTGCCTGCATCCTCAGCTGAAACATTATCATTTTGGCTCTTCTTACACAACTATTAAACCGAAAATTATCTGCATGAATATAATTTTTTAGTGAGCTTGGTATTACAGTTAAATTGTTCTTAAAGATAATCTCATCAACAATTGTTAAATCATGTCGATAATTCCAAAATGGAGTATAATCCATTTTACGTTTAGTTAGGATAACCCTTAATAATATAATCATTTAATTTTCTAAGCAAAAGATTTTTATCAGTCTTTACTTTAATTAGTTTTCTTTTTTCTTCTGAAATATGTAAGGAATCAAATGCAACACTAACATGACCTACTATTTCTTTATATAATTCATTGTCTAACATCTCTAAAATCTCCTTATGAGTCTCATTTTTTGTAAAATATGATCTACTTAGAAAATCCGAAATATATATCTTCTTACCAGGAACATATTTTACATTTGGGCCATATGCCTGAACTTTCAACATCATTGTTTGAATTCTTATTGGTGCTTTGCACAAGGGTTTCTTAAATACAGTTTCCAAAGTTGAATGATCAGTCTCAACAACAATTCTTTTTCCTAGAATATTCTTATGAAATTCAGCACAACCAAATACTATTGCTTACATTTCTCTTTCTATCTGAGCATAAGTTTTTTGGCAATCAGTTAGTGCTTTTGATGCATAAGCTACTGGTCTACTCTCTTGCATTAAACAGGCACTGATCCCCTCAGAACTACAATATGCTGAAAGTACAGTTTCTTTATTTATATCAAAGAAGTTCATTAATGGTGCCCTTGTCAATTTTTTTTTTAATTTGTTAAATGCATGTTCATGATAAATATTCCATTGAAATTTAATTTTCTTTTTTAATAATTCTTTCAAAGGTACTGATATTTTAGAATAATTATTTACATATTTGTTTAAATAGTTTGTGATACCTTTCAACATCTCTTTTATGTTTTAAGTTTTTTGTATTTTTATTGAAGTTACTTTCATAGGATCAGGTCTCTTTCTCTCTGATTTTTCTTTGTTAAATCTAACATTACACAAACTCGCTAGCTCGACTGCTTTTAATAAAATCTCTTTGTGTTCTGAAATAGTCTCACCAAATATAATTAAATCATCAACATAGAATTCTACACCCTGTATATTCTTAAAAATTTCGTCCATACGTTGTCAAAACGCTTCTGTTGATACACGTAATCCAAAAGGTAATCTCTTAAAAGGATAATTCCCAAAAGGTGTTGAAAACATACAAAGTTTGAAACTATTTTTAGATAATTGAACTGTCCAAAATCCACTACTACAATCTAGTTTTGTGATATATTGAGTACCTGCGAGTTTATCTGTGATATCTTCAACCATATGTAAATATTTATGTGAATTTATTTAGATGCTTAAGATCCAGACATATTCTTAACTTTCCATTACCTTTTTTAGTTATCATAATTAAGTTAATCCTTTCTTCTGGATCATCCACTTTTTCTATTATATCTTGTCCTGCCATTAAGTTAAGTTCTTCTTTAAATGACTCCTGCAAAGCTAGTGGAATATACAGAGGTAGATCTGTTCTATATTATGTGATCCTTGTCTATATTATATTCACAAATTCAATATTATCATATCTTCCATTTTATAAATTATTAAAATATTCTTAATTACCGAGATACCTTTAATAGATATCAACTTATCGTCCATTGTAGTTAACTTTATTGGTTTTTTAAAAATAAGCATTTGATTTAACCCTACTTGTGTTATGTTTTCACATGCGCTAAAAGACATACAAACCACTGGAACACATAATTGTCTTATTATTTATGTAGATATTTTCACAACACTCACTTGTATCAACTGTGATTATATTACCTATGAAAAAGCTTCCTTCATATTCTTCTACTTGATCAAGTAGTTGAGCTGATTATCTTGCATTAGCTTTGCATTTCTTCTGCCTTATTTTAGCAAAATTATTTTTGTCTTTACTGTTGTTGCAACTTATACCATTGGCAGAACACTTATTTATTGAAGACCACAAATTCCCACATTAAAATATTCTTTAACCTCCATTTTCTGATAAATTGCAATTTATAAAAATTTTACATTTATTAATATTTAATACAGATTCCTGTTATATTCTGGTACACAAATTTCTTTCAATTGTTTCTGTGACAATTACTGAGAGTGTAAATTGAAACAGCTTTCTCTTATATTAAATTAGCTTCTCTCAACAATCGTTCTTTGACATTCAAGTTGCTTATTCCCACAATAATGACATCACAAATTAATTCTTTACGCATATCGTTAAATTCGCAGTTTAGGCTTTTATTTTCTGAATCTGTAAGAAAATAATCAAACTATTCCTGTTGTTCTTGGTGTAAAAAATTTACGTCTTTCTATTGTGATAGATTTTTTAGAAATAAAGTAGTTCTTAAAATTTGTTTTGACATCGTAAAATGTTGCTTCTTTTCCCAAATTAAATGAGTTATACATTTCTATGCTTTTATCACCAATATTGTGTTACAACAACACAATTTTTATGTTATTTTCCTAGTCTCCTGCAACTATGAACAATTCAAATTTTTGATACCATAGTTTCCAGGGAAATGCATTATTATCAATAGTGAGATTTATTTCTCCATTAACATGTAAATCATGTCTTTGACATTGTACTGATGTACCGTCTTGACTGGTCCATGTGTTTTGATCTGTTTCCAACATTTTTACTTAGAGTGTGGTCATATTTTCAGCTGTCAATTGTATTCAATACTTTAATAACCTTTAAACCTTTACAATGATCATTCATATTAATCAGTTTTCTTCTGACACCATGTTATGTTTTTAACTTAGGATGTTTGTTCATAATAATTACCACTGTTTTATTTCATATAATCTTTTTTATTTCTTATCACGACTATGTAATATCTCACATGTTAAGACTTCAACTGCGGTCCTCATTGCAGGGTACACCTCCCGTGACCCAGTCCTACCAATTCATTTCCTTACCATTTTCAAGACATATCTGAAAATGGTCTGAAAATAGAACATATCTGAATCTGTTAATTATTGAGAACGAAAAAGTTGTTTCCGTACACAAACACCTTAGTATGGTACTGGGCGCTGACGTTAAATACTGCAGGTTAGAGTGATCATTGACCTTGTCACAGAGAATTAAAAATTAGGTGCGAGTGATTTATGTTTGATTTTTAGATTAGCATTTCCCAATCATATAAAAAAGAATTTAATTTCAATATGGACTTAAAGAAATGACTAGATTATGAGTATATCGTAGATAATTCAAATAATGAATTGGAGGGACATAATTACGTATTGTAATTACTTGTGCATACAGTTTGGTTATTAAACTAATAAATAATTACACACAGCTAATATTATTTGTGTGGTTTCACTTTTGCCATTAAGGAAAAGAACTCTGGAATATGCCTCTGATTCTACCTATCAATAATTTATGCTAAGGTAATACACACCATATTAATAACAATAAACGCCAATTACCACATCCAAGTGTCCACTGTTACCGCATGTTTTGAACTTCAGTTTGAGGGTTGGTATATTGAAGCTTGGTACTACGATTTTAAATATGGTTAATTACCTTACGTCCTCAAACTTTAATGGAAATTAATATCTCGGAGAATTGTTGATAAAAGTAGTATTACTTATACTTATATTTTATTATTAATATAAATAAGAAGGATAATAAAAGAAAAAAATAGAAATAATCTCTAATTCTCATTTAATTTAACCTGTTGTTGATAAATTCTCTCCGTGTAATAAGAATAAAACTGGCGGTTAGAAATATTATAACAATTACTATCAATGATCCTAAAAATTATTCTCAGGGACCCTAGCTAATTTTCTTTGCTAGAAATTAAAGTGACACTCACTTTTCAATAGAAACTGACAATGAATTATATGATAAGAACATTCTACCAATAAAAAATAAAGAACTTAAAATCAATCTAACACACGATAGATACATTTGTTTTTGGGAATTTTTTCAAATAAAAGCATTAAAATTAACTTGGGTAAAATAATAGTCATAGATGGTGAGAACTCTTGTAATGTGTTGTTTTTCCCTACGGAATAAAAGAAAAGTTAATTTGGCCTCTGGTGGAAGTTGTACATGTTATAAGTATGGGTAATTTTCACTACATTTCACAAAAACCGAAGCTCGGATATTGTGGGGACACAATATTTAGTATGGCAGATCTGAAAAAAATATTCAATGTTACAATTTTAATTCGTTAGACACAATGGTTATCTTAAATATTTCTTCTTTACCAAGAACTTTCGAACCACCATGAAAAAATTGCAACTGCAAAAAATACACATCACTTGGGCTAAAGAAAACTTGGACAGAGATTAGAACAACAAATTCTTTCAGACAAAATTTTGTCTGGCGTATTTTCTTACATTAAGCATACTTTTTCTACCCAGACTTATAAAGCAGACTGTTAAAAACTCAATAATGTCATCTATGACCGTTTCTCAAGCAGTGATTTACTTCGCATATCATTCCTTCTGCCAAATAGTCGAAATACGAAGCCATCATTATCCTTTGCCCAAAGATATTATATAAAAAAAAAGAAATCGGGTGCTGAATGACTGCAAAAACCCAGGTCATCTCTCTACAGTGTGGAAACAAAAAGATTTGATAGTTAAGTTAAGTGAAAAGGCATTCACTTCATCTCTAGATTATGCTGTAAAATTAGAAGAAAGCTGACCTTGTATATGCCAGTCTATTGTTAGTAGCGAAAAACACTGTATAAGGTATTCACAATTAATTACTCCGGTATATTTCGTAAAAATATATCTTTATTTTTTCAATACCTTATCCTAAATAGTTTTTAAATTTGCTGCAGACAACTCAAAGGACTACATTATTTGCATACACATAAGTTTTAATGTTTGTTGATTTAATAGACGTGATCTTGTTTTTCAAAAAAAGGAATATTTCAATTGTAACATCTATTTTTATTTAAATGCTTCAGATTTCCTATAGAACATGAGTTTTAGCCACCAATAATAATACATATATCTAGCATAACAAAATAACTTACACAAGTTAAATCAAAGAAATGTGCCTAATTTTGGGCATTCAAGATTTCAATATTATGTAAATTTCTTGTTATATCGTAACTACAGTTATTAATTTCTAAAAAAAGCCATGTAATAAATTGTAATTTAAACAGTTTTCAAACAATAATTAATTGCCGGTCGTTTAGATTATACTAATTTTTACATGAATAGTACATATTATTTTATTAATTTTAATGTACAAATATATAAGACAGACTTATTGCTGCAGCAGCTAGAGCTCCAGGTAATAAAATGTATTATGTGTTGTGAAACACTGTGGATGCAGTTGCAAAACAAAATTAACAAAAAATAGTCAAAACAATAACCAGAAAATATCAAGTAAAAAGTAACCACACGTATTTATTATTTATTTTAATTCCAGTACTATAAATTGTATAGCCCCACATCAATACATGAGTACTCAGAACTAGAAAGTAATCTCCATATGTATGTAATATACTGGCAAAAATAAAGAAGAAGGACAAAGCTAAAAAACTAAGGAGGGGACAATGGAAATTTACGAACAGGGCTAATGAAAGGAATTTTTTTCAGATGACCTCTGAATGTACAACATTGGGCGCATTGTGGGCATCAGTGTATTACTTATTCCACAATTCGGCAGTATGGACAGTGAAGGAATATCCATAGAAAGAGGTCTGTCTCACATTTAGGGATTAGTAAAGTAAGGAGATTTCTAAAACTAAGTCCATGGACAACTAAGGTTGGGAGTCTAGACCTGAAGTAATCAGGGCCACGAGAATACTTAAATTTAAAGAGAAGGCAGAGAATAAGCATATTGCAATGGCAGTATATATTTATCCAGATAATATGCGCCCTATACTCACGATACTTGGTAAAATTACCCGAGGTTGAAAATATAGCAAATGCACAATTTTCAAGTAATTCTCATTCTTATTTTATTGAGTGATCATTGGTAAGATCGAAATAACCAAGCGAAGGTAGCAAGAGCATTTGATTTTGGTGTAGTTTAGTTTATGTTGGGTTAGGATGTAAATGATCATTGTAAATATTGAAAGTATTCCATAGTTACTTTTTTTGACTAAAATAATTTATTTGCCAACTGAAGTGCAGTAGGTGAGTTATGGGGTTTATATATTTTTTATATACCATAGTAAAAAAATAGATAGGATTAATGACATTTCATTTAAAATCATTTTATCATATTTCAAAACGCTAAACCTCAAACTAAAATTCGAAATACAAGGGAATGGTGGTCACCCAGACTTGATTTATCGGCGTTTCATAATAGTAATACAATATATACCTTACATAAGCAAACATTATTAATAGGTAGTGTTTAAAGGAACGCTATAAAATTTCCACATAAAAGATCAATATTATGTTTTGTTACTTGTGTTAAGTACTCAAGAGATTCCACATGATGATAAACTAATGACTGTTTATTCAAAAGGCATTCAATCAATAATATGCCATTTGTTCCTTAGACACTGAATAAAATAGTCGTGTTGGAATTCAGTTGGAACACCAACATTTTATAAGAGTTACCAACATTTTATAAGAGTTAATATGGGCGACGAGTCTATTGAAAATACACTGTGGCCAATTTTAATATGCCAACATGTATTTGGCGTGTGTAGAAAAACTGTTAACCAAATTCTCAACAGATTTATTTCATGGTTTTTTTTTATTTCATGGTTTCGAAGGATATATATATTGCTAATAATTGGAATGTTTATGATGCAATACACTTGGCTAACAATTGGAATGTTGATGGAGCTGCAAATACCATTTTTAATTGAACATGGTCGACACGTTTTACTGGCATTTAGGACACTTCAGATGATTCTTGTTTTGCGCTTATTGTTAATTGATTGGACATGTGACAGAAATATGTTCGAACAATTGATCTTGAGAATTCAAAGAGTAGATGATCTTTTCAAACAAGAGCAAAAAAGAAATTTGTTAAGACGTGACAAATGTCGAAACCTTATAGTTGTTGGTCTTCTTGTAGCTTTTCATATTTTTGCTACTGTTTTTGGTGTATTTGTAGCAATGAAACATACACTAAACATTTTCTTTTCTGTTATGTTTAATATTGTTTCACCCATCATTTTTGATTTGGAAATAACATTATTTTGTTTCATATTATTCAGTATAATGAAACGTGTGGAATTGTTGAATAACTCATTGAAATGTAATAATGGGCAAAATATGGTCGCACCAGTCGATGCCATATTTGGCAGTCCACAACATAATCCCAATTCCAACAATCATTTTACATTTGTATTGCCGCTAAAAGAAAATTCCATTTACTGTTTATCTCAGTTCTATATTAATTTGTTAGATTTGTGCCACTATTTACAAAAAGTGTTTGAATTTCAGGTTTGTGTTAGTAATTTTTAATAAAAGTATTGAAATAACATTTTAACTTTAAATAATGCTTACAAAAATGTCAACACAAATATTATGAAATAACCTTTACTTTTCAGCTACTAATGTCAATCACTATGACGTTTTCTGTCTCACTCCTTAACATGTATATTGTGCTTGAGAACATAAAATATAATGTGAGTATTATTAAAACATATATTAATCACTCAAATTGAAGCATCAAGCTAAATCACATTCAATATACAACAAACTAAAGGCAAATAATTTATTATTTGCACCTACAAATGTCCCAAAAACATAACAAGTATGCTAATAAAGAAACTTTTAAACGCATTAGGTGTTCTTTATGGATAAAAGTCTAGAAGAGAAAGCCAGTTCTAACAAGAATGATACTATTGGGAAGAACTAAATCTACATCTAGAAGTGAATGAATTGAAGTTAAGGAAGATAGATTTATTTTCTTTTTCTTTCTGGAGAATAGGCTGATAGTGTGTCCTATTGACATTTAATATTTCACTTACTTTTTGTTCATATCATTGTGGCATCCAATCTTCAACATGTTCCAAACTTCAATCTTGGATTTCCAATTGATTTTTGTTTTTAAGTTGATATTCAACTTAAAAACAAAAACCAATTAAAAATCTAGGATTGTTTCGGTATCCCTAACATGCCTATGTGTGCCTTATATACCAATATCATAAAATATGCCGGTGACCTGTCTTGATCTACAGTTTTTTAAGAAGTAAAATATTAATTAGTACAATACTTTCAAGCAATATTCAAATACTTCTATAGCAACTACATTGTCTGCTATTGCCATCCCTATTGACAATGTTGTGGAGTTATGTATCTTATAATAATATCTAGAAATATCAGATGAAAGTTAGTTGTAAATAAGTTTCACCATTCTTGAATACCATATGTGGTGAAGCAATAGACTCTGCTCAGAAGTAACAAACTGAAATTTCCTATTTAAAACCTTATATTTGGTGGGAAACAGACCAAAGCATAAAAAGTTAATTAACAAATAATTATCCGCAAGTTGCATTAGAACTGAAAACTGCCCATCCACATATGAACCTCGCCCTTAGATAAGAGAAATGAATTAAATTTTGCATTAAATTAAATTTGTTTTTCAAAGATTTTCATAATTCAATTTTCAATTTCAAAGATTTTCATTATTGGTCACACATTCAGTCATAAAGGTAATATTTCAGAAATTGGACATGTCACTTTCCATGGGTTTTGCGTTTCGGCAAATCCCCTATTTTGTGCGGTTGACGGCTGTGTGTCTCATATGTGAGGAAATGTACTTGCAGATAGAAACCGCAAAATCTTTTGTAACATCAGTCCAAGTCAATGAAGAATTACGTAAGTGAACAATTTTTCTTTATATATTTATAAAAGTTTTAAATGTTCATTTTATACATCCCAAATATCAATGCTAATGAATTATATGTTATGAATGTGTGTATATTTTCATTTCACAATGTGTGAATTAAATAATATCTACTTTTCCCTTTTATGAATACACTTATTATATTTTGTAAATGAATTTAATTCATTGAATTAATTATTGTGATGCCAGCCTCCTATTTGTATTCATTTTATTAGTTTATTATTGCGTATTTTTGTTGCGACAGTTTAAAATGGTGTAATGGATATTGTCATGTATGTGAGATTTTCGAATTAATGTCTTATTGAAAAATAATATAATTCTGAATTGTAGACCAAAACTAATTTTAAAATTACATGTTCTTAATAAATGTATTCTATGCTATTTTCATATGCGATCAATATTTGTGTTAAACTTAATATTTGTGCGAACTTGTATTCTTAATGAAATGTTTGGCCAGACTTGAGGATAATTTAATTTTTTCTTTCTATAAATTAAAGAACATTAATAGAAAACAATGTATTTGATAAAAAAAATTCTGTACATGATTTTAATAGAAAACAAAATTTGTTTTGGAAAGTGTTTTTACTATGATTAAAACTCCATCAAACATTAGGTTATTTAAATTTTGGAATTACTTTGTATTTTGTATAAATCCGTGCTTGTATTTGTATTTTCAGTATTTAGTGTCACTAAGAATGGCAATTATATTGACACAATTTTAATATGCAGTTTGCGAAATGCATTATGTTGGGATATATAAAGAAATAATTGATATTATATTAAAGCAAGGTCCATAATTTAACACTATTTGTGTTAATGTATGTGTTTATGCAGAATAGTTTTTGGTCTTCAAAAATATTGAATTAGTAAGATAATGTAGGAAGAATTGTGAACTTGGTAAAAATATTGGTAAGAAATTTAATATGAAGTTTCTGCTTTACTAGCTTGCCCTAACAAAAATCACTGCATGCCTCCGTTTTTTTAATACATCAATCTTCTTTGCTGATTAGATAACAGTTAAACTATTTGATGACACAATTATGATTTTACAAGAATTAACAATTATTGATCTATTGACTTTTTCAATATGTCATATAGATATACAAAAATCAAGTTAACCATATGATCTCTTTTCAATCCTTTAACATGAAAAGTTAGAAGTGAATATGTAAAAATATAATAAGGCATTATCGTCCATTTACCATGAGGAGGGCATTCCATATAACTTAATAAATTCAAATACGTATGTAAGTACATGTACAGGTATATGTGTATTTATGTATACGCATGTGGAGTCTCCCAAGAAATAAAGTCAAGAGAGTGGAGGATGTCAGGCCTAATTCATTATTTCATTCAAATCATCCCCATGAATTTCTACCAATTTTTTACAGTTTTGGAGATATTTTTATTTTTATTTCTTCTTTATGTCAGTTTAACTTCGACAAATTTTTTTTATGATGACACTAATAACTGTGATAGATACTTGAGTTTTTTTGTTCAGATTATATGGGAATGACTACCAATTCAGTGTAATGACATTTATTTTCATATATCTTACCCACAAAAATTAATGCCCGCGCCACTGTGGAACACAATATTGTACCAAAAGTTGTTGCACCTATTTAATTATTGTTTTGCAAAAAAACACAAACATTCCTCATGTAAATTTTGGGTATAACTAAACACTGTTTTGACCGATGTTGAGCAATGTCATTGTTGCTCGGTTACTATTTTTCCAATTTTGTTTGAAATATATAATTAGCTTAATCAGTTTAACCATTTAGTGTAATCCATCTAGCTATCACGTATATTATGAACCATGCCAATTTCACTGAGTAATACTGGCTTTCAAAGCATAGAACAACTCACACAACTCTGGTATGTTTAAATCTCTAGCTATCACGTATGTTATGAACCATGCCAATTTCACTGAGTAATGCTGGCTTTCAAAGCATAGAACAACTCACACAACTCTGGTATGTTTATCCAGTTTGGAATAAGTCGTCTAGATTATTGTTACTGAGGTGATATTTTATAAATAGGCTAGTTTTCAGATATTGAATTGTATGAAGGCATGCTGCAAAACTGGAATCTGCCTGATTTCATAAAGGTGAAGACCTTTTCAATAGCACCTTTCTTTTTCAATAGCACCTAAACTTTCTTCCACTCAACCCTTTTCTTCTATTTAATCTTAATTTTCTTTACTTCGCTCATTTTGCTCTGTTTTTTTTTCTCCTTCTCTATTAGATTCTTCTCCTGCAACAATATATCTTAACATAGATACAGCTAGTGATTTTTGTAAACTTGTAAAATGCCCATTTGGCCCATGATTTTGGTAGTTTTCATTTTTAAAAAAATTTGGACTGGCTTTTTTTACTGAAAAATTATATTATGTTTACGAAATAAATTTTAGGTAAATTTGAAATAGTTTTATTGCAATAAACATGATATTTTAGAAAAAAACTGACCATAAAGTATAAATAATGCAGTAAGAAGTAATTTTAATAGGTATTTCACTCACTGATACAATATTATGACAATTTAAACATATGAAAAATGCAAAACAATTTTAATCACGCCTGCAAATTAAATCCACCTAAAAATCAAAGTATTCACCCCAATTACACACAACTACAAACTACAAATTCACAAAATACTATTAAAACATACAACTGAAGGATTCCCTCATTACTTTTACAGTATAATGGGTATATTTCATTCAAATTTTTTGTTTTACAAAATTTCAAATGAAATCAAACAAGTTTTACCAATCCAAATAGGGGATCTCATTGTCGGAGAGATTATAGGTGGATCAACCCAGAACCCCGACCCGCCCACGAGGGTCTACTGTATTCACATATTAATTATTTACATTTGTAACGATTTCTTTATTGTTAAATAGTGAAAGAAGTTAATAGCATTTATGTGAGGAGTGTATGTACATTGTTGTGGTTTCCAAGTTGATAGCTAATTTAATGCCCTGTAATGAATGTTCAACAATTTTAGGTCCAAAGGATCTCAAAGAGTACACACCCTTTCAATATTCTGGTGATTTGGAGTTTTAGCTACTACGTCCTGTTACTTTTGCTTGATGCAGACATACAAATAACGAAGAAATATAATAGCAAGTTTAGGTAACTACCAAGTAATTCCAAATCTGCAAAAGATCAATCCCTCACATATATGGTCTAACAGTTTCAGTACTATCTGCAGATGACTATAGATTACATTCCAATTCAATACCCTTATACAGTCTTAAATTGACTCATTGATTGGTCTTAATTGACCCAGAAGAAATATTTTCATCTGTCCTTAGCACTCCGATGAGAAAACCATAAATCAGGCTGAGTTGAATGACTTTGTACTTTCGAAGATTAAACTTCAACTTTTGTTATTAAGGCTAAGACAGGAGAAATTTTTATAAAAAGAAATAAGAATTTCATTCTTCAGAAGGAGATACCCATAATGATGAACATTTTCCTTTAATTAATCTCGTTAATAGAAGATGATCATCATAACCATTTTTCGGCTATATATTGTCAGAAACTGTCCTGTAGAGTTATTTGAGATGAATAACTTTACTGTATACCGATTTCACATATATCTAGCTGTTTACACGGCGCATGCCAAGAAACCTCCCATACGGTTGATTTCTGCATTATTTCATTGTCATAGTTCGTCTAATTTAAACAAGACATTTAGAAATTTCACAACTAACGTTTCCTCAGGGAAAAACTGAAATTACCACATGGACGAAAGCCAATAGGAGCTTTGTTTTATACTTAGAGAGACAGTATCATAACTTCTCAATCATTTGTTCAAATGAATTGGTATAAAGAACAATATTTATGTCCTTTAAGATTACCAAAAATGACACAAATATTTAAACGGATAGAAATTTACATTTAAAAATGCACGGAAAGTTTGATAATGATTTTTATGTATTTAATAAACCATAAATTTCGCTATCATAACCTGCACCTAAATGCTGTCATGAGCTATTTTATAGAAGTACTTGAAACAAACAATATTGTCATGTATTGTTTTCAAATGTCATTAATGCTTTGCCAGGCCAAACCCAGAAAATGCCCCAATCGTTGAGAAAAATCCTTAAAAGTCAGCTAATTGGCACTACATGTTCATAAATTATGTATCTAAATGTTCCTGAAGACCTCAGGTCCATCCATTGGTAAAAACTTGAGTGAAATCTATTCAGTAGTTCCTGAAATTAGTGGGCACAGACAGAAAGACAGATGTGGCGTACAATTTTATAGCACATATAAATTATGTTCATCGAACTGCGGCTGGCGTGTCACAGCAGTTATTAATTACCAGATTACTACTAGATTACTTCTTAATTACTAGATACTAGAGATTAGGAAGCAAATTGTATGTAGTAATAATGAACTATGATGTTACCATACAAGCATATCATATATAACAATATTTATTTACATGTGCATACAGGCCCTTAATATAGGTGTATATTATATGCATGTATATTTATGACAAATACTAATATTGATCCCAGACAAAGCTGGTCACCATTGCTACATGTACTATAATGAATATTTACTATTTTTCCTCTTGTAAACATTCCTTACTTTCCTCTCTTCCTAACATAATTTCCTTATTGAGAATCTATTACCTGTTTTTTACATTTATTAACAATACCTACAAGTATATATTATTTTCTTTTTCCAGCATCCACTGTCCGACGCCATATTAAGCTTATTAAAAATATGATAGAAAGAGGTAAACTGGGTCAATTCACAATTTTCCACTCGTTCAAGCTGCGAGCTTCGTTGCTGCTTCAATTTCTAGGCCTCTTTACAAGTTACGCTGTTGTTTTGATCCAGTTCTTTAATATAGATAATCTATTTTAACTTGAAAATTATAATTAGACTCCTTCAGAGAAAATGTGACTTTAAAGTAATTTTTCTAAAAAATAATTTTTTATCACTTTAATCTTTATATATTTAAAAGTAACTCTCAGTTAGTGTATTCGAGTTTCCATATTTCTTGTTTTTAGTTTTTTTTAAGCTACTATTTAGTAAATACCTCATGTTATAACATAATTGTATTTAACGAAGAGAAAAGCATTATACATATAAATAATGCAACAGTTGGCAGGTGTTTAAAAATGGTTTCAATAAGTCTGCCATTAGACATAAAATTTATTGGACTATTTAATGTAACATAATTAATATTTCGTTTTGTTACTTCAATATTTCATCTACCAAAATCATATGCCACTGGACTTGCCTGATGGTGAATACCAGCTGACCTATAAAAATATATGCCATCCAAACATTGAAAACTGTATTCAAAACATACAATATTTAAGATAATATTAGACTATGTAACACAGACATTTAGAAATAATTTGTCTTAATTCATATAAGAAATGCAATATTGAAATGGGAAATATAAACATATTATGAATAAAACAGGTACGCAGATTGTATTACAATTTTGTACAATGATTTAAATCGTTGAAGTCACAATGTGAGCAAATAGGTCAAACCATTCTTTGTGGTATATTAAAATGTCACAACTCAAAAGCAACCTGTATTCAACCGGAAGACGGCCCGAGCGTTCAATATCAGGTGCAAAAATAAATTTATGCAGATGTTCTCAGGACCTGATATCGGGCTCGATATATATGCAAAATCTAGATTGGAGCCTTTTGCGTCAATTTGCTAAGTTTAGCCCGGGCCACCTACAGATTAACATATGTGAACAACAAAGCAAAATTATTGATAAAGCAAGTTCTTTTATATTTTAAAAAATTTTCAGCTGAGTGTTAGAAGTTTGTTTTGAAAAAACATCATTTCAGTTTATGAACCAGGTTATAAATCAATGTCTTACATAATCGTTGTAATATCTTCAACATTCAAAAGTCAAAAACGTAAAAACATCAGTAAAAATTAGAAAGATAACTTGTGACTAGTTGATGCGCAAAAAAAAGTATTTATTATGCAGTTACCCATAATGATCTATGAAATGGAGAATTAAATGAAAGCTAAGTATTTTTTTCTTTGAATTGCATACGTACGTGAGTTAATAATGGTAGCTAAAAATATAAATATTGATTTTATTGTACTTAATTTCATCTATTAGAGCAACGAACTTAGGTCAGTTGACAAATGATGGCTGTGGCCTTAAGCATTTAAATTGCTGTCAATAATTTATTGACCATCGATTTTACCTAAACTACTTAGTTGCTATCTACGTACAATTACCTACGTACCATAAATGATGGCTGTGGCCTTAAGCATTTTAATTGTTGTCAATCATTAATTGACCATCGATTTTACCTAAACTACATGGTTGCTATCTACGGACTTGTACGCCTTCAGACCTATTCTCATTGCAATACAAATGAAACATTCAGCAATGATTTCCATATAGAAACTAAGATCGTTAGAGTATTCCATATAGAAACTAAGAATATTAATTTTTAAAGATAATATTTGGCACATTCTATTTTGCAAATATTTGCTCGGTGCAGAACGCAATAACAAAATTTCATGTAGAATACTCTTCTACGTCAGGATTTGTATTATGTTAACTGTCTGTCTATGTATCTTATAATGTATTTAGAATATTGGGACTTAGAATTGTTAACCAATTTTATGATAATTGGATACGGAATATACTTAAAGGGCTTAAAAGTTTTTTGGTAAAAAATATGTATGACAATTGAATACATAAAACTCCCTTGTCCAAACAATTTGTTGAAGCATGATAAGCTATGAAATATTAATGCAATTTTTATAATTTTTACATATTATTTTTTGGTTTTTATTATGTTAATGTTAAAAAAATTGCTATCAATGTATATAATTTGATTTTTTTTAAATATTTTAATTTTGAATTTGTTGCTTGTCATAAATTCATTTTTGACGCTGTAAATTTCCAATCTGAGTTCACAAGATTAAATCGATGCGATATACATTCTAACCCCAAAGATGACAACTCAAGTAGGAGATGTAGTACCCGGAGATGATAACTCAATATATCAAGGTAACTTATATTTTCATTTAGCCCCTTAAGTTAAAACTATTTTTCACTTGCTAGATTTATTTTTATAATTTATAAAATTACGCCAGTTTCTAAATTGAATGTTTGTTAGTTAACAATGATTAAATTTTACATTTCATTTCAGTTCTTTTTAAATTTCTTTTTAGCTTTTCTAGTTTACGCCATTTACCATTGAAACAATTCAGGAGTATATGAAGCTAAAAATAAATGAAAGAGATATATTTTTTCTGCATAAAACACCAAGTCAGTAAATCATGATGTGCCGCAATGACTTTATATTTGATTTATTTTTTTGTGTATACAATGCAAACAAGCTATGCAATTGCTATGCATTTTGCTACAAAAGACTGCATGAACAAGTTTTTTTCCTGAAATTTTTACACCTGTGTGGTAATATATTATCCTTTTAATACTACCTAATGGTAATATATTATCCTTTTACGGAACTATGAAACTTTAACAACATTTGTAATTGTAAGGGGGTTCACAATGTGATGTTGATAATTGCACCGTTGGCAAGAAGATATATGCGGAAGTAAAAAAAAACACATGTTATATGCATGTGTTAAAAATAGCCATCACATTTTGCACAGTTTATGATTAGTGATGAACTACCTTTATATTAACTATAAGCAATTGTTGAATGTTTATATATCTCGCATACCAAGTATATTATTCTTACAGGGTTCCGTAGTCGCCTTTATCTCTTAAAATTATTGGCACAAATAATAATAGTTTAATTAGAGGTTATAATTAAATGCTAGTACCTAGAATTATTGCACATTTCTTAAATTCATAGTAAAAAAATTAGTGAGCTGAGGTTGTGTTGTATGATCATAAACCTTGACTTTATATTGAATGACCTAATTAATGAAATACCAATGATCAGCTTTATTTTTATGGGGAGCTACATGAATCTCATTTAAATAATTCACCAGATATTACTTGAGATATCAACCTGCACATAAGCCTGAAACTTTAAAAACCGGGAAGTCGGGACAGACCAACAGGTGAACAAATATGACGAAGTTAAAAGGTTCCATGTTTCAGGGCGGAAACTAAAAAACTAAATTTTAGACAAAGGCAAAATAATTAACTCCAGGCTCGTGTATTGTAATTCATTGTATAATTTATTGTAGGAACGTGGTTGAGGATACGGTTCATTATATTGATGAATCTTTTAAAAATCTTTGTCTTATTTCCATGATACTTAATTGTATTTATATCTAAAATGTATACCTAGGGCATTCCATATATATTCATAATATTAGACATGTGATCAGTGTTAATTTTTTATAGACTTTTAATAAATAACAGATGTAAAACAATTATGAAAAAATTTCAGATTAAACTATGAAATAAAATAAGTCTTATCATGGTGAATACATCAATGTACATGGACGTATTAGAAATATGGTACGAAGTTGCATTGTTTATTGTAAATTAGCTGTATGGGTTCGATGATTCGGTAATTTTGATACTAGAATACATTCCATACAAAAAATAAAACAACATGATAAGTCTACACACCAGAATAAAATAGTGAGGTAATAAATTTTGTCACAGCATATCTTGTCTACTCGCAAAAGTGGATTGTTAGATTTATGTCTCAACTATAATACGATATCTTAGGTATGGTAAGTATAATTTCTTGAGTATCGAATAAAAATTCTATTGTTGGTTCAATTTTATGATGCAAAGTGAATTAATTATCTGTATATGCCAAATGATTTAATTCAAAATGAAATTGGTTTTTGTTGATAAACCCACTACAGAGGGAAAAGAAATCTAGATGTATGGAAGAGGTGACTTAAATTGTGGAGATTAATTATAATTTCATTTAATTAAATGAAAAATCTGACCTTTCAAGGACTACTAAAAGTTAACTATATGCTTTTTACATAAATTTGTATTCACTAATTTATAATATTAGATTTTGAGAAAAAGTAATATTTAGTCAATGATGTGAATATTAAAAAAGTAATATTATAAGCTAACTCTAGAAAATTATAATGCATTGTACAATATCAAAAACAATTTATGATTTTACTTTAAAAAAGAAATGCACAAAAAACTAATATTTCAGACAATAAATTAATATTTTCAAATTAAAATAGTTGCAGAAGTAGAAAAAGAAAAGAAAGAAAGTAATTGCGCCCCTGTATAAATTGCGTCGGATATCACAAGGTAGAGCCAATGATACTCTGTACACAGGTTATATCAATATAAAACGAACGAAAACTTCGATATCAAATAGCGCTACCTACGAATTGTGGCGAAAGATAATGTGAAATTATATATTATTATATAAAACCATCTCAGTCACATTAAATTAATTTAAATAAAGCTTATTTTTTGTATAGTTGTCTTCGAAAGCCCTATAGACTTTCAAACAATTTACACTTTCTAATATTTATATTTTAACAATTTATGTTTTCACATAAATTGCATTTTCATATAATTTGAGCCTGATTCAACTGGCACAGGGATCTGAAAATGTACAAAACCGGTGCCCATAGTATCACCTTAGACATTGCTTTCAAAATTTGAAATTGAAAAGTATACAATAAATAGGTAGGCCTGTTTATATGACCTGACGATCTTTGTAGACCGTAAGGTACTGTAAAAATTTTAAATTGTTTAATATAATTAAAAACGGTCTACACAAGTCCACAAAATTATTATATATATAATTTTATCATAATAGATTTCCAATAATAGGGCCTCACTGTATGTAAGGGAGAGTATGCAATTATATAAGTGAAGGTAATAGCAGATGAAAGTATTCTATTTTCACAACATTTTGGGCGAAAACAGTAAATACTGAAGTATTGTCAAGGAATTGATTATCAGCATCAGGATTAAATAACTCTTTTAGAAGACTCCATTGGAATAGAAATGGCTACAATTAGATTAGTAAGAAGTGTATATCCGAGACCGAGTTTGTTCAAAACTAGCGTGAGTGAGAATCAACTCGTTGTATATACTTGCTAATCCCTTTAGGTTATTGTAAACAATTAGATATTTATGGATTACAATTCAAAGTTAATTGAAATTAATTACAAAATAGAATAGTGTGTTGGAAATTTGTGGCTCAAACGAACACCAGTTATTTTAAAAAATTCAGTACCTTTTAATTTCACAAGGGAAATGTTTGATACGCATGAATATTTTAAAATTTCTAGACATGTGAACGAAATGTACAGATCCAATATAAATGAAAAAAATAATTACGCCTGAAATTAAAAACTTCTTCCAATTTTTGGTTTCAAATCGGTAAGAAATCAGCTATGTACCATGTTTTATTTCAATGAGAAACCAACATTATTTAAAAATGTCTGTAGAGTTTAATGATATCGTAAAAAAATCATATTCATTCAAGAGGTACAAGAGATTTTAATTAGTTTTAACACAGCGAATCTGTTCTCAGCCGCCCAACTATTGGTTAAATTAAAAACAAATAAAAGAGTTGCATGTGAATGGTAGCATCCACCATTAAATGATGATATCTAGTTAAAAAGTAGAAAGTTAGATATATAAAAATAAACCAAAAAATATGAACAAGAATTTAAGAATAAAACACTTCATTATACTTCCATAATACCGAAAAAATAAAGAAATACACCAGGATAGGAAAAATATGCTGAATCGTGTAAATACACATAAAATGGAACCAGTGCAGTGGGAGAGGATATAATGAAAGTCGAAAACTCTCGTTCCCTGAATTTCACATTGGAACAAGACCTAGAAATTCAATTATAGCGTTAGAAAGAAAACTCCAAGAAATGGAAAGAAATGAGAACTGAGAAGGATTATGATAATATATTAAAAAACGAAATGACTCTTTGTAAAATTAAGGGAATCAGAGGTGTACATTTAACATTAATTTATGATCATCAGAAATAGCCTTCTCTGCAGTCGAGGATATATGCAGTTTGTTGACAAACAGGCTGGGAAGCAACACCATCAATAGCATTTACTAATTTGAGGTCCCAATTCCAGATGAGCCGAAAAATTAAATAAAATTTAATTTAATTAATCCTTAATTCAAAACAAGACTAATGTTTTATTACTTCTCCTCGTATCGTCTTTATTACTTCTACTTCTAATAAATAACAGTTTACAATTTTAATTTTATAAGCGGTTACTAGGTTAGGCTATACAATTTAATGTGGAAATTAGTGAAGTGAGAAACTGAGTCTACCTAGTTAGTTAAATTAATGTTTTTTTTGTATCTGTGTGATGTATATATGTGATGAATGATTCATGATGGCGATAAAACTGACTAACCACTACTAATCACTTATTACTTTACTAATATTAAAAATGAGATTATTTATAAATTTACAAATACCTGTAGAGAAAAAACTGTTAAGTATATATATGTAGCATTATACTACCTAGCCATATTGAACTAAAGAAAATTGGTAAGACTGATTGCCGCTGATTATCCATTGCATTATTATATTGTAATATATTTATTTATGTTAATTAGTACTCGTAGACTTACATTTGATATTACATAATTTATAGATTACATTATACATAATTATAATACTCTCTCAATATTTAACCTTCGTCTCTTTTAAAAATTTCGTTTACTTCCTAAATGTGTAGGAAGTCTTATTGATTTGTACTGAAAATGATCAGTCGAAATAATAAAAGATTTGGAAGAAAGAAAATACTTTTATTTCTCAAGTATTTATAATAAAAACCATATCATTCAAAAATCGATAAATTGCTTGTTACACGCTAAATCCAGCTGCACTTACGTTGGTCCAGCAAGAATCCAGCTAGACTAGAAACACTGTTAGATTTCAAGCCCTATTTTTTAACATTTCTCTATTCTCTGTAATGTCTTTAAGGTCATGTGTTGCTACAACTGGCCTTATTTTCCATTATTTTTACATTTTCCATTTCCTATCACATTTCAAAGTTCGTGAATTATATATTATATAAAATGTTATATTGCCATTATCGTAATTGATATGTACTATTTGTGTAATTAATTTATTTAGCTCAGATATAATCGGTGATTTTGCGTGAATAGAAAAAACGTTTGTCTTATGTTTTAGCAATTCAATTATTTATTTTGCAAGAAAGACTCAAAAATAATTTCGTGGAAATATAGATTAAAGCTATATAGTGAAACTCAATACTGAAGAACAAAAGATAACACTACGATTATGATTTCTTACAATTATTTGAACGTATAAACCTGCATATAAAATAATTTATAACTTTAAAAAAACATTCACATATTTTAGAATGCCAACTAAAAAACTAAATTTTCTTCATTTCCTGTACCGTGTGAAATATTGATCGCCAATTTCCATTTGTAATTATAGGTGTTTCTTTTCATTGACCCTTGAGAAAATGAAAAAATTACTCATTGTAACTAACACTACCATATAAGTGTCTTTCAATTTCACTAATGTGTAAAAATATGTGTTCGATATTTGTACATATCATGTGGCCGACATTTGTACAGCTTATCATCAGCCTGACACGGTAAATCAAAATGAAATGTTGTCATAGTCGTCATGGTCGGTATTTCTCGAGCTATTAATCATTGCCACTCCCAAAATTTTGATAAATGATAATGATTCATTAGTAATATGTTTCTATGCACATATGTGTTCTATTTACGTGACTGACTACAACCCCCCTCCTAGCTGTCGTGACCACAAGATAAGTTATTACTGTCTAGACATAATCGATCTCCATAATGATGTAGTTATATTCGCTTAGCGCATTGTTATATATTGGTGTTATACTTTAAGTCAAGTAATCTACATGATATATGTAAATACTTGTCGTTTGTATGGGATAACATGTGGGATATACATTTCAATTTTATTATTGAATTCTAATCTATAATGGCGAGTATCAGTCTTTCCCTACAGTCTGAAATAGCATGTGTGATTTGAACTCGTTTCAATGTGCAAAAAAAATAGGTGTAATGTCAAGTAAAATCTCTTTATAATTTTTCATCCAATTATAATGGTATAATTCAAAATCAACACGGATTTAAATTTTGCGACTGCAGCTACTATTCTCTACAGTAAATTTGCCAATCGAATAGTAAACCGTCCAGTAGTAAAAGTCAAATTCGTTATAAAGGTAATAGATAACAGAACATTCTGAATAGTTGCTTAGAGTTGTTAGCATGACAATTACTCGATTCGCCATTCTTATAATTTTATGTTATTTAAGTGATTATTATTTATTGCATTAATAAATTAAATGTTTCCTTTTTTCTTTTTTTTTTTTTTTTTTTCTTTTCAATCATCATGCGATCGGCTTCATAAGCCCTTAACAGATCTGTTGTAGGAGTTTATTGGCAGGAGAGATCTATTCCTCCTGTAAGGAAATTGTCTCTTATTCTATTACGATGCTGATTATCTAATCAAGTCCCAAATGTGTTGCCTTTTGAGCCTTCTGTCATTTAATGGTTCACATAATGCTGTAGCTAGGGTGTTTCTATGAGCTTTTAAGCGGTTCTGGTAAGCTTTTGCTTTATGTTCCACTTCTTCCATAATGGTGTTCATCTCTGTGTACTCATGCAATTCACTCGTTTTGATAAACAGAGGTGCATTAGTTATTGTTCTGAGTGCTTTGTTCTGCATTTGTTGCAAAATTTCCACGTTAGATTTTTGTGCTGAACCCCACAGCTCACTTCCGTATGTCCACACCGGCTTGATTACAGTTTTATAAATGAGTATTTTATTTTTCAAGGTGACATGTGATCTTCTGCCTATTAGCCAGTTAAGGTTTCTGAGTTGTATGTTCAATTCATCGTGTTTCTTCTGGATATGAGTTTTCCATGTTTGCTTCCTGTCAAGATGCATGCCCAAATACTTTGCTGATTCTTGATGTGGTAGAATGTCGTTTCCAAGTTTAATTGGGGGACAATTGCCCTTTTTCAAAGTATAAGTGACATGCGCTGATTTGGTGGAGCTGGCCCTAATGCGCCACTTTTCCATCCAATCGTTAACTTTGTGTAGGTGGCTTTGCAGAACTAAAGAAGCTACACTAGGGTTTTCATGGTTACAAAGTGCAGCGGTGTCATCAGCGAATGTGGCAGATAGGACATTATCAGTTGTGGGGATATCTGCTGTGTACATCAGATATAAGATGGGGCCCAAAATGGAACCCTGCGGTACTCCAGCTTTCACATCGTGGAAGGCAGAGTATATGTCGTTGATTTTAACTCTGAATATTCTATCCTCCAAATACGATTTCAAGAGCAGGTAGAAGTTGTGAGGAAGGTGTTTCTTCATTTTGAAAAGCAGACCCAAGTGCCAAACCTTATCGAATGCTTGTTGCACGTCGAGAAAGGCGGCCGAGCAGTACTGCTTCTTCTCGAGAGCTTCTCTAATTCTGTTGACAACTCGGTGAACCTGTTCTATGGTTGAATGGCCAATACGAAAATCAAACTGATGTTGCGGGATGAGATCGTTTTCGTTAAGTATTCGTATCAGTCTTCGCAAGATGATCCTCTCAAAAAGTTTCGACAAAACCGGCAGTAAACTAATTGGCCTGTAAGATGATACAAGATGTGGAAGCTTGCCAGGCTTTGGGATCATGATTATTTCTGATATTTTCCATATCATTGGGACATATCCAGTTCTAATAACACTGTTAAAAAGGTGTGTTAAGGCGATGGAAGCCTTTTTAGGTAGTTGTCGTAGAATTTCAGCTGTTATCAGGCAAAATCCAGGAGCCTTGTTTAACTCAAGACCTTTTATTTCCCTTTGGACTTCGCGAGGCGAGCAGCTTTGCATTGGGAGACATAGCTGCAGGTCAGTTTCTAGGTATTCTTGTATTTCCTGTTCGGTTTCTAAGTCACCGCTATTTGGAGTGAAGACTTCATACAAGAAATCTCCAAATACTTCAGCCCGTTCTTTGTCCGTTCGTGTCCAAGTATTGTCGTTCCTCCTGATAGGATGTTGTGCAATCTGAGGCGCCACTCTACTACTTTTTACCGTGTTCCACAATGAGTATTCATTTTTAGCTTGGGGATTTAGGTTTGCCAATTTATCCTGTAGGGTTTCCTCTTCGATGTATTTAAGGTATTGTTTTAAATCCGCAGCTGCTTTATTAAACGCCCTTTTGTCTTCGGAGTGTCGACTGCAGTGCCACATTCTTCTGAGTCGTCTCTTCTTCAGGATCTTGATTTTTATATCCCTAGGTATATTCTTACTACCATGATTTAACGTGGTAACCGGTGTACAGTACCAGGCAGCTGTTTGTATTAGGTTTGTTAAGGTTGTTGCCTGTTTTTCGATGTCATCCTTTGTTTTAAGTGCCACTTTCAGGTTCAGGTTTTCGTTTATGTAGTCTCTGAAAGCATCCCAATCGGTTTTTTTGGTGTAAAGTCGCTCTTTCACTGGTCTTACAATTATGGTGGTACTTATTGTGGCTATTACTGGTGTGTGGTCTGAACTGCTGTCTATACTAGTCTCTACGCTCAAGTAATTATTTGACAGTCCTTTATATACAAAGAAATCCAGAAGATCTGGTTTTCTATTTCTGTCTGTAGGTCAGTAGGACGGTTCACCTGTACTTAGAACACGCAGTTTGTTTTTGTCAATACTTTTCTTCATTTCTCGACCTCTAGGTAAAGTCAGTCTTGATCCCCAGAAAACGTTTTTAGCGTTCCAGTCGCCGCCACATATGAACCTATGCCCAAGGGTTTTAAAGTAATTTGTAAATGCTTCTTCCTTTATAGTGTGCTTTGGTGGGCAGTATACAGCCGATAATGTTAGAGATCCTTGTTTATCATGTACCATTACTGTAGTTGCTTGTATTGGCTCTGTTTTGTATTCATGCAATATCTCATGCTTGATGTGTTTTTTGATAATTACAGCTGCACCCGCATGAGCAGTTCCGTCTGGGTGTGATGTCGAATATATGCTGTAATTTCTTAACAATATGTTTTGGTTTGGTGTTAAGTGTGCCTCAGATACCAGAAGTACGTCAATATTTCCATGCTCCAATAATGTTTGTATGTCATATTTGTGGTTGATCAAATCATTTGTGTTCCAGGTTGCTACTTTCAGATTGGCCATTTTAGTGCACGAGTTTGTTGATTACTGTTGTGAGAAGATTCATCATTGTTGACATTTGTTCTAATAGTTTCTCTAGTTTTACAGCTTGTTGTGTGAGTAGAATTTCTAAGTTATTGTTATATTCTGTGGTTGGTGATTTTAAGGCATCTGCATAGGTTTTAGTTTCTATGGGCATTTTGTGTATGTGTCTTGATTTTTCAAGCATGAGGTTATGTTGTGGGCGAGGTTCTGTGGTGTTTGCTTGACCTACACTAGTTGGTTTATTTTGTGTGGTGTTGTGATGTGTAGAAACCCTTACTAGCTTTTGCTTATTTGTTTTTCTAGTAAGTATTTCTTTGTACACCTCGCACCCTTTATAGTTAGCAGGGTGCGCGCCTTCATGTGCATTATCATGTGGCGGGGGTGTTTCTGTCCTTTTTAGGACAATCAGACGTTTTGTGATCTTGTGCACATTTAACGCAACAATATGGCCGCATGCAGTAATTTTTAGAATGCCCATATTGTTGGCACCTTTGACATTGTGGAATTGTGTTTCTTTTGTGGGGCTCTTCAATTATAATAATTTGGTTGCTAATAGATTTTATTGATTTAGCAGCACTGTTGTGTGGGCCAGCCACCAGATTAACAAAAAATGTTGACGTCGGTATTTTTTCTCGGCCATACTTTACGTTAATAATATCTCCCTGTACTTTATTACCAGTTTTTTCGATTTCTTCTATGATGGCGCTGTGCGGGGTCGAGTGGTGAAGTTTCTTTATTACTAGACGGCAGCAGCGTTGGTCCTTTCTATTGAATGTGTGGCCTATAAGTCCATTCTCTCGCACAATGGTTATAATTTTTTGATATGCTTGTATGTCTAGGGAATTGATTCTGAGTTGGTTTTTATTTATGGTTTTTAAGAGAAAGTTATCTTTATCAGCAACAGTACAAATTAATTCAGTTAATTTATTGACATTTTCAATACCATACAAGATAATAGGTGGAGGTTTGTATGGCCGTTTTTCTTTAGATTTGGGTTCATCTTCTGTCAGGTCAATCTGTAGACCACTAAATCTGTTGGTAGTTTTGACTGTTTCGGGAGATGGCGTCTGTGATAACTTCTTTCGCTTGTTGCCTCTACCTGTTGGAACTCTTTGCCATTCGGGTGGACAAGGTGTGTTATCGGTAATGTATATTGGAGTCTGACTTTTCTGTTCCATTGTTGGGGGATTTGTGTAGGAGGCTTCAACCTGTGATTCGTTTTCAAGGTGATTTGGAGTCATTTCCAATGTCATATTTTCAGGTTGTTGAGAAGTGATATTATCTTCAAGTTGTTGGAGTCTGGAGATTGGCATTTCACTAATTGAGTTTGATCTAGGTTTGCTTTCAAACATTCCTTTGTGAAATATCTGCTGAGTTAACACCTTTGTAGGAATGACTTTATTATTTGTGGTTTCTGTTTGTTGTGTTGTATTTTTATTGTGTTGATCATTCATGATGGTTCCCACGAGAAGGGTCGATATAAATGGTCGCTACTGAGGTGACGCCCATTCTCAGCAAAAGGCTATTTACTACGACGTGTCGCCTGGTTCGTCGAGTTTGGTCGCTAGCGGCTGACTAACCTGCCAGTCATACATCCCCTTGGCGCGCACCGCACCGTGGGATTAGGGGATTTTTTATAGAGGTTACCTTCCTCTCAGCCCAAGTGGCGAAGCTCAGGCTCCCGATCCTGCGATACATGACCACAGGCTTACGGTGCTGGGGCAACCCTTTCGGGCTAGACACTGGTTTTTGTTGTCTCCCTTAGCTAGATTTATCGGTTTTAAGGCGCCGACGACTCGCCTTCGCCCTTCTTACTTTGCTATCAAGGTCACGAGGTAGATGTGTTGTGCAAGACTCGTTGTTGATCACGACATTGCCCGGGGAATGGGATGACTCACAAGTGTGAGTCCACTACCAGACTGCGGTGACAGTTTGGCAGAGGCGAGGACGTGTAAGATAGGACTTTATGATGCGCGTCTGATAGCCTAATCTTGCACACTTAGGCGTACGCTACCGGCTCTAACTCAGCTTTTTCTAGGTACATATCTACTAGCATAACTATGCACCACCGAGGCCTAACACCATTTTCCCCTCCCAAAACCAAAACCACATGCTGGTACAATAAAATTGGATAAATTGTATTTTCAATTGATTCATTGTTGTAAAAAAATTTTGTTTTCCAGCTAAATTCCCACACAACTATTTTATTCCATGTCTAAGAAACAATTGACATTTTATTGATTAAAAGCCTTTTGAATTAACAGTCATTAATTTATCACCTTGTGGAATCTCTTGAGTGCTTAACACAAATAACAAAAACATAATATTGATCTTTTTTATATGGAAACTATGGAGTTCTTTTTAAACACTACCTGTTAATTATGTTTGCTTAGGTAATGTACACACTATATTACAAATGGCATCCACCATCAGCCTGTATTTGGTTTGAATGTTTTTATTTCGAAATTCGGTGACATTCACTTTTAAATGACTGATTAACTGTCATTTTAATTGACACACAAGATGTTAAACTAATAAAGCTATCATTTTGTGGAATCTCTTAATTGCTTAACATAAGTGAAAAGCATAAAATTTATATTTCTAAGGTTCCTTATTTCAAAAGATAAAATAGAACCCTCTTAAGATCAATGACATGTCTACCAATCCGTCGGTCACAGATATTTTTCTCAAAAATTACTTAACAAAGAAAATTTAAATTTGTTATAGAAATAAAGCATATCAACCCACACATATCTCCATAGCTGCCACTTAAAAGTACACACACAAGTTTGAAGGAGGTACATTATATAAAAGAAAAAGCTTTTTGAATTTCACAAATATTTTGGGATGTAGTTTGAAAGGACTAAGTACAATGGTTCCAAAAACATTTTTGCTTACTTTTCAGTCGTATACCTTCAAAGATGTTTGTCTTTAATAATCTGCTAAACAAATTGTTGCTTCCCTTATTTCTGAAACTACTAAACCTACAATTATTAATAAGTAGGCTTTTTAGAAGTATACGCAGAAGTTTTAGGAAAACTGTAATGATGTTCCTAGATGTAATATTTGAAACATTAATGAGAATATATATTACACCCGCTACTTAATTATATTATGCGTAAATAAATATTTATTGCACTAAGAAGTTCATATTGGTGTTGACTCATGATAAAAAAGTTATTTCTCTTCAAGCAAGATACAGAACCTCCAATGCCAAATTCACATTTAGCCGGTTTTTACGTGGTAATTTTTTTGGATTCCGTTCACACCATATGTATTAACAATTTTTGCCTAGATAAAGTGTAGTAATAGCAAACCCCAATTACCAAATTACTTACACCTAACACCAGTTACCGATTGGTGGTCACCATTAACAGATATTTTAAACTTTTTGGTATGAAGCTTTGCATTTTGAAGTTTGGCATGGTAGAAAAATTAAAATTTGCAATATTTTTAGTAAAGTAAAATGTGTCTTATATTCTTATTTTCTGCAGTTTTTTACCTGTTGTATTACGCTATACTTTCACCTACTATTCAGATTGAAATTATAATAATTTATTATCATTTATGTGAAAACAAAAATTTAGTCATTAATTTGAAAATAATTTAAAGAAAAGTAATTTATATTAATATTTTATAAAGAAATAAGTCTATTTTCTATATAAATCAAAAGTTAAAATAATATTGAAATTTTAGGCATAATTAGGTATTTTCCCCATTTTAGTTTTTCTCATTAGTTTTCACCTATTTAAAATTTTTCATGAAGTATCAAATGGAATGCTGTCTGTAAATTTGTCTTTGAGCTGTTCATGTATATCATTTTTACAATAAAAATTACAATTAAAATTTATTATAATTACAATTAAATTGTGACTAAATTAATAATTTGTAATACACTCACTCTATGATTAGATAGAAAAATCTTTGTACAACGCATGTCTGTTGAACAAACTGCTTAATGTTTTAAATATCTTCCCTCCGAGCTTACATTTACCGAGTGATTGACCAAAAATTATGACCCAAAGATTTATATAACATCATTATCCCACAGACTTATTGTACAAAGATGATTCCAATGTCTTGAGTAATTATAATAATCTTGCAGTAACTAAATTTTATTTTCCCTTATAAATCACCTTTAGGCAGAAGGTAATTCTACGCATATATTTTGATCGAATTGACCTTGTTGAAATTGTTTGTAACGACATATAAAGTGCGAAATCCCAGTTTCGAGAAATAGCCAGGCCTTTATCGTATTTTAACCTAGCATTTACCCTTCAGAAAAAATATTTTAACATTCGCATTTTATGTGAGTGTTAAAATATTTTTTTCTGAAGCATATAGATATATGCCATATATATAAAATGTATGAAGCATATATATAAAACCATATTTTTTATGTACCTATTAGATTATTTTATTAAATTAAAAAAATTGGTTTTTTAAGATTTGTTATATTTATTGCACACAGAAGCAATATTAGATTAGTGACAATTTTAAAAAATAAGTTAGATCAACAAAAATAATTACAAATGCAAAGTAAAACCTCCGAAAAACTTGTTTCCAAAATAAAAGAACGAACAAGATTTTTAAGAAAACATTAAACTATACTTGGTTTCATGTATATAATTACTAAACGCTTGTATTAAGTTTCCACTTTAAACTCAGTTTTTTTAAAGTAAATTATCTATAATGAAAAGTAGGCAACTTTGTAAATGTACATATCAATGAAAGGTACGTAACAATGAAAGATTTTCATAAGATATTCTTCAACAAATCTTTTATTGAGGAAGGTAATTGATTCCATTTTCAAAGTAACAAAGGCACCAATTATTAAGCAATTAAATTTAAGTAACGCAAAATAATCCATCACATTCTAAAAATACAAATATCAAAAAAGACATTGAAAACATTTGGTTGTATAAATATGTTTTTCTGTATGCAACACCCATATAGTATTAGTGAAAAAAACTTATTTGCAAATTTTTCTTTTCTGGAAACATTTCCATGGAAATCAGCTTTACAAATCTGCCTGTTTGTTAAAACATAAACATTGTGACAGTTCTACGCGTAATCAAAGTTTGGGGAAGCAATGCATTTAGGAACATTACCTAACATTGTGTGATTTAGCTGACTTTGTGTACGGCAATAATTTTCCAATAATAATTATAAATATTTTCTTATGAAAACTTAGTTACAATAAATAATGGATTTACCTTTACAGTTTTTTTTATTATGACAAGAGTTTTAGTATTGTTTGTGGATGATATTGATTTGATATGTCCGCGATGTTTTGACGATATTGACATAAAGATATGAAAGACATAGCAATAAAGTGAAAGTGTAGTGTTATTAATAAAAAAATATCCATCAGTCAAAATAATTTAAACTAAATATTGATGTAGAAAAAATACTTCTACCTTAGGTTGCTGCTACCGTAGATGCCTCTTATTTTAGGCAAAGTACAATGGGAGAAATTATGGGATTTTCCAACACATGGGCATTATGCTCATTTGAATGTACATGCAACAATGCAAGGGCTGTTAAAAGAGATTGCAATGGTAAGATGGAACAGAAAAAGGAAAGTGAAATTTGGTGCTGTCATTTTAATAAATGCTCATCAGACGAAACGGTTAAAATATTTAGTTACTAGTAATTTGTTTCCTTTTCTGTATAATCCTTATAGTTTGTGATGGAGAATGTATAAACATGACCCCATCATCACACTTTCTCTCTTACTCATTCTGCATGATGACATCAAGAGTTGTGCTGGCTACTTGTCCGGATTCATCATCATGGAACATCTCAAAACTCAACAATAATTTAATAGAAATAATATTCAAAAAATCAAGCAAAACATTTATACAAATTAATATTATAAATTAATGAAACACATTTCCACAAAATACAGTTTCTGATCAGCATCAAACTCACTATCCTAACATTAAGACCAGTTTGATTCAGCTTTACAAAATGCGGGTGAATATAATAAAATTATAGAGATAGACAAAGCTTCAGATAGTACTTAATAAAGACGAAAATGTTGAAATACTGGAAATGCAAAAATTTATGGAAATAAATTAATCACCATTGAAAACAATTTACAAAACAAGTTTAAATAAAAATGAACTGGTAAACAAATATCAAACCATATTTTATTTTTGGAAGACAAAGTCACTTGACATACCAAAAAACAAATTCATTCCTTGTCAACGACATCTCTGCTTAAAGATCTGACACACTTATTGAGACTGTGGAAACCCATACAAGCAGTATTTGTTTCTAGCTTGAAAATTAATACCAACAAAGTATATATATATATATATATATATATATATATATATATATATACATACATACATATATATATATATATATATATATATATATATATATATATATAACATGTGTACAGGATTTGTTAAAAATAGATCGAACAAACTACATACAAATTAGGTGCTTAATGGTTTCCAAGTCAATACAGCGCCAGAAGTAATAAGCGACTGAGAGAATATTGACTGAAAGAGTAAAAGTTTTTCAAGTCTTGAAATTTTTTTATTAAAAACAATTTATAATACCAAGTGTTATAGATTGTTCTTAATAAAAAAATTGTAAGCCATCTATGACACCTAATTTCACATGATGATATTTATTTGTTTCTGAAACTAAAAGAAAAGTGTTATGGTAGCAAGGCATGGTTTTCTAAGCGCCGACTAACAGTTTCAAGAAAAAGCCAAGAAGTGGATGACCCAAAAAATTTAATGGACAAAGTGGAAAACGGTGTTGGCGAGGTAATACGTATGTGGTAACTAAGATTCTGGAATGTATGTCTACAGGACAAAAGAAAAGAAGCAGTGTCTGAAGTGTCTGAAGTGTCTCTGTGTTTTACCTTGATGAACAAAGGCTAAACACATTTATGTACAAAGATTACATGTTTTGACTGTAAATCTTGATGAAGAGAACTGTTTCTCAAGCACTTTATAATGAAAATTGAACATGTTCAGAAATGCAAGATAACTTGATAAACACATTGAATATATTTGGCGTTAATTTTGTAGAAATTCATTGTTCACAATTAAATGAAACTACATGATGTAATATTATTTCTACTTTCTTTAATTTCTTTACCACAACCTAGGTTTTGTTGTATTACAACATCTTCAGGTGGGCTATTAGCAAAGATTAACTCTTAGGAACTAACAACAGCATTTATATATTTCACAAAACAATAGCGGAAGCTGGGTTCTCCCACTGCTCACGTTAGTGGGTTTATTGTAGGGGAGCGGTGCAGTTTTTATTACACTTTTGGAAGTTATCTGATATACAAGTATTTTAGTGAGGGTAATAAATTCAATTGATGTTGTTCTATGAGATTGTACAATGCAAATGTTCCAGTGTATGTAATAAAATGAAATTAATATTATTCTGAGTAAATTATTTATACAATAGCAAAGGTATCTGATAGTTAGGACAATATTATATGAGTAATTATACATATCTCCCATTTCATTTATTTATTTTTTTATTTATATATTTATTTATTTATAATTTTTTTTTGTATATTATACTGCGTATGATTTTTTATTTTATTAATTTATCTATATTTGTTTTAATTTTTGAATGTTTTTTTAATATTTATTTAAATGTGTAGCCGGGCTGAAACGATTTGAAGTGTATTGCAGTCTCAATGTTGTCTAACTATATTATGTCTAGAAGATTTTAAATATGGGTGAAGATATTATATTTAGTTGTTCGTTTAATATATTAACGTTGGTGTCTCTTTTATAACTGTTTATTTCTAATGTTTCCAGGATTTTAAGTTTATTGCCTTTTATATTTATTTATAATATATAGGGAGCATTGTCGGTATGAGATTATTTTCAATGAGATGTTTTGTAAAGTGAGATGTCAAAAGTGAAAATCTCTTCCTGTTTGACCTATGTATACGCTATTAGAGTCGTTACATTTAAGTTTATAGATACCACTCTCTTCATGTTTATCTATTTTTTCTTTATTATTAATAAGGGTTTTACCTAAGTTATTTGAACTACTTTAAGCACATCTTGTATTAATTATATTTTTATTATTAGTTTAAAGTTTTCCTAGTTTAAGTGATATATTACCTATGTATAGGAGGGATTTACAGTAAATATTATTATTTAGTACGATAATTATAGTACGATAATTATATTAGTATTTTTCTTAATTTATTCTGGTACAGCTTTGTGATATTTGATGGTACATAATTATTGTTTACTGCAATTTGTTTTATAGTATTTATTTCTTTACGTAAATTTTGTTTTTCTGGTGGGATGATTAAAGCTCTGTGAATCATAGAATGAAAGGCTACTAACTTATGGGACCAAGGTTGTTGTGAATAACAATTAATTATGGAGTCAGCAAATGTGTCTTTTCTAAATGTATTAAATTTGTGTTTATTATTTGGTTTAACAAAACGTGCATAAAGTATATATATATATATATATATATATATATATATATATATATATATATATATATATATATATATAAATATACTGCTTCACAATGGTTCTCGATGAGTTTCAACAAAGCAGAATTTGTAAATTTATTAAATCATTTAAGGGAAATAACATTTTGTTGAGCAGTTGCATCATTCCTAATTGTGTAATAATCTTGTGATTTAATCCTTTTATCAGAAGTAGTTTAAATTAAATTTGCCACTTGATTCAGACATTCAGAAACTGATAATTGTGAATGCTGTGAATAATTTTTACAAATCAGTATGTTCAATGGGTATTGATAAATCAAAAGCACAAAACCTTACATTTTATTACTTCAATGATTTATTACACAGCTTATAATCAATACAAGTCAATAAATAATGGCTATAAAGACTGAACAGCTATAATAAATAGTCTCACTTGTTACAAATTCTCAACAGTTTATGCAACACCATTAGGTAATGCATATACTAAAACTACTGCACTACTTATAAAGTATTACAGTACAGGTTAAATACAAATTTGTCATTTGAGATTGCAATACTTAAACTGTGACCCATTCCGAGAATGTCACATTTCACCTGAAGAATGAATATTCTAAAATTTTCATAACCATGAATTATCATTATGCTGTGAATCCTTTAAAAAATTGATGAAAACTCAGAAAATTTATCAGATCTCTAGAAAAAAGTATACGTGGTATAAAATGATGATGGATAATTGGACAACTAGTATCGTTGTAATGGTCAGCTATTTATATTTTTACAAAGAAATTTTAGTAGCCATGCAAATTTAAACTTCAAGGTGGGGTTATGCACATTATGGCTACAACTAAAATTATTGCATATGGCAGTTACAATATACATCATTGATATTAATTAAAACTACTGATAAATTTACTGTTTTTATTAATTATCAATTAATGATCAATTATTACAGACCTAAAGCACAATATAGACGACCAAAGATAATAAGAGAAACTAGCACATATGATATTTAATACTTTGACCCACAGGTCCTACAAGAATGGACCGTAACAATATAACTGGGGTGATTCTAGCTGGCTCTATCAAAAAAAGAGATAGAACAACACATGCTCTGACAGTATGAGTGAATACATGTTATTTGTTTGCCGCTGACTCAACACCTACAAAACTCACTCGTCTGTGTTACACCTTAATCTGTTTAATAAATTGATTTACAGAGTATTGTTATAACTTGTATACTTTTTCAAAACAAATGCTTAAAGGATTAAATATTATTAATATTTAGCTCGTAACTTTTTTTAATCAAGGAACCTCCCACTCTATATATATATTAAATTTTGATCATTATCACATTTATTTACAGAAATAAATTTTAAACCACTTATGATTTTGGCTTGTTCAAAATTGTAATGAGATTAGTGTGCAAATATAAAGAAAATTAGCTATTAAAACCCTCGCATGACCGAGCATGGCTAATATGCAGCCACCAGATAAAAGTTATTCTAAAATATAGAAAAGCACTCTTTCCTTAAATTTTCTATAGAAGAAATCAGAGAGAGAAACAATGTTGACAAGGTATAGATAGTTCTCCTCTCTTGTCTCAACTATATTAACATCTATCTTATAAATACAATAGTTAGTCCAATAGTTATTACTAGAAGCATATTGTATGCGTACATTAAATATAAGTTGTTCTCAAGATATGATATTTTGCTCCCCATTTTAATATATCACAAATAATTTTTTTCTATTTTTTCACATGGTTAATCATGTTAATCCTGTATTTTAACCTGCATACATGCTGCATGTATGTTTGTATTTCCCATTTCCATGAAATGAACTTCCGATTTTCATAACAGTTTGATAAAGAATTTTTGGAGTTATACATCTTTAGGCGCGTTATATAGAAATTATCAGAGCAAAATTTTACGAAGTGTGCGCAGGATACAACAAAAATCTACTAGATGGAGTTGGTCACTAAACATACCTGTAGTGACTGATACTATATTCAAGACAATTATTGAGGTATTTGTAAATACACAACATATGTTTTATATTCAAGTAAATCTAAGTTATATCTATTCTTTTGAATAATCAAAAATACTTACTTTATTATGGATATTTGTGACAGAAATAATGCTTATAAGCTTTTTAAAATATATTTTAAGTGCATTTCTCTAAGTGAGGTTAAGTTTCAATATGTGTTCACTTGTATTATAAACAAATTAAATTTACCAACGAATCTAGATTTTTTCGAATTAAAATTTTACCAACCGTATTACAGTCCTTTTATTCTTTGATTACCACTAATTATTTCATTGCTAAATAAAGCTATTCTTGTATTACCTATGCCAAAGAATTGTAACTTTTAATGCATATACTAAGTACACTAAGGTATTTTAGTTTTAGACCAGTGTGAATTTGACAGGACACTCTATGAAGAAAAACATTCGTAAAAAATATATCATTTTGCATAACTTATGCATTATAATTTTTGTCAATACTTTACAAAATAAAAAGTCGTGGAGTACACTTAGTGTTATATAGTAATTAGCAAATACTTAAAAATAGTGACATTTGACAAGGAATCTAATTATAATTTTCAAGTTAAAATAGATCATGAACATTTAGAAATTGGATCAAAACAACTGCGTAACTTGTGAGTAAACCTAGAATATGGAGCAGCAATGAAGCTCGCAGGTTGAAGGAGTGAAAAACTTTAAATTGACCCAGTTCTCCTGCTTCCATCATGTTTTTAATAAGCTTCATATGATGTCGGACAATGAATGCTGAAAAAAAGAAATAACATATATTTATAGCAAAGGATTGTTAATGAATTTAAGAAACAGGTAACAGAGTTTCATTTAAGAAATTATATTTGCAAGAGCAGAAAGCAGGAGATGTTTACAAGAGGAAAAATGTTTAATATGTTATAACGATGATCTCAATCGCAATAAAATATTGGGCGTTTTCTTGGTGACCAGTGGCATATCGTTATAGAACATGAAAACAAAATATGATGAAATGGTTTGCATCAAGTGGTTCTAAAAATAATTCATGACAGCGTTTACGTGCAGGTTATAATAACAGAATTTAGAGTTTGAAACAACAAAAACTGTTATTGTACTTTCAGTGCATTTTTGAGCAATTAATTGTAAATCGTCATACATTTAGATATGTATCATATTTGGTAACCTAAAGGACATCAATTTTGTAACTCATGTCAATTCATTTGAATCAACAGTTGAGAAGTTATGAGCCTGTCATATGGAAGAATTATGTATCACTACATATTATCACACAAAGACTTCCATTTCAGTTGTCTGTTTGTGTAGTAATGAAGGATAGTAATTTTATATACATTTAGTTAATAAACAAATGGAACTTCTTAGCTTTTTATTTTTTAATTTCGGTTATTTTTAAAAATGTGATGCGATAAAGAAATGTTGCAAGATTTGAATTCAGCTTGCTAAAATTGAAGCACTACATCTATATATTATTGTTTAAGTCCGGGCTGGCCTAGCAGCGATGTGCAAAAGCCTTGAAGTGTTTGCTTCGCTTGGATGTAGTGCAATGCAGCCTCGGCACAAATTTAGTAACCATGACGATGCTCTGCATGGCAAAGTCAAGTCATATTCTTTGTATGACGCAAGCGAATGAGATGAGCATTCACTCGAAATGGTATCACATGTAAGTCAATCAGCCGTGGCAGCTGTTGCTTTTATTTTGCTAAGAGATTTACAAAAACGAAAGACAAAAACAAAAATCTGAATGGTACCGTATTGGAAAAATATATAAAA
Source organism: Druceiella hillmani (assembly GCA_039881145.1). Lineage (NCBI taxonomy): Eukaryota > Metazoa > Arthropoda > Insecta > Lepidoptera > Hepialidae > Druceiella > Druceiella hillmani. The sequence continues at coordinate 37,270,002 of JAYKKI010000019.1, forward strand.
AGAAGTTTGAATATGAGAATCAGATGTAAGAAGAACTAGTTTACGACGAAGTCAAAATCAAATTTGAACGGATGGATATGGATGGATACTAGTATTTTTCAGTATTGGACAAAAATATACTAAAGAATGATGTAGATTACTGTGAAGTCATAAGTGTGAAAGAAATATTACCAATACCTTTAAGATTTTTAGTTACAGGAGGCTCATATTCTAGTTTGCAGTACCTTTTTTGCATATCAATACAGTCCATATGAAAGGTTGACCCCAATGTTTGTTAAGCAATCATCGAAATTTTATAGGATTATATAAAGTAAGTAAAATTAAGCACGGATAAAAACTGACACCACACGACTCAACTGCATCACCTATGCGCTTGCCTCGGGAGAGGCACATCCACATCAAGTGAGCTTTTATTTTGCGAGGTTACTGTGGTAGGCAGCTCGCCCGATGCGGATTCAGCCCTTCGGAGAAAATTTTGCAGCAGAGCAGCAAATTCTTGCAAAAACTACTGAGTGTTTAATACTTGCACTTCAATATCACACTACTTTTGTTCATTAAATTTAATAAAAATTTTAATACTTTTAAGAGTTGTCACAGGATAATTAAATAATACATAGATGTAGTGGAATACTGTGGGTGGAAGAGGTTATGGGTTGATCCACTTTTGGCCTCTCCGATAATGAGGCCCAATTAAAATAGGACCAAAATGTGCAGTTTGATCTGCCATCTTAATCTTGTAAAATCTTCAAGCTAGAACTCTCAGCTGTCAAATGACAGACGGCATTAACATAGATGCAACTGATTCTAGTACCTCAAAAATGAAGTGAGTTGACAAAATGCCTAATGATTTTTCTGAAACCCAACATTTCCTTAGTTCAAAAAAACACTTTGTACTAGGAACCATATCAGTTCTAAGAAGGTGTTAATATCCCACTATTTCAATATACTTTTTAAACAATCCCAAGGATGGACACACCACACTATCCTTTTGCAATTAATTATTTAACTAGTAAATCAAGGGATTTATAATGGAATGTTTTGACATAATTTGTAAATACAAGTTATATCAAAACATGCTAACACTCTCATTTTTTTAATGTATCTTAAACATTTTGACAATGGAATTAATGAATTAAATGAAAACGGAAAAGCTCTAAATGATCTATAAAATGTCAGATAAAACTTTCATGTATAAGAGGAAAAAAATGAAATTTCTTTTATAAATTGAAGCCTTTGCCAACCTAACAAAGTGTCACATTAGTATTTTTTATTACTTTATCGACATTATGATATTAAGTGCCATATAGCCAGTAAAAGTAGGTCTACATATAATAATAATACAAAGTTTTAAAAGGTCAAATGACTTTCAACATTACTTTTTGTAATATAATCTATATAAATCGAAAATAATAATTATTTACTTATGAACTCTGCTGTTGCATTGTTACTGATGGCAATAATTTAAATTACATTTATGGCAAATAGGTTACTGGCAACTATTGAATACATATGTCCGAAACAAGTGCAATGCTGGAGGACCTTAAGATCTGTTCCTGTTATACGTTAAGTACATGTACTGCTGAAGCAAGTACTTCCCGTTGTGTTTTGGGTTAATCGAAAGGCATATGGCCAGTGACGATACAGCACACTGTAGAGATTCGGGTTCAATTCCCAGCTGTTCATCGAGAGGGGCTGGCCGGGTGTTATGGTTAGGTGAAAGAGATTGCTCTCATAGCAATAAGTTCGCCATATGTATATGCAATATACATTAAAGTAGATAAATAAATTAATTAATTAATTCGAAGAGTTCTTTATAAAGTGACATGAACAAATGTGAGACACTTGAATTTTTTTCTGATAAGGACTGACTTATCATTTTGTAAAGTTATTTATTTTTGTAGGTTTTTATCATGGCGCCAAAAATAAAAAAATATTTTAAAAAGTTCACACGAATCACCACCTTCCTTACCTAATTAAAAAACTTTTTGAATATAACAATCATTTATTCCACAAATTTGGACCATTTTTGACCTGAAAGTTGATTTGAATTGAAACTAGTGTAAATTTTAAATTTCCAGAACCAGTATTTAGACAGAGATAGAGATTACATTATCAGTAAAGTGCACACATAGATAAATTATTTTTGTACGAGGTGAGCTGGAGGTAGACAATTGCTAAACTTTTGAATGTTTTAACTTGGTGTTATTACCCTGAGCCAAAAATTGTCACATTTTCACTCAGTTTTTTATTAAGAGAATACTTGAGAGGCTCTACCATATGCGACCAGAAATGCTTCAAAAGTGACAAGTCTGTACAGGGAACTTGTGGAAAGTAGAAGTGGGCCTCAACTCGAGTAGTTCCCCGACCACTGCATGATTTTTAAGAATTTCTTCCCCCTATCATATGCCTGAGATAAGACCTAACTACCCTTACAATAACAGTTCCAGGCATGGTAGATAAAGTCATTAAAAGATATCTTCCGACAAGTGTCAGATAGAGAAGAATCCAACAATTAAAGTCACTTTTTAACTTATAATTAAAAATTATAATTCACTTAGATAGGCTAACGAAATTTACAGGGTAAATTCTGAAATTGTTACAAAATGTTTGAATGAAGTAAGAAAAAAATATTCTTTTCGATTTTTTTAAAATGTCAACAAAACTCAGAAAAAAGGAAAAGGGAATGTCCAGTGGTGGAATTGTTAATTTCTAAATTGTGCATTTATCAATAAAATGTCAAAAATGATAGTTTCATCTACTACAACTTGTGTAGATGAAAATTTTTGGTAGAATTTAATAAGAGAAATACAGTGTCATATGCATTTTAAAATAATTATGTTGAATGATTTTAAAGTTACTTTCCCATCGAGGTTACTATCGATAGCTTATAGCTATCTCCCTCTAATAAATGTTGAAAATCATGTTTTTATTTAATATAACTTTAAAAAATAACTTAAAACCCCACTTTATGTAAATTTATCTCTGTAAGTCAATTTTGTAAAAGAAATGAAAATTGCTGAATAAATAAATAAATTTGAATAACAAATGAATAGTTTCGGCAAGATAGCTGCAATGTTATGGATATTTGAGTTTTGATATTTCGCATTGTGAATATTGTTTTTATAATTCGTTTTGTTGCTTCAGAGTTATATTTTAATTTGTTACATTAAATGACTTTCTATATATTTATTAAAAAGTGTAGTCGTTATTATATAAACTCAATAAATCTTACTTAAGAATCAAGGATATCATCAAAAACAAATCCCAAGAAATATAATGTCAGTGTTATGTATAGTGTGTCTAATCACGTATGTATCATAGTTAATTTAGCTTATAAATAATATATGGTTATGGTACATATAGTGTATATTTGTTTTTATTTCTTATAATTGTATTGCTCACACCTATCAGAACAACTGGAGAACATCTTATCTAGATTTGAGCAAAGATACAAGATTCGTATGAGTTGTTTTATATTTTGAAAGTCAATATTCAGTGAAGTTGGCGTGTTAGATATTATATGAAGTTGGCGTGCTCCATAACATTGACAGCTGGAGATTTAAATGATGACATAAAATAATTTATTTCCAGCAATGTTGAAACAAATAGTGATTCAGCATGACACTGCTTAACTTCAATTGTCCATATTTAGTTATTTGAGATATTTACACTGGGAATGTTTTTTAATATAAATATATTGATTGAATACGACAAAACGAAGTAAGATTCATTCAGGTACAACCACTTTCGATATGATGCTCTGTTCTTGATCTAGTGTATGGGCATTACCCTTTTTACCAGGCTTTTCCTCTGCCATAAGACTTATTAAAATAAATACTATACCACTGAATTGGTCCATTAGTCACCTAATCTGACCAAGAAAGCTTAAGTATCTATCACAGCTTAAGTATACATCATATATATATATATACATATATATATATGTCTATATATATATATAAATATAAATATATATATATATGCATTTTTTCATTAATTGAGTTTATATGGCATACTTTTTCGTGGAAAATGGACGATAAAGCTTTATTATATTTTGACTTATTACAAGTGATTTCGCATAAAAAATGGATGATAAAGAGTTCATTTCTCAATAACAAATACAAGTTCCATAACAAACTCCATCACACACATATTCATAAAAGAAAAGATCAATACAAAAAGTAGAACACAAAGTTTAGGTTGGATTGGGGGATGCTGTACTTAGTTCCATTGCTAGGTGCGCTGGGGGGTTACAACACTTCATTGTCACTATCTGTTGTTAGATATTGATGATAATTATGATAACTAGATAGACTGCCAATAATCAATCTATTTTCACACATTCTTTACAATACAATTTAATAGAACTGTTACACAATTTTTATAAACATTAATTGAATTAAACATTGATGATTTCTCTATTGTAAAACACATTTTACTTTATTAAAAAATTTTGTATAGATTTATATGAAACATTTAAACACCTTCATATAATTTCACCTTTTTGTGATATAATGTGACAGTTTTCCTACAATTGTTAAAATCAATGACTACTCTGCCATAACATGTTGTTAGTGGCTATTCAATAACTTTGTCTTCTGATATTAAAAATCTCAACTCAAATGGTTGATTAGGATCTCACATAACATCCCCAAGTATATAATGTTACTCATATGATTTCCTTCAGAGTACACTCTCTTAAAGATATTGAAATATGTTTCCCACTTCAGTTAAAAATTGATATAAATTATTCAAACTCTACTTCTGCCTTTCTTTTTTGTTATGGAGGTAAAAATTATCTAAACAAAACTGTTAAATAAGTTAGAATAACTTCAAAACCTGTATTGCATATCAGTTCAAACTCAACTACAATGGTTACGTAACAATGACATACAACAGGCTAAATTCAGGTATCTCTAATCCCAATTCCACCTAACAGCTCATTGCTTTGAACTGACAAAGATAAGAAGATCTTCTGAATTGTTTATTGCATACATTGTAAAATTATGGAATCAAGTAAATACATACACAGAAAGTGCACCATCAATGTGTGGACTCGAATGTCTTCTGAAAACATATTACCTAAATAATCCATAGTTCTGTCCGTTTATTTTATCATCAAAATATGGGTTAAATGTGTTTCTATTGATCTCTTCACTTTTGTTAAACAGCATGTCAACAAAAACACTAAACGTGGCAATTAAAAACCTCATTCAAATTCTTTAGCACTTAAACTTAAGGAATATGGAAGGAATATAACAATCTTCTATAAATACATAAAGAATAATTTTTCACTTACGTAATTCTCCATCGACTTGAATTAATGTCAAAAAAGATTTTGCGGTTTCTATCTGTAAGTATATTTTTTCACATAGGAAACATACGGTCATCAACAGCATAATATGACGCAATGGCCATAACATGAGACTGAAGGAAAGTGATGCATCCAAGGTCTGAAATATTGTCTTTATTTTAAAAGTAATCAGAATCTGTGGAAGACAGGTTTAATCTTGCACAAAATTTTAAAATGTTATGATTGGTTGGGCATTTTTCATATCTAGTGCAGTTTACAGATAATATAATCTTTTATTAATTCACTCTAATATTTATGGCTCTCTAATTATCTTTGCGACATAATTTTTAATTAGGAAATTCCAAAAGAATATGTTATGTAATTCAGAGTCTATTGCTTCACCATATATTTAAGAATGAGTTAAACTTATCTATTATTATTAGGTAACTATAAGTTGACAAATCAGTGAAAATGCCAACAAGTTGTAGAAAAGAAAAATATAAACCAACTGATTATCCTTATTTAGTTGTTTTAGAAGTATTTGAATAATGCATGAAAGTATTGAAGTAATTAATTTTCCCACAAACAACTGAGGATCAAGACTAATCACAGTCATATTTTATAAAGATATGGTCATGTTAGAAGTACAGAAAGAAAATAAAATGAAACTTAAATATAAAGGAATCAAAGAAACATGTCAAAGATTACATGATATGAACAAAAAAATAAGTGAAATATATTAATCAGATCATCATCAGCAAGTCTAATAATAATAATTCTAATAACAAAATATAACAAAATTAGTTGAAATAAAAAGAAAATGAGGGTCATCTTATTCCTCAATCTTAATTCAAACAATCCTCTTTTAGTTCTTTATGATTGCGTTATGCTCGTTAGTTCTTGACCTCTTTCCTGAACTCTTATTTATAAAAATTATGAAAGTGTTACACACCAAAATGTATTTAAATTATAAACGAAAAAATCTAGAAAATTTTCCATCTCCATAAGCTCCATTAAATGTGTGCTCCTTGGGAGAGTAATTATTATTTTTTGAGGAATTTTTCAGCTTAGATATTTGTCCTTAATAGAATGTGCCTCGTGATCGAATCATTGTCTTATATTGAAGAGTTTGTACCTAGTTTATTAAACAAGATTTGGCTCAATACTGCAAGTTAAATAAATTAATATGTTTTAATAATGCTTACATTAGACTTTATATCCTCAAGAAAGTGATACATGTTAAGGAGTGTGTTAGAAAACGTCAGAGTGAGTAACGTGCGTAGCTGAAAAACAAAGTTAAAGATATTAATTTGTAATAATATTTCTTTCAAATTTATCGAGAGTGTTATTTAAAGTTAAAATTATTATATAATTCAATTTTTCAATACGAACCTGAAATTCAAACACCTTGTTTAAATAATGGCACAGGTCTAACAAATTAATGTAGAATTGGGATAAATTATGAATGGAATTTTCATTTAGAGGCAATGCAAATGTAAAATGATTGTTGGAATTGGGATTGTGTTGTGGGCTACCAAAAATGGCATCGACAGATGTGATCATGCCTTCTTTACTTTTATAATTTAAGAAAATATTCAACATTCCTATGCGCTCCGTTACACTAAATAATATTAAACAAAACAACATCATTTCTAAATCAAAATTGATGGCAGTAATAATAGTGAACGCAACAGAAAAGGAAATATTTAGAACATATTTTATTGCGACATGTATAACAAAAGCAGTATAAAATATATGAAAAGGTACAAGAAGGCCAATAACTACTAGATTTCGATATTTGTCACGTCTCAACAAATTTCTTCTGTTCTCTGGTTTGAAAAGATCATCTATTTTTTGGATTTTTAAAATCAATTCTTTAAACATATTTCTGTCCCATGTTATATCAATCAACAAGAAACGCAGAGTAAACATCATCTGTAGCGTGTTAAATACCAGTATGCTGTAATGATTGTCTATGACTAATAATGCCACATGCAACCCAATCACCGTTCCAATAATTAATAAATTGTGTAATTTTCTATACCACCATGAAAATCTGGTGGGAATCCGGTGTGCAAATTTTCTACAAATGCCAAACATGTGCTGATATACTAAGATTGGCCAAAGTGTACTTTCAATCGATTCACCGTCCATATTAACACTTGTTAAATGTATATGTTCCCGCTGAATACCAATACAACTATTTTATTCAGTGTTTAAGAAACAAGTGACATTTTATTGATTGAATGCCTTCTGAGTTAACAGTCATTAGTTTATCATTTTGTGGAATCTCTTAAGTACTTAACACAAATAACAAAACATAATATTGATCTTTTTATATGAACACTTTATTGATTTCTGTTTACATTCTACCTATTAATTATGTCTGCTTACATTAGGTATGCATCATATTACTGACAAACACTAAAACCAAAAGTGGGTTTCCACCTTTACCACATATTTGGGACTTTGATTTGAAGCTCTGTATTTGGAAGTTCAGTGTAATAAACAAAGATTTTAAATACTGTTTGTCATAGATCTTTTAATAAAGTAACATGTGTCTTTAATCCTGTATATTCTTTTTACATACTATAAAACTTCATAATTCACCTGTTACCAAATAAATGATGTCAGTTATAAAATTTTATACAGAATACTTTCAACGTTTACAACATTTATCCATATGCTATCCCAACGAAACTATAGTTCCAATCAATATAAAATGCAGTTGTCACCTTTACGTAGCTGTTTGGATCTTACCAAGGATGCTTAACGAATGCACATACAGAATGACTTGAAAATTTATAGATATGCTGCATTTTCAACCTCAGGTAATTCGATTGTGTTATGGATACAGGTTTTATTATACAGGGAGCAGGTGAACTGATGGAATATTCACTGCCGGCGCATTCCGTTTATTTTTCTACTTTCTTTTTAAATTTAATTTCTCGTGGTCCTCCTTACCTCAGGTCTAGATTTTTAGTTTTAGGAATGCATGGCCTTGGGGCTCACTCTGAAAATCTTACTTTACTTATTCCCAAAGATGAGACAGCTCTTTCATATATACACAAGCATGGAACCGTACTTGGCCAGTTTTGTTTAGTATTATAATTTACGATTGTCGCTGACAAGGGATTGTTGTTATTGAAGCACCCAGAGATCGAAGCAGCAAAATAAACATTAAAAACATCTATGCAGCATAATGTGCATGAAAGATTAATTGATCGAAATCTCGATACCTGATGTTATTGGAATAATCTATTCATAATATTGTTTATAGTTTCAAACCGAATAATCTGCAAGACTTTTTCATCTCAAAAGTGTAATTTTTCTTTCCAACTTCTGCTGTGTGCTAAATATTTGTGTGGTTAATTTCATTTTTAAATAAATCGTTATATAGCTAAATGGAGATTTTGAAAGAAACGAAATGATTTTAACCTTGATTCAATATTTGAACAGACACCACAGAGTTCAAATGATTGAAAAATGTTTGCTTGTGCGGAAACATTAATAATATCTTCACATTTAATTGTTTGCACCGGTTGGGTTTTGACAGACAATAATACAAGTGAATTAAGTATATTTTTGTTCATACTTGCACTTCGATAGTACTTCACTCTTTTCAGCGTGAAAAATGATCTTTCTCAAAAACAATTTCTTATAAGAACACTTAACTTTTTACATAGAAATACATCTATATTTTGATAGACATCACAGAGATCACGTGAATATAAAAATTTACTTATATCTGATTCAGAGGATATATTTTTAATATTTTCGAATGATTCTTTTAAGTAACAATGTATACGAATCTATTGAACATTTAATGTTTTTTCTTCCAAATCACTCATTACTCCGTAACTACTTTACTGTTTGTTTCGTTATTTATTAAACTAATAAAAACCAAAGTTACTATTGCTGTTAAGCTGCTGGTATTATCTTTGTCTAGTGGACTCCACACTTAGAATATCCAGAATGTAGAAATAAATGAAACTTTTAAAATTTTTTTACATTGAGCATCATATCTGTAACAATTTTCAACTCCACAAGTGGAAAAAGATCAATTAATTATTGGACCATTCCACTGAATTTTTTATCTCTTGCTGTAAAATCTCTTTTAAGCACAGTTGAAGATATTTATATATATTTTTAATATTTTATTTTAAAATAATAGGAACAAATTATGTATGAAGAATTTTAAATTTCAATGACATAATTTTTTTCAATAATATAATAAATTTTTCTACTGATTCTTTTGCTTTTTTATGGTTCTTAGCATTGCTAAGTTTTTTCGATAAGAATTGATGGTGATTTCAATTAAATATTAAAAATATAAAAGACTATTTTTCGAAAAAAACCAGTTTCATTTTGAAGCCTAAACTATGATTTAAATATTAAAATGACCACTTGTTTAAATTAAAATAAACAACAAATATAATGAAAAAATGTTTAAATCTTCACACACTGGGAACACCAAAAAGACTGAAGACGAAACTTATTTTATTCCAGCTCAATGCTCAAATGAAAAAAAAAACTAAATTTAAATGAAACATCACATATTTCATTTGAACTTCGTGATCCTTTTAAAAGTTAACACAATGCCACATTATCAACGCTTGCAATTAAAGTAAAGGCAACGTCATTTATCATCTCTTTCTGATTTAAATATAAGTATAGAACTTTTTTTGTTGTGCTTATATGGCAAAAGAAATTTAAAAATAATTTTATTCTGAGTCAAATTCAAATTACAGGAAATAATAATTCTGCCTTCGATTATGTTTATTGCAATCGAAAAAAAATCTCCAATATATGTTCTGAAGATTTATCAGTGAATTATATTTAATTGAAAATCATTTCATGTTACTCCATAAAACTCATGATTTTGCCATCCCTCAAATTATGCGATAATAGTGTCAACCCTTGCAGGCTTGAATCTTAAATCGATGAGGAAATTATCAGACAATATTAATTTATCCTTATTGTCTGATAATTTTCTCTTTTGGAATTGTGCTCATTGCCTGAAATTTTTATTAAATTAAGATTAATGTCTTTTTTGCAGACTTCAGAATTAACACAGTGATAATAACAATGGTTGAGGACCGAGGTATTTCTTGAAGTTGGGAAGAATATTAGATATTATTAAATGAAATACAAAATAATGACTATTTAAAGATTTAAATTACCAATTACTAAGTAATTTCTATTAGGAATACAGAGGAATATCAAGTCCAAAGAAGACATTTAAAAAAAATTATTCATTAGGCAAAAATTTTTATTTACAAGCACAATAAAAATGAGAACCTGTCAGAAGCTATAATGGATTCAAGTCACGATTTTATAGAGAAAAAATCAACAGTATTCAATAACATTATGTTGAAACAAGCCATAAAGAAGATTTTATTACAATGGATTTACGTGAATTTATCCACAGTATAATACTTGCTAACTTGATGCTGAAAATTCATACGACTACAAAAATATTTTACCCTCCACCACCTTTTCTTCTCCTTAATTTAGAAGCAATAGTCTTAAATGAAATAAGAAATAAAACAAAGGAAATTAATCCTGTGATATAATAATTCAATTGAAAACCAAATGGAAACAAGAAAGGATATATAGTTTATCTAGTTACGAAGAAACTCTGAATGATACTCAAAGTAAATAAACAAAGGAAGTCCACGCAAGAGAAAGAAACATGATTAATCATTTAATGAAAGATGGGCAGTTAAAAAAGGAAAAAAGTAGAAAAGCGTTCCGCTAAGTATGCTAACACTAAAGGATACAAGGAAATTGTGTTAACAAGGTATCTGCAAAACAAGGGTTAATAATAAATGAAGGATATTGTAGTTAAGAACAGAACATTTATGTTGCATAATGTATCTATATTGCTGGTAAAGAAATTCAGGAGCAAAACAAAACTATTTTTTACTACAATTAAAACTCTACAATACAAACAGTACACTTCAAATTGTATGTAAGATTTTTGTATTTTAAAAACACTTGGTTTTATAAGGAAAATTACGAAGTTTTGTGCAATTTACCACTGTGTTTTGAACTTCATACAAATTGAGCCACGCATTCATACAATCTTTTCTTAATATCATAATCTTTCATAAATATGGTGCCTATAAATATATATACACACACACACACACACATATATATATATATATATATATATATATATATACATATATTCACACATAGATATATTTTAATAGTGCTTTCTATAAATATAAAACTATGAGTTCACAAATATAAATAACATTTAACTCTTTTTTTAGATAACTACAAATTTCTTTACCAGGGTACCGATCCCCATTAAGGTCCCCACTCAATGAGTCCAACTACTATCGTTAAATATTGTGCACATTATTATTGTATGTGTGGAAATTTGGGAGTGAAGTTTTTATTTAATATACTTTAGTTGACATTAGGAATGGGAGACTTAATTAACATTACGATTTAGATCTAAAAATACATTTATATAACAAACAGGAATATCTTATTAAAGTGTTGAATGTTTGTTTGTTTTTATAATTTTCTTTTTTTCTCTGTTTCATTTTAAATTAGTGTAATAAATGGTACTTGTAAAAATTTTAAAATTACCAATTTTTGGCGAATTTTGAAATATTCTCTTCAATCACTTAAATTCTTGAAATTTTATTAAAGTATTGCTTTAATTTAAATGAACCCTTAATATAAATAAAATAGATTGTTAATATATTTTCAATCAATTTATGTTTTAAATACTGTTCTGCATAATATACTTCATTAAATTTCTATATAATTTCTTTCTTGTACAATACTGTATCTATGACTTTGTTTTCATCTCATCATAATAAAATTACATTGAAATAATTCTTTTTTGCTGTTTACAAGTTAACTTCATGAAATTTTTGCAATAATGTGAGCACATTCATACAGGTAATTTAGTTATTGATATGCAGAAGCAGCATCCGTTGTACATTAGTCATTCTTGACTAGAAATACAATTCAGCCTGTGTAATATTACTATACTAGAATAATATGTTCCTCAATACGTAACTATTTTTGGTAACTTAAAATATCCCCTTGCAGAAAGAAATTTCTTTCATACTTAAAAATAGTCTTATTTTGGAAATGGTGTTTTAGAAAAAAGAAAGAAATAAAATGTTAAAGCAATTCCCTTATAAAAATTCTCTATTTCAATTTTAAATTTCATAATTAAAAAATATTTTTTTTCAAATTGAACTTGTTTTTAGGAATATTTCTTTCCATTTCGTGAAAATTCTAATCAAAACAAAGCCTCAAGGACAGTTGTTTCTGGAATTGTTTCATATATACTTACACTTAAAAACAATATTTTTAAAAGACATTAACGCATCATCTATTGTCGACTATTTTGATTATAGATAACTTCGTTTACCAATCTCCTTTAAAATTCAAAAATGGAATGTGACAGCTAAAAGATTCGCTACTTTTGTTTCGTCTGTATGTTACCAAATACCAATGAACAAAACAGAAATGAGAATAAATGGAATTCCATCACAGTCTTCCAAACATCATCTTCTCCATCAGCGGTAGTAGATAAAGTTATATGTATATTCATAATTAAAGTTGAGTATGTCAATGAGTAATAAAAAATACAGTTGAACTCTTTTTTATAGTGACATAATTTCATATATATATATATATATATATATATATATATATATATATATATGTATATATATATATATATATATATATATATATATATTTATATATATGTATATATATATGCATATATATATACTCTTTATATAAAAACAACCTGGAATTGTTCACGCTGAACAAACTCTTCCATGCACTTCTTATAGGCTCGAAGTGGTATGGTCTTTAATACCTGCTGAGAATTCCATTTGATGTCTTCAATTGAGTTTCCAATCGATCAATCGATCAACGTCTTCAATTATTTCAATCATCATTTGATTCGGTCAATTCAATTAATTCAGTCAATTAATCAATGCTCTTTTTACATGAAATTAAAATTTTTTGGACACAATTAGGTATCCGTTATATTAATTGTCTAGAAGGGTTCTGTTAACAAAACTAATCAGTTATTAAAATGAAGGATGGTATTTATAGCCAACTTTTGTTCTTTTTTCATGATTAATGTATATTTAGAGCTTTGTAGCTTAAAAAGAAGTGAACTTTTAACCCCAGTTAAAGTTGCTTTTAACACTCTCATAATTAAAATTTATGTTGTTTATATGTCAAGTGTTTAGTGACAAAAATGATGAATTATATGAAAAAGCAAATTATTTTACAAGATAAACTATAAGAAGAGAAAAATTAAGAGTAAATTATCTATCCCCATAATAAAATATTCTGGAGAATGTTCTGAAACCTGATTACTGCGATTGATATTTAAGTTTTTGTTTTCTTAGTTGTTTGGTCATTTACTTTAATTAATAGTAGATGGAATGTATTAGGTGCTTTTGTATGAATCAAACTAACATTAATGGAAAGTAAAAATAATTTCGAACTTTTAAACTAATTGAAAAATGTTATGAAATAATCTCACAATAAAATTTGTTCTTTTCGAGAGATATCCACATGAAAATAATTATGTAATAAAGCATAACGTTTACAACCTAAAAAACAAATATAACTCTCAATTGTTATGTGCCCTGTTGACCAAGTTGACTTGCACTAAACAATGATGTCTGACATTAGAAGTCAATAAAAACTTTTGCATACATTCCTGTAATGCAATTAAAGAACTTTGTCTTGATTTTAGTTTGAATCTAAAATTTGAAAGTAATCTAAAAAATATGATATAAAAATTATGGGCATACATTTTCAATATTTCAAATTGAATGTCAACATTTTATGTTGAAGATTTTGGTTACAAAATTGATTTCGATCTTGAATAGAGCAACCGCTGTTGTATTGTAGGAACTTTGAAGAAAATGATATCAATGGAATAATAGGAGATGAAATGAAAGAGGCTTATTTGCCGAGTTTAACAATGGCTTAGATTTTGTTTAAAGACTAAAATTTTTTGGCAGGGAAACATTTTGAAATTTCTATCTTCTGACATACGGTTTAATGTTTTCACTGTTGTGTAGATTGCAAATAATTTCCAATCATGTCTAAACCATTTCTTTTTTTTTGTTTCATCAATGAAAGTATTAATTGTTGTCGTTGATTCAATGAAAATTGCATTGAAGTCTCATGTAACAGAAAATCAAAAGTATCTACCCATACACTTAATTGCAGTTACTTATCGTCACTATTATCATTATTACTCAAAATTTGCATTACGCCAATTTGTGAGTGTACTCCAATATCACTCCCAATATCACTTTCTTCACAATTTGAAAAATGATCATTTTCACTCGAATTATTTTCATATTCCGACATTATGGGTTAAAAATTTTCTTTTCCTGAATCCTTTTTATATTATAATTACTAATAATATTATAATTTGAACTTTATGTAACACGTAGAAAGATAAAAAATTAGCGATGAATGCGAGCGACCTCCCCTACCACGTGCTAAACAGCAACTGATTTCGCGAGCGCTACCGCGCTCATAGCATATTTAGTTAGTACATGCATGAGAGCGATGGCGCTCGTTGGCACTCTAATGGTTAAATATGTGTGAATTAGGGTTATAAATTTCAAAACCTACAGATTTTTGTGCACTTGATATATCAATATCAATTTATTTAAATTTTAACAATTTGTAAATATGTTTTCGATATTTGATGTCTCTATCCACAAATCCAAATTAATTTGAAATGTTGTTCATTAGCCTCTTTTTGTAAAGGAATTAAGTCATAATTTATATTGTAGCATAGAGCGGAATTATATAAGCTAGTGATGGCTATTTATGGCATTTCCAATGGAGGGTCATTATAACCTTAAAGTTCATAACAAAACTAAGTTCAAACATTATTGATTAATCTAAAATTATAATTTACTAAGTGTGCTCATAAGTGCACACAAATATACGTCATCAAGGGTTTCGTTACAGCAACATAGATTGCATCCTATGGATATTCAACTTAGTAATTAGAAAATAGAACAAGCAAAGAGACTATAAATTAATAGTTTTTGTGGTGGTTCAGTGGAAATTAATCTTCGGAACTTAATTTTCGGAACTTCCTCCCTACAAAATTTCCAAATTCTAGTTCCACAGGCACCTTGGTAATTTTAATGAGTGAGTCAGTATCAGAGTACATGGTGTTTAACCATTAGAGCGCCGACTAGCGCCATCGCGCTCGTGCATGTACTAACAAAATTTGCCAAAAGCGCAATGGCGCTCGCGAAATCAGTTGCTGTTTAGCGCGCAGTAGGGGAGGTCGCTCGGACGCATCCTTAATTTTTTATCTTTCTACGTATTACATAAGGTTCAAATTAAAATATTATTAGTAATTACAATATAAAAAGGATCCAGGAAAAAAACATTTTTAACCCATAATGTCGGAATACGGAAATAATTAGAGTGAAAATGATCGTTTTTCAAGTAGTGAAGAAAGTGATAGTGGGAATGACATTGTGATGCGCTCACAATTTGGCGTAATGCAAATTTTGAGTGACAGTGATAATAGTGACGATAACAATTATTTTGTTGATACGGAGGATGTACCGGACTGTAAAAATACGATGTGACTTTGATTTTAGTTTTTGTTATAATTTTTGTTCACAATATATATTTCCTGAATTTTCTTTGTATTTTATTATCCTTGTACAAGTTCTTGTTAAAACAACACCGAAAAAATTATTAAAATTGGATAATTTTTGGAAGAGATACAGTTTTTTTTCGAGACAAGGTTGCCCTTCATCATATCAAAAACAAATCATTTGTTTGGCATTTTTATGTATATATGAGTAAAAAACCATGGCACTAAAATGGTTAAAAGGCTTTGTCTTTTTATTGGATTAAATTAGAAGCTTGAATTTTTACAAGATTATGTAGCTATATACCATTTGGTATTTCGACTTATATTTCTGGCAGTTTCCGAGAAAAAGAATCCTAACAGGTGGAGTAGTTTGTTAGGGTAGAGATAATCTAAGGGTTCTGTGTTTCTCAGACAGACGAAAAATTACAAGATCGCTTATAATTTTTCGTCTGTCTGTCGGTCCATTACAGTTGCTTTTTTTAGAAATTGTTTTATATAGAAAAATAATAAAGATATAATGGCCAACAGTGAAAAGCATATATATATATATATATTCAGCATCTACGGCTTTAACACCAGATTGGTGCACGCGCAGCGGTCTGTGTACTGGTATACATATATACATGCCAACACATTTTATATATCTGACTGTATGATGTGTGCGTTGGACGCATTTTGAATGGGTAAAATCTTGTGAGTTCGCATCATCGACATACTGTAATAGCAGTATGTCTATAGCTATAAGGGTAACGTATTGTGCAACATTAGTGCTATACATATCTTACAAGTAAAGTTAAATTGACTTTGTGTAGAGGACAACGTGTGTATACTGTGCATTGTTTAAATTATGTTTTAATTTTGATTATTTGTTTAATTGTATGATCACTGTGCAGTACAACGGTGAGTACTAAATATGGCAATATTTTCATATAGCAAAATGAATAAACAGTTTTTAGTTTTCATTTCGTCGACAGTCTCCATGACTGCCTGCATTTTTTTTTCATTTCATGTATCAATTATAGTGTAACTTGAAAAAGGAAGTTACAATAAATCTAGAAATTATTATTTTGGAATGTTATGAAATGTAGTTCTAAAGCCATTGCTAAAAATGCCTAGGAATTTTTTTGTAGATACAGTTTGACATAGAAGTTTTAAATTTGGTATAGTGATAAGACATATTAACCCGCATATAATCCGACAGTTAATATTTGAAAAAATTTATAAGGAAAATTTAACATCCCAAAACAATTTTCTTTAACTAAGTTTAAGTTATTTCTGGAGATATTTCACGAAGTTTAAAAAAATATGTTTTCCTTTGAAACTGCTCGTCACAGTTGTGAAAAATATGTCACTAGAAATTTAACTTAACTTTACCGGAAAATTATGGTGATATGCATAACAGTACAGGAGAATTTCAATATTAGTAAATAGTTTAATAGAAATGTACTATTGAACGTTTCTACATGTTTACGGAATTTTCATAGCGCGAGTTCTATTCGTGCTTAACAGGTTTTTAAATTACAAAATGGTTTATTTAGAATTTGTGTCAAATAGGAAAGCTATTACCTAATTTAAGAAAAGCAATTCAAGCCAATCTATTTTTATCTCTCAGAGTCCTTGAATATGTCACTGCGGGGCACCAAATTAAAAAACTCACAATTACACTTAGGGACATTCTTATCGATCTGTGTTGTGTCCAAGTACATGTGCACGCATTACGATTAATGAACATAACCATTAGTCTTACTATCTTGATAACAAAATCACACGTAGGCACATAAATATAAATCATTGGTTAAAAAGAAAGCAAAATATATTTTTATGTGCAGTAAATTTGAGAATGTGCGTTTCCAATCAGCATATCAATAGATTGTTTTTTATGATGAGTTACATTGAATTGGGAAAGTAAATAAGCTAGCTTCAATAAGATATGAAAACTTTTGCCGATAATTATACATGACATTGTTAATAATTTAGCCACTTTGAGATATATTTTTAAAATTTTCCCAGGAAAATTTCAAACATACACATTATTATGTATAAATTACATTATTATTATTGGGAGCAGCTTAACAATAGATACAAATACAATACAGGGATTTGGCACCTTTGCACACACACAATTTTGCGGCTTCAGCAATAAGTGGCTTTCCTAGAATTGAGGTTTGTTTGGGAACAAGTAATTAAGTTTTATAAGAAGCGCAAGTTGTAAGGAAACAATTTCAATCAAACCTAATTTTGAGGACATTCAATTACAATACTTTTTTACATATTTTAAGAAATGTTTACGTTGGCTTCAGTCCTTTTAAGCCAACAATTCCAAACATTGGAATATTTCAACTGGACTGTCTGAACCCTACATTTAATTTGTTATATACGATCCAATCCAGCCTTCGTCACCATTTAGCTCACTTGTTACTGAATAGATTCATGAATTCAACAAAAATTCACACGCATGCGCATGTGCTCGCTCACATGTGCACGCGCACACACCACACACCACACACATACACACACGCACACACAAACACGCATATACCCATAGTATGTTCCTTTATCGGGAGAATTAACATCACTGACAGCTTGTAAGTATTTTTTGGCAGGATGAAATCGCAATGGGCAGGTCATGTGGCACACAGAATCTGCAAACTCTAGGAAAATTATTCCGCGACCTCGCTAAGCGGACAAATGAACTGATGAAGGTCATGAGAAATTTTGGATGTAGGTGATACTATATATAGCATATCTTCCGGCTGATCATGATGATGATACAGGTCTGTAGTTTTAGTGAGATAACGGAGTTCTATATCGTCACATTAAAGTAAAAGTGGCTCTCCGTGTTAATGCTTACCACAGTTTAGCATATAGCAGCATCTTCGCAGAGAGATTATGGAGTAGTTCTCTATTACAAAAATAATTTTTCATTTTCTCCATTAGTATATATATATGTATATAAATAAATATATATATATATATATATATATATATATATATATATATATATTTATAGATATATATATTTACGGTAACATGGTAACATGAACTATTACGTTCAACTTAACTGATTGTAAAGTATTTTGTTATTTGCTTGGTTAATTTCAATTTAAAATATAAGCGTTTCTTTAATTTTGATTACTTTAATATTAAGAAATAAGAAAGTAAGGAAAAAGTATAGTTGCCAATGCAACGTGACACATTTTCACAGAAATTGAAGTAAAGGATGCAACATCATATTTATTTATTTCCTTGTTTCAATTACAAAATGGCATGCACACATATGTTAAGAAATTTCTTGATTCTGCATGAAAATATTAAAATTTTGTAAAAGAAATATCACAATTTTACTTTATTACATAACCTATACAACTCAAACTTTTTTTGTATATCCCAATGGGTGACGTGGACCCAGTAGGGAATTCTAAGTATATATTGTGTTATAGACAGTCACGTGCAAAACATAAAATAATATATATAATGTTCCATACATAATTCTCCATAAACATTTTCCGTGTGGCAAATATTCATATTATGCATCGTTTTTCATGAAATAAAACTGAAATATCACAATAAAGTTGGTTGTAATGAAGCTTAAAAAAGTAAGTAAAAGCGATGCATTGAGCGTGAAGAGGCGAGCAATCTTGAACTCAGCAAAGCCAGGTGTTGATAACAGACAACAGAGGTCTTTTAACTTGTCATCCGTTTCACTGGCTGAAAATGATTTTTTCATGTGGAATGAAAATAAACTCTTAATAGAAGATGTAATAAATTAACATAAATAAACAAATATGTCATATAGACAATTTACTTACGAACTTTCTTATACAACATTAATTTCAACCCTAGAGTCCGAGTAAACCGAAGTTGTTGCTTTAGTTGTTCACATGTAGTGCATATGAAAAATAATCCAACAACATGAAGTAATATCCATAATGTCATACATATAGCCAATACATACAAGTCATTCTAAAAAAAATTATGATATTATGAAGTGGAATTTTTATTAAAATTATATCGGATATTTAAGGAATATTTGTATTAATGACTTACCGTCGAAGAAGCCATGTAAACAATATATTGGAAATTAACAAACATGTTTCCCAAAGAAGTTGAAAACACTGAAAGAATCTGTAAAGTAATTAATAATGAGAATTATATATTTATTTAAATTTAATTGAAAAATTTAATCAATCAGACTGAAAATATAAATCCCTTTCCTTGATGTACAAAAGTGATGATGTAAAAGTTAATCAAAACGTATTAATTTCAAGAATTTTCTTGAATATCACATACATGTACAATAAGAATAATGTGCTCACATGAGACTACAAAGAAAAAATTTTTAATTGCATAATGATATTAGGTAGAGTATTTCTTAGAAAATCCCTGACACTGACATCAAATACGACATAACTTTTGAAATAAAAAAAATATCTTACTTGCAAGTAGAGAGTTTTGTCTAAAGAAATACAGACATCGCCAATCTTTATAAATAGTCGAGCAGTTCTTTCAACAATAGAGTTTACATCTTCCAGCGTTATTGTCAATATATCGGAGCAGCTATGCAATTGGCGGCCACCTTCGGCACCGAGCAGAATAAGAAATTGTGAATTACCATATTCCACTCTCTTTTCAATGTCATTTAATGAAGTGTTAAAAATCAAACATTCAACATCACAATACCAAACAAATTTTAAAACAATAAAACATCCCAAATTAATAGGATGGTCATACAACATGTAGTCCACAAGAATTGTCGCCATGTAAAATATATTAAACTTTAAAAAATTTAATATATTTCTTTTTGCTGCTTTTTTACGTAATATTTTTTTGAAATTATGCTCCAAGCAATCATCTAGTATTTCCATTTCAGTAAAGAAATTTGAAAATATATCTTTTTTAAAAAAAGTCATTTTTAGGATTGTGTAACTTAACAGACTTGTAAATAAGATTTCGTGTATAATAGGCACTACTTAAATCTTGTTAGCGTTGTTATCGAAATAAAAGAACAATAGTTGAAATGGATGTATTAAGACGCATATCGCAGAATATATTAAAAAAAAGACACGTTTTGTCTCCACAGTCCGAGTGCTCAAAAATAATCTAGGCCCATTTATTTCTGAATTTCTATTAATACCGATTGCATTTTCCAAATATAGTAGATATTTCCAAGTATCTTTATAACTAATAACTTCCATTTTTAAAAAAAAAAAAATTATTTATCTCATGTTGGGCAGACAAAATAAATTACAGTTGTTTATATCTGAATGACTACCAACCACAACTAACTGCGGAATAAATGTAGATCACAAATAGAAAAAAATATTGATTTATCAGAATGATTATTTGCCAAAATTGTTTATTTTCGACTGGGCAGCTTGTACATTATTTCAATTGCACAATCTATTTAGTCAACCTAATAAGTTGACCAATTTGATTTTGGAATAAGCATTATAAAAATCAAAGAAAAGCCCTCATACTTCTTACTTGTGTTGTATTAAAATTGGATTTTTTTAGTTGTCTGTATCGCATGAGGAAAAATTGTGTCCTTATAGTATTATTATTGTGTCTGTCGGTCCGTCCGCCATAGCCGTTTTTCTTAGAAACCACTTGATGTAAAAACATTAAAATTTGGCATACTAAAAAATTATATTAACCTACAACATGTGCCAATAGCTAAAACTCAAAAACATTAATTGGGAGTTATCAGTAAATTAAGTATTCAAATTTTTTTTATTTCCATGTATAATGTAATGTAGCATTTAAAAGGGTTAGACAGTTATAAGAATATCAAAAATAACATTGTCATTATTTGAAATAATATTCTCAAGAGATATATTGAAAATGAGCAAAAAATATGTTCCTATTATTTCCTATTATTTCCAAAATGAAGTAGAATAATAAAAAAATATGAGTTTTCAGAAGCCTACGCAAAAGTTGTAGGAAAACTAAAGCGTCACAATTTTTTTAATATACAGCATGTTTCTATGCATATGAAGGGTATATAGTAGACAATACGTTCAGGTTTTTCTGTATTCACAGTTGATTTTTTCAGAGATCATGTAATCTTGAAACATGAAGTTTGGCAAAGCAACACGTCATATTAATGCAGTAACTTTTTAAAATGTTAATATTTTCACTAAAGAGTACGAAAATTAATGTCTTAAATTTTTTTCAATTTAATTTATCATGTAGAGTATTATAAATATTGTTCTTGAAGTGCATGTTCTCAGGAAGTTAAAAATATTTCTCATAATTTTAAATTACATATTTAAAAAGATATTTCAAAACATATGTGGAAGTAGAACATTCCCCTGCCTGTTTGTTTGCAAAGCTGGTTGCCAAAAATCATGAAAAATACAGGGTTAATGAAATCTGACTGGGAGATTACAGGAAAATGTTAGCGATTATCCTATAAGCAATAAAATGTTGTGATAAAATTATACTTTTTATAAATAATTTAACACAAATACTGTGTGCCCGTATATGATTATAAACATCTAAACATGTTTGGAACCCTTGTATTACATATAAATAAAATTTAAATAGATGTGAGGTTCAATAAATTTAGGTGAATTGAAACAGTTTTAAAATTAAGTAAATAAAATATTTTATAGAGGAACAAATTTATTACTTTTAAAACATGAGTTAAGTATGCACCCAAGCACCCATTATTGATTATGTATCACTGGATGCGAAATAGATGGAAAGTAAAGGCGAGAAACTACTATGAGGAGAGACCAGTTGTGGAAAGGTTGAGCAAAGTATGATAATGGTCCCCCTGCAAGAGCGCTGGTTGACGCGTAAACGAAATCAATGAGCCCACACTGCTCTGGTGAGAGAGAGAATCTTGCACATGGACAAGTTTGAATAATACATTGAGATATATTTAAATAGTGTTATAAATAATTGGTTTCTAACTTTGTCCAGTAGATAACTGACACAGTAGGATCAACAGAGATGCGGAAGCAACATTGAATAATATGGCTATTATGAGTCATCTTGGCTTACTACTACGTATCTAGCCTTTGCTGTCGAGCTACAAAAATCCAAATTAGCAGCTTGGCAGTTAGTGGATTCACTTCCGGGATTATTTGGGGAAGGTAATGCGAATTCTCTGGCAAGTGCCTTAAACATTTTCTATTTCTTTGTGAAGTGTAATTTCTGTGTAAGCAAAAATTAACGGAATAAAAGTGTTCTGTAGCACTTTTATTGCGTTGATTTTTGCTTATCAGCTATTGTGATAGATTGTCCCATCTGGTGCATTATCTTAATGTCTGTTATATATCTTGTCAAGAGGGATTGTTTAACCCAACTCAAACATTAAAGATAATACTAATTTTCACATAATAATTGACATTCTACTCAAATTTCATCGCAACCCTAAATACAATAACTTAAAGATTTTATTCGAGAAACCAGTAGCATAGTAGCTAAGGTAGAAGATTGATATATTAGAACTATGGTATTTCTTATTAAAAAACAAGCTATCAATTGAAGGTCTATATGCATTCCTCTACTAGGAGCACCTAAAACATGGGAAAGCATTACGTTCAGTCTTAAGGTGCAATTAGGCGATCCGCAAAATATGATCTTGAAAATCAGAATTTTATCCATCCATAGCTTTTGAGTCCCAAAACCTAATAAAATTTATTCATCATCTTCAGGACCATCTACCCTACATATAATATCTCGAAGTCCTGAGAAAATTCCTAAAATATATCAAGCTTCTTTCTCAGTAATTTCCCTGAGTATTATCCAGAATGCTACTCATCATCCTAAGGACCATCTATCCTGTATATAAGTTCCCGAAGTCCAGAGAATGTTCCTAAAATATGTCAAGCTTCTTGCTCAGTAATTTCTCTGAGTATTATTCATTATATTACTCATCATTCTAAGAACCATCTACCCTATATATAATTTCCCAAAGTCTAGAGGAAATCCCTAAAATATACAGAGTTTTTTGCTCAATAATTTCCCTTAGTATTATCCAGAACACATCTTTTCAGGGGTCTGTATTATATATCTCTCAATTCCTCCGGCCTTTAATTATGGATTAAATTAAATGCCACTTTAATTTGACTTTGAATCAAAATAAAATAGATTAATAGGATTAGATCCATTCAAAACCCAATTATCCAATATGAATATGAAATAGAGTGTTACGAACAAAATAGCAACATATTCATATTGATAACTCAATATAGACGATCTCTATCATACCACGAGTGGTGAAAGTAATCAAAATAAAAATTAATTACTTAAATGGCAAATATCTTATTGATAATTAAAGTTTTAAATTATGTACTCCAAGCACATTGTTTAAAAATGTTTGATTTAGGGCCTGCGTTGTAAATGACAGTGATAAAAATGTAAATAATAATAAGAATGTTAGATTCACGCATTATTTTCAACCATAGTTTCCCCAAACAATTAAATTAAATTACCATAAAAAGTGAGAAAATACAGACACTGCATTAAAACAACAATTGAGTATTTGAACGAGGAAAAAAAGGGTGAAATAAATAAATTATATTATGAAATGGACATACATTTTTTGTTTGGACCCTTAAATTTTCTTCACTCACTAATGCGTAGGTTGCATATTTCAAATGAAGTCTCTACTTTATACAAAGCTATCATCAAGCAGCAAAACACAAACTCCAAATTCAAAACCAATTTGATTTGGAAAAGAGAATTATCCAGGAAAGCATCTCTCCTTGGTCGTACCCAATACACATTATTTAAAAATAATTTTATGTATCTGGTCAAGAGAACTAATGCTTCATTATTGATTGTAAAACGTGTAACCAACATACAATCGATGGCAAATGCTCGTTTTCAAATATTTGTAATTTACTAGACCAATTTGGTCATGCAGAGGTTTTACCCTCAGTTATTGTCAGGCTACCAGCAAGTCGAAGTAGGCATCAGTGATGTACAAAAGATAACTTTATTAACTGAACGAGGTAATTGTGTGTTCCTAAGAATTAATTTTGGATTGAAAAATTGACAGTCATTACAATGATAAAAGAATGCAATTCTAAAAGGTATTTTCCCCTTCTCTTCAAAAACAAACAGAAAATGGAACATGTATTCGATAAGTTCAAGCTGAATAATATCAAGTTCCAATTGGAAATTCTCAGAAAGACAAAAAAAATCATATGCTTAAATCAATGAAATTTCCGGCAGTACAACAATTCTTGAATCAAAAAAAAAGGAAAATAAAATTACATAGTTCAGACAACGAAACAGAGTTCAGTAGTTCAGACTCTCAAACCAGTGCATGAAATATATATATATATGCGAGTTTGCTAGCGTTATGCGAACGGTTATTTTATAAATTATTATTTTGTTCAATATATTAAATATTCTACGTTTAAAGTGAATAAAATTGTAAATTCATTTTAAAGTTCTTATTGTGTGAATTTGAAGTTTTACTTCAGTCGTGTGGTGTAAAGCACACTCGTTTTTTTACGTTAAGCAGTTATATATTATTTTAAGAACTGTAGTTGTACGCATAATGAGTTTTAAAATTAGCTTTATATTGTTTCATCCACTTTTTGAATGGAACTGATTCATCATAGTACTTTGATAATTATAAAATGCAACTTTTTATTATTATGGTATTATTTCTTTGCACAACCATAGTTAAATTGGATTATCTAAAAATAAATAACCCATATTGTCTCAAATTAAGTTATAAAAATGACAATGAGTCATAGATGAATATGTCTAGGTAAATTACCTAAGCAAATATATATTGTGGAATATACAGATACCACGTCAAACCAATCAGAAATTCTTACACACATAACAAAAATTAAATTAAATAATTACAGTTTTAAACTTCATGTAATCGGGTGGCAACTTTAACATTATTTCTATTAACAGTAAGTGATATTATTACAATCATCCATTATACATGTTTTTTTATTAGCAATAACTTATCAAATTTTGTTTGCAAGGTACACGAATGTCTGTGTTCTGGGTAGTTTAATATTTTTATAAATTTAATATTTTTTAAGTCCATGAATATTTTTTAAGTCCATGGCCTTCATGAATTTAATAATGTTTTTTCATATTATATAAGATATTTTCATTATAAATGTGATGAAATGTTTTTCCAAAGGTAATTAAGGGCATAAATATTCATTATAAAAATCTATTTCTTCTCAAAAATACATTTTGTGACATTTTTCTACTCGTTGGTGGTACAAATAAATGTGAAAGCAAATATTTCAGCTCTCATTATATGTTTCAACATTTGGATGGATCATTTTCATCAGTGAAAACTAAAAATGAACTTTTAGTTTTCACTGATGAATTACATCACTTTTTAACAATGTTAGGAATTTTAGTTTCGGCATCTTATTTATTCAGGTAGTCAATTGTATTTTGTATAACGGCAGTTCTTCTCAGCATAGGCATCACATTTTTCTACACGATCCTTTCTGTATAAAGTTTTAGTTCATTAAATTATTCTGGAAACACGGAAATTGTTTTACATGAAATTTAAAAAAATACCCATTTTTTAAACTTATAGCATTTTAAACTTATAGACTTTTTGCACTACAGACATATCTAATATGTAAATTGTTAATTGCATATGCATCCGATTAATTTTAATTAATAATACACATTCTGTGATCTATTAAAAATAAAAAGTTCTACAGTCTCACATTTTCTTTCTCAAGTAAATGCATTCTTACATCAAGCTGAGCAACATAGGAACCCTTCGTTTCAAGTGTTTCAATAGAATATCCAAACAGAATATTAATAGAGTATTACTTGTAAATTTTTAATGAATATTTGGATGGCATTTGTGAAAGTCCGTCACATTTGTTTTCAGGTGACGGCCAATTTGTGACAGCCAATATTGTGTCTCTACTGGGTGATTAATAATTAAAACGACTGGATTGGGTCAGATTTATATTTACAAGGAACTTTATATATTGAAAGTTGAATATATTTATTATACAAAACTTTAGGGTGACGGGTGACATAGTTACATACAATTTATATGTATTTTAACAATATTGCAGCCAAGGTTATTAATTTACAGCCTGCATGCTCAATAAATTATACAAGTGAAATATAAACTCGCAAAATGGCCTTCATTATATAACTGTTAATGTTACTCCTCACTATGAATATATACAGCCTGAATATTAAAACAATATATAGCCTGCAATGTAAAAAAAACAAAATGATACGTAGCTGGAAAATTTGTTATTCATCAATAAATTGCCTTTTAAGCTATTTGACATATCAAAGTGAACAATTGTTTCCAGTTCTAAATTAGGAATATAATAGACTGCATATCGATTTATTTATTTCATAAAGCAATTGGTTTCTGGTCATGTAGACTACAACAGCAATTTAGAAATTAGACTGTACAATTGTAGGAAGGAACGAAGGGGTCATTTAGAAATTAGACTCTGTGGTTGGTAGAAGAAATATAGTATTTGTCAATATGCCTTCTAACAGGATTACAGTGATTAATATTGAGAATCAGGTTACCAGTTTTGTTGAAACGCTTCGACCCATCCTCATTCTTCAATTTATCTTCGGCGCTTGTAGAAAAACTATCACCAACAATAATTTTATGTCCTGTTTTAGAACAATGTATAGTTGTATGTTTATTGTGTTTCTTATAGTGTTCATGCAAATAATTTTTTTTTCTGCGAATATTAACGTTTTTTACGTTCGTCATTTAATTCAATTTACTGTATTCCTTTTTACCATATATTTGTTTTGTACCGATGTGTTCTGCACAAAGAAGAACTTTTTGAAATTATTTGATCATTTTGACAAAACTGATTGTCTCTTCGAGCCTATTCATAGAAAGATTATTTTACAAACAGATTCTAAACGTAATTATATTGTTACCAGTTTCATGATTTTATATTTTATACTTGTGTTGAATATTTATTTACATTCAACAAACGCTATAGGATTGGAATTTTATGAATATCTTCTCATGATAATAATATTTGAAATCATATATGAATCAGAATTTATGCTTCTCTTGCTGCTGATTTGCAGCATTCTTCAAAGAATTCAACTTCTGCATAAATTTCTTGAAATCGTTAAAAGAAAGACAACTCTAATGTCAATTGAAGACTTATTTGGTAGCCCTCAGCATAGTACATCCAGCAATGATATTAATTTCATTTTCAATGTGCCACTTAGAAGGAAAGACATTACTGGTGTGTCAGATTTCTTTGTTATTTTTTTAGAACTCTGCAGATACTTTAACGGCTTGTTCACGACTCAGGTTTGTTACGAATACATGTTATGTATCTCATTATGGTTATTATTTTACAAAAATTATTATTTAATGTGAGGGACTCTAACGGAGCACCCTAATGATAGATATTGTCCATGCTAGATTGTTTACGTTTACATGATAAACATTTAATTCATGTTTAAAATTTCAGCTTCTCTTCACTTTGTATAAAGTTTTCATACATGTAATGAATAACACATATCTCCATTTGAGTAGTTTGAAATACACTGTAAGTATTCATTTTTATCTTGCTCTTCTCAATATTGAAAAAAATTTAATAATCTTTTTACTCAGCAATATGTTTATATTTACTTCCCTGAAATTCAACATTAGTAATGGTTTTTTTATGTTAAACAATTTTCTTTTATTTTAGCAGTAATAATTAGCTGATACAACTATCTGCAACTCTTATTGTAACTAAAAATTGTAAACTTTTGATGGCACTATCATAAGTAAATAACTAAAATTAAATTACAAATTTTAGACTGCACCGAAATTGTTGTTTTTTGAGGCGGTGTTTTGGGCGTCCCCTTCCATAATACAAATTGTGAGTATTTGCGTCCTTTGTGAATGCATCTACTTGCAAGTTGAGAAAACAAAATCGAGTTTGATAACAATCCAAGCTGATGAGCTAACTCGTGAGTACTTAATACAAATCTAAAATATTTTGTTTAGTTACCACAATACACAACAACGCACAATCATTTTTAGTTCCATTACAAGAATGAAAAAATCAATTAAAGTTTTGGGACGTAATTATCAAAATTTTGTAAATAAACTTAACAAGCCAGAAAAATATTTATGAGTTCATTATATTACAATATTATCTGCACAGCTCTAAAGTAAAAGTTTCACTATTACAGGTGAATTTAAAACATAAAACGTAGAATTATCAAAAAGCATCCATTTTTTTTTTAATAATAATAAATATTCACAAGTGCATATATACATGTATATACATCAGTACAGTATGATGTAAATTAAAAAAAATATTATTAGAAATTCAATATGTAAGAATTTTATTTAATTTGGTTAATTAGTTGCTCAAGCAGTGATTTATTATTCAGTGTCCGTTAAGTATAAATGACAATGTAAGCTGTTTGTAAATTCAATTATTATGAAATATTTAGATAACTTTGCTTGTTTGCACGAAAACATGACTCACATAAACAAAACATTAACTATTTTAAGGAATTATGTGAATTATAAAGGAACTCAATCAAAAATATTTCGAAGGAGTCGTAAAATTTGTGGAGTATTTTATTTTGAGAAAAAATATATAATTTTTAAATAGAGAATAAAAACTTGATAAAATGAAGCTATTTTATTTCTTTCTATTCTGAACAGTACTATATTTACTTGCAATTAAATTTTGTGGTAATTTACTTATAGTGCAATTTTTTATAATATTACTGTATAAAACAGATTTTGGTGATGTATTAAATATTTCTGTGGGATATAGTTCAGTCAAAATGCTTATTTTAGAGTAAAATTGGCCAAAATAACTAATAATAACTATTGCTTATTGATTTTTCAGCTGTTCGTATACGTAAACAGACAATGATAATTCATGATCTGATACAGATCAGTAAAATGGGTCAGTTCAATATTTTTGAAATGTTTGAAATACGCGCTTCTCTGCTGCTTGCTTTGTTGAATTTCACCACAACGTATGTTATTGTAATGATACAATACCTAAATTTATATTGATTTACATTTGGAATTACTTGTTTATTAATATAAGCTAGTGGAAATGCAATATTAAAATTTTGATATTCAATTATTCACTGTTTATTTATAATTTGTGAGAAATGAAATTTATACTGCGGGTCAAAGTAAGTGCACCTGTGCATTCAACTATCAAGTCACATCATCGGTCAATAAGGGCGAACTACGAGGAAGCAATGCAGCATAATGAGCATATAACAGAAATTACCAGTCAAGTCAAAATATCCGAAAGATGATGGACTACGAAGAAGCAACAACACCATAACTAAACCCAAATATCCAAGCGATTATACTTCAGGTCGGTCTACTAGCCACCATCATAGAGAGCGCATATTATTATAGAGTCATGAATTTTATTTGTAATTTTATTATTTGTAAATTCGATATTGTTAAATACTTTTTATTATGTTATATTATATTTATATAAGTTTCTGTATATATATATATATATATATATACACACATATATATAAAAAAAATGTGTGTATTAACACATTGTTTTCAGTATTCACCGGACGTCATTCGTAACTGATTATTTTTACCTTAAATAAAAAAATTATTTTAAGGTTTCTACATGCCAGTTTATTAGTTAACTATTTTATAAATAGATATATGTCTATCTTGTTTATAAGTAATTTTTTTAATATACAACAATTACAAAAGGACAACCAACAAATAATATGCAATAAAATTATATAGCGTACAACGAATTCAATGCTTTCCCATTGTACTGAAAATATATTTTTCCACTAAAACACTCTGTCCCTGTTCACTCTTATGTACATTTTCATACTTGCTCTTTGATTTGTATGGTGACTTCAGGCAATGGAACTTTATAAACATTCCTCATTTTGTCTCATCTTTGTCTCTTAGATTGATTTGTCCAAGTATTTTTTTCCATTAATTCCAATGTCTATATGTCCAGCATAGCCAGACCCTTTCGACCATTTTATGCCATGATGTCATTTAGATAGTATTCCATTTGTCGCATCTTTTGTTTTATTTCACTCATTTCTTGGATAGCCATATTCTGGCACTGGCATTCCATTATGTATAATAGAAGGTACTGCATGCATAAGGTTGTTATTTATTGTACCAGTACTTTCCCATCAGTTTTATTATTCTTTACCTCAAACGTAATAAATTTTTAGCCAGTCACAATGAAATGGGGGAATGAAACGGTATATTGGAAAATATGTCTCCTAGAATTATTGACATATTAAGTAACGGCTTTATAAACATCAGTACTGATACTCGAGACATTGTAATATTTGTAGCAAAGAGCTAATTATCCTATAAAATAATAAACCGAGCAAATAAATGAACACCATTGTCAAATATTTCTTTTTTCAAGGTAATTTTTCCTGTTTTATATTACGATATAACTGAATTTATTTTTCCAAGTTTGGTATAAGCAGTACGCAAATATGTGATTTAAAGTATAAAAGTAAAACTTTTTAAAAATCCAGTTTAAAGAAAACTTTACATTTTTTTTAATTTACCATCGGTGTATTGTTGGTTTTCATAACTATAATGTTATAAACTTCTTTAGAAGTAACGATTTTGTAGACCAGAATGTTGCTGTAATGTTTTTAAATAATTATATTTTAATATAACCTTGCTCCATATTTGTCTGGATATTTTTTTTGATTTTCAATAGAAAACAAGGTTATATAAATGTAACTTTATTGTGTTCAAATATATATATTAATGTCTAACAATATAGTGTGTTATGAATCTGTAAATGTAATAGTAATATTAAGATAGAAAATTCATAACAATATCCAATGGCAAATGAGAACCTTTAGCACATGTAGCTACATATTATGATGGAAATTCAATAATTTCGTAAAAGTTTTCAGTAGTGTGTGTTTTTTGTGGTAAATATTTAGACTACTGTGTGAATGTTACTCAATGTTCATTACTGATTACTTTAAATGAATTATAATAATAATAAATTAATGATTAAAACACATTTGATTGATTCTGTTAGTTTGCATTTTTATGTCTTTGACACGGAGTATTTTAATGAGAACTTTGTTGTTTTCTATTTTAAAAAATTTTCAAATATGTTTTATTATTGAATCAAGGAAAGTTTACGATTTGCAAAGTTCGTAAGTTTTCTCTCATAATACCATTTAATATTCTGAGGTTTTATAATATAAAATACTCAATTACAATTATTTAATTGTGTTTATAATAGTCGCAATCATAATATCAATATCCTTTTGAAAATTTGGGTGCTTTGTTGTACAATTAGATTCTATGAAACGTGAGCCTAATATAATTTTTACTTTTCAATTTTCATTTCGAACTTAAAAAATACATACATGTCTGTGTTTATATATAAATATGTATATATATATGTACATATATATATATATATATATATATATATATATATATATATATATAAATAAATACAGTTTTGCAACATGTAGCACTATGTGTTGTAAATTTGAAGTATTTTAGAGAACGCAATTCTTAACACAAACTTTAATTCAATACTTTCTAGCCTTAGGGTCTATTCGACTTCACAATTAAATGAAACTACATGATAAAGTATTGTTTCTACTTTCTTTATGTTCTTTACTATTATGACCTGGATTTCATTGTA
Organism: Druceiella hillmani; assembly: GCA_039881145.1. NCBI lineage: Eukaryota > Metazoa > Arthropoda > Insecta > Lepidoptera > Hepialidae > Druceiella > Druceiella hillmani. The sequence goes on from JAYKKI010000019.1 coordinate 37,302,583, forward strand.
TTACAAAATCTTCAGGTGGGCAATTAGTAAAGAATCTGTTATAATACAACGAAACCTAGGTTGTGGTAAAGAACATAAAGAAAATAGAAATAATACTACATGACACCTCAAAAATTAGTCACATAATTTTGTTAAGTGACTAGTTTTCGAGGTAGACGTGATGTATAATTATAACACATAAATATTGGTAGATATTACAAACATCGAGTTTAATTGTAACTAAAACAGGTTTTTATAGATTGGGAAATAATTACGGGTTGTCATCCAGTCCTAAGGAGCTGTTTGTTTTGTTAACTTTAAATAAGAATTCTTATAAACATTTCAAAATTTGAATACCACATATAAAACAAGAAGTGATCTATTTATTAGGTTGTACGTTTTCCAATGGCCTTTAAGACTAAAACTAATAATTCATACTCTGCCATGGATTAATCAATTATGTGCAGAAAAGTTGAATATTTCCTTATTTAAATTGTTTGAAATACTACAAAATTTTAACATAAATTATTAGGTGAGGTATACTTGAGGTTCGCCATTTCAATTTGTCAAATTATTTCTGAAATCTCTAATACAGTGTTGTATTAACGTGAAAATAAATTTATAAAATTGCACACAGAAATTTCGTAAATGTTATATGCCAATAGATGAATTTTTGTCATTAGTCAGAAGTAAAATGTATCTATACACTGCTGCCAAACTACGACCTTGGAAACGAAATAGTGAACAAAGACACAATGTGTTATTGCAAGTGAATGTATGGTAGACTTCCTCTACTTAATAAAGAATAAACCTGTCAGGTACACATAAAACGTGAACTATAAGGATTTCTTTCACAATTAAGTGTATGTTAACATTTGTAATAACACAATTAAGCATATATTAATACAAGTTTAATGATTGACAAATATTAATTATATTTTTCCTCATATTGCTTTTCCCAAATGCAAAAACATTGAGAATTTGTCAAAAATTATTAGGTTAACCATGACTTGGTTTCTGTTTTCTTGTTATATTTAGGTAAACTTGATGGAGGAGTGGTATCTTATTTTGGGGATGCTTTTAACAATATGTACTGCCTCATACAAAATTCTATCATATTCATGATTCATAACTCTCATAACTTAGTCGTTAAAATGATCTCCCTAAACAATATAAAATTTAAAAAGAAATTTTGATGAATTCTTTTACAAAAAATTTTTTGAGAGATTGCGACTTTGCCAAATTTATTGGTAAAATGGGCGCCAAGAAAAACGATTAAGACAGATGGACGAACAAAGTAATCATTGATTGACCTCGTATGCCTTCGGTTTTCTTCTTCTTTTGAGGTAGGCAATCCTAAATCATTAATTTGCCCTCTTTCTTTAGTTACGGTGAAGTTACCGGCGATATTATCTTCATAAACTAATTAGTGTAATAGATAATTTTAGAATTGCGATTAATGGCAAGTATTAAATCTGCAAAAACATGTAAACGCAATGGTAATTTGATATGTCGATTATAAGATTTTGATATAAACAAATCTGGCAAATCTCCTCGAGTTTTCAAAAACTTTCTGCGTAAAAGTAATAAAACAATTAAAATCTCCCACAAATCTCTTAACACTGTTATGTAGCGTCTCTATATCTTAGATTTTGAATTAGGAATTTCCAACATAAAGCGAAATAATTTCATGTGAGTACAGTCTTACAGCAGGAGTTGTTGCATATTTTACAAAAAAAAAATAATTACGTTACTCCTTAACTTACGTTATTCCTTTAGTAAATAAATATTTTGGCGTTTTATGAAGCTTCTAAACTTTTATTCCCAGTAAATATGCGCTAATCTCTTACTAATCACACTGTGTCGATTTCGCTTCGGATAGCAATTTATCCACTTCGACTCCGAATTTAGTTCTTGAAGTCTAAACTGTGTATATATATATATATATATGTATCTATATATGTATATATGCATATATATATATTCATATATACATATATGTATACATATATATGTTTGTAACTAATTACAGCAAACAAATCAAACGCTCGATAGATACCCCACTTACGAAATAACTGGCTGCAGAGACTTGCTTCCAAGTATAGACAGACAGACAGTAAATATCTATAAATTTAAATTAATTTTCTCATCCATGTTACAATTCTAATAACCCATGTTAAAGAATGCACGCAGCTTTTGTGCATACCTCCATCTAGCTGTAGTCTGTCATACACAATCGTATTAGGGCAAGAAATTGTGTGTACAAATTGCACTCAGTCAAAAAAATCTGTGCAACATAACATTAAAATTATTCATTTATAACCTAATTTTTCCAATAAGCGTTGTATATGCCAATATAAAGATTATATAATAAAGTCTTTTAAATTGGGGTTACATAAATGAATTAATGTTTGTGTAATATACATTTAAGTATTTAATATATCATGATTTTATATAAATTATATAAAAGTTAGAAAGCTATGTTGCAAGGATCACTGTTTCTAGACTAATATCAAGATTTAAAGTGATGTTAGGACTATTTCAACATCAAGTCACCAGGCCGTATCTTCGTAGTCTTCCTGATATTTTATGTAGAAGTCCAATCTTGCTTATAAAAATTTAAGTGATTAATACACTAAAATTTACAATTTAAGTGATTAAAAATTTAAGTGTTTAATACAATAAAATGTTATAAATCAGACAAAACAACAGTTTTATAAACACTTTTACCCAAAATTTTCTGGCAATATGCTTATCACATGAAATAATATCTCAACTCCATTTATACCAGAAGAAACCTCCATTAATGTTATCCCATTTTAGTTAACTTGACTTAATATTTCAACTGTTTAATATGGAAAACGAAAAATACTGAAAATACATTAAATTAGTATCAATAATTATGTTAAATTATTACTTTCCCAATTATTGGCTCACCACAGAAAAAAAGAAAACAAAATTGTGTATAATTGCAGATATTGAAAAAATCTTGTTATATTGGTTCACATTCAATAAATAATGAAATTTGTGTTTAAATTCTACATTTAACTAAAAAAATGTTACGACCAGAACTCATAAATTACATTTTACTGCCCATTACTAAAAGCTTCAAAACAGATATCACTGATGCTTCTGTCACACTGATTATCTACTTCCTTCCATTTAAGACATTTTGTTTCTATCATAACCATCGCTATCAAAATTTAATTAAGTACAAAATTATGTAAAAGAAATTATTTGAAATTGTGTCAACTGTTCACTATTTAACAGTTGAGCGGAAAAGGACTATTGGCTGTTTATACAATGACATATTTTTGTGTAATCTCACTGCTAACAATGACATCTATTGCATTTTTGACGTAGTTTTTATTGTATAGTGGAGAACATTAATAATTATTTCAATACAAATTTTGTAACGCTAAAATTTTAAAATATTATCTACCAGAATTAAGCATTTTTATTATGTTGTCACTTTATAGATTTCAATTATGCTTTAATTCAAATGTAAAATAAAGGAAAAGTATGATTGTTACAATGACTGAATAAGACGAAAGGCAAATTAAATGTGCATGAACCGTTGAAAATATCGCTGAGTGATATTCGACAGCGCTAAAACAATTTAAAGACACCATAGATCATTCGAAAAGTAAAGCACTGAAGAATATTAGGTGGCGATAAATATGTACAACATCCATTTATGCAAATATATTAAAAAATACACACGTTAGTAACTATATATTTATTATACATGAGTACAATATATTTAATCTTTCAAAATCACATATACTCCAATCATGGAAATTATTACCTGAGGATCTGTGACAGTTTAAAAAAAATTGAGAACCTTTGCCAATAATCATTGTATATTTTTGTAAATATTTAGAATACGCAGGTCAATACCAATGTAATAATTATTAAATACCACTACAATAATTTAAAATTTTGGAATGATACAAGTTTCATTTTCGCACAATTACTTTTGTTTCTAGTCCTAAGACTCATTATAAAATGGGCATCATTCTTTAATAAATTGTGCTTATAATCATTAGAATCTAAATTAAACTTATATATAAATGTGACTACTACTCATTATCATTATAATAAATACATATCTTGAAAGATCAATACATTTTACTGTTGAATAAAATCTTTTTTCAACACAATATCGAATAAATCAGACAGTAAAGTAATTTATCGCATGAAGAATAGAGCCAAGCTATAATACATATGAATTAATGTTTTTTTTAATTCATATGTATTATAGCTTGGCTCTATTCTTCATGCGATAAATTACTTCACTGTCTGATTTGTTCGATATTGTGTTGAAAAAAGATTTTATTCAACAGTAAAATGTATTGATCTTGATTGTAATTGAAATGTATTGATTGATTCAAAAGAAAATATTCTAAATACAATTAATTTATGTCATGTGTCTGTAAAGAAGAACTAAGTAAAGAAGAAAATTAAAACAAAAAAATGATTCCTGTTTTATTTAAAAATTTCTGATGAAAACATGTTATTCTATAATCGTAATAATTCATTTCTGTAATGATGAAAAGTGACAGTTGTATTAATTATTGCTTCTTTTGTTAATTCTCTTGTTACAAATTTTTATAACAAATCAGTTCAGAAAGTAAATTTGGAAACTGGTTCGACAATAGCAAATGCATGTATTTTGTGCATTGATAGAACAATTCGTGACTAATAATGTAAAGCATTATTGCTTTTTAGCTACTACAAACTTGATTGGCAGTTATTAAGGTAAAATCCTTAAAAATTGAATTACTATCTACGTTTGTAGCTGCAGTTAAATATCAATGGAAGAGTTATTAACTCACTCGCAGTAGAGCGAGTCCTTCGAAGATTTTCACTAATCTATGGTCGATAACAAGCAGGAATGTTAGTTTTAGGGAGGCATCAGAAATGTGTTAAGTGTTGATCACATTTGCGTTCTTCGGACTTTATTCTTCTTTCGGTAAACGAAAACAAGTAATTTGTTGTCGATTAAAACCGTTTCAATTTAAGGACTTAATTAAATTAAGTAACGAATAATAGCCATTGTATTTTCTTAAATAAAAACACTTGACAAAAAAAGAAAATTTACAAATATTTTACAAAATTTCAATATTTATCAAAAAGTAGAAACATTCTGATTCTTTCTGTACGTAAAAATATATGTACATATATATATATATCTATGTATGTATGTATGCCTTATGGTAGCATTAGGCACAAACGTAGCCAAAATATAACGGAAAACTGCCTTTAGTAGAGAACATGGTCATTACGAATTCAAGTTGTATGTCATTTGGCAGCTACATTTCAACGGCTTAAGGAAAATATTTTAATGATAAGTGGAGTAAATTATGATAATATAATTTAATCAACATCATTAAAATTAAATTTATATAGAATCGCAAACAAATGGTTTTAACAGAATTCGATCGAAGCAAATTAAAAAAAAATATAGCATACGTTTGTTAAAAAATAATTGACACAGGGTTAATTTTAGTCAAGACAAAAAATTCAAAAAGTACTTAAGTAACATTTTCAAAACAGTGATGGAAATAATTGTACTTTAGAACTGTTAAAACACAGATGATGATTTATTAAAAACTGTGCAAAAATAATCAAGGTTACTTTGGTTATATGTAACTAACTAAATAAACAACTATACAACCAAACAAATATTCACTAACCATCCTACCTCATAATATTTGGATTTGAAAAACTATTTATGCTAACAACACATGCTTCAAACGTTGAATAGGCCATGTATTATGTGGAGTGGACGAATCGGTACCATATACCCCAAGAACCCTTAGTGATAGTGAATAGAAATATGCGAATATCGAAAAGGAGCCGCTAGCCATTGTATGGGCTATGAAATATTTTAAACTTTATTTATGTGGAAGCAAATTTGTAATATACACAAATTATAGAAAAATGTCATGGTTATTTTCCATTAAAAAACTAAAAGTTTAAATTCAATAAATAAAAATTAAAGATACAAGAAACAATTATGATGTTTTAAAAAAATGGGTGAAAAACATGAACACTCTATTCGAAATTCAATTAAATATGCTGAAAAACAATTTACAATCACTCGCTCTTCAACTGAGTTGAATTTAGAGAGATACCTATCTTAAAAGAAGCAGTACATTTGGGAAATTCATAATTATTTATTAAAACATTTCTTGGTAGCGATTCGAAGCTAATGATTAAGTTAAATCTTACAAACAAAATAAAAATATTTTTTGTACTATCCCTTCAAAGAAATAAAAAGATAATCCATTTTAGAATGAATGCAGAAAAAATAGAATTAATTGTTACTGCCATTTCGAAGGAGATTAAATGTTTAAAATAGTGAGTGCAATATATAATATTTTACTGAACAGAGTCTTAAACTTATAAAATACACCAAATGCGTCACAAATATCTCAATCCAAAATGAAAAGTAAAATATTGCTAAAACCATGGAAATTAAAATTACTTTCGACAATGTATTGTGAGGCTTACCTACATCATACAATATTTTTCTAAGCGGTTGCTCATTAGCAGTCATTTTAATAAATTTAAATACCTTCAAAATGAATTTTTCGACTTCGGATAAAGTTTCTTCACAGGGTTCGGTACACAAAATAATTTTATTTTAAACAAAATTTAGCCTATAAATTTCTCTTAATACATTTACTATTTCTTTATTTACCATAATTATTCCACACCTATTTTTATCATCATATACTTTCAAAAATTCCACAAAAAAATTTCTGATTCTATTATCCAAATTGGGTTATCTTTACTTCATAAATTCATAACTTTTAAATGAATATTCACCATACACGGTGGATACTTTGAAATATTTTAAATAGGATAAGTTCAGGAAATTTTAAACATATTACTTTGCCCATTTTTTATCATGAAACGAATATCATGGTTATCAGTTTCCAAGTTATTTAAAGCTATTGTCTTATTTCCCATAATTAATTTATTGTTTTAAATTTTTAAGAAGCTTCCTATCGCACTTTAAAACAGGATTTCTGACTTAGCTGGTTAACTCTGATTTATGTGCAAAACATTACTATTATATAGAAAATTAATTTTAATATATAATAGTAATGTTTTGCATTTAAATAATTATATCCAGCTACAGCAGTTTAGTTCAAACAAAACATTGTTTTTATATTAAAGAATAATCTCAACAAAACCAGCTCTAATAAAGTAATAAGCGATAACCACACATTGGTATAATGAACCACAACACTCTTTAAGAAAGCAAACTGAGATAAACTGGAAAGAACTCATTTAATATTTCAATACATTTCTTAATTTCCAAAAAAAATAGCACTCTACTCATTTTCTCTCACTCGCGTGTACTTCCAAGGTTGGTGTGGAACTATACATTGAATTTGATGATTTGGCAAAAAATCTTATTATTAATTTAATAGAAGCATCAAAATGTTAAATGTGATATTGTAGTCTTTTACATTCTCACCGCCTTGCAAAAGGACAGGTTACACCTGGTGGCATTTAGTGTCCATTTTTAGTAATAATAAAAATATCAACCTGTTATGAATCTTCGGGTTTAAATATAGTAACTCGATAATGTCATTCTAATTTAAAAATAATCGTATTGATTTCAGAAAAAGTTTTCAGGGAACGAATCACCATTTTCGACATTAACAAGGCCCGCAGCTCTGTTGTTGAACTTATTAGTAAACATAAGGAAAGCATTACTTCATTCTTATTAAATGAGCAAAGATGTGACAAGAGACTTTACTGATCATTAGACAGGCACAGTAAACTGAACGGATGTTCACCAGCAAGGTCTACTTGGGTGGTGGATAGATAAGATTTATTTAGCGTGCTCACATTAGACCGCATTTAGTTAAGCACTTTATATAGTATATTTCTATATATGCAACTATACAGTATTATAGGAGAATACGATATGTAGGGAATTTTAATTCATTTGGTATATATATACGGATTAGGCAAATTCGGAGTGTTGGTAGCAATTTTGAAATATTTCTGCTTATAATTAGTATGTGAAAAAGAAAAACGATAAATGGGTATTTTAAATACAACTCATTTCCAAATATTTTTTTCATGTGAATAACTGCAAATATATTGTACGGCAATTAGAATGACATATTTCATCAAGTAGAAAAAATATTAAAGTTTTTGCATTATTACAATGAGCACCAATCATTCTGAGTAATTTGAAAAAGTCGAATATAAGAGAAAAATTGCAAGAAACAAATAGCGAAAGAAGAGAAGAAACACCGTGACTCATTTATCCATACAAATACATCAACATATATTATATATATATGTTGATGTATTTGTAAATATATATATATATATATATATATATATATATTAATTTAGTACTATTGACACAGCTTGTTACTAAAATATTTGTTGCAGGCAAAGTTTTTCAGTAAATTTTACACATGTCTCAAGACTGCAAGTAATTGAAAATTAATATTTCACCACAGAAACATCATTAAATTACTTACTAAACTACATTTTAAAATCTTACAAAAAAATTTAATATCTGTCACAAATTATGCTACGACAAAAGCCTAAAAATTATATTAAGCAGAAGATATAGTAGAAAAAATGCAAAATAATTTTACAGATGCGCGAAGAAAAAACAAATCTCGATCGATAGGCGAAGTTTATAAGCATATTTGGTAACAAATTGACATAGAAAATATATTCTGTATTAATGTATAAGATAAGTGAGAATACAATTTATATTCTTGGACTTCTCAACACACGACACTTAGATTTTCGAGGTTGTCGAATTTGTTTCCAAAACACTTCTATTAACAGTAACACTAGTGATAATATCCACGCACCTATAATAACTAAGAAACAGGCTCGCATATGGTACATAGTCAACGAATCATCATTATCTTGATTCCATTGGGGCTTATGGTCATCCACCTGAATAAAATTACATAATTCATTATAAAATTTCTCAAATATTCCACTGGCTGCCATGCGTGCTTGTACAGAGCTCAGTATATTCTCCAGTGGAGAGTCCGGCTGCAAATAATTAGTTATAGAATGTTGTGTTATATCATGTGGTAAAATATTTATGAAATAAGTGCGATTGGTAATTAAACACATTGCAACCAAAGAGTTGCGTGGAGCACGCATCACAAAACTCAATGATCCTTTAGACATAGGTTTCAAATACTCAAATATATTTTCAAAACCTATGGTTTTATATCGATTGTAAAGTGTAGGTTCATCAGCAAAGTATGATCTAAACTCAGGCAATCCTCCGTATTCGTACCCAGCTGCAATAGTTCCATAAATTGTGTTCAAATCGGTATCGTATACATCTCGTTTCAGTACACTAAGGAGAGCTCCTTGGTAAGCAGTGACAATAAGAAAACTAAATCATATCCATAAAGCTAAACAAAATGACAGAACATTCTTTGGCGATCGTCTAGCAGTTGTTTGACCAAAAAATATAGCCCAAGTGGCAATGTACAAATTAGAACTTAGTACGTCTCTTGGAAAATAGGTGTTCCATTTATCTTTTATTCTCGTTTCCTTCAATATCACTAGTATGAGGAACAATACCAAAATAACGGTTACGAATGATAATCTGAGGTAGAAATCAAATGGCCTTATTAATTGCTCCCAAGCTTTTTTTTTTACTTAGCGTATTAAAAAAGTCCATTAACATTCCATGAACTTCTTGTACTCCATGTTCATTTCTTCCAACGAGGTACGGTGGAATAAAAAGCGATGTCACTGTTAATGGGCAGCCATTAAAATTATTGTATTTTTGTGGGAAAAGGGTAAAAGGGTATGAACAAATTGATAGTATACACATTCTTTAACTGTATCCAATATTATCGGTTTTATATTGTTGCAGAGATCATTTGTCATGGGAAAATAGGTTAATATATTGACTCCTTCTGTTTCATTCAGGTGTAAAAATATAACATTCGCTAAATAATATTTCCAGCAGATTGTAAAAATCATTTCAGCACTACAATTTTTGGCATTTCCTTCATCACCACCGCAAATAATTATAAATTTACCGTAGTTGGCAAATATTGATTCATTTTTAAAATGAGTAAAAAAATATTCCAATTCTTTCATGTAATTGATATAAATGATATACTGCGTGACTGGAGGGGGGATATTCTTTCTGAAAAATAAACTTGACAATTTTACGTTTTCATTTATCTCTAAAGACAATAAACAGCCAGCGTAGTGATGACCAAAATGTTGCAAAAAATTACTACGAGTTGTTTCTCTGCCCAATATCAATGTCGAATATTGTCCATTGTAATATTTTTCAGCAATTTGTACTGCTACATTCTCCACACACTGTGTTTGGTCTAAGTGAAGTTAGAAATTAAACGCGGCTGAGCAAAAAGTTATTATAATTAAAGTAAATAAAACTTTAATTTTTTGATGTAAAGAATAATGTTTAGATAACTGTAACGTGTTATCGTCTGCATAGTATTTTGTTTTCCATTTGAATGTGATTGGAATACACACAACCTTCAATTTACGTAATTTAGTACCGTTATTTGTTTCCAATTAGAATCATCGATTTTGACATATAATGATGTGTTACGCTATATTATTAACTATGAACTGATTTCGCCTAATCGACATGGGTATTTCTGTATCTTATAGATATCCTTACGATGTCATTTTTGCCGACAGCATATTTTCATTCCATTAAGATGTTACCTAAGCAAAGAAATATGATAATTTTTTCTAAAGCCAAAACGTTATTTTCAAATCGATCTTTAGGATATATTCTATAAACAGGCTTAGATGGTATAATATCATGATTAGTTTAAGACACCTTATAAAGGCTAATTTGTTAAACAAACTATGTGGAAAAATTGTTAAGTAATGAAATATTTTCTCAATCGAAGTAAAAGGGATCAAGGTACTGATTAGTGCCGGGTGTGGTTTTTAGAATTACTCTTTGGTCCCAATCACAACAGCCTAGGATTTACTTCATTTTATTAACTAAACCATTGTTTGCGTCCACTAACTAACCGTACAGTAATCTGATTTGATACCACTCGTATTGATTAAAATAACATAGAAATATGACTGAGGTGAAGATTTCGATATTCTCGTCTTACAGATGGAAAATGGAACAGAATGTTTCGAGTTTAACATGTAAAATTTTTTTTTACAAGTTCAAGTAAAGTTTAATGAACTAACAAAAATTTAGATTTTCTAAATTCTAATTATATTTTATTAAAATTATAGCCAGGGAAGTAGCCAGTTCCAGAAACCTTCAGTACTATCCTCGTGCAAAACATTTCTGGATAACTTGTTAATTCAATGCGAGTTTATGAGTTATTTTTCAATACCTATTTTATTATTTTTATTTGTGAAATATTTCATACATTTGAATATTCAATTTCAATCCTAATTAGAACTATTAAGAATTGGCTTTATTTTTTCTACAAATCCGTTTAGTTACTATCTTTTATGATTTGTTAACCAACTAAATATAATGAATTGTATAAAAATGTTTTGTTGTAACCACGTTTAATTTTTAGGGTCAAATTTGTTTTGTCAGCTATTCCATTATTATTTAACTAATTTGAAAAGTAATTAGCTGTACTAATTTCTTATATCACAATATTCCTTTTAAAATTAGTAAGTGCCTCGATATTAATCAATAAATAGATAACATGACCAAACCGATAGATTGTTCACATTTTGATTTAGTACTTAATGCCATAGGTTAGATGCCGCTATGTTGTCGTAGTTGTCGTAATAAACCAATAATTTCACCAATTACTTGGCAAAGGCCTTCAAATAATGATAACGAGCACATAGGCTGTATAAATTTAGTTTATGTCATTGTTCCGAAATCCTCTTGGCACACAAATTATTGACTGATAATGAAAGTTGATTATTTCAATACCATTATTTTAAATTAAAATTCCAACTCTTTCATTCTCAATTCACTCATTTTCAGAAACCTAATTCAAACCCACTACCCAAGGACATAATGAGCCAAATTGATAGAAATAAAACATTGTAATGCCTCGATGAATTGAAATATGGAGATAAAGAATGCAAGGTCTACGACTTTCTAAATTTATTATTTTATAAAATTTTTACAACAAATATGTGAAAGGTCAATTTCAAGATTACATGGTAATATTAGCTTTGAGTAAACCAGGCCAAATTTTTTTTAACCATGTTAAAAAAACAAATCATAGTATTGGCATAAAATAGAGATATTGAAAGTAAAGTTGCCTGTATATCACAGCTATGACAACTAGCAAAATACAGAGCATGTTTTGCTTCAACCGATCTCCTTCCGCTATCGGCACAAACCTAATCTAATAGATTCTTTTCCTTGCCTGTATATCTATCTGCCTTCAGCTATTTCCTATTTAAATCAAAATGAGGAACAGTAACGACATGTAAACTCATGCTCGCACACACACACACATATACATGCACACACACACATACACACGTGCACACACTCACACACACTATCTGTGTCGACGTGACTTCGTTCGCATGGAATTCGGTATACAAAAAGATACTAGGAATTTTTTTCTTGTTTCTCTCGGAACACTATGGGCATAAATTCACTAAAAACTCTAATAGATTGCTTGGTCAGAACCATATCGTAATATATCTATTAGGATGCTGAGAGTTGGTAGTACAAATATTGTAATATTCACTAAGTTAAGGTATTTTTTATTTCTAAAAAATCCAGGTAAGGATCAGGATATATACTATTACCATACCAAATATCATCAAAATCTGTGTAATGAATTTCACATGACTGAAGAACAACACACAGACAGACAGAAAATAGTTATAAAAATGAGTTGTCTAACTTCTACTATCATTCTATGCTAAATTAAGTATTTGTGTGAGTGTTTGTGTGTGTGTGTATAAATACTTATATATTTATGTATGTATATATGTATGTATGTATGTTTGTATGTATGTATGTATGTATGTATGTGTGCACGTAAGTATGTATGTACGTATGCACTTTAGACTAAACCTTATGGTACTACTAGGAACAGACGGACCTGAAATGTAAGAAAATATTACCTTTAGTAGAGAATATGGCCATTATAAATTCAAGTTGTATGTCATCCGACATAAAAATGCGGCAGCCATATTTCAAGGACTCATGGAAAATGTTTTAATGATGATCTTGTGTCAATCTTGATACCATAATTTACTAAATATATAGAATCGTGAAGATTTTTAACAAAAATAGATAGGTAAAATTCAGTTAGATCCAAGTGAATTTTTAAAAAGGAGATAGCATACATTTTTAAAGAAATAATTGACAAAAAGTGAATTTTAATCAATACAAAAAATTCAGTCAGAACTTAAGTGATATCTTCAAAACAGTGAAAGTAATAAAGGGACTTTTAGGAATGTATGCACACTTAAGACGATTTATTAAATTCTATGTAAAATAACTAAGGTGACAACTAAATATAACAACACAATATACGAAAAAGAGGTGATTTTTATGGGCACTCCAGGCAGATAAAAAAATTTATTACATAGTTCTGTCAGTGAGGTGTATTAATGTAATGATTTAATAATTTGAAAATAATGCATAATTGAATGCAATTCCCGTCTGAATCGAAAAGAATGATACTCAACCATGCCCATTATAAAATCTCAGGTAATAAATAAGAATAATAACGATACATTTAGTGACACTAAAACTGTTCAGTCAGTTTTCATTAATATTTAATTCAACATTAGTATATACACAGCTTCATATGGAGACTAGATGACCACATTCGTCTCAAGAGTACTGTGGACTAAAGAGTTAAATATATTAATGATGTCATGAAAATTGTGAGGATACTGCATAACAAATCTTACACCTTTGAAGGTTTTCTGACAGGTTGTGATGCTATGAGAGCAAATTGAGAGAAGATTATCAATAATACCAACACCCTGTGCAGATGAAACTCTTGAGTTTAGTTCGGACCAGCTCATAAAAAGCAAAAGTGGGACACGTAAATGGAAGAATGTCATCGTTGCATATTTGTCTACATTAAAATGTAGCTTGCTGCTCACACTCCAATGAATATTGGGTTGATATCACATCATTAGAGCCTAAGTTTAGATTGCCTGTTGACACTTATGAAGAGTATTAAATTAATGGAAAAACAAAAAAACAATGCACAAGACTGACAAATGAGACCAAATTATAACGGAAACAACAATTAAACTAAGGCAAAGAATTCATACAGGTTCGTAACAGTTAAAATGGCAAACCAAATTTGGCCAGGCGATACTAATTACTGCCAAAACATCGGAAAATTCACTATACGGAATATTTCAAAGGAATCACGATTGACTGTACTGTGGAACTTTGAATTCAATATTGAAATTATAAAATATCTATTAAATTAACATTCTGAAAATATGCCCTTTGAGGTCAAGGAGTTCATACATCATAACAATATGAGCAAAAATTAAATTAATGAAATTGGGAGATTATGCAAGTAAAATAAAATATGGTAAATTTAAACATTATGGAAACATGAGAAAACCTTTAATTAATATTATAAATAAATCATTGCAGCCTTAATTAGGGTTAAGAAGATAATAAACAATACTGCAATTCACCCACAGGGTTGGCACTAAGTCATAAATCAAGTGAATCAGTGGACATTAATCATGTAGTTTAGTTGATATAAAACAAGAGTTTAAAAATAATACATGTTATTATGATAAATTAACTGATAATGCAAACAATAGGCCTCAAAGATTTAGTAAAATTACAAATATTATATCACTAAATAATTTACCTAATATTTAAAATTAAAGGAAAGTTTTTTTTCTGTTAATGCTAAAATTGATTGGATAACAGACAGTTTTTATAGTACATTGACAGGACTGTTTTAGGTTTATTGCAAATAGTAAGCCATACATTTCGCCAATACATTGTACAATTAATGTTCAATTTATTAATGGCTTTGCGAGTTGGATAATACTGTTACCGTCACTGAAATGGGTCAAATGCATCTTTTCACTGTAAATCTAACAGATTTTGCATTAAAAAAAATTAAAGTTATAATAAAATGTGCAAATTTAATACAAATAAAATTGTTAATATAGAAAAGTTACTGATAATTAAGAGTAATGTAAAGCATATAAGTCGTATGTAAGTCATTTAGAATTAGATTATTGTAGACATCTTTCTAAAATTTAAAACAATGTGTTTCAAGCTATAATTCCAGAATTGAAAATCCTTCTAATAAGTGCTATCTAAACAATACAGGATTAGTTACTACACTATTTTTATACATTTGACGGGTTTGTGAAATCAAATGATGATCACATAAATTATGCAGCCCAATTAATCAGATAGTAAGGTCATATAACATAATTATCATTGATATATATTATATAGAAGCGCAAAATATATTTCACAACAATGACTTCGTATCTCACCAAAGGAAACCGCATTCACCGGACGACGTCAAGAGAAAAAGAAAAGAAAAACATTAAAAGAAACCTATTTATTCACAATCACCTTAGATTGTGAAATACAAATGTCGAAACTTGAAATAAAAATAAAGCCTACTTATAACCAAATACTCATCATTGAAATAAAGCTACGCAAAAATTATCTTTAAAAATGTTAATTTGATGCAATATATTCCAGCAAAATATAATTTAAAGAATTAAGCCAGAAAATTTATTAAAGCCATGGAGCCTAGTATAGTGTATTGTCCTTGTTGAGTACTGTTGCTTATATTTATATAAAAATTAGAAATAGAACTAAAATTATTGCAACAAAAACTAAATAATCATAAAAATCTATGGAAATGAAAATGGTAGAAGCAAACAAAACTATCAAAGTATTGATATTTCCCATCTAAGAGGAAAGAATTACGGTATCAACACCAATATCTTCACATGCTGTTGCATCTACAAAGCACAACTATTTTCATACGAATAAAATATCAAACCCATTAGCTTACAGGCCTCCGAATACAAATGCTGAAACACCTTCATGCAATTTTGATAAAACCCGACATCACTGCCAGCGGAAAAAATATGAATCTTATTAATTTTAAAAATGAAAAATTATGTTTTCATCATTATTTTCATCGTAAAAAAACCTTGTATTGTAAGCTCAGTGCATATGTTATTCTTTTACTTAAACTTGTATATTAAAATTGTAACTTGCCCATACCTTCTAGGTCAAGTTAAAGACAGTTCAAGGTTGGGTATACATATATGACTACAAACATACGCTATCTCAAACATGGGCCATTTGGGCCATTTCCATAAATTTACTTTGGTGAATACTTTAAATATTAAATATGTAATGTTATCAATTTGTAATTTGTCATAAATGTACACATATAAATAAAGTACACAGGGCAATACACATCTTTCCATTCCACAATAATTTTGCCAAATTTGTAATGTATTGTAGCATCTAAGCGACACCTTCTAAAAATTGCAAATAAATAAAGTTTTTGACTAGTTAGAATTTTAAAAAAAATGATTCTATCGGGCATCAGACGATTATAATTGTAATTAAAAAAATGTCTCTATATTAACTCTTTGGTTCAATCTGAAATCTGGGTTTTTTGTCATCTGACCATTTAAATAGTAATATAATAAAAAATTTTAAAAATTTCAGAATATCCTTTGAGCATCAATAATGGGATACAAATAAATATAAAAATAAGGATCAAATGCACAAGTTGTTATAAGGAGGCAAACTTTGTTTATTGGCAAAAAGACTGATAAAAAAACATAAAAAATTATATTCCTGAATCAAATAAATCCTATTATTCAAACATGTTTTCATGACTTCAATTCTATTATTATTTAATTACCATTCAGGTTAAAGTAAAACATATTTTTAAATTAAAATCAAGAAAACCAATTTCCAATTTATTTGTCGATAACAATATTTTCGTAAGTTATCTAAATATTTACGCAAATGTAAATTTTGGATAACAAAACATAAAGTATTTCTTATTTATAGTAAGTGTGCCAATATTAATTGCAATAGGAGACACAACTACGTACTACATTGTGTATCAATTTTGTAATTTTAACAGCCTGAGACTATAGAAAAGTCAGAATGATTGTATTAATTTTAATTTTATACATCAATGCTCTTATTAAAAGAGCATTGATGTATATCAAAATCCTGTAATGTCAAATAACAAATGCAGAAATTTTGTAGGATATCTTGAATGTATGATTTTTTATCAGCACATATGTAAGCTGTGTATTTCTAGATTCTTGTGTAGGGATCTTGTAAATGATTGTATACAACACGAGGGTATGCGCAAAAGTGGATATTTACTAAAAGTGACATGTAATTTTTATTTATTTATGTACTTTGATGTATATAGTCGATACATATGGTGGATTTATTGCTACGAGAGCAATCTCTTAAAGCCAACCAGAACGCAAATCCAGTCCAGGCCGGGAATCAAACCCGGGTCCTCACGGTACGCCAGTCCGGCAAAGCTTGTGATCAATCCCAAACATCACAGAGACGAATTTTAGTTGAAGTTTATTCCAAATCAGAGTCGATGTGAGTGAGAATTAACTCACAGTATCATATAGTACCCATTACTCTTTAGATTATTGTAAACAATCAGATATGTATTGCATATATTAGAACGAAAATTGTACTTAATTAAAGATGAGGATAATATAATATTAATTTTCTGGTTCATGAATACATCAATTATTTCAAAAGTGACAATATTTATTATTTGCGTAAAGAAAATGTATGATACGCGGGAAAATTTTAAAATATCTGGACAAGTGAGGGAAATGAACAGATCCAATATAAATGTCAAAGCACGAAAAAATAACTCATCTCATCTGTTTACTACTGATTGAATAACCAATTTCGTTCACCAAGTACTAAAAATATGTTAGATGACATTGAATATTGATTAATGGGCGTGCGCGTCTAGTTTCACAATAACAAGTTATGTATATGAAAATTACAAAGCTTTTGTGCTCATTAGCATTACCGGAAAGACTTTAACAGAAATTTATCTGTTAGTGGTTGATGGAATCTGATAAGAGAAATCGAATCATTTATTATAATGGCTGACATGGGATAAATGAACTATGAAAATATTAAATGAACTAAGTAACGAGTACACAAATAGTATACGAAAACATAAGCAAACTGCTTTGTTAGCTCATGTTATAATTTGATTAATGAATATAAATGGTACTGATTTGACCAGTAAAAAATAAATAAAAGTATGTAAAGAAAAAATATATTACCAATAATATTTTTCTTGTTAATACAATATTGTAACAAACTACTATATGTAACCTACTATATATTTCCATTATTCTATCATATAAAATATGTTTTTTATATGATATCAACAAACTGTTTGAACAAGGGAGTTCAAATTAACCATCAAATTTTTTAATATGACGTATTAAAGTGCTATTCGTATTTTTTTACCAAATAACATTTAAGCCCATTAAGTATACTCCGTATCCAATCGTCACAAAATAGTATGACAATTCTAAGTCCCAATATTCTAAATGCATTATATGACAGATCAACAAGACAGTTTACATAATGCAAATCTTGATGTAGCAGAGTATTCTGTGTGAAATTTTGTTACTGCTCCCTGCACTGATCACATATTTGAAAAACAAAATGGGCTAAAGCATATCTTAAAAATTAACATTCTTAGTTTCCATAAAGAATACCCTAATATTCTTAGTTTCTATATGGAATACTTAAATATCCTTAGTTTCTATATGGAAGGCATTGCTGATTGTTTCACTTGTATTGCAATGAATGAAGATCTGATAGCGTACAAGTGTAGATAGCAACTAAGTAGTTTAGGTAAAATCGATGGTCAATAAATGATTGATAACAATTTAAATGAGTGAGGCTATATTCATCATTTGTCAACTGACATTAATTCATTGCTTTGAAGGACGACTTGTTATCTGGATGATGCTTACTAGATTTTATCATCACTTTATGCGTCAAAATATAACATCAATCTTCATAACATTAAGTACGATGCAAATCAATATTTACACTTTTAGCTGCCCCCATTAATTCACTCACGTATGTACTAAATTTGAAGAAAGAAAATACTTGCCTTTTATTTATGTCTCAATATATACTAGTCAAAAGTTATCTTCTTAATTTTTATGATGCTTTTGAAGCTTTTTTTGAATTTATTTATTGTTTTTGAGTGCTTTTGAAGTTTTTGAGTGTAAGTTGTTATCCACAGTTATGCATGACAATGATTTATGATCTGGTTTGTTGACTGAAATTATGTTTTTTCAGCATAAATTTCTAATAGTTAGGTAAAAACTTTCAGGTAAATTCGCTTTATCATTCATTTTGGCTTATTGTATTCGTAGGTTAACCCGTAAACGACCCAGGCAAAAATTAGTTAACAAATGTAAAAGGCTCCAGGCCAGATTTTGCATACATTATGAGCACAATATCTAGCCCTCGGGCCATCTGTTTAAATTTTTACTCGCAGCCCATATCATATCGCGCTCAGGCTGTCTTCGAATTGAATACAGGTTGTGCTTGAGTTGTGATATTTTGATATACCACAAAGAATTTTTTGAGCTATTTTCTCATATAAAGAAATAATGTATTGAATGCTTTAAAAGAAATAATGTATTTGATAAAATAAGACCTGATAATGAATCAATCAATCTGATACCGTTTTATGAAGAATATATTTATTTTCCCATATTGATATTCCAATTCTTATATAAAATTTATTCAGACAAATTATTACAAAATCTCTGCGTCAAATGGCTCTATACCTTTTTTAAATAAATTTTTCAAAACATACATTGAACACAGTTGCTGTTTATAAATCTTATTGAGATTTTAATATTTGAATGCCATATTTTGTTTATAGATAGCCTGTTCTCACTGTCAGGCAAGTTCTGTCTCATATGATTTTGTTAGATGAAATATTCAAGTAAAAGTAAAAATTCATATTAATTATATTGAATTATATACTCCAATAAATTTTAAGTCAAAAGACAGACATATTCGATACATTTTTGAACACTAATGATTTTGTTACATTATTTGTATGTATAATGCTTTTCTTTTCGTTAAATCCAGTTATGTTATAACATGAGGTATTTATTCAATAGTAGTTTAAAAAAAAATAAAAACCAAAATTATCGAAACTTGTGTACACTAATTTAGAGTAATTCTCAAAAACATACTGAAGTCAGAGTTGTAAAAAACTCATTTTTAACAGGTAAAAGCACAGAATTATTCTATCAGGTATTTTAGTTTTGTGAGATTTTGTTTGATCTTCCTCAGCTTCAATTTGACGACATGTTCTATGAAAAAAACATATTTTGAAAAATATATCATTTTATACAACTTAATCGTTATAATTTTATAGCAGTAAGTTACAAACTAAAAAGTGGTGGTGTACAGTTGTATATCTGGGAAGGTTACATAATAATTAGCCAAACATTAAAAACTGTAAAATTTGACTAGGTTTTTAATTTAAAATAGATTATCCATATTAAGAAACTGGATCAAAACAACAGTGTAACTTGTAAAGAGGCCTAGAATGTGAAGTAGCAACGAAGATCGTAGATTGAACGAATGAAAAACTGTGAATTGACCCAGTTTGCTTGTTTCTATCATAATATTAATGAGCTTCATATGGCGTCGGACAATGGATGCTGAAAAAAAGAAATTATATATACTTAGAGCAAGGTATTGTTAATGAATTTAAGAAAGAGATTCTCAGTTAGGAAATTATGTCTGGAAAAGGGGAAAGTAAGAGACGTTTACAAGATGAAAAATGGTAAATATTCACTACAGTGCATATAGCAATCGCAACCAGCTTTGTCTGGAATCAGTAAGAGTATTCGTCATAAGTATATATGCATATAATATATACCTATATTATGTGCGTATATGCACATCTAAATAAATATAGTAATAAATGATACGTTTATATGGTAATATTGTAGTCCGTACTACATACCACTCGCTTCCTAACCTCTAGTGATTAATAACTGCTGTGACATGTCAGCCAAAGTTTGATAAACATAATCAATATATAAAAACTGTATACAAAGTTTAAAAATTCTTTTCGTAAAAGATGATTTTGAAGATGAAAATGAATAGAACATGGTGTGATAATATTTGTTTTTTGATCTATTTGTTTTTATAATATACCAAGTCCCGAATATACCAAGAATATAAACATTGTTCTATATGAAGGGCATAAAAATTCTAATCATAGGAGATGATTGTGGGGATAACAATTAATAGAATATATGTGATCACACCATTTATTTTTTGTCTCTATATTCGTTAACACATTTGATTTTGTAATACATCGAATAAGTATATTCTCTTTTGCAAGCAGAATATTGCAATCCTACTTGCAAGAAATGGTTGTGAGAATGAAAATAAATAAAATGTAGTGTATCACAATGTTTATTTTTCTCAACCAAAGTATTAACTTTGATTTTCTAACATTATTATTTCATATCTTATTTATAAAAGGTAATTATGATGATAAAAATTAGTAGAAGTGATGTGGTCATAATGATAATTTTTTAATCTTTTTTTTCTTAAATTTTTGATTCTCTAATAAATTAAGTAAATATATGCTATATATAAAGAGTAACAAAGTATTTCGAGCAATTAAATATTATGTGCTTATTTTTAATAAATTGAAGCAGATAGGAAAAATTTCCTTAAACTTATAGCCACATAACAAATTCAATAGTATTTGTTGATATTTAAGAGTAATTTGTAAAATATTGTTATTGGGAAATAAAATTGAGGATTTCTTTTTTAAAAAGTGTATGTTACAAATTTTATTCCTGGTGACTTGCGTCTATAAATATTGCAATTTGTGATTGCCTTGTTCCCCATAGTTGAAAAATTGGCTGTTATAATCCCTGTTGTATTATTAAAATGCACATCATTTATACAATCTCCAATGCTAAAATAACACATTAAACCATTAATACCATAATTGCAAGATATGATTTCAACTTTGAGCTCGTTACATATAAACCCATTATGCATTCTCTATATATGATCATTTTATGATAAAATTGTTTGAAAATCCTAAGTTGCAAGATTATATATACACTGTATGATATACCAATACAGTGTATATATAATATTGCAGCTTACCATATACCAATCCTGATGTGGCAGAGTATTTTTATTGAAATGTTATTACTGCTACCGGCACCGATTAAACATTTACAAAACAAAATATTCCAGGATATGTATTTAGAATGAACTTTATTTGGTTCAATGTAGATTATTTTAGTAAAGAGTATTGTTGATTATTTCAATCGTATGTAGTTGACAATTGGCACAAACTTAGGCAACAAATAACTGATTTATTTAAAACCGATTGACAGAAAATTAATAAAAATTATTTAAATTTATCAGAGCTAGACCCATCACTAGACGGATATCCTGAGTTTATTTGAGTGTACGTATGATTTTATGATCAGATAAGGCATAATTGAAATTTATTCTCTATAGAAAATCAGTTTTGTAAAATTGAACATAGTTGAATCAATTAATACAGAAGATATATATTCATAAAAATAAGAGCCAGAGTTCAATAATTATTTGTTATTGCAATACTTGCTGATTCGTAACATAGTGTATATACTTGCTGATTCGTAACATAGATTCGTGTAATCCCAGAAGTTTACATGATTATCTCTGAACATCTTGTCACCTTTGTCCGATGCAGCTAATGATGTCTCATGAGAAAATTTTGAGAACAATTGGGAGTTTGTCATACCTTGCTAGTTATGCATCACGTCTCCTTTCTCTGAGATCTTGATCAGAACTCAATGCTGCCAGTCTATCACTGCTTTCCTTTTTTATATTTGCTAGCATAGTGGGTGTAAAATGTTATTGGTGGTTGATGGTTCAAATTTCACTATTTTTAGCAAGATGTTATCTATCCAAAATACTTGTCTTTATTTTATATTTCGATGCTTTCACGATGTCAGCTTTGCTTGCCAATTGCGCGCTTTTTGGTGGGGTCGATCTTCTCTCTTAATATCATCTTTTTATCTTCCTGGATCTTCAGGAAGTTTTCTTTCTAAATCTTTAAGTGTTTTTTCATGTAACCACAAGTTTACCTGGCTTATTCCTTACAGGCTTTCACTGGTATGGTCCTTTGAAATTAATTTTATTGCCTTATACAACCTTTTGAAATTATCGTTGTGAATTGCTTCTTCAGCAAAAGTGCCGAAGTATTTCAACTTTTGTTCTCCGCTCTCTCTCTCTCTCTCTTTCTAAAACTCTTCTGCAAGATGACTGACAAGGTATTTTAATTGTCAAGTTTTTGAGTTTTCCTGTTGTGTTGGTGCTACATTTGTTCGCTCTCTGCCACTCTAACATGGTCTGCCTCGTCGTATAGTTTTCTATTCTTTATAAGAAAGAAAAGACTGGTATTGCTGGCTTGTGTGAAGATGGCCAAAAAAGAGTAGAGGAATGTCTCCATATTATTGTTTGACATTATGTTGAATTTTTTCCATTTAACATCGCTAAGTCAGGATCGCATTTCCAAATTGTGTCTTTTTTTATCACTTATTTTAAGTGCCCCCCTTCCTGTAGCTCCATATTGTCTATCAAATTCATGTCCATTTCTTTAATTTCAAGTTATATGTGTAATTCCATCTTTATGTGGGTTTCGTTAATCATTTACAAAAAGTGGACAAGGCAAAACTCAGACTAATTTCAGTCAGAACTATTTTCACATTCTTATAAATAACATGGAATTGGGCGCTTTATTTAGCAAAGTCGTTGAGATTTACTAAGTAATTGATGTGCATTTTTTTCTTTTTATTGGCGATGTTTTCATTTCAATTTCATAAAAAAAATGATTAGTTTTCGCTTAAATATGAATGCCAATTTAATATAATTTAAACTTATTCCATGCATTTATTTATTGTCCAGATCAAATTGTTTGAAAAAAAAGTAAAGGAATAAGTTTTATTTGATTTCCATCATTAATTTGATTAACTTATTTTAAAATCGTGAAACTGAGCAAGAACGATTTTACAGATCATTAATAAACATAAAAAATCAAGAATAAACTTACAATCCTACATGAAGAAATCAAACACAATAAAATGGGGATGATTATCCATTAACTGATTCAATTTCTGTAAAAATTTCTTATCATTATCCTTTGTAACAGACAAAGCAATATATTAAATAGTCTTTTGGTTCGCATGTAACCTTTACTCCATTTCACAAGCTACTTTCTTATTAACTATTCAATTGTCTTAAAATAAAGTTAGAGAACTAAGAATTTGAATTAATAATTTGGTACACAAAAGAATTTTATGATCTGGAGAAGATATTTATGTATTAAAAATAATGAAACTAAAATAAAGATATTTTAAATTATAAAAACAGATGGTAATATTAAGTATTATGGTAAATTAAACACTCAAAAGTTATTAGGTGGGTACATAAAGAGTAGAAAAAAGCCAGAAAAAAAATAAAATATTTGCTCGATAATATCAAATTAAATACTTAAATGGTAACTTATATGGGGACCTTTAAGGTGAAATAAATCTGTCAAAAGAGAGCTGAGTGACTTCTTGTGTCTTCCTTACTTACATTTGACAGAAGAAGTTAGAAGGTTATATAGTTAGATAGAAGTTAGGTTATTTATTTATATAATTTATAAATATACATATATATACATATACATATATATATATATATATATATATATATACATATATATATATATATATATATATATATATGTATATACATATAATGGTTTCATATATCGATTGTAGTTATAATTAAATTTGTTATAATGGATATAACAAATTATAATGGATATAAATAATGATATACTTTTAAAAAATTAAATTTGCTAAATATTAATTGATAGGATTTTATACTAACCGTGTTTCTCCAATGCAAGAATATGATTGGTGAAAGCCTAGATTTTAATAGTTTCATTTCGAACATTATTACAACAGAAACATATTTTGCAGATCAAGATGAAATTGCGTATGCTTTCTAGTATTATGGCAAATGGTAACTCATTAGCATTTTTCTGAAAAGGAGCAAAGAATTATACGACATTAACGTCATAATCAAGAAAATGTTAGATTAATTTATTTAAGTTTAAAAAATGTTTATTACTGACTCGACATTTCATTTCTTTTGAAAGCATTGCGATGTCTTGCCATATGGACGCGCTTGTGATACTAAAATTAATTAACTGAAATATTAATTTCAAAAATACTTTTTCCGTTAATTATAGTTTATCTAGTTATATACAAAACTTTATTAGCTAGTTAGTAAATGTCTTCAGTCTTAAAAAGTATGGGTTGGCAAGCTTGAAGGGTATAGTTTGCTTTAAAGAATGTAGATATATACCCATTGTGGTAATAGTGATTTACATCTTAACTAGTCTCGAGGTAGTGACCATCTTGATAGACTTAAAAGTTTGATCTTTTATATTTCAATCCTCTAATGGAAAGACTCCCTTAATATCATATTTAAATGTAGTCATAGTTGTCTCATAAATACTCTCATTTAAATTATGTATTCATTAAGTCTATCGTACTGACCATGGAATTGAACTTTCAGGTAAACAAAATCAAAAGGCTCACCTGTTTTGAAGCATATTCAAAGCAAAAAGTTTATTAAAAATAACATATAACCAAATTAATATATTAAGTAAATGAGCACCTGTAATTAAAATATGTAAACAATGTTAATTATGAAATAGAATCCAAAATTAAATGAAACTATGTGATGTAGTGTTATTTCTACTTTCTTTAGGTTCTTTACCACGACCTGGGTTAGCAAAGATCATTGCTAACAGCCCACCTGAAGATGTAATATAATGAAACCTAGGTTGTGGTAAAGAACTTAAAGAAAGTAGAAATAATACTATATCATGTAGTTTCAATTGTGAATAATGAATTTCTACAAAATTAACGCCAAATAAATTCAATATATGAAATAAAATACCAAATGATCGTAGCTCAAGTTCATAGAAAATCAAGAAAAGGAACATAAAAACGAAATAACTTATGCTCATGGAAATAATGTACAAGAAAAATAAACGTATGCTCGTATAAAAATATAAAACATTATGAATGCGCTTTTGTTATCACAAAGTAACTATCCGATAAGTTTGCCAACAAACCGGGAATCTGCCAAGGAGGGGTGGACACACACCTATTTCGAATCCGCCAACGGGTGGCCACACCTCCATCATTGCTACTTTCCAACAATGTGACAAATGCAATTATTTTTAAGCAAATTTTTGAGAACAGGCAAAGTGTTCCAGTTCAGTGATCGACATTACTTGCTAGAACTCATGTTTTTTTATGACAGCGTTGTAACCTCCAAAAATGACACTGAAGCTACTGACATTCTTTAAAACTTAACTAGGATCTTGGCTTCGTACGGCTTGCAAATCAATGCCGTTAACAAAAAGTTCACAAGTTCATTTCTAGAGCTCAGATAGTGTAGTCTTCTTAAAGCAGATCTGAATAAACTCGAAGTCTTTCAAATACATGTTGCATTTCATTAGATCCTGAGAGTTTCAAACCGCTACCGTATCACAAATGATAACATCCAATCTCATTAACAAAATCAGTTGATTATCGAACATCAGATTCAGAATCGTCGTTGTCAGTTTAGCCTTGTATGCCGATGCGGTATACATGACGTGATTTTCGGCTACCTTACCACTTTCTTTCACGGATTAAATTTTCCTGATGAATCAAAAAGATCAGTGAGGTGCACTAAAGAAACATGATGAAAGTAAGTCAAGATCGACCTCGGAAAATAAAAAATCAACTTGTATAAAGTGGGATTAGCGATTTTGATCATATGAAGTAGAGAGAAGTGGTGGGAAGAGCTTAAGAACCAGAGCCAATTACATTAGCATATTTGTTTCAAAGCCGCCCTCAACCGGATACTAGTTAAGGACCATTCATTAAGTTATTCGGCAAAGGACCTTAAATTTGAAAGCTCTACATTTTAAGATTTCAGATCATATAAAAGACAGGATTAAATTACATTGTAATAAATGTTATAAAATTCTTCTATATTTCAAAATATTACCGCTTGAAATATTCCAAAGGAACACAGTCAAAGGAACATACATGAAATTTAGTACAAGTGGTGGTATCGGTACTAACTATTACAGTACCCTTGACTTATTCATTTGTTTAGAAAATTAATTACAGGTGAAAATAAAAGGTCACCATATTTTGCCTGGGAAAATATTGAGTAATCAACAAATCACTGTTACTAATGAGAGTTAAATTTTACTAATATATATCAAATATCCCTATGAATAACAAGTATGATTTTAATAATCACTCAATAGATTAACATTTAAGATTAAATTTTGACTGAAATATAATTTACTTAAGCAAACATTATTAATAGGGAGTGTTTAAACAGAACTCAATCAATTTTCCACATAAAAAAGATCAATACTATGTTTTGTTACTTGTGTTAAGCACTCGAGAGATTCCACACAATGATAAACTAATGACTGTTAATTCAAAAGGCATTGAATCAATAAAGTGTCAGTTGTTTCTTAAACACTGAATAAAATAGTCGTGCTGGAATTCAGTCAGAACGATAAAATATTTTGCGAGAGTTAATATGGACGAAGAGTCGATTGAAAATACGCTGTGGCCAATTTTAATAAACCAGCATCTGTTTGGAGTTTGTAGAAAAACTGTTAACCGAACTCCTGCCAAATTTACATTATGGTGTCAAAAGTTGTACACGTTACTAATAATTGCAATATTTATGGTGCAATACACTTGGCTAATAATTGCAACATTGATTGAGCTGCAAACGCCTTATTTAATCAAACATGGTCGGCATGTTATACTGGCATTTAGGACACTTCAGATGATTCTCATTCTGCGCTTATTGTTAATTGATATAACATGTGATAGAAATATGTTTAAAGAATTGATCCTGAGATTTAAAAAAGTAGACAATCTTTTAAAACCAGTACACAAAAGGAATTTGTTGAGATGTGACAAATGTCGAAACCTGATTGTTATTGTTCTTCTTGTAGCTTTTCATACCTTTATTGCTACTTTTGGTGTATTTGTAGCAATAAAATACTCTCTAAATATTTCCTTTTTTGTTGTATTCAATATTATTACATCCATTATTTTTAATTTAGAAGTCACATTGTTTTGTTTCATATTACATAGTATAACAAAACGTGTCGAAATGTTGAATATTTCTTTTAAATTTAACAATAGACAAAATATGGTGGCACCTGTCGATGCCATATTTGGCAGTCCACAGCATGATCCCAATTCCAGCAACCATTTTACATTTATATTACCGCTAAAAGAAAATTCCATTTATTGTTTATCTCAATTCTATATTAATTTATTGGACTTATGCCACTATTTAAAAACAGTGTTTGAATTTCAGGTTTGTGAAAGTAATTTTTAATAAAAGTACTGAAATAACATTTTAACTTTAAATAAAGCTATCAAAAATATCAATACGAATATTATTATGAACTAACCCTTACTTTTCAGCTACTCATGTCAATCACTCTGACGTTTTCTGGCATGCTCCTTACAATGTATGGCTTTCTTGAGAATATTAAACATAATGTGAGTATTGTTAAAACATACGATAACTAATTAACTTAAAGCACTAAACTAAATTACATACAATAGACCACAGACTAAAGGCAAATAATTTATTATTTAAACTGCAAATGTTCCAAAACGATGACAAATATGCTTATAGAGAAAAGTGTCATGCAATTGAAATTATAATTGAGAAAACTTGTATGTTTTCTCAATTATAATTTAAATACATATAGATATATAAATACATTTAGACTTTTTTATGGATGAAAGTCTTGCCGAAAAGGGCAGGACTGACAAGAATAATACTGTCGTGAAGAACTAAACGTACATCTAACAGCGACTGAGTTGAGGTCAAGGAGAGAACCGAGATTTACTTTCTCTTTCTTCCTCCTGAGTATGGGCTGATGATGAGGCTGATTGATGTTTAATATTCACTTGTTTTTTTCTTCATATATTGTGACATCCAATCCCCAACACGTTTCAATCTTTAACTCTGGATTTCTAATTCGTCTTTGTTTTTAGTTCAACGTTCTTTTGTTTAGGTTTCCCTAACACGATTATGTGTGCCTTATACACTAATATTGTTATAAAATATGATGGAAATCAGTTTTGATCTACACTTTTTCAAGAAAAAAATATCAATGAGTAGGCACAATACTCAAGCATTATTAAAATTAAATTTAGGTAATCAATTTCAGGTAATTTTTTCTTTTTGTCTGATATTTCCACTAATTGCTAAATCCCTGTTGATAATGTTGTGGAGTTACATACCATAAACCATATCTAGAAATATTGGATGAAAGTTAATTATAAATAAGTTTAACCATTCTTGAATGTACAGGGAAGTGACTTTGCTTTGAATTTCCTATTTAAAACTTTATAGTTAATGGAAAGGAGACTGAGGCATAAAAAGCTAATTAATGCATGATCATCCACAAACTGCAGTAGCTCTAAAAAATTGTGTGGACGACTCACAAACTTTGCCCTTAAATAAGGAAGATGAATTCAATTTTGTCTGAAATTAAAACTGTTTTTCAAAGATTCTCATGTTTTATCACACATTCATTCATAAAGACAATATTTCACAAATTGGACACATCACTTTCGATGACTTTCATGTTATGGCAAATCCCCCATGTTGTGGTGTTGATGACAGTGTGTCTCATATGTGAGAAAATATACTTGCAGATAGAAACTACAAAATCTTTTATGACATCAATGCAAGTCGATGAAGAATTACGTAAGTGAACAATTTTTCTTTATATATATATTGAAGGTATTTATGTTCCTTTCATATTTCTCCAGTGTCAGTATTAACGAATTGTATTTTATGAACGTGTAAATATTTTCATTCACAATGTGCGCCTTAAACAATTCTCCATAAAATTCAGTTCTGTATTAAGGAATTAAGCAGCTTTTTTCATCTTTATAAAGTAATTCAAAGTGAGGAGCCAAAAGATTTTAAAATTCGGGTTTTTTAATTTTAACTGAGGGTGAATTGAATACGCAACACAGGTTTTGAAGTCTTTCTAATTTATTCAATAGTTCCTTGATTAAGTTTTGATAGCTTACACATCCTTAATATAGGATAAACGGAAGTAGAGTTTAAAAATATGTCCCTATTTGGAATTGAAGTGGTAAAAATTTTTAAACTTGTTTGAGAGAGTTTATTCTGAAGGAACTCATATGTAATAAATGATATCATCTACTTAGAATATCTTGTAAGATGTGAATCAATCATTTCGGTCAAGATTCTTTGACATCAGAAGAAAAAAAGATATTGAATTATATTATAAAATAATATTGATAAAGAAAAAAAGAATTGAAAAACCACTAATGAACAATTTTGATAATACAGTTGTGTTTCCGAAGGAAGAAAAATTATTTTAACTCTCACACTACTCTGCAGAGGGCGGAGTTAAATGGAAATGTTTGAATGTGTTGCTTGAACCTTGACAAAATTTCTTTCTACTTCAAAAAGAAATATATTTTGTGATGAAGAAATTATCCGAGTTTCATTAATTTAATATTTATAAATTTGCATAACACTTTAAATTTTAAAGTCTTAAATAGCATTGTAGTAAATGTATGAAATTCAATCCATAATTGGTTTTCTTATCTAATTATGTTTGACACCTGATAATGAACAACTACATTGAAGTGTTTCAATCTACCAATGCCCATTTATGCCAATTAATTGGTCTTATTGGAAACTGAAAAAAATAGCAACAAAAAGAAAGTTCACGCTACTGTGAATCACAATACCGTGTTGAAAACAATTACCACAAAACTCACTTTATTTCGTTATATTTAATCATTATTACGCAATAAAAAAACATTCCTGGTGTATAATTTGGAGATAACTAAATAATGTTTTAATTGACCTTGAGCAATGTCATTAATGCTCTATCACTATTCTTTTAATTTAGTTTGAAATTTCCTGTAGTGTAATCATTAAAGTCTCTAATTATAATATATATTATGGGCCACACCAATTTCACTGAATAATAACAATGGGGCTTTCAAAAACTCCCTAAAAATATCATTACGAATAAATATTTTTAGGGAGTGCCCCCAAAAATAGCCCAAACAAATTTATAGGGTTGGTTGATAAAATTATAAAGCGTTTGAATTAAACAAAGAAAAAAATATTTAAATGAAATTTTTAAAACACAGAATTCCCATTTTTAAATGTCAGTCAACAAAGATTTTAAATTTTGGACGCTTTTCTATGTGGCACTTGGTCAAGGATGACTTTTAATTTATTTTCAACATCAACAAAAAATTACAACGTCAAGCCAAAACATTAAGCAATTGAGCAGTTGTTGGCCGTCAATGCACCTCATACAAAAGTCATTCATCTGGGTTGCACATTACTGATAAAGCAATCACCACCTCTGCCTAACACTCATTTCAGAAATTTGATATTTGCACCTATTTTAGTCCCAATCTATTTTTAGGTTGAAGCCCTAAAAGCTGTTCAACGTAATTTATAGAATAAATAGTCCCCTTACCTGAAAAAATTTCAAGCATTACTGTTATTTGTGGCATGTTAAAAAGAATTCTTCTAAAATTAGAGTAAAGAAAAATAATGCTCTGAAACTATCAAGAATCTTTAAACATACATACATGGCGTTGATTCAAATAGGCTTGGAACATACATAGAGATATTCAAAAGTTGCTTGAAACATATTTGCAATATATGTTATTAATTTTATTGCTATAATGCCAGACTGGAATCAACAGATAGCAATTACTATTGTCCATTTACATAGATTATAACAACAAAAAATTGTTTTAAACAAATTCACTTTTTGGATCTTTTATTTTAATACCATATTCAGACCGATACTTGCTAAGCACATGGTACTAAATGTCAAACCTTCTCCTATGTAATAAAAAATACCGATGCTACACTTTCTAAGGCCAGCCCAGGTTTCATTTTTCCCTGGTAACTTATAAAAGTCTTTTTATTATTTTTCTTCTCATACATGCAAGTTTTATCTAGCACTTTGCAAACTATTCAGAGCATTTCAGTTTGCATTTAATTCATCATTTCGATTATCAGAATGTCTAAAATGCATTAAAAAATGAGAGTGCTGGCAAAAAATTAGTTTATATAGAAAAAGTTAAGGTCAAAACATTTACTTAGACATTGCCTGGTTTATCAGTCAAATAATTCAGTTCATTGAACATTGAGAGTGCCAAAAAATCAAATAGGCATGTCTATTCTTGTTGAGAAAAATTACATAGAAGCAGTTCTTAAGAGTAAAATGGACTATAATACCGAGTGCTTTTTTGAACTAAGAAAATGTTGAGTTGTCGAAAAAATCATTAGGCATTTCGGCATCAAATAGCGCCAGGTAATTTTTCCAAGTGTCTCTTTTGCCTCTATGTTATAGCTGTCATTTGACAGATGGCTTGTGTAGCTTCATTCTAAAAAACAATTCAGCATTTCAGTTGAGATTTGAAGATTTTACTCCAAGGGTAAGATAATAAATAAAATTATATATTTTTGTTATATTTTACTTTTAATAAAGGGTGAAAGTCACGTCAAGTTTGTACAAAGTTGCATAAAACTTATGGTAACAATGCTCGGTGTCAACGGTGTTTCATATACATCAGTATCAACGGTGTTTTATAAATTTTGTTCTGGCAATTCTGATGTCGATGACACTCTCAACCCACTGAAGTTAATGATGACAAAATCAAGGCATTTATTGAGTTAAGTCCACATTATACAACACAACAAAATGGAGAAACATTAAACATCTGACATTCAAATATTCACGACAACCAGAAGAAGTTAAGAAACGTAAGAAAGCACAATAAATGGAACTCCTCATGAAAGCAAAAAGTTCATTTAAACAGTAAATACAAACATCTGCAATATGCTCATTAAACATGAGGGAAATTATCTTTTTTGAAATGACAAGTTACACTTGAAAGTATGCAAACAAATGTGTCTAGAAAAAATTTAAGGAACAGATTTGCTACTGAACTCTACTAAGTTTATCTGATATGGAAGCAGTATTATTGTAGCCGTAACCTCTGTGAAACTGAAAATTAAAATAAAATTTTACTGTAATAGAATGTCTTTTGATATATCAATTGCAGTCTTTTCCAAAATAAAAAGGTTCTTAAATCTCCAAAATATATCATTTAATAACTTTAGCTATCTAGGGCGGTATTAAAAATGACCCCAATTATAACCATCCCATTACTTTATCAATTTAAGAAACTTCCAATATTTTCTAAAGCCATGTCACTTGTATGATTAGGAAAATAAATCTTTATGATTTTACTTACCTTTGTCAGGTGAGACAAAATTTCTTTGAAATTGGATGATATACTTGCCTCTGGTAGATGAGGTTACCACTTTTGTTGACAACTCCTTGTAACCGAAGAAAGATTGTACAAACAGCGAACTTCTGGTCTTCAGATTGAATTGATCAAAAACAATGAAAATTCCTTTAGCATGTTCACCATGTCTTTCCATGGAAACAAAAGTTCCTTAAAAAGATATCCTCTTGTGAATGTTTCATTATAATCCATGATGACTTTGCGGTGCACATGATTTAATCCGGTACACATACCAGCTTGCAGTAACATTGAATTGAATGAAAGTATACTACAGAACTGGAGTCTGCCTTTCATTTCATAGGGGTTTTCATTTCCTTTTTCTTTTTCAATACCATCTAACCTTTTTTCCATTCGTCCACTATCATCTATTTAATCTTAATTTTCTTTACTTTGTTCATTTTACTCAGTTCTTTCTTTCCTCCTCTACTAGATACACCTTCAACCTCATATCTTGGTATAGATCCAGTTGGTGATTTTTGTAATCTTGTAAAATGCTACAGAAAAAGGTCTCTCGGTATCTACACTAGTAATTTGGACTGTTAGGATATATTCATAGGCAAGCGTCAGGTTCCGTCTTCTGATTCCATTTCTCTTTCCAGAAATTTTTCATAATCCTTTTGCCTGTTGTCTGGCTTTTTCTTGAAGGTTTCTTTTTCTTGTTTAAGCTGTTTCTTTAATTCATCCTTTAAAGGGGTGCAGGGCCTGTAGCAGTTCAGGTGTGTTTACAAAAACCTCGCTTTCTTACTCATTGTCTCCAACTCCAATGATTCTTTCCATTATTCTTTTTATTTCTTGGCATATTGCACCTTTTTTTGGAACAAAAAATGCATGATCTATATTTTTGGCCTCTTGGTGATATTTCTTCAGGTTTTGTAAATAATTCAAAACTCCTGTCAACGCAGTGCAGCGCTCTTGAATATTGTGTTTTGTTGTTGCAATTTATCCATAATGAATAGAAATGTTGTGTCTGCAGTTATAATCATCACCTCTCACCTACAAAGTGCCTCAACTCCCAATTTAAAAGACTACAAGCTAACTATGTGATCATTTATCATGAATCAATCTTCGTCATTGAATTTTATGTCAGACCCGATATCGATTAACGCTTTTTAAGTAACTGGAACAGCCTGATCAATATGTTAGAACCATTCGAACATATTTAACAGGCTGTTCCAGCAGGTACGACAATCTAACATTAAAGCCACTTCTTTTCCAGTGTTTTTGGTGACCACTTAAAAATCTTGAGCCCCTTTCTCTACTTTCTTCAGTAGATAAATCATATGTAGAAGTCATTTCAGCTGGAGGTGAATTCATATTTACTGTCATGCCCTGTTTGATCTCATCCGTATCATCATTGTCGTCGTTATCAGATTCATCCATAATTGCTACTCTTGTGCATTTTGATATTGGTTCATTGCTTTTTTTATACAGAGTATTGACGACTACTAGCTGTAAACAGTGTGTAAAACAAAGCTGCTGGGAACTACGTAAAAGTTTGCATTGTACTAGCAATTATATCTCTGCCTAATTCGAGACCAAAACTCGCGAGGTATTCTTTTACCAAGCTAATGTAGTGTTCTGCAGTACCCAAGCCATATATACAAACTAAACACAAATGGAGATGGTTTTTTCTGCTGAATATTTAAGTTTCCATGATTCTTTTATGATGTCCATTCATAAAGAGTCATCAAAATCTCTGTCCTTGTTTCTTGAAATGTTTGAATTCTAATATCATGTTGACACCAACGGGGCTATAGAAATTTATTAGGACAGATGTTATAGTATTTGGTGAGTTAGAAAGTTTATGTCCATTTTTGGAAAACCAGTCTCTTAGATCTGAAGATGTGCAAAATGAACTTAAGGTGAATCCATCTTTGCATACCATTGTGGAGATTATCTTGTCTATGGTGATTTTGAGTTTTTTCTTTAGTATGGATTCTTCTCCTGTGTTTTCATTACGAGTATTAATATTGATACTATATTTAGTCTTCAAATGTATCTTCAAGCCTTTGGTGGCATGTTGACTAATATTCAGTTGAAGTACATTCTAAACACAGGAGACATTTATCATTATTATTTATATTGTTTTTCTTAAAATAGCGCCACAAACCATGACTGAGTTGGCTGCCCTCACCATCTCCATCACTAGTTTTCTCCTTCTCGTAATTTGTTTCTCTTTCTTTTGACTGAGACAGGTTTCATTTACTTCTTACCTACAATAATTTAGTATAGATTTTAATCGAAGCAGTTTATGACCTGCGATATTTACACTGCATATTGATAAGGTTTATCAAACTTCGGCTGGCATGTCACAGTAGTTAATAATCACTAGACGTTAGGAGGCGCGAAAGCACATCATTTATTAATATATTTATTTAGATGTGCATATATGCACATACTATAGGTATCCATAACATGCATGTATATATATGACTGATACTCTTACCGATTCCAGACAAAGCTGGTTGCGATTGTAATGAAATATGGTAAATATTTATTATTAGTAAATATTATATTACCATTTTTCATCTTGTAAACATCTCCTACTTTCCCCTCTTCCAAACGAAGTTTCCTAATTGAAAATTTGTTACCTCTTTCTTAAATTAATTAACAATACCATGCTATAAGTATATATTATTTCTTTTTTTCAGCATCCATTGTCCGACGTCACATGAAGCTTATTAATAATATGATAGAAACAGGCAAACTGGGTCAATTCTCAGTTTTTCATTCCTTCAACCTGCGAGCTTCTTTGCTGCTTGATTTTCTAGGCCTCTTTATAAGTTACACTGTTGTTTTGATCCAGTTTCTTAATGTGGATAATCTATTTTAACTTAAATATTACAATTACACATCTTGTCAAATCTCACAGTTTTTAATGTTCGGCTAATTATTATGTAACCTTCCTGTATATACAACTGTACACCATCTCTTTTCAGTTTGTAACTTACTGCTATAAAATTATAATGCATAAGTTGTGTAAAATGATATATTTTTAGAAAAATGTCCTCTTCATAGAACCTGTCGTCTAATTGAAGCTGACGAAGTTCAAATCTCACTAAAACTAATTTATTTGTTAAAAAAATTCTCGTGTGTTTAGTTGAGTTACTCTGAATCAGTGTATTCAAGTATTTTTTTTATATTCTTTGGTTTATATTTTTACTAAACTACTGTTAAATAAATGCCTCATATTATAACAAAACTGGATTTAACGAAGAGAAAAGCGTTATACATATAAATAATGTAGCAAAATCTATTGGTAGACAGAACTTGCCCGATGGTGAATACAGGCTAACCTAGAAAAAAATATGACATCAAAATATTAAAAAATTCCATAAAATAGGTCAAAAAATTCTTTGTGCTATATCGAAATATCATTATTCAAGAACAACTTGTATTCATTATATGAATACAATAAATCAAAGTTATTGATTAAGGAAGTCCTTTTTCATATATTAGAAAATTTTCATCTGTCTGTTAAAAATTTGTTTTGAAAAAACATCATTTCAGTTTATGAACCACGTCATAAATCATTGTCACACATAATCATGGATAATGAGTGGGTGGTGAGTTAATGGAGGCAGCCAAAAAACAAATATTGATTTACATTGTACTTAATTTCATGAAGATCCACATTATATTTTGACGCATGAGGTGATGATAAAATCTAGTATGTATCATCCAGATAACAAATCGTCCTTCAAAGCAATGAATTAATGTCAGTTGACAAATGATGAATATAGCCTCACTCATTTAAATTATTGTCAAACATTTATTGACCATCGATTTTACCTAAATTACTTAGTTGCTATCAGAATAAATAAGAACACACCATGTAGAAACTAAGAATATTCTACATAGAAACTAAGAATGTTATCTATAAAGATACACTTCAGCACATTTTGTTTGGCAAATATTTGCTCGGTGCAGGGTGCAGTAACAAAATTACATGCAGAATACTGTGCTACGTCAGGATTTGCATTATGTTAATTGTTGTGCTGATCTATCATATAATGTATTTAGAATATTAGGACTTAGAATTGTTATACTATTTTGTGATAACTGGATATGTACTATACTTAATGGGCTTAAATGTTTTTCGGTAAAAAAAATATGTATGACAACTTAATACATCAAATTAACGAAATACATGAACAATTTGAACTCCATTATCCAAACAATTTTTTAAAGCATGATGAGCTACGAAATATTATTGTAATTCTCACAATTTTTATTTACAATTTTTTTTATGTTTTAGTTTTTATTATGGCAATGTCGAAGAAATAATTATCAGTTTATGTAATTTTATCTTTTAACAATATTTTTATATTTTACGCTCATTGTCTAAATTCGTGACATTTAATCATTATACAAATACAAATTCTAATCCCGCAGATGATAACTCCAATGACCATGTTTTTATTCTATCTCCTAAGAAAACAATATTTTTAATTTTTCAGATTTATTTTTAAAATTTATGATGTTATACCAGTTTTTAAATCACATGTTTTATATTATGATAAAACTTATTTATATGAATGATTATATGTATAAATTAGTTATAAAGATTAATATTATTTGTTTTTTTTTATTTGTAGTGATTCAATTTTATATTTTATTTCATTTGTTTTTAAATTTCTTTTTAATATTTTTCAATACACTGTTGAATATTAAAATGGTTTTAAAACACGTTGCCAGAAATTTTATTTTGCATATATACAACACGAACAAGCTACACAACTTAATTCTGCTGGCCATTTTACTTTAAAAGACTACGTGAGCCAGTTACTTTTTACACACTTATGAAAATTTATTAACATTTGAGTTTCTTTCACAATTAGGTTTCACAATGTTATGTTTGAATTGTTATATTCACCATTGGCGAGAAGATATATGCACAAGTGAAAAAGCACGGAGTGGTCATCATAAACTTTGCCAATTTATAATTGAGCATTGTATATAATCACTATAAGCAATTCTTGTATATTTGTGTATCTTACACACCGAGTATATTATGTTTACAGTTCTATACATTTGTGATAGTAATATCATGACTTTTATATGTGGTTACAAATCATTTCAATATCTAACATATTTTTTTATAAAAAATTAAGTTGACATTTCTTAAAAAATAGCCAAATGCGTATCGCAATGCACACAAAATTGTGTAGTTATCTATATAATTTAAAGTTATTAAAGAAATGAAATGAAAATAGTTTAATTAGAGGTTATAATTAAATGCCAGACCAGAATGCCATCCCGGAAGCGGGGTTCAGAAACAAATAATGATAAATGAAATCACAGTTTTATATAGGACGACCTATTTAAAAAAAAACACTCAATGTATAGATGCTGAAGAAATATATCAACCCGCTTTTAAATTTTCACCAGTTATTACTTGAGATCTCCACCTGAAGTATCAGGTTGCACATAGGTCTAACACTTTAAAAACCGTGAAGTTGGGACAGACAGATGGAACAAACATAAAATAATTAAAAGGCTCCATGCACACTACGAGAGTAATTTTTAGTTTACTAAAGACGCATGTTATTGTCATTCACTTTGTCAATTTCACATAAATATCATTACTTTGTTTGTAACGTTTAATGTCAAATGTTATATAGATGTGAATTCTTTAAATATGTTAAATGAATTTTCTGAAAATTGTTCAATTAGGAATAATTTGAGAAACTTTTTGTAAATATTATCTAATAATTTTCTCTTGTTTAAATAAATAATGTATTGTAGGAATGTGAATGAGGATATGTACCATTATATCATAGAATCGTTTAAAAATCTTTTTCCTATTTCCATGATTCTTGGGTGTGCTTTTTTAAAATATATATTTGGGTTTGAGCATTACATACATACATATAATAATGCACATGTAATAAGCAATAATTTTTTGGAGACTTTTAATGAAGTAATAGTAGGACACAAAACAATTTTAAGAAAATATCAGATTAAACAGTGAAACAAAAGTACGTCTTATCACCGTGATTATGTTAATTCACCTAGGATATGAAATATTTACATATATGGTATCAATTAGCGTTGTTCATTGTAACACGTTAAGTCCACTCACTAGGGAAAGAAATTAGAATGAAGGACGTAGTTGTAGTCGTAAACATATTTAAGCAATTTTTGTACTAACGTGTCCTTCTTTCAAATATGCTAAAAACTACGTTGAGAAACCCTTCCAGCAATCCAGATGCATAAGGCAAAAACAAAATACTTCCTTATACAATCCTGAAATATAATGCTCTAAAATTATAGACCAGACAATCAATGACCACTGGAATTATACTTTATTTTATGTCCACTTACAATATAATAAAAAAGTTTGAACAAAGAATTGTGTATCTTGAGGGAGATAACTGAATTTGTTTCAAAGTTTTTGTTAAACATATGGTAAATAATTGTAAAAAAATTGATTTGGAGATAATAAACATATTTATCCTACAATCTAATTATTTATTGATATACATACACAGAAAAATTTCTAAAAACTTAAAAAATGTAGACTTATAAATATATATATATATATATATATATATATATATATATATATATATATATATATATATATACAATGCATATTTATACATATATATTAAAGGAAAATTTGAACTGAATTTTTTTGTTTTAATACTCATAATTCATTTTAGTCCTTCACGGTGCTATAAACAGCTTGATAGCCCTCACAATTGTTAAACAGCTGTCAATTATAGGCATTATCTCCAACGACACATCCCTCAGCATTGATCTATACATAACGGTGGATGGAACCAGGCTGTTGACGAGACAGTAGTGAATGCAATAGAAACTATTGGAGCTTATGAAAACTATTAAACCCATTAATTTCTAATGAAACATATTTTATGAGGATCACATTCATTACAAAAATGGTAAAAAATTATGACACCATTTTTTCTCTGCTGGAGCCCGTCAGCCAGTCCAAATAACTTTCTTCACTAGGCTTGTGAAAATTATATAATCAAATATATTTAAAGCCTTGCCTTGCCTTTCATAGCAACAGACAAAAATGAAGAGACAAACAATAGTAATTTATATTCAACTATGCAGACACCCATCTGGATACAATAGATTTATTCATTATGAAAACATTCATAACATGAATGTAGCTATCGTAATTGCAACACTTTTCAGTATTAAATTAAGGCATTCATAACTATACACTTTTATAAAAATTTTTTTTATTATAAAAGTGTAATGACAGATTTATTAAATTTAATGATTCACAATTAAATGAAACTATGTGATGTAGCATTATTTCTACTTTCTTTAATTTCTTTACCTCGACCTAGGTTTCATTGTATTACAACATCTTGAGGTGGGATATTAGCAAAGATCTTTTTTTAAAGATGGGTATTGTATGACAATCAAATAATATATGTATGATAATT
This sequence comes from Druceiella hillmani, assembly GCA_039881145.1. Classification (NCBI taxonomy): domain Eukaryota; kingdom Metazoa; phylum Arthropoda; class Insecta; order Lepidoptera; family Hepialidae; genus Druceiella; species Druceiella hillmani. The sequence continues at coordinate 37,343,535 of JAYKKI010000019.1, forward strand.
GAGTCAATAAAAATTATAACTAATTGCATGAAACGTATATTTACATAGAATTTGATTTATGAAAGACAGTAAATATTTTTAGTTAAATTTTTCACATTTAAATATAACATAAATGTATGTTATAATCAATAATTTAGTGTGCATTCTTAATAAATTTTGCAATTTAAATATTAGCTGCAAAAGTGCCCATGCATCCTATTAAAGTCAATGTCACTCTTCACAACAAATACATACAGCCTGAAATATATCAAAAGAGAATATAGTACATATTATTATAGCATGAAAAAAGAACTTAAATCAACTATATTTTGAAAGTATTTCCATTTTAACAAAAGCGTTCCATAATAATTTAGTACTTACTGTTTGTTAGAATATTTAAGCGTTGAATTGTTTTAGATTATTTATTATAGATGGACTGTACAATGATTTATTTCCTTTATAAATAAAAGTCATTACTCATAATGTACACTATAAGAAACATATTGTACAAAATCTCATACAGAGTTGAATGAAATACATAATAGTTCAATATGCCTTCTAACAAGATAACAAATATCAATGGCATGAATCAGACCACAAGTTTCGTTGAAACACTACAGTCCATCTGCATTATTCAGTCTGTCATTGGTATTTGCAGTAACACTACCATTAAGGATAATCTTTGTTCCAATCAGGAAAAATGTATAGTTTCATACTCATTATTTTTCTTATGTTTACTGGACAATTTTGCAATCATGTATATAATCTATTTAGTTTTTGACATGTATTGCTCCAAAAAAAGGTTTTTAAATTTAATAGCATTTTGCCATGATGGTCTCTTCGAGCCTGTTTGTAGAAATAATATTTAATAAAAATATTTTAAACCTTGTATCATTATCACTTTTGTGGTATTATGTTTTATAACTGTGTTGAATTTATACCATAAAATGCTGTATGATTACAATTTTATGAAAATCTTGCAGTGTGACAATATGACAGTGTGTATAAATAAATTTCTTGTAAACACCAACAAAAGCCAATTCTGTTTCCGTTGAAGAATCCTAATGAGTGTCATTTTCTGAAAAGAAGTTAGATATTCCTCAACACAGGTTCTTTAGAAATTATATTAATTTTATCTTCAATATACCACTTAAGCGAAAGATATTACCAGTTTATCGGATTTATTTGTTTTATTCTTGCAACTCTGTAAATGTTTTAACGTCATATTTCACTTTCTGATTGGTTTTGAATACAATATTATGTATCTCATCATATTATGAGTGGCGCTAATAGAGCATCGGAATCAGAGATACTCTCGTTACTAGATACATTGACAAATATTTTTAAATTATATAATTGGTAATTGAAATTTAAGCATCTCAGCTCTTTGCATAGTGTTTTCATATACATTATGTGTAATGTTTACGTCTATTTGAATAATTTGAAATATAAAGCGAGTATCATTTTTATCTCATTCTTTCATTAATGTTGAAAAATTTATACATTTGTTTTGTCGTAGTGATATGATATGTTCACACCATCAAAATATATAGTAAATAATTTTGTTTGTTGTTTCAATATTAAAATTTGTTGATTTTAATAACCAAAACATTCAGAATTTTAGTGCAACAATAATCTATTACTAATGTTTCATCCATGAACACAAATGTTTCAACGACATTATTGTGTGTATATAATAAAGTTTAAGTTGCATGTTTCACACTGTTGGGTTTTTTAATTATGTAGTTTGTCCATAACAATTATCATTTCTTTATTTCGTATCTATATATTTATTTATATCATAATACAAGTAACAAGTTGTACTAACTCATCATCTTATAGCATTCTTCTCCTTAACTAATATTACACAAGAACTAATAATTTTCATACACTACTATAAATTCAATCATATATGTGGATAAACAATTCTAACCGATGGTGCCACATAGTTATTAGAATCGTTACGTATAAATACGTCGACGATTGCTCCTAAAAATATTTTCACGATTTCACACAAGCAGGGCCAGTAGTTTTGTTAATGATTTTTCCAGAGGTTCAAATCTTATCATCAGGTATCATTCTAAACATAATATTCTGATCAAACTGTAAATTATTAAAATCTTTTGCATGGTTATTATAATACTCTCTAATTTTTTCCTCTCTCCCATTATCTTTAACCTTATTTCTTTTATATAATTTTAGTTATATATAATTAAATCATTTAAATTCCTATTAAATAATGAATTAGCGGGAGACGGATTTCCTTACTTTGGACTATTTCTCAAGTTTAACAAAGCTATATAGGTATGTCTCAAGATTATCATGAAAAAATTTTTTAAATTTTTTTATTACTTCAACACTTGCTTCTGGTGCCATTCCATTTTGGATAAAAGGATGATGAAGTAATATGATTAACTCCATATTTTTTCAAACTTCTTAAATTCATCACTCACAAACTGAAACCCATTGTGCGTGAAGAATTCTAAAAGGTTTCCATGTCTCGCCATTACCACTTTAATATGTTTAATTATATTGAAAGAACTTATATTTTCTAACCTGCTTACTTCTATATATTTATTAAATAATCTAAAAAAATCGGATGACAATTTTTCTTAAATTCAGAGCGATTGAAACCTTTAGGCCAACTCTTAATAATACAATCTTTTAATTTGCTAGGTACAGGATCTCAATAAGTCTTTACTTAGGTTTCTCTTTTCTTCTGAAATAGGTAAGGAATCAAATGTAACACTAACTTGACATACTATTTCTTTATGTAATTCATTGTCTAACATTTATAAAATCTCCTAATGAGTGTCATTTTCTGAAAAATATGATTTACTTAGAAAATCTGAAATATATAATACGTCTTCTTACCAGTAACACATTTTATAGTTTGATCATATCCCTGAACTTTTAATATCATTCTTTGAATTCTTATTGGTGCTTTGCACAAAGTATTTTATATAGTTTCTAAAGCTGAGTGATCAGTCTCAACAATGATTCTTTTTCGTAGAACATACTTATGAAATTTAGCACAAGCAAATGCTATTGCTAATATTTCTCTTTCTATCTGAGCATAAATTTTTTGGCAATCCGTTAGTGCTTTTGATGCATAAGCTACTGGCCTACCCTTTTGCATTAAACAGGCATTGATCCCCTCAGGACTACTATCTACTGAAAGTACATTTTCTTTATTTATATCAAAAAGGTTCAATAATGGTGCTTTAGTGAAACTTTCTTTTAATTCGTTAAATCCGTCTTTATGATTTCCATTGATTTATGAATTCCATTGAAATAGAATTTTTATTTTTTAATAATTCTCTCAAAGGTGCTGATATTGTAGAGTAATTATTTATACTTTTACATAAATAAGTTGTGATACCTAAAAACTTTCAACATCTTTTTTAGGTTTTAAGTTTTTTATATTATTAATTGAACTTACCTTCACAGGATCAGGTCTCATTAATTTACAATTAATATACCTAAAAAACTAATTTCTTTTTTAAGAATGTCTGATTTTTCTTTGTCAATCTTAGATTATTATGTGAACTTGCTAGCTCAAGTGCTTTTAATAAAATGTCATTATGTTTAGAAATAGTCTTACCAAATATGATTAAATTATCAACATAGAATTCTACACCCTTAATATTTTTAAAAATTTCTTCCATATATTTTTGAAACGCTTTTGTTGATACACATAATCCAAAAGGTAATCTCTTAAAATGATATTTTCCAAGAGGAGTTGAAAATATATAAAGTTTGGAATTATTTTAAGATAATTTAACTGTGCAAAATCCACTATTACAATCTAGTTTGGTGATATATTGAGCACTAGTTTCTCTGTGATGTTTTCAACCGTATGTAAATATTTATGTTGACATACAATGAATTGATTTAGATGCTTAGAATCCAAACGTGTTCTTAACTTTCCATTACCTTTTTTAGTTATCACAATTGAGTTAATACATTCTACTGGTTCATCCACTCTTTCTGTTAAATCTTGTGCTACCATTAAATTAAATTCTTTTTTTAATTACTCCTGTAAAGCTAGTGGAATAGAATGAGGTGGATCTGCTCTTGGACTGACATTATTCTATAATTGAATATTAAATAGTTTATTAAAACATCTAATACCGTGAAACACTTGTGAATACTTATCAGTAATTTTTTGTAAATCGTCTTCTATATTATAGTCACAAATTCAATATTATCATATTTAAATAATATCATATCACATTTTATAAATAATACTTAATTACGAAGATACCTTTAACAGATATTAACTTATCATCCAATGTAGTTAACTTTATTGGCTTCATAATTGTAAGCATAGGATTTAACCCTATTAACCCTTTTTATATGTGCTAAAAGACATTCAATTCACTTGCGCACCCGTGTCAAGTTTTTCTCTAATTGTCTTATTATTTATGTTGATATTTTCACACCACTTACGTGTTTTAGCTGTGACTATATTAGCGATGGAGGAGCTTTGTTCACATTGTTCTACTTGATAAAGTAGTTAAGCGTATATGTTTTCTGGTGCATTAATTTTTTTCAATTGTTTCCGTGACAATTCCTGAGACTTTGTAACTTGACACAGCTTTCTCATATGATAAATCAGCATCCCTTAACAATCGTTCTTTGATATTCAAGTTGTTTATCCCCATAACGATAATGTCACGGAACAGTTCTTTACGCATATAGTTAAATTCGCAGTTTTGTCTTTTATTTTCTAAATTTGTAAGAAAATTATCTAACGATTCCTGTTGTCTTTAACTTTGTGAAAAAAATTTACACCTTTCTTTTGTGATGATTTTTTTAGGAATAAAATAGATGTCAAGATTTGTTTTCACATCGTTAAATGTTGCTTCATTTCTCATATTAAATGAATTATGTGACAACAAAGCAATTTTTTTTTGTCAGAAGCTTTTTCATAGTCTCCTATAATTGTAAAAAATTGTGATTTTTGACACCATAGTTTCCAAGCAAGTGCATTATTGTCAGTTGTGAAGTTTATTTACCCAATAGCACATAAATTACATTAGTACAATAGCACATAAATACATTAGTACAATGTCAAAGACATGCCTTGACGTTGTACTAATGTACCACCTTCATTGGTCTCTGTGTTTTGATTTTCTGTGAATGTACCACCTTCATTCATAATAATCTTTAAACTTGTTCAATTATATTAATAGGTTTATAAAGCAGTGCCTAAAAAAAGGTGATATGTCGTAAAGGAAGCCTGCAGTTCGAAAATGAAGAGCCAGAATTGCTTTCTCAGATAAATACTTTGGATACTGTAATTATTTTTTAATTGGGGACCAATTAAATAATGCAGTTTAATCCTATATAACCAATAAACCAGCTGTTGACATGGAACTGTATGAACTTTATTAGGGGAAAATATATTCTTCCTGAAAGTAACCCACAAAAAGGAAACACTACAATGATGAACCATGCAAAGGAAAGTGTCATTGGGAGCATGGGACCATTTTTGAGACATATTTCTATCTATTCGTAATCATCCCTTTAAGGAAGCTAAGGTGGCAAAAAATGGCAAGCAAAGGTATGAAAACTAAATTTGCATTTTTTAAACTTGACACTATGACAGAGGAGAAAATGATGTAAAGGACCAAGCATCCAAAGACCTGTTTGCCAGTTTGCAAGGTGATTGAGTACTTTAAAAAAAAAGCTATACAGAATCTAAGAAAAGCAAAAAACTGAAAAACTTGAAACAAATACGTGAGTTAATTAGTGAGAATGAGCTGAAAAAGATATTTCCATATGCAAATACCTATGTATGGTCCTCTGTACTGCAGTTAAGAACTGCTGTGTACAGTGTTCATTGACCGTTATATGGAGAATTGAAAATTATGTGCACTCACACAAAAATAATTTATATTTGAGATATAGCATTTCGAAATGTATATATATGTTTGGTTTTTGGATTAATAAATAATTATATGCAAATAAATCATTAGGTAAAGCTAAGATTTTTTGTGTCTCTCTTTCGCCATTAAGGGAAAGAGCTCTGGAATATGTCTCTGGATTCTAACTATGAATAGTTTTTGCTTAGGTAATGTATACATGACATTACTAATACAAAACATCAATTAGTACATCTAAGCGTCCTCTTTTGCCACATATTTCGAACTTCGGTTTGACGGCTGATTTACTGAAGTTTGGTATAGTATAGAGATTTTAAATACAGTTTATAACCATCCATCTTTGAATTTCAATCCAAATTGAAATCTTGTGTGAATCCTGATAAATAGAATACAAATATAAATAAGAAGAATGATAAGAGAAAAAAATTAAAATAATCATCAATTTCCATTTAATTTAACCTGCTCCTGATTAGGTCCCTCCATAAAAAAGACCAAAACTGGGAGTTAGAAACATTTATAATAATTAATCTCAAAGATCTTACCAATTACTGTCAGGGATCCTAGCCAATTGTCTTTGCTACATAATTCCAATGACACTCACTTTTCAATAGAAACTGACAATAAATTATATGCTACAGAGACTCTACCAATAAAAAGTAAAGAACTTGAGACTATGGATGCGAATGACCATAAATCGAACTACTGACAGATACATTTATTGTTAGGAAATGTTTCATTTAAAAACATTAAATTTAACAAAAGCAATAGCTGGTGAAACTCTTGCACTGTGTTTTTTTCTTACAAAATAAAATAAAAGAGAAGTTTATTTATTGTGGAAGACATACATGTTATTAATGTGGATGATTTTCCATACATCTTACAAAAACCGAAGCTCGGATATTGTGAGGATATAATATTTAGTATGGCAAAAATTTCAATTTTATTGTGTAGACAAAATGTTCTATTTTTAAACATCTCACTTTACCAAGAACTTTTCACTCTTATGCATTTGGATAAAAAAGTTACAATATAATCAGTTCGACAAAAGCATGTAGAATTAACTTTTTAGGACCTTTATATTCAAATATGAGCAGTTAGTGGAATTTTTGCTTCAGGATGTTTTGTGTCAAAAGCTTCAGTTAACACAATTTTTAGTCACAGGACATATTTCAACATTAGTACTGTGTGTGATTCATGGTATAAAATCATGTTTCTCTGTTGGCATCTGGACACAAAGGTCTCGATGCCAACAGAGAAACATGATTTTATAATCTAGGTGAGTTAAATATTTAAAAATTGTCAATGCCTTATCAAATCTTGGCTCTGAGCAAAAAACAATGAAAAGGATAGTTTATTTTTTGCTGATTTTACAGGTGTTTCAGAAGAATACTGCCATTAGGTGACGAGTAGACAGTTTTGTATAAAAAGGATCTGAATATACCATGCAACACCATATAAAGGCTTTTATTGGCTTGCAAATTGAAATTTGAAGAAAGTACAATTGCAAAGAATACATATCACTTTGGCCAAAGAAAACTAGAAGAGATATATTCTTTTAGACAAAGTTTTGTTTTGCAACCAACATATTCTTTTAAACAAAGTTTTGTTTTGCATATTACTTACATTAAGCATTGGACCAACATATTCTTATAGACAAAGTTTTGTTTTGCATATTACTTACATTGCAGTGAATTGCTAAAAATTCAATAAAATTCATCTATGATTCTCAATCGCAATTAGCAATTTCTTATTTTGCGCATCATTACAGAAAACTCCTCGTGTCCAATAGTTAAAATACAAAGGCATATTTATAGTCTGCCCAAAGGTGATTTATATAAAAAAAATTGGACACTGCAAAAACTACCTAAAGCTAGATCATATTTGTAGAGTGTGGAAACAAAAAGATTTGATTTAATGGAGGCCTTTGTGTCTGGATTATGCTGTAAAATTAAAAGAAAGCGCCTTCTACATGTCAGGCAATTGTTGGTAGCGGAAAAGAGTGCAAAAGTTATTAATAATTGAGTATTATGGTTCCTTTCATGAAAATATATCTTTATTTTTCAATGCCTTATTCTAGATAGTATTCAAAATTGCTGCACATATTTCAAAGGACTATACAATCGTATAGACATAAATTTTAATATATTTGTTTGCTAATCTAATAGACGTGACCTTGTCTTTTTATAAACGTAACTATGTTTATTTAAAGACGTCACATTTTCTATTGAACGCAAGTTTTAACACCACTAACATTACATTGGATATATTACGAAAAAACTTATATAAGGGAAATCAAAAGAAGTGGGCGTAATTTTGGCTATTCATGATTTCAATACTATTTCAATTTTTTAACTGACTTCAAAGAAGGAGGTGGTTCTCAATTCGCCAGAATCTTTTTTTGTATGTAAATTTTTTGTGTTCTGCGATAATTCTTTATCTAAAACACCGATTTTGATAATTCTTTTTTTATTTGAAAGTGGATGTTATAGGTGTGGTTCCATATACGTATGATGATCTAATGGAAATGAATGATGGAACTCCTTAAAGAATGGCAGGAAATCAACTATGATTCAAGATATTTGCTACGGATAGTTGTTATTTTGCAAAATAACCACACCACTAACTAGGTCAGAGTGTGATGATAAGTTCTGGATATGTACAATGGAACTTATTAATGGATATTAGTAAATCAACCGTGATTAAAGATATTTGCTATTAGTAGTTGTTATTTTGCAAAATAACGACACCATTGACCAGCTCAAGGTCTAATGATGAGTTTTGAAGATGAACAAGGGATTCCTTAACGGATGGTAGTAAATTGATTGAAGATATTTACTAGTGATAGATGCTACTTTGCATCTGCATTACTACACTATCGATCATGTCAGAGTCTGATGATGTGTTCTGAAGATGTTCAATGAAATTTCTTATCGGATGGAGGTAAATCAAAAGTAATTAAAGATATTTACTACTGGTAATATTTACTTTGCAAAATAACTACATCATCGACCAGGTCAGTGTATGATAATAAGTTCTGAAGATGAATAATGTGACTCCTTAACAGATGGTACTAAATTGATGGTGATTCAATATATGTGCTACTGGTTGATTGTTACTTTAGTTATTACTTTGCAAAATCGAATATTGGACTTTGTATTTAGAGAATGGAACTCCTCAAGTGGTAGTTTTTAATTTGCAACATCTGATATTGAACTTCGGATATGGAGAACCGAACTTCTCAACAGCTAACAGATAACTATTGGCGGCTACTATTATAGCTTCATTTCCATATATTGTTGATAATCAATTTTAGACTAAGAGGAGATTTACTATACACTAACTTTTGCCCGTGATGTTTAATAAATATTCAATACTTTAAAAAAGAAAACAATTGTGATAATTAATATTAATATATTAATCACTAAAAATTCTAAATTCTATCTTCTAAAAAACTGATTTCAGAAAAGGTAGGCACTAAAAAGTAGAAAAATAATTAACCCAAAATGGCTATGCAGATATTAGCAATAAATAACTAAATTACTTATTTTTGAAGTTGGTGGTGAGAGTCTAGACCTGAAGTAATCAGGGCCACGAGAATACCTAAATTGAAAAAGAAGGCAGAGAATAAGCAGATTGCGCCGGCAGTATATATTTATCCATATCATCTGCGCCCTGTATTCACGACGCTTGGTCAAATTACCCGAGGTTGAAAATGTAGCAAATGCACAATTTTCAAGTCATTTTCATTGTTATTTTATTGAATTATCATATATTGAATATATTTGGCGTTAATTTTGTAGAAATTCATTATTCACAATTAAATGAAACTACGTGATGTAGTATTATTTCTACTATCTTTAATTTCTTTACCACGACCTAGGTTTTGTTGTATTACAACATCTTCAGGTGGGATATTAGCAAAGATTGCCATTTAATTGTGAATTATCATAGGTAAGATCAAAATAATCAAGCAAAGGTAGCAAGAGCATTTGATTTTGATGTATTTTAGTTTATGTTGGCTTACGATGTGAATAATTGTTGTAAATATTGAAAGTATTCCATAGATAAATTTTATGACTAAAGTCATTTATTTGCCAAATGAAGTACAGTAGGCGAATAAGGGGTTTATAAATTTTTTACATACCATAGTAAAAAAAATGTATAGGATTAATGACACATTTCATTTAAAATAGTTTTATTATACCATGTTTCAAAATACTAACACACTCTCACACCAAAGTTCGAAATACATGGGAATGATAGTCTTACAGTCTTGATTATTGGTGTTAGGTTATAGTAATATAGTATATACCTTACGTAAGCAAACATAATAGGTAGTGTTTAGGAAATCTATAAAATTTCCACATAAAAATCAATACCATGTGTTATTGCTTGTGTTAAGCACTCAAGAGATTCCACACGATGATAAACTAATGACTGTTTATTCAAAAGGCATCCAATCAATAATATGTCACTTGTTCCTTAAACGCTGAATAAAATATACGTGTTGGAATTCAGTTAAAACACAAATATTTATAATAGTTAATATGGGCGACGAGTCAATAGAAAATACGCTGTGGCCAATTTTAAAATACCAGAATGTATTTGGCGTGTGTAGAAAAACTGCTAACCGAATTCCCAACAGATTTATGTTATGGTTTCGAAGATTATACACATTGCTAATAATTGGAATGTTTGTGGCGCAATACACTTGGCTAACAATTGGAATATTGATGGAGCTGCAAATGTCATTTATAATCGAACATGGTCATCACGTTTCACTGGCATCTAGGACCCTTCAAATGATTCTTGCTTTACGCTTATTGTTGATTGACATGACATGTGATAGAAATATGTTCGAAGAATTGATCTTGAAAATTCAAAAAGTAGATGAACTTTTCAAACAAGAGCAAAGAAGAATTTTGTTGAGACGTGACAAATGTAGAAACCTCATAGTTATTGGTCTTCTTGTAGCTTTTCATATTTTTGTTAGTGCTTCTGGTGCATTTACAACAATAAAACACAATCTAAACATTTCCTTTTCTGTTGTGTTTAATATTATTTCACCCATTATTTTTGATTTAGAAATAACATTATTTTGTTTCATTTTATTCAGTATAACGAAACGTGTGCAAATGTTAAATATCTCATTAAAGTTGAAAAATTAACAAAATATGATCGCACCAGTCGATGCCATATTTGGCAGTCCGCAACATAATCCGAATTCCAACAATCATTTTACATTTGTATTGCCGCTAAAAGAAAATTCCATTTATCATTTATCTCAATTCTATATTCATTTGTTAGATTTGTGCCACTATTTTAAAAAAGTGTTTGAATTTCAGGTTTGTGTTAATAATTTTTAATAAAAGTATTGAAATAACATTTTAACTTTAAATAATACTTACAAAAATGTCAACACAAATATTATTTTGAAATAACCTTTGCTTTTCAGGTGCTCATGTTAATCACTCTGACGTTTTCTGGTTCACTCCTTAATATGTATGCTGTGCTTGAGAACATAAAATATAATGTGAGTATTATTAAAACATATATTAATCACTCAAATTGAAGTATTAAGCTAAATCACATTAAATATACAACAAACTAAAGGCAAATAATATATTATTTGCACCTACAAATGTCCCAAAAACATAACAAGTATGCTAATAAAGAAACTTGTTACGCAATTGATGAAGAATATAAAAAAAAATTCGTAAGTTGTTTCAATTATGATTTAAATACATTTAAATATGTAAACGCATTAGGTGTTCTTTATGGATGAAAGTCTACAAGGTTTTCTCTTGTTACTTTCTTGTTTCTCGTTCTAACAAGAATGATAATATTGTGAAGAACTAAACATACATCTAGCAGTGAATGAATTGAAGTTAAGAAAGAGTTGAGATTTATTTTCTTTTTCTTTCTGAAGAATAGGCTGATAGTGTGACCTATTGACATTTAATATTTCACTTACTTTTTGTTCATATCATTGTGGCATCCAATCTTCAACATGTTCCAAACTTCAGTCCTGGATTTCCAATTGATTTTTGTCTTTAAGTTGATATTCAACTTAAGAACAAAAACCAATTAGAAATCTATGATTGTTTTGGTATCCCTAACATGACTATATGTGCCTTATATACCAATATCATTACAATATATAATGGTGACCTATCTGGATCTACAGTTTTTTAAGAAGAAAAATATTAATTAGTACAATACTTTCGAGCATTATTCAAATACTTCTATAGCAACTAAATTGTGTGCTGTTTCCACTATTGCCGCATCCCTACTGATGATGTTGTGGAGTTATGTATCTTATAATAATATCTAGAAATATCAGATGAAAGTTAATTGTAAATAAGTTTAACCCTTCTTGAATGCCAGATGTGGTGAAGCAACAGGCTCTGCTCAGCAGTAACAAACTGAAATTTCTTATTTAAATCCTTATATTTGGTGGAAAAAAGCATAAAAAGTTAATTAACAAATAATTATCCGCAAGTTGCATTAGAACTGAAAACTGTCCATCCGCACACGAACTTTGCCCTTAAATAAGAGAAATGAATTCAATTTTGTGTTAAATGAAATTTGTTTAAAAAGATTTTGATAATTTTATTTGTCACACATTCATTCATAAAGGTAATATTTCAGAAATTGGACATGTCACTTTCCATGGGTTTTGCGTTTCAGCAAATCCCCCATATTATGCGGTTGACTGCTCTGTGTCTCATATGTGAGGAAATGTACTTGCAGATAGAAACTGCAAAATCTTTTCTAACGTCAGTCCAAGTCAATGAAGAATTACGTAAGTGAACAATTTTTCTTTATATGTTTATAAAAGTTTTAAATGTTCATTTTAGACATCCCAAATATCAGTGCTAAAGAATTATATGTTATGAGTGTGTATATATTTTCATTTCGCAATGTGTGCTTTAAATAATTATCCATAGAATGCATCTTTATAAAGCCGTTCAAACTGATGAGTTAAAGGTTTTTGAATTTAGATCAGAGATAAGCAAATTTCATTTGTCTTCTATCAGTGTTATCCACCAGTTTAGTTAGTAACAATGACTGGAATTTATTCAACAGTTACTCGGTTGAGTTTTGCTAACATACACCTCCATAATTTAGGATAGACAGAAGTTGAGTTTATAATATATACCTTTTTGAAATAAAGTGGGAAAGGTTTTTGAAGTTGTTTGAGGTAGTGCATTCTGAAAGATACCGTGTAAGTATCATCTAGCTTAGGATGTTATGTAAGATGTGAATCAACCATTTTGGTCAAGGTTTTTTAATATCAGAAGAAAAAGATATTCAATAGCAGAATAAAGAGTTGTGGTAGAGTAATTATGCGTATTTTCAATGGGAGGAAAATTAGAAGGCCAAAGCCCATGAAAATGTTTGAATGTATTAATAGAAAAAATAAAATATATTTTGCAATAAATAAATATTATCTACTATAAAAAGGAAATATATTTTACAATAGAGAAATTATTTCAGTTTTGTTATTTTAATACTTATACATTTTTGTAACGCCTTAAATCTTAATGTCTTAAATAGCATTGTAAGGTGTACAACTTTGCTTCTGCCATTTTTGTCTCGAAGTTTGAGACTTTATTGTAAAAAATTGGCTATACATTTATTATTTGAAGTATTAACCATCGCTGGCCACTACTTTTTTCTATATTTCAGGCAGCGTACAAATCCCCAAAAGATCCGTCGAGAAATCAATTGTTTTCTGGGACAATCTAGGAATTGATCCAATTTTTTACTTCTTCATAAGACCGGAAGCGATGATCAGCTAGACCGTGTGCTATTAATTGAAACATGTGATAGTCAGAACAATGCCTGAAGAATATGGTGGGTGGACCAATTTCAAAGTGTCCATGTATGCATTGACCACTTATGTTACATGGGTTCGAGCATCGCCATGCTTTAAAATTACTTCATTGTGTCTCTCGTCATATTGCGACCATTTGTCTTTTAATGCTCAGTTCAGACGCATCAATTGTGTTTGATTGCCTGAGATTGTTTCAGTCAGTTTTATCAACTTATAAGACACTACGCCATCCTACGAAATACAGAGCATGACCTTGGAGCCGTGAATATTCGGTTTGAATGTCAACGTGGAGGCTCAGCCAGGAACTCCCCATGAATTTTTTGCTTGGGATTATCGTTATGGATCCATTTTTCTCCCCCAGTCACAATGCAATGCAGAAATCCCTTCTGTCTTTACCTTTCAACCAATTCACACACCAATGAATTTCCTTGCTTCTGAATTATTCCCACGGCTTTGAGGTGTTTTGATATCACTTGTTGAGTTAATAATTGTGGTAATTCTTTTTGATTTTTATACGAGTCGGCATCAAGTAGTGCCTCCAATTCTGCATCTTCGAAAACCTTCTATCTTCCGCCGATATATCAAAATCTTGAAACATACAAAGTACTCAAAGTATGTTTTTTCACTAATAGCGGCCTCTCCTAAATAAGTATTATCATCTAAACAACTAAATAAGTATTTGAAAGTACTCGATGAATTACGATGATTGAGATGAACTCGATGAATGACTGAGATGATTTGAGATGAATTTCAGTCGCAGATTTCTTCAAATTGAAACAGAAAATGACAACTGTCCACAAGGGAAAATAATTTTGCTTGTATACATTTTAAAGAAAAAGGAAAACTTTATGATTCCAACACATATTAATTAATATAACGATGAGGTTATATTGACAGTAACCCAAATTTATTTTATGACATTTATTATCTATTTGTTTTGACAACCACTTAGTTCTAAAGCCATCTATAGAAAAATGGCAGAAGCATAGTTGTACACCTACGTGCAAAGTTTTCTTTAAGAAACAAAAGTTTATTATATCAAGCGCCGATTTATAGGCATAAAATAAGCAGCAATGTATTAAGATCTTACCTCATTGTATAAAGATGTGCCAACGTCAAATGCCAGCTGAAGTAAACAAATTTTATATAAAATAAGTTTTTCTAAAAATATCCACTTTTCCCTTTTATGAATACATTTATTACATTTAGTAAGTGAATTTATTTCATTGAATTAGTTATTGTGATGCCAGCCTCCTGCTTGTATTCATTTTATTAGTTTATTATTGCGTGTTTTTGTTATGACAGTTTAAAATGGTGTAACGGATATTGTCATGCAGGTGAGATTTTCAAATTAATGTTTTATTGAAAAATAATATAATTCTGAATTCTGAAGACCAAAACTAATTTTAAAATTACATGTTCTTAATAAATGTATTCTATGCTATTTTCATATGTGATCAATATTTGTGTTAAACTTAATATTTGTGCGAACTTGTATTCTTAATGAAATGTTTGGCCAGACTTGAGGATAATTTAATTTTTTCTTTCTATAAATTAAAGAACATTAATAGAAAACAATGTACTTAATAAAAAAAATTCTGTACATGATTTTAACAGAAAACAAAATTTGTTTTGGAAAGTGTTTTTACTATGATTAAAACTCCATCAAATATTAGGTTATTTAAATTTTGGAATTACTTTGTATTTTGTATAAATCCGTGCTTGTGTTTGTATTTTCAGTATTTAGTGTCACTAAGAATGGCAATTATATTGAGACAATTTTAATATGCAGTTTGCGAAATGCATTATGTTGGGATATATAAAGAAATAATTGATATTATATTAAAGTAAGGTCCATAATTTAACACCATTTGCGTTAATGTATGTGTTTATGCAGAATAGTTTTTGGTCTTCCAAAATATTGAATTAGTAAGATAAATGTAGGAAGAAGTGTGAAATTGGTAAGAAATGCAATATGAAGTTTTTGCTTTACTAGCTTGCCCTACCCAAAAATCACTGCTTGCCTCCATTTTCTTAATACATCAATCTTCTTTGTTGATTAGATAACAGTTAGGCTATTTGATGACACAATTATGATTTTACAAGAATTAACAATTATTGATCTATTGACTTTTTCAATATGTCATATAGATATACAAAAATCAAGTTAACCATATGATCTGTTTTCAATCCTTTAACATGAAAAGTTAGAAGTGTATATGTTAAAATATAATAAGGTATTATCGTCAATTTACCATGAGGAGGACATTCCATATAACTTAATAAATCCAAATACGTATGTAAGTACATGTACAGGTATATGTGTATTTATGTATACGCATGTGAAATCTCCCAAGAAATAAAGTCAAGAGAGTGGAGGATGTCAGGCCTAATTCATTATTTCATTCAAATCATCCCCATGAATTTCTACCAATTTTTTACAGTTTTAGAGATATTGTTATTTTTATTTCTTCTTCATGTCAGTTTAACTTCGACAAATTTTTTTTAAGATGACACTTATAACTGTGATAGATACTTGAGTTTTTTTGTTCAGATTATATGGGAATGACTACCAATTCAGTGTAATGTCATTTATTTTCATATATCTTACCCACAAAAATAAATGCCCGCGCCACTGTGGAACACAATATTGTACCAAAAGTTGTTGCACCTATTTAATTATTGTTTTGCAAAAAAACACAAACATTCCTCATGTAAATTTTGGGTATAACTAAACACTGTTTTGACCGATGTTGAGCAATGTCATTGTTGCTCGATCACTATTTTTCCAATTTTGTTTGAAATATATAATTAGCTTAATCAGTTTAACCATTTAGTGTAATCCTTAAAATCTCTAGCTATCACGTATATTATGAACCATGCCAATTTCACTGAGTAATACTGCCTTTGCACACAACTCTGGTATGTTTATCCAGTTTTGGAATAAGTCGTCTAGATTATTGTTACTGAGGTGATATTTTATAAATAGGCTAGTTTGCAGACATTGAATTGTATGAAGGCATGCTGCAAAACTGGAATCTGCATGATTTCATAAAGGTGAAGACCTTTTCAATAGCACCTAAACTTTCTTCCATTCAACCCTTTTCTTCTATTTAATCTTAATTTTCTTTACTGCGCTCATTTTGCTCTGTTTTTTTTTCTCCTTCTCTATTAGATTCTTCTCCTCCAACAATATATCTTAACATAGGTCCAGCTAGTGATTTTTGTAAACTTTGGATTTTTTAGATTTTGGTAGTTTTCATTTTTAAAAAAATTTGGACTGGCTTTTTTTACTGAAAAATTATATTATGTTTACGAAATAGATTTTAGGTAAATTTTAAATAGTTTTATTGTAAAAAACATGATATTATAGAAAAAAACTGACCATAAAGTATAAATAATGCAGTAAGAAGTAATTTTAATAGGTATTTCACTCACTGATACAATATTATGACAATTTAAACATATGAAAAATACAAGTAAAACAATTTTAATCACGCCTGCAAATTAAATCCACCTAAAAATCAAAGTATTCACCCCAATTACACACTACTACAAACTACAAATTCACAAAATACTATTAAAACATACAACTGAAGGATTCCCTCATTACTTTTACAGTATAGTGGGTATATTTCATTAAAATTTTTTGTTTTACAAAATTTCAAATGAAATCAAACAAGTTTTTACCAATCCAAATAGGGGCTCTCATTGTCAGAGAGATTACAGATGGATCAACCCAGAACTCCGACCCGCCCACGATGGTCTACTGTATTCACATATTGATTATTTACCCTATTCAAACTCCTTAAAATATAAACTCATTCAAATAAAATATCTACTTAAATCTTGCGAAAAAATGTGGTATTATGTTGAAGGGTATTAAGCGCATATAAAACACCATTAATTGCAATATTTGAAGCACTTGGCAGTTTATATGATAAATAAGTACCCTGCTGTAAAATTTTCTTCAAATGAAGAACAGAATTCAACTGAATTAAAATCTTGCAACAACATCTATTTATTGTGTTACATTTTTAAAAATAATTGAAATTAAAAAATTTACAATATTAGGTATTTACTATTCATTTACCTGTTAAACGTACGTAAAATGACTATTCACTTTCAATACAACGAGGCTGATGTGGAAGATGTATTGTGTTGCTCTTCTTGGCAGCTCACAATTTACCGAGTGTGTTTTGTAAGTGTATACATTTTTGAGTTTTTTTCTTTCAAAATGCTTTTGCTACATTTTTAATGATTTCTTTATTGTTAAATAGTAAAAGAAGTCAACAGTATTTTTGTAAGGAGTCTATGTACATTGTTGTGGTTTCCAAGCTGATAGCTAATTAAGCGTCCTGCACTGGACGTTCAACAAATTTAGATTATTGGTTCAAAGGATCTCAAAGAGTACACACCCTCTCAATATTCTGGTGATTTGGAGTCAACTACAACGTCACTAAACCCCCTGCTACTTTTGCTCGATGCAGACATACAAATAACGAAGAAATATAATAGCAAGTTTAGGTAACTACCAAGTAATTCCAATTCTGCAAAAGACCAATTCTTCACCTATGTGGTCTAGCAGTTTCAATATTATCCGTAGACGACTTTAGACTACATTCCAATTCAATACCCTTACATAGCCTTAAATTGACTCATTGATTGGACTTAATTGACCCAGAAGAAATAGTTTCACCTGTCCTTAGCACTCCGACGAGAAAACCATAAATCAGGCTAAGTTGAATGACTGTACTTTCGAAGGTTAAAGATCAACTTTTGTTATTGAGGCTAAGAGAGGAGAAATTTTTACAAAAACAAAGAAGAAATTCATTCTTCAGAAGGAGGTACCCACAATGATGATCATTTTTCTTTAAAGACTCTCATTAATGGACGATGATCATCACAACTTTTTTCGGCAGTATATAGATTAATGTCTATAGACAGACATATATTGTCAGAAACTGTCCTGTAGAGCTATCTGAGATGAATAACTTTGCTGTACACTGATTTCACATATATCTAGCCGTTTACATGGCACATGCCAAGAAACCTTCCATACGGTTGATTTCTGCGTTACTTCATTGTCATAGTTCGCCTAATTTAAACAAGACGTTTAGAAATCTTACAACTAAAGCTTCCTCAGGGAAAAACTGAAATTACCACATGGATGAAAGCCAAGGGAGCTTTGTTTTATACTTAGAGAGACAGTCTCATAACTTCTCAACTATTCGTTCAAATGAATTGGTATAAAGAACAATATTTATGTCCTTTAAGATTACCAAAAATTATAAAAATGTTAAAACGGATTAAAATTCACATTTAATTGCTTAAAAATGCACGGAAAGTGTGATAATGATTTTTATGGTTTTAATAAACCATAAATTTTGCTATGATAATCGGCACCTAAACGCTGCCATGAGCTATTTTATAGAAGTACTTGAAGCAAACAATATTGTCATGCATTGTTTTCAAGTGTCATTAATGATTTGCCAGTGCAAACCCAGAAAATGCCCCAATGGTTGAGTTTAGTGCGACTTTTTAGAGAAAAATCATCAAAAGTCAGTTAATTGGCACAACATGTTCATAAATTACTTCCTGAAGACCTGAGGTCTATCCATTGGTTAAAACTGGAGTGAAATCTATTCAGTAGTTTCTGAAATTAGTGGGGACAGACAGAAAGACAGATGTGGCGTACAATATTTATACTACATATAAATTATGTTTATTGATTGTGGCTGGTACGTCACGGCAGTAATTAATTACCAGATTACTACTAGATTACTTCTTAATTACTAGATACTGGGGGTTAGAAATTAAAGTGTGTAGTAAGAATTAACTACGATATTACCATATAAACATGTCATATATAACAATATTTATTTACATGTCCATACAGGCTCTTAATATAGGTGTATATTATATGCATATATATTTATGACACATACTCTTATTGATTCCAGGCAAAGCTGATCACAATTGCTATACATACTATAATGAATATTTACTATTTTTCCTCTTGAAAACATTCCTTACTTTCCTCTCTTCCTAAGGTAATTTCAGAGAATCTATTACCTGTTTTTACCATTCATTAACAATAACTACAAGTATATATTATTTTCTTTTTTCAGCATCCACTGTCCGACGCCATATTAAGCTTATTCAACATTTTATAGAAAAAGGCAAACTGGGTCAATTCACTATTTTCCATTCATTCAACCTGCGAGCTTCGTTGCTGCTTCAATTTCTAGGCCTCTTTACAAGTTACGCTGTTGTTTTGATCCAATTCCTTAATGTGGATAATCTATTTTAACTTGAATATTATAATTAGACTCCTTCAGAGAAAATGTGACTTTAAAGTAATTTTTCTAAAAAATACTTTTTTATCACATTGGTCTCAATATATTTTTAAAAGTAACTCTCAGGTAGGTATTTGATTTTCCATATTTCTGGTTTTTAGTTTTTTCTAAGTTTTTATTTAGTAAGTACCTCATGTTATAACATAATTGGATATAACGAAGAGAAAATCATTATACATATAAATAATGTAACAAGGTGTTTAAAACTAGTTTCAATGTGCCTGCCATTAGACATAAAACTTATTGGACTATTTAATGTAACATAATTAATATTTGGTTTTGTTATAAAAATATTTCATCTACGAAATTGATGCGACATTGGACTTGCCTGATGGTGAATACAAGCTGACCTATAAAAAATATGCCAGCCGAATTTTGATAAATCAATAGGACTTGTTAACAGCAGCTGTATTCAAAACATAATATATTTAAAATAATATCAGGCTACGAAACACAGCCATTTAGAAATAATTTGTCTGAATTTATGCAAGAATTGAGATATTAAAATGGGAAATACAAATATATTTTGAATAAAACAGATATGCAGAGTACATTTCAAAATTATCAGTCTTATTTTCTCGAAAACGGTATTTCATTTTTAAACTACATGACAATGATTTAAATTGTTGAGGTAACAATGTGAGAAAATAGGTCAAACCATTCTTTGTGGTGTATCGAAATGTCACAACTCAAGAGCAACCTGTATTCAATTGGAAGACGGCCCGAGCGCTCAATATCAGGAGCAAGAATACATTCATGCAGATGTTCCGAGGGCATGATATCGGGCTCAATATATATGCAAAATCTAGATTGAAGCCTTTTGCGTCAATTTACTAAGTTTAGCCTGGGCCACCTACAGATTAACATATGTAAACAATAAAGCAAAATTATTGATAAAGCAAGTTCTTTTATATTTTAAAAAATTTTCAGCTGAGTGTTAGAAATTTGTTTTGAAAAAACATCATTTCAGTTTACAAACCAGGTCATAAATCATTGTCATACATAATCGTAGATAATATCTTCAACATTTGAAAGTCAAAAACATCAGTAAAAATTAGAAAGATAACTTGTGACTAGTTGATGCGTAAAAAAAAGTATTTATGATGCAGTTACCCATAATGATATATGAAATTGTGAATTAAATAAAAGCTAAGTATTTTTTTTTTTAATTTCATACGTACGTGAGTTAATAATGGTAGCCAAAAATATAAATATTGATTTTATTGTACTTAATTTCATCTAATAGAGCAATGAACTTAGGTCAGTTGACAAATGATGCCTGTGGCCTTAAGCATTTAAATTGTTGTCAATAATTTATTGACCATCAATTTTACCTAAACTACTTAGTTGCTATCTACGTACAATTACCTACGTACCATAAATGATGGCTGTGGCCTTAAGCATTTTAAATGTTGTCAATCATTTATTGACCATCGATTTTACCAAAACTAAATAGTTGCTATCTCGGACTTGTACGCTTTCGGACCTATTCTCATTGCAATACAAGTGAAACAATCAGCAATGATTTCCATTTAGAAACTAAGATTATAAGAGTATTCCATATAGAAACTAAGAATATTAATTTTTAAAGATAATATTTGGCACGGTTTACATTTGCTCGGTGCAGGAAGCAATAACAAAATTTCATGTAGAATACTCTTCTACGTTATGATTTGCATTATGTTAACTGTCTGTCTATGGGTCATATAATGTATTTAGAATATTGGGACTTAGAATCATTATACAATTTTATGATGATTGGATACGAAGTATACTTAATGGGCTTAAAAGTTTTTTGATGAAAAATATGTATGACAATTGAATACATAAAACTCCCTTGTCCCAACAATTTGTTATTGATTTTTATATTGAATTTGTATTGTTAGATGAAACTATTTTTCGCTTGTTAGAGTTATTTTTATAATTTATAAAATTACGCCAGTTTCTAAATCGCATGTTTGTTAGTTCACAATGATTAAATTTTACATTTCATTTCAGTTCTTTGTAAATTTCTGTTTAGCTTTTTCCAGTTTATGCCATTTACCATTGAAACAGTTCAGGAGTATATAAAGCTAAAAGCAAATGAAAGAGATACATTTTTTCTACATAAAACACCAAGTCAGTAAATCATGATGTGCCGCAATGACTTTATATTTGATTTATTTTTCGTGTATACAACGCAAACAAGCTATGCAATTGATTCAGCTGGCCATATTGCTTCAAAAGACTGTATGAGCCAGTTTTTTTCCTGAAATTTTTACACCTTAATGTTAATATATTACCCTTTTACGGAACTATGAAACTTTAATAACATTTGTATTTGTAAGGGGATTCACAATGTGATGTTGACAATTGCACCGTTGGCAAGAAGATATATGTGCAAATTAAAAAAAAAACAACAAGTTATGTGCATGTGTTAAAAATCACTGTCACATTTTGCACAGTTTATGATTAGTAATGAACTTCCTTCATATTAACTATAAGCAATTCTTGAATGTTTATATATCTCACACACCAAGTATATTATTCTTACAGGGTTCCGTAGTTGTCTATATCTCTTAAAATTATGGGCACAAATAATAATAGTTTAATTAAGGTTATAATTAAATGCCAGTACCTAGAATTATTGCACATTTCTTAAATTCATAGTAAAAAAATTAGTGAGCTGAGGGTGTGTCGTACACTATTTTTAAGTTTATCATCCTAAAAGCGGGGTTTAGACATGAAAAATCATAAACCTTAAAACTAGCTTCTTTAACTTAACTTTTACTAGCTTCCGATGCTGAATAATGATTACAAATATTGATAACATATGACATATAATTTTCATTAACTATCTCTATTTTCACATTATGGCATAGACAAAACTTTCTTCATAGCAATGGATCTCTTTGTGTCTAGAAAAGTTCCAAGGGCTACCAAAAGAAGTGTTTAAAATTTTAAATGCAAAGAACAATTTTTTACATTTTTTCTTCTTGATTCATGACTGGTTTGAAAATGGGCATTCTCGTTTCCTCCATTTCTTATTGGTTTTATTTACATAGTGTGTATTTACTCTAGTTAAACAAATAGCGCATTATTTAATTATTTATAAAATATTTACCTGAACTCTGAAAGTCCTTTCGATAAGTTGACATGCTTGAGACACATCACCATAAAAGTAACGCAATTGTTTTATATCGATTGTAGAACCTGTATGTATTTTTAAAACAGGTAATGCTCGAAATTTAAATAATAAATTGTTGACTGGTTCTTTTTCAAAACTCTTAAGTTTATCTTTTAAACACTTGTTTAGGGGCTGTAACGTCTCTTTAATATTTTCTACCAGCATCGCAAAATAGACAACCTCATAATCCAACAAAGCATTAAAGGTATATAAGAAGAAATATTTCACAATTGATTTCAAATCCACTGAAATTGCCTCGACTATAATAAAGTCACAGAAGAGTTAGTAACAAGAAGAGTTAGACACTCACAGAAGAGTTAGAGAAGAGTTAGTAACAATTGTAATGCGATGAGCGTATTATTTTTCCTTCTCGATTGGAGGAATATTTTTCTTCTAAAATTTTCCGCATTAAAATTTTGATCGATTCGATGAATCGTCATACATAAACCGTTGGTATGTGAACCAGTCCCAAAAAATTTCAATGAATGTTATATAAATTAATAAAATACACAACAAAGTTTAATGCACCACAAGAAGGAATCGTGATGTTCCTTTGAAATTACGTTCTGGGAAATTAAAATACATTGTATAAACAGCGTACACCAAAATTGTCAAGTTGTAAAATATTCGTAGCCGTATTTTAGACATATTTATTATTTCATCTTTTCTTCGATACAAGCCAAGTGAAGATTCAATTGCCTTAATTAATTTAAAAGTGTCGTAAACAGAAAACGTATGTTCAAATTCCATTTCAAAACTTTATTTTAAAAAACGTTTAATTAAAACAATGATCTAAAACATGTAGTCAGTTTGACTAACATTGATGTACTGTGATGAAAACTAGCTTGTGTTCAATCAATATCAAGTAACAAAATTAAATTATCGAGAAATTGAATTTGTTCGTCACATCCTGCTATATATAGATGCAAGTTATAATCTAGCATTAATATGAATTGAAATTGGTGGATAATCGTAAAAACAAAATGAAAAATAGTGCAAATATAAAAAGTATAGAATCATTATGGAGCTATCAAAAAATTATTATTTCTTACTTTTATTCTTTTCTCCTCTTTTCTTTGCCTTTTTTTGAATCTGTACCTGAATGTTATAACTAAGCACCCCAAGTTACTCACTATGACTGTTAGATATGTACATTGCTTTAGCAGAATTGCTCTAATTAAAAACTGGATTGAGATTGCTAATTATTCTTCAATATTTTTGATGAATACAGTACATATCTATATACTTATTATAACTGCCCGCACCTACCTCATCACATCAAGTTATAATTTTAATCAGTATCAGTAGCAATTTCTACTTCTTTCTTTAGTATATTTCCGTTATAAATATAATTGTAAATTAATTATATGAATTAGTGTACCCCATTACTGCTATTAATAATTATGGTATCACCGTAAATAGATTCATGCAATGTTTATACCTGACTTATAGTATGGGGTTATAACATTATCGACACAATTTTTTCCAATAACTGATCTAATATTTTTCAACACCTATTAATAGATGTCAAAGCTAATTAAACAAGGATATTCTATATTAATTTAATGACTCATTTTGTGTGATAAAACACAAATAACACGTAAAATAGATAGAAGATTGACTCATATCGTTGAAAATTTTTATGGCGAAATATTATTGTGACATTTTCGGTGACTAATTAAAAAGGTTACTTGCAACTCATAAATTACTGTCAAACAATTCACCGTTTCAGATTCAGAAAAGATAAAAAAGGAACTTTATTTTTTTTCAATGTGACATCTCTTTCTAAAAAGTAATTAGTTGAAAAGGGTCTTTAGAGTATATCAGAGAAAAAATATCCCCAGTATTCTTGTAAGATGGTTATTAATTTGGTTATTTTACACATAATTCACTCAGCCAAACTCATAGTGTACACAAAAAAAATAATCATTTGGAGTGTGGAATGATTTCGCATTCCATTCATATTGAATTGATAGAAGAACTTTTTTATAAAATGAATCCGACCACATTCTAAATTTGCTCAATCAGACATAAGTTTTAGCTCTGTGGTGGGCAGCATAAAACTGCAATGTACATATGTAACAATTGTCATATAAACAAGGCAAGTGCAAGGACATGCATTATCGTATATTTAAATAAAGCGAAGAGAAAGCTAAATCGGTGAGAATCCAAAACTGTTGTCAAAGATCATCAACTGTGCAAAAAATAGTCAATGATGTGCTGAATCCCGTGGTACCCACAGCAATCATTGGCTAACGAATAACGTTTTTCTGCTGGTTCTCAAATTGTTGTTGGTAGAAGAAGAAAATAAATAATTTTTCAGCACAAAAATTTACAGCTTCAGAACTTTGTTGTTATCTCACAACCTGTTGTTTTCTTGATATTTTAGACAATGTAGTTGCTGCCAGGGGTCTGTCAAAATTTCTAGAGGAAAGCGAAATTTCAAACAGATACCGAATTTCTATAGTGTGCCATTGCTGACCTAGTTTTATTCTCCTGACAACATTTTCCCCTATGACTCTTAAAATTAACCTTTAGTTTTAAGATTTATGATCCTACTTCGTAAGTTAGCTTTTAATTAACAATTTATGGAAAGCGCAATTTCGGTTAGAGCAATATTCATTTTAGTACATTTATAAAAAATGATTTAAAATTAATACAATATTTGACCTAAATCAATAAAATGTGTGATTTAACAGAATATATACTTATATTTTTCCACATAAGATATAATAAAAAAATCTAAGCTATGAGCATATTCTGTATGATGATTCTGGTGCTCTTAGCTTTAATTATTTTGATATACTTTATCTTTTAGCTTCTTTAGTTGCTTAGTAGCTTGCTAAGAAAGTGTACTTACACTTGTCTTATTGGAATTAAGAGAAATTTGGTTAATTTATATTTAAAAATATTAATTGGAAGTAACTAATATCAGTTAAATCTCAAAGCTGATCGTTAAATAGAGGACATGTTGACAAATGTTGCATATATGAATAGGTCAATGAATGAATTGCACTAATCCATTGCGTACGTGAATAACGGCGCTGCAGTTGATTCAATACATTTTCCTTAAAAATTTGGTCATTTTAAAAATTTTGTGTTTACCTGGAAAAATTTCATGTTTACATATAGTATACGAGGCTTACTATTTTTTTTAACAAAAATATTTTACGGCATTTTTCTTATTTATCACAAGGCAATATTTAATAATGAGAAATGGTAAAAAAATTATATATATAATAGTTTAGTAAATTTACATGCATGTCTCTTAGTAAAAGAACATTCATAATTTATTTGCTCTACGGCCTTTAATGGGTACGTTGTAAATATTAATAATTTCTTTTCTGTTACTTCTTCTAGAAATTTATTTTTTGAATTATTACTTTAGCTTTTTATTTTTGACAAACATCGATTAGTATTTTGTATGTTTAAAAAAATACCTAGAAAAATATTCAAAACAATTCAATTATACCTTGTTGGTTATAGAAATACCCTCACGAACTCGGGTTAGATCTATCAAAAATAAATTAAAATCGAGTTTATTACAATCATTAGACAAATTAGCTGGACGTTTATTAGTCTTATTTCATGTATCATAATAAAACTCAAACTGTTCAAAATATTTTATGAATTCTAAACAAGAAATAAGCTTGTTTTCTTTCGATCATTTCTACAATAAATATCCAATTAAATAGGATTCTAAATATGACCTTGTTAACTTAATGAATTTGAAAAAGTAATGAACTAAAAACGGTACAGAAATAAAATCAATATGTGAAATCAATTTATCAATTAAATGAGGCATCAATTATAAGTTATAAAGTTTATATATAAGGCGCTCTAACTAATTTGGACAAACAATAAATAAAATACAATGAAGAGTAAAATCATTAATTATTTTCTGTCCACGAACAGAAACTGTTCCTCACATCTGGAGACATGGTCTTGTTAGAATGTCAAGAGACAACACCTTTTTATTATGCTAGTCACATAACCGCTGTAGCTGTACTCTGATACCCGTATTAGTTTGTGCATTATCAACATGAATTAGGAGACAGCTACCAGTTAGTTAGGAGTTCAAATCTGTATCTGACTCAGTAAAAAGAAAGTCATATACTTACCTTAACATATGTTTAATATAATCAGCAACCCTAATAATGAAAATTTCTAACAGAGTACATAAATTTGTATTAATTAATTATTTGAAATAATAATTTACAGCGAACATACAATACCATATGACAATAAAGAGCTTAAGTTTTTTTGTGTATTTTCTCAATTCTATTAGAATTAGTGGCGTATAGTTGAATTCAGACAGTAAGAGCATTGTATGGGATTAAGTGAATTTAAACATTTTTGAAAATATTGACTGTTTTTAATATGAACCAAACCATTATTATAAGCTTTAAATACTATCTGCTCAATGCACCAACCAAAATGAATGCTGCCGACTATTTTGAGTAAATTCACTAATGTCGCATATCTAAACCTTATTTGCTTTTTTCTTTGTGAAAGTGATTTGTTTACACTTTGACTAACTTAAACGCAGTTTCTTCTTCTCACAGTAAACATGTAGTCTTTTGAAATCAGCTTACATATTCAAATATTCATGTATGCTGTACACATTTTAAAAAGTGCTATTTCCAAAATATAATACATATTTCAGAGATAGTGCACTCATGCACATACACACACACACACACACACAAATTTCTATTGTCTTTTGGGCATGGATGTATTTTTAATTTATTTACGTAGAGTTTTCTGTAACAACTAAGAGCTTTATTGCTCAAAATATGAACTTGGTACTACTTAAATTTCTAGCTTAGCCTTAAGCTATTGTAGGATATGAAATAATAAAAGGTAATCAAAAGAATTTAAAAAATGGAATATAAAATTGTATAAAAGACAACAAAAATAAAAAAGGCGCACACATAAACCAACATAAGACAGGCCGGAATTAATGGAAGGCAAGGAGACAAAAATAAGTGATTTATGTATCATTTTGTTGCTATTATGAGAAATAAGGTGACTCAAGATGACTAACTATATGCGGAATTATCATTTATTTTTATATATCAGACCATTAATCGATGAATAATACATCGAAGGTTTATTTTCGAAACTAAAACTTTGTGCACAAGAGATAAATTTCCATTTCAAAGATAAAATGACACATTCAAGAAAAGCAGATTCAAATTCAGGGTGATCTCAAATTATCCAAACATGAACTTGTAGAAGAGGTGAGTACTAGATGGAATAGTAAGTATTACATGTGCGAACACCTTCAAGAACAAAAATGAGCTGTGTCATTATATATTTCCGACAACGGTGGTACAACGAGTCTTTGTAACTTAAGTGAGCATAAATAGCTAGTTTTGAAAGAGATTATGGTCTTATTGAAGATGAAGATTGAAGAGATATGATCCTTTGAAGAGATTACCAAGATTTTGTGCTCCACATTCTCTTCAATTTATGAATAATTGTATTTTAATTATAAATAATATTATACCGCATGTTACTACTTTTTTAAAATACTTACATAAGCAATAAATACAGCAGGTGTACTCCGATATAGCTGAATGAGACACACTTTAGAGACAGAACTCAGACACAGATTTGATCGAAGATGATAAATAATACGTGGTAGCAATCTCTTAGACCCGAGATTCCGATTGAATTTTTTCTCTTAAAAAAATCTTATTTTGAATTTATTAATTCAGATTTTTTTAGATAATAAAGATCAGATTTTTTGAAGATAAAATTGTTGAGAGAACAAATCAAGAGGAGCGACACATTGGAAAACAGTAGCAGTGACAATAAGGAGGACAGACCACCATTACAAAATGTTACGAATTTACATGAATATTCTGCAACTATTTTGGAGCTGCTATGAAGAGATTGCTTTCTTTAAGAAGGCAGCAGTGTCCGAAGAAATTTCTAAGAGCCCAATTGCAGTAGAATTACAAAGATATTTAAACAAAAAAATTATTACAGCGCAATCTCGGTCCATTAGGCAAAAAACAAACAAGGTCAGCTTAGCTAAAAAATTGTTATCCTCTCCTGTTTTTTCTGTGTCCAGCGAACAGCTGTTTCTCAAGGCGGGATGAAAAAAAAATAACGGACTTTTATCAGAAAAAGCAGAGAAGATATTTTTCCTTCATCAAAATTTACCTCACATCAATTTTACATATTGATGTTGTAGATTTGGTATACTTTTTTATGATTTAAAATTAGAGTTATTTTTGATTATTTTGCTATGGACATGCTATTAATAATTTTAATGTAACATTGTTGAGGTAAGCTCTTTGTTAATTTTAAATTTGCTATTTTGTTCCTATTTAAGTTATTATAACTTCCATATTATTAAGTGCCTCTGCCGAAAATAGCCGATGTTAGTGTTCTGTTTTTTTGACTAATGTATTAATATTTCAGTTTTCCTTCCACACTTAGTTGATTAATCATGTTACGCACTCGCTTATCTTAGGATTTTATTGAATATTAGTATATAATTAAAAAATATAATAGAGAAGTTTTTTTTATATTTGGTAATAATTTGGCAAATGAACACAATATTCAGCTGAATACAGATATAGTAAAATACGTTGCTATCCCTGAATACTGACCATCCCTGATTTACTGAATATTCGGGCCATCTCTTGGAATTTTCAAGACATTTTAGAAAAACCAAAGCTCTAAGATCATGAAGAATTAATATTTAATACGACCCATTCAAATTATAAAATAGAACATTTCAAAAAAGTTCAGTTCAATAATTTTAATAGGTGAGATACAATGATTTTTTTTAAACATATAACTGGGAACTTTCCATCATTATCCACTTGGATAAAAAACGTTTCAGTACAATTGGGTCGACAGAACCATCTAGGACTATTTTTTAAGGTAAAACTATTTTGATATTCAAATATGAACAATTAGCAAAATCTTTCCACCAGGACGCTTTATGTCAAAAGCCTCAGATGTCGTTTGGTTTTAGTCACAGGATTTAATTCAACATGAGTGCCATGTCTGCTCAATGTTACAAAATTATGTTTCTGGGTTTGCATCCAGAAGAACCGAAAATACCAAACAGAGTCAATGCTGCAAAATATATGATTGATGATATTGAAGGCATTTGCAACTGAGCGAGTGAAATAGTTTTCCCATGTTAAAAATGTAAATCCCTTTCTAAATCATGGCTCTTAGCAAAAAATTACGAAAAGGGAAGTAGACTGATTTTACAGGTATTTCAGAAGAATCCTCATCTAACATTGGGTAGTGAGCAGATAGTTTTGCATAAAAAGGATGTAAATACTACATGTGATACTATGTGAAAGTGAAGAAATTGGAACTGCAAAACATCACTCGGGCAAAAGAAAACTTTAACAGAGATTGGAACAACATATTCTTCATGCAAAGTTTTGTTTTGCCTACTTTCTTATACTAATTATACCTAGTATACGTTGCTCATAGCTGCTTCTCAAATAGTGATTTGGTACTACATACATCATAGCAAATTTCACCACTGCCAGACAGTCAAAATACGAAGGTTTTAATTACTATCTGTGAAAGGTGGTTTATACAAAAAAAAACAAAAATTGGTTACTGTAAGACAACAAAAACCTGGGTCATCTTTGTACAGTGTGGAAATAAAAAATGTTCAACAGATTTAACTGATATGAAGGCCTTTGTCCCTAGATTATGCTATTAAATTAGCCGAAAGCGTGTCTCCTCTGTACAAGTTATTAACAATTAAGCGTCACGATATACGTCATGAAACTATTTTTTTATTACTTCAATACTTTATGCCAAATAGTTTTCAAGTTTGCTGCATACACTCATGGGAGTGTATTATTCGCTTAGATTTTAAATTTATATTTAAATTTTAACGTATTTGTTTACTGGTCTAATAGAAATGAAGTTGTTTTTTTACAAATGCAATGTTTAAATTGTAGCAGCTATTTTTATTTAAATGCGTCAGATTTTCTATTGCAGACAAGTTTCAGCTACATATAACAGTATGAGTGATATATCAGGAAAAACTACAAACAAACTACACACAAACGAAATCAAAGAAATGTCTCTAATTATGGCTATTTCGTATTATTTAATTTTTAAAAGCTATGAAATTAATTCTTATTTATAGAGTTTTTAAATTTTTGCCTGAATGTATATATGTATTTATTAACTTTAATATACAAGAATATAAGACAGATTTATTGTACGTAGTTAAAAAAATAACAAAGAAAGTGGCAAGCTAACAACAAGAAGATGTCGAATAAAAAGTAATTACTAAAAAATATAAAAGAAAGGAAAAAAGTATATTCTTATTTACATATTTTTATTATTTGTTTTAATTCCAAAATTATAAATCCTATTGAAGTGGGGTACATGAGTACTTTCGGACTAGAAAATTACTTGTACAGAAATAGATATAAAATATATCCACATGTATATATGATATATTGACAATAATAAAGGAGAGGGATAGGAATAGGAGGATAACTAGAAAGGGGACAATAGGGTTTAAAAATGGGGATTGCAATAGGACTTTTTTCCAATGATCTTTGTATGTGCCAATTGTGGCGCCTTCTGGACATCAGTGTATTACTTGTTCCAGAGTACGAACAGTGAAGGAATAATCGTAGGCCTGGTCTAACTCATGTTTGGAAATAAATATATTAAGGAGATTTTCGGAATGATGTTCAAGGCTATGCACACTTAAGCTAAGAATTGCGACCTGAGGTAAACAGGGCTGTGGGAATACTTGAATTTAAAAAGAAGGCGGAGAATAAGTAGATTGCCTCCGCATTGAATGTGTATTCGGTGCAGGTGCAGTCCACTTATTCTCCACCTTCTTATTCTGTGACTTATTTCCACCTTACATATTCTTGTGCCCTGTTTTCATGAAACTTGAACAAATTACCTAAGGTTGAAAATGTGTAAATGCATTTATTTTCAAATTGTTCTCATCATCTCTTCGTTAAACAATTCTCGATAAGATCTTAATGGTCAAGTAAAGGCAGCAAGGATGTTTCATGTTAATGAACTTTCAGTTTATATCGGGATAAAATATTGATAATTTTGTAAATGTTGAAAGAATTATTTAGAAAATTATACAATTAACGTCATTTATATGCCTTAATACTGTCATGTATATGACTCAGGTACAGTATGTGATTGATGAGCTTTTATGGCATATAAGAAACTACTTTGGATAAAAGAAGTTACTTTACTAAAAAATCGTTGCGAATAGCATACCTGTAGATGTTGTAATACAATGAAACCTAGGTCATGGTAAAGAAATTTAAGAAGAAAAATCTGCAATAAACAGTATTTAAAATTATTTTATTACAAATTTCAAAATATAAAGCGTCAAACCAAAGCTCAAAATATGTGGTAATGTTTGTCTCCTCGTTTTGGTTATTGGTTTTCAGTGTTAATAGTATGGTACTTAGTTTACTTAAACAAACACTATTAATAGGCAGTGTTTAAACAAAACTCAATAAATTTCCCATATAAAAAATATCAATATTATGTTTTCTTACTTGTGTTAAGCACTTAAAAGATTCCACACGATGATAAACTAATGACTGTTAATTCAAAGGGCATTCAATCAATAAAGTGGCAGTTGATTCTTACACATTGAATAAAATAATTATACTGGAATTCAGTTGGACTGCAAACATTTTATGAGAGTTAACATGGGCGACGAGTCGATTGAAAATACACTGTGGCCAATTTTAATAATCCAGCATGTGTTTGGAGTTTGTAGAAAAACTGCTAACCAAATTCCTGCAAAATTTACTTTATGGTGTCAAAACTTATACACATTACTTATAATTGGAATATTTATGGTGCTATACACTTGGCTAATAATTGCAATATTGATGGAGCTGGAAACAACATTTTTAATCAAACATCGTCGGCATGTTATATTAGCATTTAGCACACTTCAGATGATCCTTATTCTGCGCTTATTGTTAATTGATATAATATGTGACAGAAATATGTTTAAAGAATTGATCTTGAGAATTCAAAAAGCAGATGATCTTTTCAAACCAGAGCACAAAAGAAATTTGTTGAGACGTGACAAATGTCAAAACCTCATTGTTATGGGTCTCCTTGTAGCTTTTCATATTTTTATTACTGCATTTGGTGTATTTGTAGTAATAAAACACTCTCTAAATATTTACTTTTTTGTTGTATTCAATATTATTGCGCCCATTATTTTTAATTTAGAAGTCACATTGTTTTGTTTCATATTATATAGTATAACAAAACGTGTGGAAATGTTGAATTTCAAATTTAACAATAGACAAAATATAGTGGCACCTGTCGATGCCATATTTGGCAGTCCACAACATAATCCTAATTCCAGCAACCATTTTACCTTTATATTGCCGCTAAAAGAAAATTCCATTTATTGTTTATCTCAATTCTATATTAATTTGTTTGACCTGTGCCACTATTTAAAAAAAGTGTTTGAATTTCAGGTTTGTTATAGTAATTTTTAATAAAAATATTGAAGTAACATTTTAACTTTAACCAATTCTTCAAAATATGTCAACACAAATATCATTATAAACTAACCTTTACTTTTCAGCTATTCATGTCAATTACTCTGACGTTTTCTGGCATGCTCTCTACAATGTATGTTTTTCTTGAGAATATAAAGTATAATGTAAGTATTTTTAACATATTAACTAATTAACTTGAAAAATTAAGCTAAATCACATTCAATAGACTCCACACTACAGACAAATAAATTATTATTTAAATAGGAAATGCCAAGCAATTATTATTTATACGTACAAATATCACAAATAGGTAATAAATATGCTTATAAAGAAATGTGTCACACAATCAATGAGACATATAAAAATCATGTGTGTTTTCTGAAATATAATTTAAATATATTTAGATATGTAAGCACATTTTTTATGGATAAAAATCTAGGAGAAAAAGCCCGATATGACAAGAATAATACTAATGTGAAAAGTTAAACCTACATTCAGCAGCAACTGAATTGGGGTCAAGGAAAGAGCCGAGATTTATTTCCTTCTTTATCCCCCAGACAACGGGCTGATGATAAGTCTGAATGATATTTTATATTTCACTTGTTTTTGTGTTCATATCATTGTGGCACCCAATCTTCAACATGTTTCAATCTTCGTCTCTGGAATCTAATTTGTTTTTATTTTTAGTTTAATTTTGTTGGTATCTCTAAAACTACTATGTATGCCTTATACACTAATATCATTATAAAATATTATGGTAATCAGTGTCCATCTACAGTTTTTCAGGAAAAAAATATTAATTAGTAGGCACAATACTCTAGTATTATTAAAATACATATATAGCAACTAAATTAGGGTAATTAGTTTTAATTAGTTTTCTTTTCAAAATGTCTGGTATTTCCACTAATTTCTGCATCCCTGATAATGTTATGGAGTTACAAATGATATTACCATATCTAGAAATATCAGATGAAAGTTAATTATAAGCAAGTTTAACAATTCTTGAATGTACAATGAAGTGACCAGCTCTGAATTAAGTATTTGCTTGGAATATCCTATTTAAAATTTATAATTAAAGGAATAGAGACTGAGGCTTAAAAAGTTAATTAAAGCATAATTATATAAATTGTCTTATTGATAAATTGTCTGAAAGTTACCATCCATATACAAACTATAAACATAAGGGAGATGAATTTTGCCCGGAATTAAAACTGTTTTTCAAGTAATCTCATTATTTTATTATCACACATTCATTCATAAAGATAATATTTCATAAATTGGACAAGTCACTTTCAATGGGTTTCCTGTTATGGCAAAGCCTCTATGTTGTGCGGTTGACAGCTGTGTGTCTCATATGTGAGAAAATGTATCTGCAGATAGAAATTACAAAGTCCTTTCTGACATCAATGCAAGTTGATGAAGAATTACGTAAGTGAACATTCTTTCTTTATATATTTGTTAAATATTTTTATGTTTGTTTCATATTTCCCCAATATCAGTGCTAATGAGCTGTATTTTATGAATGTGTAAATATTTTCATTTTACAATGTGTGCCTTAAACAATTCTCCTAAAAATACTGTTCTGTGTTGAGGGTTTAGGTAAGTTTTCTCATCTCTATAAAGCCAGTCAAAGTGATGATAGCTTTTTTAATTAGATATGAAGATTTGAATATGAGATATGTAGATTTTGCCATTGTCAACATTTTTGGTGGGAAACATTTTTGAACTCGTTTGAGAGAATGCAATCTGAAGGAAATCATACAAGTAACATCATCTTCTTTAGGAAGTTATATAAGATGTGAATCAGAATTATTTGATGTCAGAAGAAAAAAGACATTGAACCACTAATAAACAATTGTGATAGAACAGTTGTGTTTTCGAGGGAAGGACAATTATATTAACTCTCACACAACTGTGTAGAGGGCAGAGCAAATAAGAAATGTTTGATTGTTTTGCTCGAATCTGACAAAATTTCTTTCCACGACAAAAAGAAAATATATTTTGCAGTAAAGAAATTATTAAAGTTTCATTAACTTAATTTTTATAAATTTATGTAACGTCTTAAATCCTAATATCTTAAAGAGTATTGTAATAAATGAATAAAATTCAGTCCATAATTGACATTCTTATTTAAGTGTTTCAATCTGCCAATGCCCTTAGCAACTGAACTAAGTGTGTGACCCCCTTAATCCAACCTATACTTTGCGATTTGTCCACAGTGGTGTGCTATGCTATGTAACCAATTACACATACCTTACTCTGAACATATGACCTACATACATCATATATCTACGAATATTTAAATGTATTTAATTTATGGTGTTCATGCAAAGTTGGCAAGCCCAAACTGATATCTCGAATGTTACCAGTGTGTGTAACAGATAAAACGTATACACTTCCTGCCTATCTACTTACATGGATCATTTGTATTACAAAAGTTTCCTATAAGAAACTAAAATTTATTCATTCATTTCCATTAATTTCAATTTTCAATTTGAATTTATAGGGAGAAAATAAGCTGTAACTTGCTAGTTTACCTTTGGCTATTTTCCGAGTGAAAAAACCTGTGTTTAATTATATTCAGAGTGGGGTTGTTTCACTCTGAATATACACACAAATCAAATCAAGCTGAAGTAAATAAATTTTAAGAAAATGTTTTTTTGTAAAAATATCTACTTTTCCGTTATAAATAAACCTTTGGGATTTTGTCAGTGAATATAATTTTTTGAATTGATTATTGTGATGCCTGTTCTCTCTTTATTTTCAATTTATTAGTTTATTATTGCGTGTTTTCATTGCAAAAATTTGAAATGGTGTAATATATACTGTCGTGCAAGTGTGATTTTAAAATCTATTCTTTATTGTAATAATGGTATAATTTTGAATGGTAGACTGAAGTCAGCTTTAAAATTACATGTTCCTAATAAATGTGTTGTATGCCATTTTACCAAACAATATTTGTGGTTAACCGGAAGTTGTATTCTGAAGAAAATGTTGAACAGGGCTTGACGATAATTTCACTTTCTTCCTTCTATAAATGAAAGAATAGAATATTAATAGAAAGAATATTAAAATCATTTTGAAAATAGCTTGTCACTAAGAATGACAATTATGTTGAAATGACTTTAATAAGCAGTTTGCAAACGCGTTTTGGCAGGACATATAAAGAAATAATTCATCACATATTAATGCAAAGAGTGGTTGTAGTACTTTCATTGTGTTTGTTTCGTTCATAATTTCATACCATTTGTATTAATCTAAGTGCTTATGCGGCATAGTGTTTGGTGTACAAAAATGTTAAATTAATAAGAAAGTGAAGGAAGAAACATAATATTATAATATTGGTAAGAACTTTAATAAGAAGTGTCTCCTTTAGTAGTTTGCCCTACCCAAAAAGCACACCCAATTTTGTTAGTACATTAATCTTCTTTGTTGACTAGACAACAGTTTAACTATTTGATGACACAATTATAATATTACAGTGATTAAAAATGATCGATCCATTGATTTTTTAAATATGTCATGTATCTATATACAATTAATCAAGTTAGCCGTAAGACCTATTTTCAATCTTTTTATATTTAACTTAGAGGTAAATATATAATAAGGCATCATCGTCCATTTGCCATGAAGAGGTCATTCCATATAACTATATGTATATATGTATTTATATCTCCCAAGAAATGGCAAGAGAGTGGAGGATATCAAGACATATTCGAATCACCCTACGTGTTTCCAGTAATTTTTTACTGTTTTAGAATTATTACTTTTCTGTTCTTTTCTCGTATCAGCTCAAGTTCTCTGAGTTTTTTTTATGATGACATTAACAATTGTGACAGATGCTTGATTTTTTTGTTCAGACTGCCTCATTTGGTGTAATGACATTAATTTTCATAGGTTTTATTGGGGCACTGAAAAAATGGCAAGAAAAGGAATGCCCACTCCATTATGGAACACAATACCATAACGAAATTAGTTGCAATAAAATTCACTTTATTTTATTAAATCTATTCATTATTTTGAAATAAAAAAAATGCATTCCTGTCTATAATTTTGAGATAACTAAATAATATCTTGATTGATGTTGAGGAAAGTCATTAATGCTCAATAACTATTTTTTTCAATTTTGTTTGAAATTTCGTGTAGTGTAATCATGAGTCATCAAAAAGTCTCTATTTATCACATATGTTATGGTCCACGCCAATTTCACTAAATAATAATGAAGAGGTTTTCAATACGTCAAACAATTTATATGACTCTGCTACGTTTACGCAATTCAGGATAAGTTGTTGTCAATATTATTCTGACAGAGGTAATATTTTATTCGTAAGCTAACTAAACAATAATGCTTGTTATTAGACTCGCTATACTCTATAGTATCTACATTTTCGGGAATTTCTTTCTGATGTTGTTCTTGATTGTAATGACGATTGCTTGTTCTAAAGTAAGCCGTAATAGGTTTTTGCAATAATGAGAAAATATTTAAATAAGATATAGAAAATAATTTATTAAAACAAATTAAAACATAATTCTAAAGCAATAAAGCCAATATCAAAAACAATATTCATAATGTGAACTCTCAAAACATTTATTCCCGTAACACTACAGACATCTTGTGTCTTTATTTACCATACAATTTTATTTACTCTTCCAGTGATTTTTTTTGCTTTTATTAAATTCGTCCATAAAGAATAATCAACGCAACATGGGATTAATTATATTAAATATAAACATGCTTTTACACATTTATTAGAAGTACAAGTAAGCTGTAAATAACTTATTGTCACTTTGAGGGAAACTAACTTCAAGATTATTTGACGTAATTGCTTAAAAAAATTAGACGACATTTTTTTCTCTTTCAATTCTATCTACGTATTTAAGGGTGAAATAAAAATAATTATTATTATATTTATTTAGATGTGCATTGCACATAACATAGGTATACATTACATGCATGTATATTTATGATGAATACTCTTACTGATTCCAGACAAAGCTGGTTGCGATTGCTGTATGTACTGTAGTGAATATTTATCATTTTTTATCTTGTAAACATCTCTTACTTTCCCCTTTTCCAAATATAATTTCTTAATTAAGAATTTATTACCTCTTTCTTAAATTAATTAACAATACCTTACTATAAGCATACATTATTTCTTTTTTTCAGCATCCACTGTCCGACGCCATATGAAGCTCATTAATAATATGATAGAAACAAGCAAACTGGGTCAATTCACAGTTTTTCATTCGTTCAACCTGCGAGCTTCGTTGCTGCTAGATTTTCTAGGCCTCTTTACAAGTTACGCTGTTGTTTTGATCCAGTTTCTTAATGTGGATAATTTATTTTAACTTAAAAATTACAATTAGACATCTTCACAAAATTCACAGTTTTTAATGTTTGGCTAATTATTATGTAACCTTCCCATATACATTATAGATATACATACACTATACTACACCATATATATATATATCTATATATATATATATATACATATACATATACATATATATATACTCCACCATCACTTTTAAGTTTGTAACTTACTGCTATAAAATTATAATGCATAAATTGTGTAAAATGATATATTTTAAAAAAATGATTTCTTCATAGAACCTGTCCTCTAATTGCAGCTAACGAAGATCAAATAAAAATCTCACTAAAACTAAAATATCTGTTAAAATAATTCTTGTGTGTTTGTATGTTAAAAATGACTTTCTTACATCTTTGATTTCAGTATATTTTCAAGAGTTACTCTGAATTAGTGTATTCAAGTTGCCATATTTTTGGTTTCTTTTTTTTCTAAACTACTATTGAAGAAATGCCTCATGTTATAATATAACTGGATGTAAAGAAGAGATAAGCATTAGACATATAAATAATATAGCAAAATCTATCGGTGTTCAAAAATGGATCGAATATGTCTGTCATTAGATGTAAAATATATTAGACTATAAAATGTAACATAATTACCATTTGATTTTGTTACTCGAATATTTCATTTAACAAAATAGTACGAGACAGAACTTGCCTGACAATGAATACAGGCTAACCTATAAAAAAATGTGCTATTCAAATATTCAAACCTTAATAGAACTTATTAATAGCAACTGTATTCA
Organism: Druceiella hillmani; assembly: GCA_039881145.1. NCBI lineage: Eukaryota > Metazoa > Arthropoda > Insecta > Lepidoptera > Hepialidae > Druceiella > Druceiella hillmani. The sequence continues at coordinate 37,383,410 of JAYKKI010000019.1, forward strand.
AACACAATATTTAAAAAAGTATAAAACCATGTAATACAAACATTTAGTAATAATTTGTCTGAATAAATTTTATATAAGAATTGGTATTTCAAAATGGGGAATATAAACATATTATGCATTGAACAAGTATTTAGATTGAATTACGATATTATCCAGTATTCAAATACATCATTTCTTTAAAAGCAATATGGTAATAAATTAAGTTGTTAAGTTCACAATGTGTGAAAAGAGGTCAAAAAAATTCTTTGTATTATATTGAAATATCAAGACGCAAGAACAACTGTATTCAATTGGAAGACGGCCTGAGTGGCCAATATCAGGTGCGAATACAAATTTAAACAGATGGCCCGAGGGCTAGATATCATGCATGTAATGTATGCAAAATCTGGGCTGGAGCCTTCTGCACCTATATACTAATTTAGCCTAGGTCATTTACGGGTCAACCTATGCATACAATAAGTTATTGATAAAGCAAATTCATTTTTAAATTTTAGAAAATTTTTAGCTGTCTGTTAGAATTTTGTTCTGAAAAAATATAATTTCATTTAACAAACGAGATCGTAAATCATTGTCATACATAATCGTGGATAACATCTTCAACAGTAACATAAATAAAACCCAAGTATTTTCTTCCTTCGAATTTCAAACGTACGTGAGTGAATTAATGGGTGCAGCTAAAAGAATAAATATTGATTTACATAGTACTTAATTTTATGAAGATTAATGTTATATTTTGACGCATAAAGTGATGATAAAATCTACTAAACATCGTCCAGATAATGAGTCATCCTTCAAAGCTATGAATTAAGGTCAGTTGTCAAATGATGGATATAGCCTTATTCATTTAAATTGGTGTCAAACATTTATTGACCATTGATTTTACCTAAACTACTTAGTTGCTATCTAGACTATATAAGTCTAGATAGCAACTAAAATAATAAGGCTGTCAGAATAACTCAGAATATACCATGTAGAAACTAAGAATACATAGAAAGTAAGAATGTTATCTTTAAAGACACACTTTAGCACATTTTCTTTTGCAAATATTTGCTCGGTGCAGGGTGCAGTAACAAAATTACATGCAGAATACTCCGCTACGTCAGGATTTGCATTATGTTGTTGTGTCGATCGGTCATATAATGCATTTAGAATATTGGGACTTAGAATTGTTATATTATTTTGTGATGATTGGGTACGGAGTATACTTAGTGGGCTTAAATGTTTTTTGATAAAAAAAATATCTATGAAATGAATATGAAATACATGAACAATTAGAACTCCATTATCCAAACAATTTATTAAACCATGATGAGCTACGAAATATTATTGTAATTCTCACAATTTTTTTTATGTTTTGGTTTTTATTATGGTAATGTCAAAGAAATAATTATCAATTTAAATAATTTTATTTTTAAAAAATGTTTTTATATTTTATGCTGGATGTCTAAATTCACGACATTTAATCAATGAATGTTTATATTTATATACTAGTTATAAAGATTAATACTATTTGTTTATTTTTATTTATAATGATTCAATTTTATATTTTATTTCAGTTGTTTTTAAATTCCTTTTTGACATTTTTCAATACACTATTGACTATTAAAATGGTTCTTGGGCGAATGATGCTAATAGTGAGTGGAAGCGATATTTTTTCTCTCTTTATAACACGATGCCAGAAGATCACAATGTCCCATAATAAACTTTTATTTATTTTATTTTGCATGTGTACAACACGCACAAGCTACACAAATCAATTCTGCTCGCCATTTTACTTTAAAAGCCTACACGAGCCAGTTATTTTTTACTGAAATGTTTGACGTATCAGTGGTAATATATTATCCTTTTACAGAATTATAAATATTTAAAAACATTTGGATTACTTTCACACTTAGGTTTCACTGTGTTACTTTAAGAATTGTTGTATTCACTCTTGGCGGTAAGATATATGTACAAGTAAAAAGCAAATAGTTGCCATCGTAAACTTTGTCAGTTTATAATTGAACTATATAAATAATCACTAAGAGCAATTCTTCGTGTATATTTGTTTATCTCACACACCAAGTATATTATTTTTACGACTCTATATATTTGTGATTGTAATATCATTACTTTTATATGTGGTTAAAAATTATATCCAATGTAATTTTTTATACAAAATGAAGCTCACAACATTTCTTAAAAAATAGCCAAATGCATATCACATTGCACACAAAGTAAAGATAAAGAGCAAAGATCTTTGCTAATATCCCACCTGAAGATGTTGTAATACGACGAAACCTAGGTTGTGGTAAAGAAATTAAAGAAAGTAGAAATAATACTACATCACGTAGTTTCATTTAATTGTGAATAAATTATTTACATATATGGTATCAATTAGCGTTGTTCATTGTAAATTTACTGCATGGGATCAATGACTTGGTTATTCAAGTACTAGCATACAAGACCTGTACAAAAATAAAGTAACGTGTCAAGTCCACACACTAGGGCAAACAAATTAGAATGAAGGACTTAGTTGAAGGTTTGAAAAAATTTGAGCAATTTTTATACCAACATATAACAGGGTCTTTCTTTCAAATATGCTAAAAATTATGTTGTGAAAGCAAACCAATTGCATAAGGCAAAAACAAAACACTTCCTTGCACAAACCTAAAATATTGTACTATAAAATTATATACCAGAGAATCAATGACCACTGTAGTAATCTTTATTTTATGTTCGCATACAGTGTAATAAAAAACTTTGAACAATGAATTGTGTAGCTTGAGGTGGATAATTGAAAAAGTTTTCTTTAAACATATGATAATAATTGTAAAAAATTTGATTTGTAGATAATAAATATATTTATCCTGCAATGTAATTATTTGTATGATATACATAAACCGAAAAATTACTAAAAAGCTAACAAATGTAAATTGAAAAAGTTTACATTCTAAGATTTATATATATGTATATAATTTCAACAGCTTCTCTGAACCATTCCTCACACAACAAGATGTATACAAGTTCACTTAATTAATATTAAGTAACCAATAGTATAGTCCAATATCAATACTTAATTTGTTCATTTTGCTTTCAATTTGTGCAAAACAATATAGTCTTTTTTCTGGCAAATGTTTATGAGTTTTGTCCATATTTCTGAATGTTTTATGTGCATCAATTACTTTTACTAAATTCTTCTTATCTTATTTCATATGTAACTACACTTGACATAGTTAATCGATTCGAATCCTACTTTTATATATGAAAATACTCTGTAATTTATATTTTTGCTTAGATTTGAATTGTTTTCTAATTTTTTTTTTTATTGTAGAATGGGAATAAAATTTTCAATTGAGAATCAAATTTCCAAAGAACAGCAACTTTTACACTTCACTTACAGAAATTAAAAAAATAAACTAATTAGGATGCCATTTCCATTTTGAATTTCATGTCTCATTTATTCAAGTAATAAATTGCATTATGTTTGATGACTTCTCTGTTCATCATTAGCTTCACATTACCATAAACCATTCTTCTAGTAACAAGTCTAGACTTACATAATTATATCTTATCACCAGAGATAACATAATTCCTGCAAGAAACATGTTGTTTGCAGAGCATTTGTGAAAACATGTGGCGTCCTCTTTTACAGATGGGCATTGCGTGACATTCAAATAATATATATGTGATAGTTTAGTCAATTAAATTTGTAACCATTTCAATGAAACGAATATTTCTATAGAATTTAATTTATTAAAGACAGTAAATATTTTTAGGTAAATCTCTTACACTTAAATATAATATAAATGTATGCTGTAATCATTAATTTATGGTCTGCATTCTTAATAAATTTTGCAATTTAAATACTAGCTGCAAAAGTGCCCACGCATTCTATTAAAATCAATGTTACTCTTCACAACAAATACGTACAGCCTGAAATATATCAAAAGAGAATACAGCACATATTATAATAGCATGAAAATAGAACTTAAATCAACTATATTGTGAAAATATTTCCATTTCAATAATAGTGCCGTTCCATAATAATTTGATACTTACTGTTTGTTTGAATATTTAAGCGATGAATTGTTTTAGATTATTCATTATAGATAATGGACTGTATATTGATTTATATCTTTTATAAATATGAATCATTACTCATTATTTACGCTATAAGAACATTTTATACAAAATCTCGTACAGAGTTGAATGAAATACATACTAGTTTAATATGCCTTGTAACAAGATAACAAAGATCAATGACAAGAATCAGACCATAAGTTTCATTGAAATGCATCAGTCCATCTGTTTTATTCAGTCTGTCGTTGGTATTTGTCGTTGGCAGAAAAAACTACCATTAAAGATAATCTCCCAATCTCCCAAAATTGTCCCAATTAGGAAAAATGTATAGTATCAAACTTTAAATTTTTCTTATGTTGTTCTGTCAAATAATTTTATTTTCCAAAAATTTTAATATTGCTAGTTTACCGGACAATTTAATCTATTTAGTTGGTATTGACATATGTTGCGCGAAGAAAAAAATTTACAAATTTAATTAAACATTTTGTCATGATCTCTTCAAGCCGGGAAACTAGCAATAAAACTAGAAATATTATTTAATAAAAAGATTCTAAACCTTGTTTCCTTACCAGTGTCATAGTATTATGTTTTATAAAAAAGGGGGGAGCGTTTTTGAGTTCAAGGAATAGAGGTTAAGGAGTGAAAATTATTTTCCTTTTTCAATATATTCATTTGCTACCCTAGTATATTTTTCAGATACCTTCATAAAAAATGTTTCGTCTTTGCCCGAAAAATAAGCTGAAATTGCTTCCTTCACTTTTTCATTGCTTGAAAACTTCTTTCCACGAAGTTCTTTTTTAAGGTTTGAGAACAAATAATAAGCACTAGGAGCCAGGTCAGGACTGTAGGGTGGGTGTTCCAAAATATCAAAGCCCACCTTGGGCAGGGTAGCCAACGCAATGCAGCTCGTGTGGACGGGCGCATTGTCGTGCAAAAGCAGGATACCTTTGATTAATTTTCCCCTTCTTTTTTCTTTGATTGCTTCTTTAACCTCTCTAGAATTAACGCATAGTATTTTCTGGTTATTGAAACATCTTTATCTTTATAATCTGACAACAGGATCTCTTCTGAATCCAGAAAGATTGTTGCCATGATTTTTCCAGCCGACTGTGACACCTTAAAGTTCTTGGGTGGCGTTGTTGATTTTTTGTGCCACTGCATTTAGTTTTGTTTTGACTCAGGTTCATGATGATGAACCCAAGTTTCGTCTCCAGCAACAATTCTACTCAATATTCCATCCTTCTCTTCACTACAGAAATCCAAAAACATGCGAGAACACTCTTGAAAAAAATTCTGTTTCCTTCTTTATTTATTTATGAACATTTCCTCCTAGTTTCACCTAAATTACTATTTTTTCTCATCCCTATTGATATAATAACAGTCAATAAAATATAAAACTTCCATAAGAAGATGCAGAAATAAGATAGCCATTGTATAAATTATAGAAGGTGATGTTATTTTTTATTATCCATTTTCACTATTTTTACATATGTTTCACATGTGAATTTTTGAAAACTTTACTAGAGAAAAATTATTAGATGCCATATTTCAGCCGAAAGTAGAGGCGAATGGATCCATCCACACATTCTATGTTTGAGGAAGAGCTTTCGTGCTAATCTTGTTTAGCTTAAATGTATTCTGATCGTCAAGATACTTTGTATGGGTGCATAGTCAATTCAGAATAAGTATCAGTTTATGCAATGTAAATTAGACTAATTTTAATAAAATAAGTTTTATGTTTCACCACGAGTTTTGTTGGTGTTCTGAATGTATTTTTCCTTTTGAATTATAAAACCTAATAAAAGGTTTTATTTAAACTGAACAGAATATTTTTTCGAGTAACTCCTAATTAAATTTAATTAAATCCATGTAAACTACATTTAAATAAAAAAGTACCACATGTGAAAACAAAAAAAAGTGTGGGACATTCGATTACATGTTCCTGTTAGGTTACATAATAATATATCCTAAATTGGTATAGTTGTGATGCTATGTGCAAATCAACAGACGAAAATAATAAATTAAAAGAGTTCTTTTTGCATATAGGTACGAGACCCCCTCTAAACGAGAAGCGAAGCGACTCTCACGATGGGCAGCGAAAGTGATACTTTTTATCACTTCTCTAGCCGAAATACAAATTTTTCCCAATATAAACAATTTTTGGGTCAAACTAAGACTTGGGTCGACTAAGATTCGAACCGGACATATCTTCTCTACTAAAACACGAATCACACTACTATAGCATTAATTTTACTTTGGCTTACATTTTTGTAAAATAGAATTAAAAATATGTTGAGGTCTTTTTACACTCTTAACTAGAAAATCTGTTCGGTATCATGTAACTGATACTAGTAGACATTTGATTTTATATTTTAAGCACATGTCGTTCAAATTAACATAGTTATTTTTTTGCCCTTTTTATCTTTGATAAACGAAAAAAAAAATTTGTTCACGTAATATCTCATTTGTGTTTAAAACTGCGTAACTACTAGAGATATCTTTGTACCACTTTCTAACAAGGTCAAGTAAGTAGTGATGATGGAAGGTCTTATTATACGTTAGCGCTGATGTGGGAAAATAGAATTGTGGTGTATTGCGATACTTACGCATAAAATGAAACAAGTAACAAGTAACATACTTTTATAAACTAATATGTAAACTTTGGTAAGTATACTAGGTACATGTAGAATTTGCTATGTGCAGTGTTTATATATTAAAATGTACAAAGTTCTCTTTATTAATTTAAGACATGACAAGACCATGCGATAATGACTTTTTTAATGGGGACAAATTTACTTGTCTAGTTAGTGTTGGAAATAATATTAATTTCTTTTATTGTGGTATATATATCCTATTGCTCATTTTAATATCTTTTCTAAAGTGGTTAGCTGTAGTAAAAATGTAAATATATATTTTACTTAACTTATTTACATTATCATTCTGTAAAAATTATATTTTATCAAATACCAAATTGAAATAGTACTCAAAACTACTTAAATAGATTTTGCACAAATTGACTAAAGTTCAATTTCATTCATTACTTAGCGGCATTCACTCTAGGGGAGCATTCACAGAAAGATACCTTGTATTCAGTTATAAGAGACATTTACAAAGTACTCTAAGACAATAAATCTGGTATATTTAAATATTTAGCTGATCTCTCACCATTCTAAAGAGGACATAGAATATTAATTTTGTACTGAACACTTTCTATTCAGTGTAATTACTGCCTTTATTCAGAGTCATAATTTTATTGAACTGAATAGAATGTATAAATTGAATCTTAGTCAAGTTGTTTACCAATCACAAAGATACTGTCCTCATTAATTGCAATGTGGATATTAATTTCAAGAAAAAGTTTACATATAATTTTGTATGTCACATGGAACTAGCAGCTACCAGAATTATTGTCGTTGACACAATCACAATAATACCGCGAGATATATTTTTAGCAATACTGCCGGGTACCTGTCCGGGTTATGCTCACTGTAACATTTATTGTTTCAACTTTTTAAAATGCCATGAATATTGTCCACATAAATATGATATAATGTGAAAATATTTTCCTTCCCAGTAATTCAGCTGAGTAATATATTCTTTGTGTAAACTGGTTACAGAGGAATATTACTTTTTATTTTTCTGTGGCAATTTGAGAAAATCAGAAATCTACGAAGCCATTGCTTGGTAAAAAACTTGTATTGGATGTTTTGTTTGAACACCTGTTCGGTAAGTGAATTTTCCATGTGCAATCTGCCACTAATGATTTTAATTTTTCTGCTGAAATCTCTGACTTTAGATACTTTACATTTCAAAAAAATGATAAAAAAGTTTCATTTTGTAGCAATTTAGTCCCATAAATAAATAAATATTTACAATATAATTTTAGCCATTTCTTTGACCATTTGTTCACAAATAATTTTATTAAACTTTGCTTATTTTGAAACTAAAAGCATTGGAAACTTCTTTACAGATACGGAATCATTATAGGCATGACGACAGTATCAAATGATCAAAAATTTTATGATTTTATGGGAAAATACATATTAAAAGAATTTAGAAGACGGATTTAGTTTAATTTAAAATTTTGAAATTAATAAGATTTTCAATAAATGAAAAGATTAAAATACTGCAATCGGCCATTTTGACTGAAACACGAATCACAGCGCATGACGTAACGTTTAGGTAAACAAACAAACTTCACTGTGTTTTGTTGTGACCGTACTACCGCTTACGCATTTGGATTGATTTTTTAATAGTTTATGTGTATTAAATCGACTTCACTTGACTCTAACACAATGGAATCAGGCTTTGTCAAGGCAAACAGCTCAAATTTGCCCAGGATTGATGTATTGATGTTGAGAGATTTCCTCACAACTAATAAAGAATTTTGCTCGTCTGAATTTAGAAACGTCAAAACTTCCTTGTAAGTACATTTTGTTTATGTTTATAGATATTTGGCACTAGGTACAACCAAGTTAGCTAAAATTAAAATAGTTTTGAACTCATTGGAGTTTTTTTATTTTACTTTCATATGTTGTTTCTATAATAAGTATATTTTCATTGTTTACTCTTGAGTTTAGCTCTTTAATAGCATGTAGGTGATGTATAAGTTACTATATAGTTAAGAATTAATAGGTAAAACTACTAAATCTTTATAGCTACAGAGCACCTACTAGTATTTTTCCTCTTATTAAACACCTAATACATGATAATCGCCAGTCAGCGTGCGAGCTTTAACCACTTATCTCTTATTATTTTCTTGTTTGGAACATGTACAAACACCTTGTTGGGTGTAGCTATTGATGTGTTTTTACATTGAGGTACTGCACACCACTTATACACTTTGGAATTCATTTTTATCACGAATTTTGTTTACTTTTTCACTATGTGCATAGACACTGACATGTTGTTTACCTAAACGTGACGTCAGAGCGGACGCCATGACACCTGCGTGTTTTTTCGCGCGCCATCGAAAAAATATTAGAAAAATGGCTTTATACTTCGTTAAACTCTAGTTAGTTACTGAAATACGTTTTTTTTTCATAAATAGTAAACGTATACCCCCATTACGGAAGAAGATTTCAAAATCTTTCGTCATGCCTATTATAAGAATTAAATATTATAATATGAAATTAAATATTTATTTCATTATATCAGATTTATGGTCTGAGGTTACTTTGTAAATGCTTCCTCCTGCTAATTACAATGTATCTTTCTGTGAATACTCACTTAGGGTGGACGCTGCTAAGTAATGAGTTCAGTTGAACCTTATTCAAAATACTTGGTCAATATGTGTCACTATAATTTGTTCTCAAATATATAAAGTATTTGATTCTTCACATTTACATTGTCTCTGTTCGGTCAAAAACTAGTGAGTGTATAAATTTATATGTATACTTAAATGAGTGGTTATATAAGTGAGCATATAAATTTACATATGTATGTGTATTTGAAATTGTACAAAGATTTGTCTGCTTGTGAAGCATGTAATACATAACTATTCAAAAAGACAATGACAACAGCCATTTTGGAACAAATTATACAACATTCCTAAATTAACTTAAAAACTTTCTAAATTAAAATGTAAAAAGGAATATTTTCCACAGGACTTAATGGTTTTATTTTAGTATATCTAATTTTTGTCAAAGATCTTTTTTTGATGATTTCTTGAGACGAACGGCCAGATCTTTTTTTAGTTGCCTTTGGGCTTTTGATATAATTCTAATCCAATTCATATTCTCTCAAAATGGCCATTTTGAGCCTTCACTGAGTGGATTATTAGATTATCCCTTTACTAGACAGTATATTTTTTTAGCAAATTTGACATTTAATAATTTGTGCTTACATAGAAGAAATGAGTGCGTAGGTTCAATATTGATGAAGAGAATTTGTTAGGACTGTCACAGTGATTCAGGTAAAAGTCAAACTGAGCGATCATTTACTTCTATCCCTGTACAGTGTACTCTTACAACTTGATAACTTATGACTCACAGAAAAAATACCTGTGAATGTATGTACACTTACATGTTAAAATATGTTATTTATATGAATTTACTCTGATGTTTTGAAAGAACTTATGGAGGTTGACCCTGAAAGCCATTAATTCATTAAAAATTATTCAACTCAAGCTAATGTCTCAAAGTCCTTGAATAAGTTGCTACGTGGCAATAGACTACAGAGGAGCCATTATTGAAATGAACAGATGACATTATATTGACTCAAGTTATGTTGTACCAAATGTATTTATGATTAGTCCACATACTCCATTAGAAAAATGTCCATGGCAACACATTTATGTATACATTATATACCTCTATATTTTATCAGCACAATAATCATCTCTGTCCAAAATTGTATTATTGCAACTCTAATAGTGTTCCTTGATTAAGAGCTGTATTATAATGACCCACATTTTTTGTATTTTTCGCTTAAACGAAATCCATTATAAATACATCACTTTTGACTTTATTTCTCTTTTTACAACTATTTTGCTATTTACGGCCAGAGTTTTGAAAAAAAAATATTAAATCATTAAACAAATTAATGCTCAAAATGTAATGAGACTTTTGTAGTAGTTATTAGCTGTGTTTTGAAGCAATCACTAATATGTCCCAAAATTAATCCACTACCCATAACTAATCACTTATAAGTTGTTCTTTTGAAATAATTATCGGAGATAATATTATTTCTTGTTCTAAATAGTTTCATTTTTGTTCTTATTTTTCGAAAAGTGAACAAACACATGCCCCACTCTAAATGTTGTCTAGGTAACATTATAAACAAATTTGTTTCACATCCATAAGTTTTTTGAAGATAAGAGATCAAATTCACATAGATATCGTCATTTTAATTTGACATATTCATTGAGGAACTGAATAATTGCTTCAAAAATTGAGTAACGTTAATTATATTAGCGTAGTCTGCTTGATGCAACAAATATATTAAAAATTTTTTTTGTTTGCACCTGAATCATGCAAGAACATCTAAACCTATTTTATGTTATACCAACTTACAACTCTTAATTATTTACATAGACGTAATTTTAAAACTGCTGTATTCATTTTGGTAAAAACAGATATAAATAGTATGCTACAAGATAAAAGAGCGATTCCCAAGAAAAACGAGCATATAGAGACAAATGTATCTACGAGTAGAGCCTTTTTTATACTATATAAGGAAAAATCTTAAATCATAAAAAGTAGAAATATTTGAAATAATATATTTATGAAATAACTATGGACTCTTCACTCCATCTTACAAAGGAAGCAAAAAACAATTATTGTCAATATTTTACATTGAACAGGGTAGAATATAAAATCTGTTGGAGGTTGTTTAGATTCGACATTAAAAGTTTGAAATATTCAATTCTAACTCAAATTCGACCATGCCAATGTGAGGTAATTGATTTCAATGGCAGATTTCTATTAAATATAAACACGTAAATAAATTTAAATTTAAACAAAAATTTTAATTAATTTCCTCATTAAATTGAGTTAATACAATTCCATAACTAATTATGGCGGTGAACATACTGTAAACAAATGAATAATCCAATTTTACATAGTCTTTTGCGCTGAACACTAAAGGCTGGTGTTTAACCACAATGCCGAATTCGTAAAAAGTGCCTGACAGATTGGAACCTGAAATAAAAGGAAATAAAATAAAATATTTGAAGTTGATGTTACCTTCCTGTAATTTAGCCTCATCAAACATGTGATAAGACCACAATATGAGCTACCAACGTATCCACAGAGTAATACTATGTATGAGCATTTTGTATGTAAGAAAAAGTCTGTATAGTAAATCAATATTAAGTACATTGATTTCATTTAGCTGATTAGTAGAATTAATTTAAAGTATACCAGTATTAATTGAAGATATTTTGGAAAACAATTATTTTTATCTGAAAAAGGATATCACAATTTATCACAGTTCGTCGTCTAGAGACCCTTTGGTGCAGAAGGATTGGAGTTCTTCATGTCATGAGCAAGAACAACTACTAGCACAATAATATAAACTGAACATGGTTGTACACATTTAATTGTCAAGCTACTGAGTCTCGTGTAAGATTCAAGTAATTGGATTGATCTATAACCTGCCTCGCTCGGGAAACATGTTGATTTCTTTATTACAGTAACTTGAATATTACTGTAATAAAGAAATCAATGAACTGAACTAAATATATATATTCTCTTTTGATAAAATTAAGTAATTTCTTTAAACTACAGAAAGTGTTTCCCCAAAAATATACATTTAAGGAATTATCCTCTTATTTCGATTTGTTTGTTTTCACGATCCAGTAAACTATGTTTGTGCATTTTGGTATACGAATGATGGATAGGCTAGCTGGTAACTCCAAAAAAGGCTACACATAAACTAATCTCATTTAATAAGATCTGACATGGGTTAGCGAAGATAATCATATATTTCGGCAACTGCACCATTTCAAATTGATCAATTTTGCTATTTCAAATTGACGGAATATATAGTAATGGGCACATTTACATTTACAATAACACTGATGTTATTTAATTAAATTGAATCATGGTTTAAGTGTTTAAAGTACTTAGATACAAATACAACTTGTAATTTATCACGGGCATTTGAAGCAGGATATACTTTCTTTCCGGCAATAGCATTCATTTATATAGACTGTCGCAAAAATTGTGATAACTACATTTGATCTACAAAACATAGATTGACCAGTTATACTTGCTTACGTGGGATTGCTATATCCAAATAAATTTTCAGAAAACAAGAAAGTGAAAACGATTATGTAGTGACTAAAAGTGCGATGGACATGAATTGGAATATTGTTCAAAACAAAATACCTCACGGAACGTAAACACAAACGAATCACATTTTATAAATGCTGCGGCAAAACTTTTAAGTGAGAAGCATACACAATAAATAGCACAATAGTCACGCATGTCACATTGAAATCTGATTCCACAATCGGTGAAAGTAAAAGTTACTTGATTTGTTTAGTTCTTACGAGGACATATATCACTAAATCGAGATTCATTATGAATCATCAAAATTTCCTAAGTGACTTCTAGAACAATTTTATCATAGAAGCTATTATAGATTGCAAAAATATTTGAATATGATTGAGTTTGCAAAATATTCTTATAAAAAGTGAAAGGTGTGCTTATGATACTTACCATAATTATTAGTTACCCGGCTGCTGTCAATTGTTGACAGCAAACAGAATCTGAGTCTCTGTACAATGACCGACTCCCTCAATAGTAGAATTAATAATGTAACTCCATACAAAAATCGCATCAAAAAAGTTATTATTATCAAGTACTCAAAAGGTTTGGCGTTCTGTAAAAGAATATGTCAGTTTGTTAAATTGATTCAAAGGTTAATAACATTTTAAGAATTATTGCAGTGGCAATGTAAATAAAATAGTACTGGGTATATGGTACGTATGTACACAAAGACAATAATATTACATATATCTTCCTTTACAGCAATATTAGATATTTTGTGTTAGATTTATACCATGCGATTATTCTCCAAGTATGAGAACTTGTAGTGAATGGCAATGTTTAAAATTCTGAGGAACTTAAAGAAATAATTACCTTCGTTGTAATTAAATGAACATTTAAATATGAGTAGAACTCGCACTACGAAGGTTCCTGCACACTCAGGTTCATATAAAGGTTTAAAATTTTAAGAGTCAATTAATTACTTTGACTTAACAATATTTCTTTTTTAATTAGGATCTATCCTTTTTAATTATTCACACACATACACACACACACACATGCACATGCACAAGCACACGCACACGCACACACACACACACATATATATTTTTTTTATGTACACGTATATGTATATATTGACTAAAACATTTTTCACAGGCAACGGAAAAGTAATATGACGCCTATATTTTATAGGATAGCCAATAGCCACTAGACACCTTATACTTTTTCCATATGTAATATCTTATAATCTCCTTCAGACTCCAATTCGTATCTCATAAAGTAAGGTTTATATAAAAATATTTGTAGACGGTTTTGATTGTATTTTCAAAGATCACATAAATTATATCCACCCTATTGGGTCTCAAAAAAAGCCAAGAGATGTTTTTTATATATATTCATGTAGTTGAACCACACCTTCCTCTCAAATTTCATCACAGTTAATATTAGTCTGAAAGAGCTGAGATGTTGTAATATACAGATGGAGAGATGGATGTGAGGAATTTACGCTGAATCCATGTAAGCCATTTGGCATTAATTCTAAGGACAAAAAGTATTTCTACATAGTAGCAATTTAAAAAAAAAGAACAGTTTAAAAATATAACATGGAAAAACTGAAATGTTTTTTAAGTTTCAATAAAATACCAAAAAATAATAAAGAATAAAGATAAAAAGAGGGCTTGATTTGAGTTTCAGTTGTCTAGAGTGGTAGCACTCTGAAGTTGGGAAGTACGTTGAAATGAGATAAAATCATTCTTAAATATCCTACAAAATTATCCATAATAAATCTCTTACATCTTATTTATATTCAAGTGCAGGAAAGACAACATATAAATATTTATCTACATAAATACATACCAGTTTTCCCATAGCAAACATTATGGTTAGGTGACAGATTAAAATTGAATGGATACTCGTGTGGAAAAGGGTGGAAAGCAGCTGAAACAAGCAATTTTAAAAATTTCATAAGGAAACATCGATCTACTCGAAAGCTTCTCATATTACACATATTTTGCGTTTCTTTATATGACCATCCCTATTTTTAAGTGACATTTATTTACATAAAATAACTAAAAGGGGTGCTTACTGAGTTGAACGTACTGAAAGCACAAATAGTTTACTTGTACATGGAAATAGGTAATACGAAATTCCCTTCGCGAGGAAATAAATTGTTTTAAATAATAGGTAAATCTATAATTTTTAATTTAATATTTTTAATTATTAATTTTAATAAATACTATTAATTTTAATATATTTTAATTTTATTTTAATGTATTTTTTAAATTTTACTAAACTTGGCATTTGTGTTTAAAACTGTTATCTTGAGTGGATGGAAAACTGGCCTGATAATATTTTAAGATATTTCCTATACAATAGTTATTCACTAACCTAGTTGCTATTGACCACGTTATGACATCAAGACCTTGTTCTTAAGTAACGTCAGGTTAGCAACTAATAAATCCACTATATCACATCATAGATATTAACTTATGTGATGATCAAACAAACTATCCCCATAGCAACAAGGAGTTTTTTTTCAATTGTAGTATGGAAATATGAGGATAGCTCTGCTTGATGATGCCAATTTAAACTGGGAGCTAGTTTGAAAGGTTTTTTAATTTTTCTCAGTTTAAAGGAAGAAGTCATCCTACTTGAGAATTATTGGAGAAATCAAGATTTCCTTATCTGAATATTTGAACCGATACTTGGCCGTATTAATTGAAAGAAGACCTTCATCCAGTGTTGTGCATATGTTGCTTGTCGCTTAACTCGGCACAGTATTCATGAAAGAAGACCACATACTAAAATTTTTATATTCTAATTCATTCACTCGTTGTTAAATAAAAAGGCAATGAAATACCACACTCGACAGCCCCCCCCACCCCCTTCCATATGTTATTAACAAGCACAATGAGAAAGATCAGATTTTATTTATTAATTTAATATAAAGTTCAGGTTTTTGGTTCTCCATTTACATTAATCTTCATTTAAAACAAATTCAAACAAGTTTTGCAACGAATGTTTTGGCTGCACTAAAATAATCGCCTCAAATTAATAATGTGGATTTTATATTATTTTACTTCTCTTGCCTGGAGTCTTTTTCTCTTTCACCTTTCAGTCAAAATGAGAATACGTTTTTACATTGAAGCCAATGCATTTATTTTTCAATCTAATTTGTCGCACTGTACCTTGGTATTTTTATAATTTTGCTAGTGAAAACTAATAAATTATTTCCGTTTCAGTCTGTTTAATCAACCCGAAAACAAATATTGAAATGTTTTATACATTGGATTGGGCCATTTGGAGAATAATATTAGTTTAAATTCCTTTTAAGTTTAAATAAAGAAAAATATAAACCAAGCAATGGAACTAACCTGAAATCTGTACGCACCATTAAATAAATTGCATTGCTCGCTTAAAATCATATAGCTTTCTCTAAATTTTTTGACTTCAATTATTGCTTCCATATTTTCGACGATTATTTCATTATCAGCGATATCTTCGGCTTGTACGTAAACAAATCCCTCTGATAATTTATTAACACCTTTCAGAATTATGTTTAGACGCCGTCTGAATATTTTCAAATTTACGATACACTTCCAATCTTGTACTTGTAAAAAGAATTAGGTTTTAAAACATGATAGATTGTCGAAGACCGTTCCAATGTCATAAGCTGTGTAGTTTGAAATTGTGTCAAAGAAAACAATGAAGACTGATGTGAAGCTAAAAATCTTAAATAATTGGTTAAATGATTTTCTTTCATTCCTATACATAAGGATTGTAACTTTTAGTAGATTGTCAATATTTTTATAATTTTCAAAATATCTGTGAACACTTTGACAACTTTCCGCAGCAGCAAAAATGATAAGAATTACAATTTGCATCCTTGATGTTATCGTATGTATCCGGTCAAAATTGTCTGATACAGGATAATCAGAGAAAAAATTAAGTTGAAATGATGCTATCATTATTTTAATGGATAATATTATTATAAAAAATATTGTTATCAAAGCCCATATAGTGATATTCTTTACCGTTATATTATTGCTTAATTTTGAAACACGCGAAAGTGAACATACACGAAAAATTGTATTAAAATTTCCCAATACATCGTAGGTGTCCATTTTTCAACTCCACTAGCTCCTAAGAACTAAACGTTACAAGGCGTTAATACTACAAAGTGACTCGTTAATCATATTGGATCGATATTACATATGTTCTTGTCTATGTACATGTGCGCAGGACAAATTTTGTAGAATCGATCAATTTAATTTAAATTTGTAACTACTTTATAATAATTATGATGAAGGGATGGAATGTAAAAATAAACCGCAATTAAACATTTTAACCGTCTCAATTTGAAATGGTTATTGCCGGGTAAACTAAATCTAAATGGCTGTTTATAACTCTAAGCAAGATAGTGACTCTGAGATAGTGTTGCCACAAATCTATGATCGGCTTGAATTTTTGCACTGAAAAATTATAAGTAAAAAGAACATACTAAATAAATTGCTAATATAATTTACACTAGTTTGAGCTGTGAAGATAATAATAAAAGATAATAGTAATCATAATGGTGTTTTACATGTCTCCGATTGATTAAAATATATACAGAATTGTTTCCATGTATTTTAACTACTTTGTATGGACCTTTCCATAGAGGGGACATGGCTTTTCTTAATCGTAGATGATTCTTAAGATACATATAATGTCTACTCTATATTTAATAGGTTTAGTATATAAATCGTAATATTCTTTTAACAGAGTGATAGTCTGTAGGGGCTTAGTTTGAGAGTATTTTAAACATTGTTAATTTTTCAAAAAGAAGTTCGTGGGGAGAGTGGTTAGTTGTGCTGTGGATATATGTTATGTTCTAAGCTAGTAAGGGTATGTACCATATCGAGGCCAGTTGTCTCGGTATTCATTGATCTAAGACCTTAAAGTATTCTTATAGTGTGGATTGACTACACTCTAAGATGCTTGTGTTTGAGGATGGTACGGGGAGGATCAGACCTGTTTGATTTCAAGGAAAGAGCATGTTTGTTTAAATAGTTCGGCGGTAAAATTGGTGCTTTAGTCAGTAAGAAGATGTTTTGAAATTCCAGAAAGTGATATTAAATGGAGCAGGCATTCATTGCTTTCTTCTGCTGTCACAGTTTGCACAGGGCAGGTCACGGAACATTTAGTAAGATCGTCTTGGAGGGTAAATTTGTATTTGAGCTTATTGGACCCTGATTCAGGGAGGGGATCAACAATGTCTAGAGAAATTCATTCAAATGATGCACTGCGAATAGAGAAATATTCCACAAGAAATTCTGCTGTTTACCGATGAACCTATATAATAATTAGTCATGTTTAGTTTTAAAAATCCATTTGATCGACACTCCTTTAAAAAATCTATAACATAATTTTATATTTGATTTGTAACACTGGTATTAAAATATATATTTATCGTAATAATATAATCTATTAAATTCCTAGACAAATTCTTAAAATATTGGGAGAGAATCATGATATTTCGATAGCTGGTCAGCTAAGCTCCTCAATAATATATAAACGAATAGCGGAACAAACTTACTTCATGGTCATGTGAACTGAAATAGAAGATTACACAAAAAAATGACAATCATGTCACACAAATAAAGCCCTTCGTAAAATAAATCATGCACCCATGCAAATAACTTCTACCTCCACTGCACCATTTGAACGAATTTGAAGTATTTACCATTCGTCCTAGAAGTGAAGCCGAGATTGAATATTCTGTTATTAATCCTGAATTAAAGGAAGGCAATATCATTGATCAAATCCCTGTTGAATCCTTACTCATATCATATACATAGCAGCTGTCAAAACCAATTATCGCATAAACATATTAGTAATTAGTATATATAAGTCCCCTCTATATGTCAATTCTAATTTAAATCTAAAACTTTTATCCATGAAATACAAATAAACAATGCTGATA
Source organism: Druceiella hillmani (assembly GCA_039881145.1). Classification (NCBI taxonomy): domain Eukaryota; kingdom Metazoa; phylum Arthropoda; class Insecta; order Lepidoptera; family Hepialidae; genus Druceiella; species Druceiella hillmani. The sequence goes on from JAYKKI010000019.1 coordinate 37,402,151, forward strand.
CATTTTCCATAAATAACATAACCAATCATAACGATAATTATATAAGAACCCAGGAAGTTCTCGAAACATTACGTACTTCGCATATGAATCAAAGAGAAAACAACTATTTACACGAAATCTCTTCTAGTTATTCTGATATTTTCCCCCTCCCTAATGACAGACAATCCTATACAAATGCTATGAAGCATGAAATCAAAACCACTACTTCTGCTTCTATTCACGTAAGTATCCTTAACCTTTCCCAAAATGCCATAAACAAGAAATTCAAACCCAAATTACCAAGATGCTTGAACAAGATATAATTAAACTGTCCCCATGTCCTCAGCTGTATGGGTTGTCCCCATGAAACTCAACGGTTCCGGACCACATAAATGGCATGTTGTCATCGACTATCGAAAATTGAATTACATAACAATTAGTGATTCCTACCCTATTCCAAATATATCTGAAATCTTAGACCAATTAGGTAAAAGCAAATACTGTAGTACCTTAGATTTTGCTTCTGGGTTCCGCCAGATAAAAATGTCTCCTGACGATTCCTATAAAACAGCATTCTCTGTCCCGTAAGGCCACTTTGAATTCAGTCACATGACTTTTGGACAAAAAATGCCCCTTTCACTTTTCAAAGAATTATGCACTCTGCTCTCTCTGGCCTGCAAAGTATTAAATGTTTCATCTATCTAGATAGTGTAGTCGTCTATTCCCGTGATTTAACTTCACACATTAGTAATCTTTCAAATGTCTCTCAACAGCTCCATAAGTTCAACTTAAAATGACCACCTGACAAATGCGAGTTTTTGCAAAAAGAGGTTCCTTACCTAGAGCATGTTCTCACAGATGAAGGTGTAAAACCTGACCCCGATAACTAAAAGCTTTTCCGGAATTTCTTGTTCCCAAATGTCCTAAAGACATCAAGTCATTTCTTGGCCTTATTTCATATTATCGCCGTTTCATTTCCAATTTTTCAAAGATTGCTAAACCCTTGCCAAACCTTTTAAAGAAAGATATCAAATTTATCTAGGAAAACCAACAACGACTTACTTGCCTTCTAAGAATTGAAACACTTGTTAACCATCGCCCCAGTATTTATTTATTCATATTTTACGAGACCATTTGTGTTGACTTGTGATGTGTCCAATTATGCTATAGATGCAATTCTTTCTCAAGGGAAATTGGTAAAGATAAACCATTAGCCTTTGCATCCAGAACGTTAAATAAAAATGAGTGTAACTCTAGTGCCTTGCCATTATCTTCGGATGTAAAAATTTCCACCCCTACCTTTATGGTAGGAAATTTATAATTGTCATAGATCATCAGCCCTTAAATAGCTTCTTGATCTTACCAATCCCAGCAGCAAACTTCAAAGATGCAAACTTAAAACAGAAGAATACGATTACAAAATTGTTTACCGTAAAGAAAAATTAAATAGTGCTGCAGACGCACTCTCTGTATAACCTCCTGTGCGCCCGTTATCCCAGACCCAGACAAAAGTAGTAATGAAGGCCTTCCAATTCTTAGCGACAAACTTAATAATGACTCACTTCCTTATATTGAAAAGCTCTTAGATGATGATAATATCTCCAACTCCTATTCTGAATGTCTACAAAAATCCTCTAAAAGTGCAACAACCTATAAAATAGTAATTGCTGAATACAATGAATCATTACTCAAGTGCCAACAAAAATACGTTATTATTCCTACTTCAATCAATTTAATAGACTCGAACCCCTATGTTAAGAGAAATGAACTCATATTTTTCCAACCCCGATATTTTGGAGTCCGAGAGAACTCTTCATTCCTTTATTAAAATCCATGTCCAAAATAAAACTTGCTACCTACAATTTACCAAAGTAGGTAGCAAGTTTATAATCTATTCAATTCCTAGAGACACCAGTGTTACGAAACAAATACAAAATTATGTTATATAAGACAGCTGCTTTTCGCTATGAGTAAGGATTAGACAGGGCTTTGATCAAGGATAAGGCCTTCCTTTAATTAATGGTTAATAACAGAACATTCAATCATGGCTTCACTTCAAGGACGAATGGTATATACTGGATCTTTAAATTGCATTTTTATTTCAGTCATTAATTTTTAGGGTGCTAACAGTATAATCGATATTGCCTTTCTTGTCCTTAAACAGGTCATTACCCATAATTCCATCATATGGTATCTCTAATTTATCTATAATATGAAAGTGGTGAGAAATAGTGTTATGATTACATTTAAATGTTATGGGTATGTGACCTTGAGTCATAATGGGGCTACTAGGTACTTGAATTCCTTTTATTTTTACTTCGTGGCATGTAATTTCGGGTATTATTTCAATGACTGATTTCTTTATCAGGCTAATTTATTAATTTCATTATTGGGAGAGAATGTGAATTTTGAATGATCTTCATAGGAAATAGATAAGGTTGTATTTTCATTTTACGGTTGGTTTTCCTGTCGTGTAACACTTTCGTGCACAGGACATATAGAATTGTGAAATGAAATTGAGCCCTCGATTTGTTTACTTGACTTAGTGGAAGCAGAGGGTCTATGAGAGGTAACGTTGCTACGAGTATGAATTTGGTTCTGGTTACCCGGTTTGTTACTACACAATATGGATACAGTGGAGTTAGAAATGTATGTGTTAATTAATGCATCGTCAATATGATATTCGGGCTGCTTACTTTGTTTGTTACTACACAATGTGGATAGAGTCGAATTAGGAATGTATTTATTAATTAACGCATTGCAGGTATGATTTTGGGACTGGTTACCTAGTTTATTACTACACAATGTAGATACAGTGGGATTAGAAATGTATTTAGGAGTGTTGTTTTTTTTATTTAAATTTCCCGCACAACATTGACCAGGAAATTTTTGTTGCTTTACGCTACCACCAATTTAAGTTAAACGGGTTTAGTAAATAGGGTTTTTAAAAAATAACATATTTAATTTATCACAATGATTTATTGTAATGTGAATTAATGGCCAACCATTCTGGTTGTGGCTTGGAATCGATTGACTGGGGCACTTGACGTCGCGAGCAGGTTACGAGTGTCGAGAGGATTGTTGTTTATGTGGAATTTTGACTTAGCAGAATGGTTAGGTTAGCTGTATCCCTTACATGGCAGGGGTGTAACAGTGTGGAGAGTATTAGAATGATTTATTATATCCCTGTGGAATCCTATAGAGAATGCTTGTAATCAAGGGTCTTTGAAAATTAGCTGCAATCGTCATGTGACCAATCATCAATTGGAAATGAGTAATGACAGACATTATTTATTAGTTAACGGTATAAACTGCGAAACTACTTTATAGATTAACATGACATTATTGATAAGTTTTTCGAATGTAGCCATAATAATTCAAAATTTTAACTCAGAAACGTGTTCGGCACTCTTCAACACTCTTAGCATAAATAGTGGTTCATGTTCTAAAAATATACCTACTATATAGCTGATGCACGTCTGACAGCACTATGGTGAAAGTTTCACGTTCACCAGGTACGCCGTTTTTATTAAATCTTAAAAAAGAAGTAGAAAAACAAACTTATTTCACAATAACATTCTTAAGCAATTAAACGTAAATGCAGAATTTTCAAATATAAAAATTCAAAAAATTCTTATTTCTTGAAATGAAATAAAGTTTGACTCTAAACTCAATTTATTCCCAGCGCCTTTGACGTCGACTCTATTACTAAAGAGCTTGACATATAATTAAAATTTATAAATGTGAAATAAACTGGATAAAAAATAATTAAATTTCACGCGGAATCGTGTATTGCATACAGTTTATTAGCCAAAACCAAATCAGCTTCAAAATAATCTTCTTTGAGTTAAAAATATCTCCACTACCAAATAAACAAAGGAAGCCAGATGGAGGTCTATTTCCCAATACATATTAAAGTATTTTTATAATTTGATTTGTACTCATATAATTCTAAATGTCTCGCGAGCAAGTGATACTTAGAGATTTAAATTTTGGTTTGTGCACTTTATTCACATCCTTGGCTTATTATCCGTCGGTTTGAAAGAGCTCCAAATGGAAAACTTTGTCTTAAGCTGCTTCAACTTTCCTTTCTTTATGTCTATTATATCTTTATGCTTTCTAATTTCTTTTAGTTCTTCCAATCATATACAGGTATTGTACCTTCGTTTTGGTCTTCTTACTCTCAAGTAGAGGGATGCAAATATGTGTCAACCAAGATCATATATGTACATTTCATATTATTTTATGTCTCAGTGTTCTACGGCAATAAATTTGCACAACAAATAAAGTCATATACTTGCCCTCTAAGTTTATGATTTTTCTTAATTATATACTTAGTTTTACAATAAAAGTCCACAAATTATATTTTTCTTTTTGTTTTATTTTTTTCTGCACTCATGCTCAGTAATTGCTAAATTAACATTTTTTTTTGTTCTAGTATCATTAGATTAATTAAAGATATGTATGTAAATTCATTCACTCCAATATATATATGATGGAAGGTATTTGAATAATTTTAATCATAATTTCAGTCCAAAATAATATTCCCGCGAATAAAGTAAGAAATGTATTTGTGTATTTATATATGAAGGTGATATCATGGTCATTTGACTAATGGAGTGGACTAATAAAAAATATACACAGACACAACACATATTGACAAAATGTCATCTTTTATAGTGACAAATATGAATATTGCCTTGAGACATTTATTTTCATCAATTAAAAAATAGCTTTCTTTTTTAATTTGTATTTAAAAAAACTGGTGTGTGTCTTCAAAACAAATGTCTTCAACTTATGACATGATTATAATCAGGTATATTGACAGATATAGCAGGATTATAATTATAACAGGATTAGAATCATCGTAAACAGAGAAAATGATGAATCACAGGGGTGTACTCGCGGCTCAGCAATAAATCAGCAAGCACCAATTACATCATTAAATAATTTTATGCACAATTATGTATACATATATATATATATATATATATATATATATATATATATATATATATAATATAATATTCATTTATGATATATATATACATATATATATATATATATATATATATCACAAATGAATATTACAAGTTTTAAATTACAACACATTTTCACATCTCACTAGCAAGAAATAATTATTAAATATAAAATATATAATAAATTATTACATAATTTTATGCACAATTATAGCAATAAAGGAGCAATATATCGCTTTAGTAGATATAAATCTACCTGTTGCAGGTAATATACAACTAGTGACATTGAAAATATGACCACGACCATTTTTCCATACCGAAAGTATGAAATAATTAAATTTACATATTACAGTACATAAATAATTGTAAACAGTGTCCAATTTGAATAAAACTATTTAATGCTATTTTCGTATTAAAGGATTTACTATATTCGATACTAATGTATTGCTTTAGGATCACATTTTTAAAAAAGAAAGACATTTTTATTAGTATTAATTCTAGAATTAATGTTAAGGAAACAAATTTTTATTTCAATATAATAAACAAAAAGTGTTGAAATTTAGAATAATTTAAGAAATGTTAAATATCACATTTTGTAGTATCTAATATCAACCTAGAACATCTTAAACGCTTAAGGTTTATGGCTGCCCAAGTGAGAAGGAAAGCCTCGCCCATCAATCTATCACTACATATATTTCCTTTGTGAGCAAAAAACTCCTATCCAACACTCCAGCAAACTGCACTTTCCTAAATTTTTATGTACACTCACTGCTTTCAAACACTGTCAGCTGTAGATTTCAAAATTTATTAATATGCCCATAAAAAATTTCACATCGCATTCAGTATTTTCACAATGGATGTCAAGCTTAAATTCAAGTTCACATATATTGCATGTAGTAAATGGACGATTTTTTTATTTTCCTTAAATTTTACGACGTAACTGGGTGTAAAAAACAATATCATTCTTCCATTTACTTTTTTTATAAATCCATATGGGTTAATTTACCACTTTCGACATGTTTAAGCACCAAGTGGACAAATATATTGTTTTGTAATTATAAATTAAATAATAATTAATCAAATATACTAAATATAGAACAATTCGGAATAACTTCATGTTAACTAATATTAAATTTTATTAAGTCAATTAAGTCTGAAACATTCTAGGAAATAGAATAGTATCCAGACTTGACACAACTCGTGACAACATTGATCTGTGCAAGTGCAAGTGTTTATGTGAAATAAAATGTGATTGTATATGTGATAGAAGAAGTTAATGTTTTACATAAGTTCGATTTAAAAAAAGTTACCCTAACAAAACTTTATCTAAGACATGCTGTGATGTTTTGTTTCTGAAAAATTTATGGAAATAATATATGCATGTCCCTAAAGTCGATACACTTGCGGATTTCATGGAGCTCATCGTCTGCATTTTCTCTGCTCCATGCATGCCTCATGCAATTCCTTTTTAATTCTCCGTCTGAAGCAGGCTGAAAGTGAGCTGTTGGCTGAAAGTGCGTATTGGTACGTTCGTGTCCTCGTCCAACATTGTTTCATATACCTCACCCCTAGGCAGACTAGCAGGAACATCTTCCGTTGCCTCGGATGAAGTTGGGAAAGTTACTGCGGCTTCAGCAAAAATTTCACTTCTACTCGCCAATTGTTGCTGAAATGGATCTGTAGATATTTGACTCCAATTAATTCAAAGTTGATTCATGAATATCACAAATGAATATTACAAGTTTTAAATTACAACACATTTTCACATCTCACTAGAAAGAAAATAAAATAAAAGTCTAAGTGAAAGGTTCTTAAATGAATTTTACAATTTGTAATTTTAAAAGCGATTAAATTAAAATCAATTTTTGTTTGAAGCTGTTAAGAAGCAGTATTTTCTTCAGTTTTAAATATAAATTTTGGTAAATTTTACTTGAAATAAAATTTATAAAAATATTATAAATCATATTATTTATAAATTATTCGCTAAACACCCTAGTTGCAGAAGTGTGTGCATGTGATTCATTCCAAAGCATAAGTGTGCTATATTGAATAAATTATTTTGAAACTTTTCCTCACGGTGTTTATAAAGACCTTGTATTATCTTGGAATTTTTTTGCAACTGTCTCCAAGCTTAAAAATATGTCTAGAGTCTTACAGAGAATTTTATTTTTCAACAAATTATTTTGGAATCTACCTTTATAACTTGCTTTTTACGTCAATTCCCCAAGTTATATTTGACATTTAGAAAATTGTAATATTTTATTTGCCTTTCAAAATTTCCATAAAAATATTTTTGAATGTTAACTATTGAGATATATCATTCACACTATTCAGTGATTTTTTCAACTCTTTGTAAATATTATATTATACATACACTAAAACTTTGAAAATTCATATATATACACTAAAATATTATATATACACTAAAACTTTGAAAATTCTGATGTAGGTCAAAATTCAAATGAAGGTTCAAAAGTTTCTTCATACAGTTACGTATAGTTCTGGTAGGTATTCTAGCTTTTTCCCAGAATATAATACATTCTCTAACAATAAGATTTGCACTTTCACTAAGAGCCAATTTAACGTTGCAAATATTAAGCAAGAACTTGATAGTAAGACGGTAACTTTGTACCTGTTATTTGATAATTTACATCTCCAACTAAGAAAACACTTTTTTATTGCATCGTACTACTTCTAAAACAATACATGTTAAATACCCGACCATCTGTGAACAACTGACCAAATACCACGAGCATTCGCCGCTCCTTCCATGAAACTTGTATGAACATGTTTTGATACAAGTCGGCATTGCAGTGCTCCAAATAAGGTAAAAATTTATTTCCGAATGTTTTAAGGACAAATGGAAAAACTAGAACCTATACGTTAGAACATAAAACTTTCAAAAATGAGGAACATGCTAATATATATGCATACATACACACACACACACACACACACACATCGAAATCAAGGACCTTGATGAAACCACGACGAAGCCCGAAATAGTTGAAGTGCTTCAGAAAGTAGCTGGCGAAAGATGCCAAGTTATGGAAGATGCCATAAAGTCCCTGCGCAGGGCTTACGGAGGCACACTTATGGCATCAATTAGAATTGAAGCAGGCCTAGCCAGAACCTTAACAGAGCTAAGTAAGATCAGAATAGGCTGGGTGAATTGCAGAATAAGAGGTACCGTAAAAAAAACTTATTGAGGAATCTGAAAATGAAGTTACAAACATCTGGAACATAAAATATAGGATATTCTAAAACCCACTCCCCATGTTCTTCATATACCTGAAACCAGGTCTTAATAATAAAAACGTTTATAATATTAAAAGCCTTCTCAACTGCTGCATTACCGTTGAAACGCTTTGACCCAAACGTCAAATTCCACAATGCGATAATTCCCAACAATATGAGCTCACATGAAAATACTACCACCATAAGCCATGATGTCTGAAATGCGCTGAATGTCATTTGACAGTAAATTGTCCCAGAAAGGTATGCTCTGATCGAGTTTAATGTGTCCTCTGTGATGGAAATCATCCAACAAACTATAAAGGACCGCCTATAGTCTATAAGAAGCTGGTTTGCATTGAATATGACATCAGATGGTTTAAAAGATAAAAGTAACTTAGAGCTTTCATTGAAATGCTTTTGTAATGTGTTATATAATTTGGAACAGCTGCGGTATAAGTTTCTAGGAACCAGATACTCATAACGAAGATACCCGTAGGCAAATTGATAAAAAGTCAATAAGTAACTTTTTAATAGATAGAAGGAATTAATATGTAAATACTTCAATTCTACTTATTGAACTTGTCACCAATTTTGTCAATAAGGAAGAGAGTTTTCAAAGTAAAATAACCAAAATTTAAATAGAAGTTGATCAAAACTGATATAGAAGAACGCTTATTGAAGCATCACGTTATTCTGTCAATCTGTTGTAACCTGTTGTCTTGCCGACCGTGCAATATCAAGTCAAGAGAAAGGTGCAAAAACCTTAAATATTCTAATTTTTGTAACTCTGTTGAGAATTAAATAAATTTTATTTCGTTTTTAACCCGATCAACTAGATTATCAACTAAAAATAGACAACACATGAAATCAAAAAAATATAAGTAGTAAAAGTTCTTACCCAGCTTCTGATTTTATTAGCTACTGACAACAATGGCTAACAAAATCTAAAAAAAGACAGAGAGATATAGACTGGTGGGAAGCGCATATATCAAATTAATTTTAAATGGTACAGAACACTTATTGCTCATATTCAGGTCACATTTAGTAATCTTGGATCAGTAATGTCAAATTTAAAATACAAATGAGCAAAGCCCTTGCCTTGTGGGATTAAACAAATAAAATGAATTTTACATAAATTTAATTAAATGTAATTCGGCTATTACGAAAATATCAGCAAAATTCTCTTAATGTAGTTCGTTATTCTCACTTAATCCTGCCATTTTTGCAATTTTTTTTGATAATGTCACAAAATTTATCTTTTTTTAATTATTAAAACTGAATTCAAAATACAGAAAAAATGTCAAAATCACTGCATATATTTGACTTATTTTTAAAAAATCATCAGAGTGGTATAAAAGAGGATTAATTTCTATAGGAACTATGAAAAAAAACAAGGCAAAAATATCTTCCTCGTTTTTATTAGATAAAACTCTAAAACAGTTTGAAGCAAATAGCCAGAATCGACCATAATTGAGTTCACAACACTTTCTCACAACAATTTCTCATACAGTTAATTACTTTTAGCTAATTTTGTACCTACTTCGATATATAAAAGTTGATTATTCAAATACCTTCATAATATTACAATTTCTGGTGTAAATAATTAAATTAACAAATCTAAAAATACAAGCTGCCGTAATTTCACTGACTTAGGAATTGATCTCATAGATAGAAAAACAAGACGTACGTCTATGACTGTCGTCTTCCAGATGTGTCCGCAAATTTAAAAAATTCATTCAAATTTAGCATTTATAGCATCATATGATAATTTTCACCATCTTAGCTTAAATGTGTTCACCAGAAAATCATTGCATGCTTGCAGTGATACTTCTTCCTTGCATGTTTCAAGATTCTAACATTTCCTTTGTTTGAGTATTTTCAGAAGGTTTTATGTTCCTGAACCTAAAGTTCCTTTTTGGTGGCCCCCATATAATTTGAAAAAATTTCCTTTGTTTCCAATAAATAACATTTATATAGATTCTATGTTTACAACTTGAAGGCTTCTAGGGGATTTAAAGAATTAAATTCTATTAAAATAGATCCCAAAAATTTAAATGTAATTGCAGTCTCCAAAGTGTCTATCTGAGAAAGCAACTCTGTTACTTTGTTTCGAACGACAGGCTCTCTTGTGACAAAATCACCTTCCATCTTTTCAAGTGTTGCTATAGCTTGATTCTAGTCTTTATTCAGACTAGTGCAGACTTCATCTCTAGCTAACCAACGAAACAGAGAAAAGGCTATTGTTGTGTATATTTGTCTCTTAAAAAGATACAACTGAAAATAAACGCACTGAGGAAGTAACGTAAAGATTTTAAAAAAGTCGAGATACCTGTATAATGCTAGTGGTATTATTAATGAAAGGGTGAGTACATAATAATCTTTGGTATTATTAATGAAAGGGTGAGTACAGTCAAATGTACACGTTCATATTGAAAATAGAATTCATTTATTTATTTATTGAAAGCCTCACAAAACAAATTACAGTCACGTAGGTGTAAAAATGATGTTATTGTTAATATTGTCGAATTATATTATTTGCTACATACTGAACAAAACATTAATTCTATCGTAGCTGGTTTTAACTTATAAATAATATATCTGTATTTCCTTTTTAAATGTTACTAATTTCAGATCAAAAGTGTCTAAAGACGGATGTTGAGAAACAATATTGTTACGCAATCGGCACATTCAAATCATGGGGTTATAAAAAGAGGTATTATTTTTATAAACTTGTACAAATAATCTCTGAAATGGTTTAGGGGATCTGAGTCGATTGTTGAAATTGAGTAAAGATAAGATAGGGACAATCAACATGTGAATGTATAATTTTATTTAAATATAATAGATTAGTGCATTTTCTCTGTGCAGCTAGTGATGATAAATTAAATCTGTAGTTCAATTTTATAGAAACTATACCCTCGTCCAAGATAAAGTCAAAATTAATTTCTTTGCTACGAAATGTGTACTTTATTTGTTTCTTTAGGCAACAGAAGTCAACTGTGCCAACTTTGGCTTAATATAAAAGCCAAGTGTTGGCAAGGGCAAGGCAGCAGTGGATGTTCACCGACAGAGAAGATGCGATTAGTGACATCCCAATTGACTCCGTCGCTTCTTTAATTGTGCCAGGGCTAATTGTGGAAGTCTAATCAAACAATTCTGCCCAGCAATCTAATAGAGGTAAACAATGCAAATTTCAATAAGTATACAATTAATCTTTTGTTTATAGTGTTTTTTAGAAACTGATTAACATAGTAATGGGGCACTGGAAATTGTTTATATTGATTTATTTCAAGTGAATTTTATTCAATTTTATATTTAATACTGAAGAAGCTGTATTACAAAGGAAAATAGATTGTAATTTAATCACCTTTAAAATTACAAATTGTAAAATTCATTTAAGAACTTTTCACTTAGTCTTTTATTTTATTTTCTTTCTCGTGAAATGTTAGAATGTGTTGAAATTTAAAACTGGTAATATTCATTTTTGATATTCATGAATCAACATTGAATTAATTGAAGTCAAATATCTACAGATCCATCTAAGCAACAATTGTCAAGTAGAAGTGAAGTTTTTGCTGAAGCTGCAGAAATTTTCCCAACTTTGTCCAAGGCAGTGGAAGATGTTCCTGCTGGTTAACCTAGGGGTGAGCTAAAAGAAACAATTTTGGACGTGGACACGAATGTACCAATACGCAATTTTAGCCAACGGCTCACTTTCAGCCTACTTTAGATAGAAGAATTAAAAAGAAATTGCATGAGGCATGCATGGAGCAGAGACAATGAAGAGAAGGCGAGCTCCATGAAATCTGCAAGTGTATCGACTTTAGGGACACGCATATATTATTTCCATAAATTTTCTGGAAACAAAACATCACGGCACATCTTAGATAAAGTTTTGTTAGGGTAACTTTTCTTAAATTGAACTTATATAAAACATTAACATCTTCTATTAAATTTTGAATCTATTTTGATTGTCGGTTTTTTTAATCACATTTTATTTCATATAAACAAATAATCCGCAGTACTCACCTAATTTTCACGCACTTGCACAGACCAATGTTATAAGATGTGCCAAATCTGGATATTATTCTATTTCCTTGAATGTTTCAGGACTGCAATCATTGAGTTGCTTGACTTAATAAAATTTAACATTAGTTAACATGAAGTTAATCCGAATTGTTCTATATTTAGTATGTTTGTTAACTATTATTTAATTTATAATTACTAAACAATTTGTTTGTCCACTAGGTGCTTAAATATGTCGAAAATGATAAAAAAAAATGTAAATTGAAGAATAATATACTTTTTTACACTCAGTTATGTAGTAAAATTTATGGAATATAAAGAGATCAAACATTTACTACATGCAATATATGATGGGAAACTTGAATTTAAGCTTAACATCCATTGTGAAAATAATGAACGTGATGTGAAATTTTTTGCTTTCCTTCTCATTTAGGCAGCCATAAACTTTAAGCATTTAAGATTTTCTAGGTGGATATTAAATATTACAAAGTGTGATATTTAACATTTTGTTTCCTAAATGATCCTAAATTTCAACACTTGTTGTTTATTATATTGAAATAAGTAGTTGTTTCCTTAACATTCATTGTAAAATTAATACAACTAAAAACGTCTTTCTTTTTTAAAAATGTGATCCCAAAGTCAATATATGAGTATCGAATGTAGTAAATCCTTCAATATGAAAATAGTAAACCACTACATTTTGATTAATAGAAAAAATGGAAAGACGTTTTATCTGGAAAAGTATCATTATAGGTTGGAAAAATAATAAAGAAAGCATATACTCTGTACAATTTATTGATTGTTAAAATCATTATAATATTTAATCAAGAAATCATGGTGAAATTGATAGATAGTTTTTATTTGTACAGCGTTTTGCACAATCCAAAATACAATAGAATAGTCATTGTATGGGCATTTAACTCACAGTTCTATCAAAAACAATAAATTGTACAAGGCGGGTCACCTAATACAGCGGGTTCAAAAACAAGTTTCAAAAAACAAAAAAACAGTAGCAAAAGAAGTATATAATAGTTCGCCACGCAATGAAAAGTAATATCATTTTTAATTTGACATTCATTTGAACATTTAAAAATATAGTAATAAACAGTAATATACTTGATAGTTGCTGGCGTTTTACATTTAAACCACCAATACACCAACTTAAATAATGAATAAATCATATTACTAAGAATCAAACAATCATTCATCTGTTTGATTAACGACGCATTATCATATTAATAATTATTCAAATAAGCTTAATTTAAAATCGATGATAGTATTTTTTTATGATCTTAAATATTTTGGGTAAATAGATACGTTAAAGATTTTTAAATGTTTGTATATCCAGAAAATTAGTATCAATCAAGAATAACATTAATTAAGAAAAGAACACTTAAGCACTGTACTAAACATATTTATATTAAGAGTATAATAATGGGTGAATTCAACATAGCCAAAGTACAGCAGACATAATTTACAGTGTCAGGTTAAGTGCTAAATACTATGTTCCAAAAACATTTACGTATCCATCCGTTAGTCCAACTGGATAATTTAAGATTTTGGCAGTGGTATAGCATATTAACCCGCGTATATCTGACACTCAAAGAATATTTATAAAAATTTCAGAGTCGACCAATTAAGTATTTCATTGTTTTTTTTTATTCTTAATCGCACACAATATAATTTGTCAAAACATTTTCAAAAATATTTTTTATATAATTTTAGTAAGCATATTTCTAGAGATTTCCAACTTTCTTATCCCAAAACTATTGAACGTAATATGAGTCTGAAAATTTACCTAAAATTTATTAGAAAACTGTAACAATATTTTTAGTTCTAATATTTTTCAAGAAATTTGCTAACTTATTCAATTTCTGCGAAATATACTAGGCTATATATTTATTAAAATTACATGAATATGTGTGAATAATTCAATGTAAGTTTTATAAGTTCAAACTTTTATATGCACTAGAGGGCACGGTACCCTCATGGAGCGAGATCTATCCATACTTAACCGGCTTTATTATTTTGACAATGAATTACGTCTTTCCTGTCATTTGAAGGGTTTTACCATAAGAGCACAAGGTCACGAAAATATATTACGACTTATACGCTTATATCTGTCAAACGTATAACTGTTGAAAGATTAAAAAATCTCAAACCCAGAAAGTGTGTTCTTTCTTCCAGATGTATTCTGATACGTTGAACTGTTGCAATTAATTTATATATAAAACCTTAATGGGTGCTGAGGTTAAAGAGCCATAATTATAGTCTCCAAATCGGGCGAGGGGATGTTCCCAACCTGAGGTGATTTTTAGAGAATTAGAGTCACAGTAGGTGTTTAAGTTTTATTAATATTTTTGAGGGCTTCCTTTCTAAAGTTTTCGAGACGATGTTGTAATATTTTTATGTAATCAGGATATGTAATTCTAGCAGTATTATCATAATTTATGTATTAGCAATAAAGACCTTATGGTTGAATGAAAATCTGTAACGAAATTAGTAGGTAGTGGCAGTGTTGTAGACTAACACTGTCGATGTAAACATAAATGAGTCAATTGTCTCGAGTCCCATTAACGTATCATTTTAGATATTCTTTAAAAGTGAAATGGCTATGCTCTAAAGCACCTTGAATTTGCAGCTTATGTTTCTATGTCCATAATTTTTTAATTTTCAAAAATTTGCAAGTAATTTGATTGGTGTAAATATTTTGGGGATATGAAATATTGACAAGAAATGTGTGCGTGCGTAAATGTGCACCTGTGCGTGTATGCGTCTATCTGTGTGAACATCTATATAAATTTTTATCTCAATATTCGTAGTAGTTCTTGATCGTTGATGACATTCATTAGGTTGCTAGACTGTGTAGTTAACGTTTGTAAGGAAAATTATGTGAATTTGATTTGACTATTTATTGACTAATATTGTATATCCCGAATTCCCAAACCAGAATATTATTTCCATGAAAGAGCATACTAACCTTTCTCCCTCTTATCTTGATCACGGTTATACTACTAAACACGAACAGATTTTGAAAAAATTGGATGGACTTTACTATATAGACTTTATTACTGGAATCTATATGAATGAAGTTGTGGATAGAAGCCAGTAATAAATAAACTCCACGTAAATAAATTAGTAACATTCTATTTGTTTTGTTTATGAAACAAAAAACATGTTAAACCTTAATGACACATTTGTACAAATACTAATATCGTATCTCCAAATTCACAAAAATCGAGAAATTAATTGTCATATTTACAATGGATTTCTTTGGAAAACTTTATAAAAACCTGAAACTACCGCACCATAAAATATTAATTAATAACTGATACTATTAGTACAATATTAATCCTAATGGAATGGGTTCCAAAAAGCTTTTATTTATTTTTGAAAGTGTTTTATGTAAGAATTTGATTACAAAAATAACTTGTTAATGTGATTGTTACTCTTAGGGATTAATGATATTTACTTAATTAAATTTATAAATAAAATAGATCATTTATAAGTCTTCATAAAGTATATCCTCAAACCCCTATGTTTACAATAAATACAAGGAGAATAATATATACTAAATGAAAAATTCGAAATATGGTTTTATTTTCTTATCACTTGATGTTTTAGATGTAGTAAATACCTATCCGTCGTGGCATGTCATAATCTGTCAATAAATTTTTAATGACTTTGAAATCCTAGATTGTTTATATAACTTCTTTTTGTTGAACTGAATCCGTTTTAATACTTATTTTTTTATTATTACATAATATCGGTAATTTTTAATACCCGTGTTAAATAGAATTATTTCTTTTCAGGAAATAAAACTGAAACACTACTATTAAAATAGTGGTAGAAAAACTTAAGTAACCCAGCAGCAGTGATGTATTCAACTTGAAGAGACGAGCCACTCTGAACGTGCCTATTTCGGATACTGAGAGCATGCGGCTAAGGTCTTCTATTTTTAACAGACAGTTACGCGCTGGAAAAACACAACTCGTTTTAGACATTGATTGTTTTACAAGGTCGCTTTCAAACTTCTTGCATACAAATAAAAATACTTAACTCGACATACACAATAGAGTTATGCTTCATGAAGCACAAAACTCTCAACTTAGTGATAGACTCAAAGAATTGCGAGGGTTTATATCCAGAGTAAGACAAAAATGATGTTAAAATCGAAGTCGCATAAATTAATAATGTAAAAAAGTCACCAATAAAAAAGAATAAACACCATTAAAAAAAGATACTACGAAAGCATTCTCTGAAGAGCTCGACAGATAGAATGAAAATTTTATGGTACTCTGTTATCTCTTTCATTTTGAATGACCGATATAACTCATAACCTATTTGTATTTATGAGAGCCTCCGAGTTTCTTTACAATATGTGTTTCATAAGTTACAATTTAGTTGACATTATAATTTGGGGAAATTAAATTGGAGGAAATCGAAATACTCTGCTTACTGATACTTAATTATGTGACAAGGTGCTTGATTACCTTTATATATTAAGAGTGGAATTGTTAAGAGATATCTGTTTATCACTAGAAAATGGCAAAATATAAAGCAAGAAATAGTAATATTTACTAACATTTGAGAACGCATAGAAATCACAATACGAGGGTTACCTACACATTTTGATAACTTTTGAGGGTTTGTAGTATTTCTATTGAACTATTTATGAACATTAATGTGTTATGGCGTAAATATATTGTCCACTACATCTTTCAGAGTCGTAAAAACATGGTGCATACTTCAAAAACTATAAGATCTAGGATAATCCTTACAGTTTTTCTGTAATTTTCTGGTCAGATTTTACCAACCCTATTTGTTTAGCAGTTTCAGAAATAAGGGATGGAAGAGGATGATCTATTTTCTCATATTTTTTAAAATAGCCTTTAAATGGCTTATTTACGATTATAAAAAACTGTTTTTGTATTCCTCATAAGAAACTCTTTCAAGTGATGCACCACGTGATGTACAAAATTAAAGAAAGAAGTTCTCATAAATTTCACTATAATGTTGTTTGTTACGACACAATATATTTGTATTTTTTTAAATGGCGACATAATAATATATTTGTGAGCTCATAAAATCAAGTTTTATCCTATTAAGTGAGATGCACATCACACTATATATAGATTTACTTTACTTACGCAATTGATTATGCAGTACCAACTTTAAAGCGAATGTTCGTGCTTCATGGAGACATTGATTAAGTTGTTCACAGGTAAAACAGTATACTACTACATAGAATAGCCTCTGAATACTCCACGCAGCCGAGCTCAATATTATTTCAGTTCCACCCTGGAATTGATAAAAGAATAAACTTAGTAAGAAATGGAGTTTCTCAAAACCAATAACACTTTTAATAATTATTGTTTACCTGATGAATTTCCACGTAAACTAAATCTGCGTAGATATTGAATATGCTTCCAAAGCTGTTGATAAATATCAACAGAATCTGAAACAAAAATTATTTTTGAACAAATATTTCTGCTTTGTAAACTCGTATTCAAGTCACTTTAATATTTTAAAAGAATTCAATTTTCTTTTTAAATGAAGAAATTTATGATGATCTGACTTAATTAATAATTGATGAACACACTTTATTTTAGGCGATTAGGAGTTAATTTTAAGTTCCACATAAATGGAAATATTTTTATGATCTGATACTTAATAGACCAGCAGTGATCTGCTCTTAAGGACGGACATAATTATAAGCATTTCAATATTTCTAAACACATCTCCCTTTTCTATAACATCCAGCTTAATACATCCCAAGCAGTAAATTAATTTCGACTTAATACTGTCGTGAATGAAACAGCGGAATCAAATAAATATTACCAAAATAATGCTACGTAATAAGATATCTATCTTATTTACATAGCTTTATTTGGTAATATTTATTTGATTCTGCTATTTCATTCACAATGGTCATGCCTTCTACATATATAAGAAAGTGAGGAACCGCAGTACTTCCAAAATATGAAAATAGACATTCTTCTAGATGCAACTGACTTAACTCCTAATATTTTGGTACATTGCCACATTATCACTCCAATTCAGACATTGAATTCTTTATCGGGTTCATTATTGGAGTACTCTAAGTAAATGAACTTGATAACTATATCCATCACAACCCGATAAAATATTTTCAAAAATCTGTTTCACTAGAATATTCCTAATGGTTTTGAAAATTCTTTGTACATGAGTAAATCTTTCATTCCATTTTATATGTTTAAGGAAAAGTGAAATAAATTTAAAAACTGCGATGGCTGATTTAGTAATAAAATGGCCTGTCTAATATAACCAATTATTGCAATTTATGCTTTTCATTAAAACATTTCTTTATCTTTGCAACTTTCCTGACCCAGGTTTCTTATTTATTGAGTAAAGTTTTCATAAAGATAATTATTGATTAAATGACACTTTAAATATTAAACACTTCAGAAAAAGTATTTTAGAAATCACATAGGAACAAACAAACATTTTCAAAGACTATGTATGTATATATATATATATATATATATATATATATATGTATATATAAATAATATAAATTGTGCTATTTTTCTCACCACAATCAATTTAGTATTGGAGTATAGTTAAAGCTTGTCAGCAACTACATTCAGAGAATAAAACAGTAGAGCAAGTTAAAATGCAACACCGATTATTTAAGATACACAACATATTCAATTTATTTTATCTCCAGTACCAAAATAAGCACTACACCATTGCGTAATACAGTAATTCAATGTATTGTTACTTTCTCTGCAACTCTAGAAATGAATTTTTGCAAGAATAGTATTAAGACACTTATTTTAATTGGTAAACCGATATATAATCATGACTGAATCATAGTAGAAACGTGTTCAAGAAAACTGCTAAATTGTGGATTATCATTAGTATTTTATCAATTTAGTGTTATAAAGGTAGCAAAATAAAAAGAAAGAAAGCTTTATAAAATGCACTACACTAATAACTTTTGTATCTCCCCTAGCAAATTACATGGTATTATCTAGATTTATAAATACGCAGAGATATCTTTTATAACTATTACAATTCATACATTCTCCTAGAGCTAAAATAAGATTTCAATAAATATAAATGGGAAAATTATGTTGGACAATTAAACTTCATTCTTCGCCAGAAAACATTCATATTAGAATCTGATTCTGCCATGAATTAGTTCATTCTCTCTTTCTCATACTTGACTTATCGTCGTAACATCACTCTGTTCATTTAATGTCGCATCCATTGAGTATTTATAATAAAATATTACTTACTGACAAATTGAAAACTTCATTCAAAATTGAAGCAATATCGATTATTTTTAAGTACAGGTGAAGAATGGCATCAATTCTAGAGGTTATATCTTCATCAAAATATACTACTCGTTCATTTTATCATTTATACTAGCAGTTGGATGGCGATATATATCGAGCCAGAAATACAGTTGTCTATTTCCATATTCTATTCTCCTTATAATATCTCTGAGGTAAAATGTGAATGATGCACTCTCAGTGGTACAGGACAATGCTAAAACATTGAAAAGTATTACGTAAAATATATCTGCTTCTAGGTAGATAATGAAAGACCAAAATGTTGTTGCCAAGTGGAATAGCAGAATAATGAATGACGCCAGCCTGTCCCGATTCAGTGCTTCTTTATTAATTTGTTGTACAAATACTATCTCCAAGTGTCGATCAATGGCATTCATTTTGGAAATAAATTTATTCATGAAGTTTGTTTTCATGAATGTATTTTTAAGCAAAATCAAAGAGAATGTTGTACATAAAATGACGATCTGGACGAAATGCGCTAACTGAATTACATTAGTTATGGGAATGGAATATTTGAGAGAAATGCAAATTAATAAAAATCCTATAACAATGCTAATGGGGTATATTGGATATACAAAATTCATTAAGGTAACCCATCGAGATTGTAGAAATCTTTGGTTATATTTCATTTCTATATTCCTCCTTAATCCAATAAACATTTCAATATTCCTCAAATGTTTCCCCGTGTCTTGGTAGAACATTTTATTCACTAGGATTCTACGTTTAATTTCAATGAAAACTGTTTTATATGTAGGAAAAATATGTCGAGCCGTCACAAATATGTATTCAAAACTGACAGATTAGCTAATACAAAGGATAGTCTATATTTAGTATCTAGTTGATTGATGAATGTATAGCCGATATAATCATTAGTCACATGCATTTATGAGTGTTCACTTTATAGCATATGTATTTATAAGTATAAGCTCTCACATGATGAAAAAAATTCTGTGGATCATAGTAATGTGGTACAGTTTTGTGTGTGTGTGTGTATGTTTTTATTTGATGTGTTTGTATACACTAAAATGTTTTATGTGTTTGTATATACTCAAATGTTTTATGTGTTCGTATATACTCAAATGGTAATTTTTACCTTACTGAATCTATCTGTGATGTAGATATCTTCCATACTGGATAATTACAATGTGCGGTGTGTGATTCTTTAGTTAACATTGAAACAGTCTATCTAAAGATAGGATTGAAAAAAAAAGGTGATTTTATTGAATATAATCATCTTATTTTGTATGCAGGCTTTTCAAATTGAAGAAAGGCTCGTGGGTGCAGACTTTTAATTAAAGGTTTTTATTATCTCGTTAATCTTGATAAATTTATACATTTGTTGGGTTTCGAAGAATTAATTTTATTGTTAAGTTCTTTTCTCTTTTTCTTACTTTTCATTCTTCTCCTTAGATTGTAGTGATAATTTTTTTTAAATTTGCTAATATACAAATAATAATATATATTATAATTTAATTCATAATTTTAAAAAATGTTCATATCTATTTTGGAAAACCAATTTATAAAATGATTTAATATTTGCTGTAAATTTTAAATTATCAGGTTTGCTATACCTTCAGTTCGTAAGAATTCGAACTGAAATTACTAAGAACAATATCAAAATTTAAATATTTTCGAAATACAACACATTTCTTTTATTTATTGTAATAAAAGGCAATTTAAGATTTTAATCATCAACTGTACACCAACATAGTCCAAAAGTAAATAAGATATTTTATTAGCGGTATTATGAGTAAATATGTGATCAAAACTTCTCCCGTTAATAGAGCTCAATCATTTCGATCCCTCGATTACTCCAGTTTCAAGCCAGTCAAACTCACATGTGTTTCGAGAATCTATACCATGTAAGGATAGTTCATTGACAATTTTGGGTTTTCATTTTTTTAATAATTTAAACATTTCTTTTAAGATCTTTTATATGAGGAAACAATTCAATAGTTTCCGAGAGAGGTTTTTACAATGTGATTTAGCACAGTTGTGATTAGCAAAAACAAAATGTAATACCCACAATTTTGATACCTATTATGGGAATAAGCTATCTGCATTAACATTCTTAACATCAAATTCTTCATCTTTACCACTTGCCTCCACTACCAGTAATCAAAGAAAATATTTAATGTACTTTTTAAATAATGCATTTTTCCACAAGTGATTTCGTCTGCTTTTCAGTTACACGTTAATTCAACTCACTGTACCCATTTTCGAGGCTGTGATAAATCTGTTAAAGTCTAAGTAACTAGGTTTTGATCGAAAGTGTTAAAGACACTTTTGATTTGATATTTCGAATTGATATTTAATATGAAATGAAATGCAATGTAACTCTTTGAACTGCTCAATTATAATGGTTGCTAATCAATAACTTTATTGCCTTGATACGCGTCTTCTTGTAGTCTCATATTGAGTGGGACTACATGGAAAAGGAAGCAAATATTTTTGAAAACTCTATTTGGATTATACTGATTGTGCGATTAATTTTTGGAATCAATAGAACTTGAAATAGAATCCCTTTTTATAAAACCAGGCATTGCACTTTCTTACATTTTTTCTTTATTGCTCAAATTGTTCCGAGCACTTCAAAAGTCGATGTACTGATAAAGTTAAAGTAAAAATTATTTACAAAGATACTAACTTTTCTGCCCTGTTTGTTAGAAGTTTGGCAATTGCAGGACAGTGTATATTGGCACTGGAATAACAACTTGATTTTATAATAATGACTGGGCAAATCTCAACAATTGGAACTAGTCTCAAATGGTATGTGTGTACTGAGATACATCGTCACTCAAATGTTAAAATTAATTACTGGATTTACATATATCCCTAAAAAAATATGTTCTACCATTTCCTGATATTCAATACTACTAAAACCAGAATTATGAAAAAAATCAAAGTTGTTGGAAATTTATCTAAATTTTGCGGGAAAACAGTAGATATGACTCTTAGTCTCATACTTTTTGACAAATTGGCAAAATTTATCTGTTTGTGAAAAGGTGCTAGGTAACACATTTATGTGGTTAAAAATTATATGAATAATTGTAAAAGTTCACAAGGAATACTGTGTACCATTTTAATGCCTTCAGTGTGTACAGAAATCTCATAGTGCTAGTTCTATTCGTGCTAAACAAGTGTATGGTTACTTGTTGGTTTATCTGCATGTCAGCTTACCTATATGTCCATTTATATTTCTTTGCAGACTTGTACTACGCAGGTTGTCAGTTAATTGGCACAGTAAGACTTTCTTTTCAGATTCCTCTCAAAAGCATGAGACAGAAATAGTCTATAATATTTAGAGACATAATTTACTTTTCAGTAAAAATATTTTCTTTCAATTTAAAAATTGCATAATCGTCATTTAAATATTTGTTATTGTCATAAATAGTACCTCTATGTAAAAAGGACAAAGCTGAATTACTAGTAAAATCTATTTTATATCTAGTAAAATTATCGTATCGCTCACTTTAAAGACTCAATGTTAGGTGCTGCACAGAGCTCTGTGCATTTGTTTAGTCTTTGCATTACCATTGAAATGTCTCGGGAACGGGTTAAGATATGTAACAATTTCATTGATCACAACCTTATTTTGTACTCAGGAGTCCAAAGAAGATGGCTTACAACATCTATTTAAAAAAAAAGTGTAAAAAGAGTAAATGGATTATAATGAGACTTCCTGTATGTCAGGTGGTTAGTTGGGGAAACGCAGAATTCAACAGAGTATACAGGCAATTTATTAGCAAGACAATGATATACTCACAGTGATTGCATTGTGGCACTTTAAATTTTCATGCGAGTAAAAAAGTTCTGTAAGTTTCAACATAATTTTTTCATTTAAAATAGTACCATCAATATTTTGTTTTATATTTCTCGCTGTGAAAACAATATTGTTAAGTTAAATCTGACAAATATATCATTTTGCCAAAAAGTAGAGATCTCTTCTTTACTTATTGAGAAATTGTTTAACAATTCATTATTACTTGGAACTCTTGGTTACATGTTTATATTAGGTTTTGTACAAGAGTACTTCATTATCCAGGTGAGGTATGCATGTACATTGTGGAAGTCAATAATATTGTCTGCTAACATTCTACTTTCATTTCATTCATGCATTTGTACAGACCCTCTTATTGTTAATTTCAGAAAGAATTTAATTTAACAAACTTTTAAAAAAATTAAATCATAGTTTTTAAATAGTTAATAGAAATGTTTGGACTCTTAAATGTTTATGCGTGCCCGTGTATACGGAAGTTTCATATTTTGAGTTGAACACACGCTTAGCAAGTTTGATTTTTATACTATTCTTAATTTATAGATTAAAGAATAGCAAAGATGTAGTACATACTCGTATAAGATCTTAGGTGATGTCTAAAACATGCACTCTAAACCATGCTAAAGTTTTTCACTTTTGCACTGATTTTTCCAATATTACAATTCTGAAATTGGAGAGTCCAACATCGTAATACTAAAATCAGAATAAATATTTTTTGTATAATTTTATGCTATGATATTTTATTTCATAATCACTGTGTTTTTCTTTGAAAATACTCTATGATTTGAATCTGAAATTTCAATAAACTAGATTTTGACACCGTCACATATTACACGCCTAAGCGATATTGGCACAGCCTGTGATCTGCGAATATTTTTACTTTATTGCATATATGCAGCATTTTTGTAGTGAAAGTGTGATTCACACGCTTTGCTGAATTCGATTTTATTCCTTTTAATATTTTGCTCCTCACTATAGAGAGAAAAACTAATTAGTCGCTAAATGCATCGGTTTAATGAAATGACACTATATTCACCTAATCACACTATGATTGGTTGCCTTATGCTGGTTTTATATAAAATCCGACCCGAAAAAGAAAGGTGTAATGTGTTTGGAGTCTTTATCCGCCTGTGCGTATGTGTGTGTGTCCGTATACCTGTCAGCATGTAGGGTCCACACGGATGAAGCTTTTGTATTCGGAAGGCCAATTAATAGTTATTTTTGGGGGATTCAGTTTATTAGATATTATTTATTCTCTTTATTCAGGATTAAAATGGTGAATGATTGTGGTGGCTATTCTTATAGCTAAGATGCAACAGCCCACATTATAATATTAAGTAATTTAAGAAGAAATGTGAAAAATTGTTAGAGATGAAAAAAATAATTTTATTCATGGAATCAGCTGTGAAAACTCCACTTTTTGAAATATAATATTACTACTACTAATAGAACTACCAATTCTTGACACATAATGTCAATTATGCTGAACCGGAAGATAATGAAGAGAGTACCCGAGATAAATCTACTTACAATATTTCCAATTTAGGAAATCTGCTGAAAACCGATGATCTAGAAATAAACAACAATGATTCCGATTCAACTATGAATTCAACTAACAACTTGGTATTTTCAATTTCTAAGGATGATACTGGTCCCGATATCAATAATGTACTTGATTCTTCATCAGACGACTTCGTCACTGATCGAAATTATGTACTGATTTTACAATAGGTAATAATGACTTGTTTCCTAAAAGCGAGTTGGAACTAACGTTTCAATCGAGTCAAGAGCAAGGAAACGAAAATCTGAACAAATATCTTCAAAAAAGTTTAAAATATGAAGTTGAAAATGCTAGGTGAGGAATATATGTGTTTTAGAAAGACTAGCGATGAAGAATTTTTGCAAGACTATCAAACCTGCCAGAAAACTTGGAGAGGCTTGTATTCAAGCAAATTTTTGAGGAGTAGTGTTATTAACCGCAAAAAGTTCAGAAAAACGTAGAATTAAATATTTTTCATTCTGGGAGATGAGCTGGATAGGGAAAAAAATTTTTGTTTTTTGGTAGATTCAAAGCTGACTAAAAGGAAAACTTAAAATTAAATATTCAAAAAATGAGAGTATACTTAAAGACGCTCTTAGAAACATTAGACATTAACAGTGGACAATAAGGTACTGACTAAGAGAGAAACAAAATTAAAAAACAATAATAAACCGTGAATAAAATTGCATTGTCTGGGTTGGAAGTTCTAATGCAAACATTTTTAAGGGTCGTACTTAAACTGCCTTCACAGTACTGCAGAAAAGAAAGTACATAATTCCATTTAGGACCCATAATACATTCAAAACGTGAACTCTATTGCATCTACACATGGTAAGGACTCAATAAATAATGCACAGAAAGTATCTTCCAGAAAACTTTGCAAAGGTGTATTGAAAAATTACTTTGTTCCATTGAAAAAAAGATGCTCGCAGTCTATGGTATTCACATAAACCTAACAATATGGAAGGGGAATATCAACAAGATGCATCACAAAAATACTTAGCTAGAAAGGAAAAAACTCTTCACAATAAAACTGCAAAAAATGAAACACTTCACATAATCATGGCCGGTTTGCAAGCTCATTGCAAAGTCATTGAATGGAATTTTAAAGCAAACTCACTATTTCATATACAATCTTGGCACTAATAACATAAATTGCTATTGGTTCAAGTAGACTAAAATGATTATCGGAAGAAAATTATAAAAAAAACCTGAAGAAATCATAAAATCGGATGCATATCATAACATAGAAATGTTGTAGTTTCAAATGCTCTTCTTCAATTGGCGATAAAAAAAAATGTAGTCATCACACAGAAATTTTTAGAGAAATGTCATACTCAAATGTAGGTGGATTCAGTTAACTCGGTAATTGTAAGAAAGTTAAAACATCATGAAATATTTACACCTAGTCAATGCTCTTCAGTTACTAAAGGAGCAAGACTGAATCCGTTTCCATGTGAGGTAGTCACAATAGACAACACATTTTATAAAGATTGTGGTATTAAAAGTAACCTAATTTCCGCTTCAATCTGCCCATGTACTGGTCCCATGGGTGTGGTTGATATCGCAGTTCTGAAGTATATTCCAATGATACGGTTGAATACAAATATAACTACAAAGATGAATTTCAAACCTTGCCTCAAAGGCCAAAGGGAAGTGAACCATTTTACTCCACCGCGGTACTCATTGCTGATAGATTGCCAAACTCAAAATCAAAGTATCAACATTCACAATTAAAAAGAATTATGCTCATAGATTGTCATAATTCTACGATAATTTGCTTTATAAAAATAATTAAATTACTTATCTTCTTTGCTTTATCTTTGCTAATATCCCACCTGAAGATGTTGTAATACAACGAAACCTAGGTTGTGGTTAAAGAAATTAAAGAAAGTAGAAATAATACTACATCACGTAGTTTCATTTACTTGTGAATAATGAATTTCTACAAAATTGACGCCAAATATATTCAATATTTAAATTACTTATTTAATTATAATGAATATACGATAGGTAGTTGTGTGATTTGAAAACATTTCAAACAATATTTTACGTAACAAAAAGTATGATCATGTTAATTCCTCATAAATGTTTAATTATAATGTATTTTTTGTGGGACAGCTGAAGTAGCTTTTATTTTTTTTTATTATTTCATTAGTTTCTTAAACACACAAATCAATTTTCAACTGTATATTTATAATTACTATCATTGTCTATGACAACTATTTATGTGCATATAATACTTGAGCATTTTACTGAGTAATATAAAAACCACATCGAACAGAACAAAATTTACATTTAGAAAAGAAACCATATCAGTAAGGTATTTTTTCTGATACTTATAGTACCAATTCCATCAAGAATTTCTTATTAAAACAGATTTTTTAATAAATATTATTGGATTGAGATGAAAACAGTGGTCAAGATTGTTTGTCCAGGAAACTATGAAATGTTTGAAAATAATGGTAATGTACCAAAAGATTAAGTTTTAAATTGATTATATCTGTCAAACTTGTTCCGGTGTACCTGCAATTTAAACATTTTATTTAGTGTAATCAACATGTTTGGTAAGTGGTAATCATATTTCATTTACTGTAATCAATATGTTTGGTAAAATTTATATGCATATAGGATTACATGAAATTTCAAAATGGCTATTCCCATATTAGTAGTATTTCTTGATTCGTACATCCTAAGTTATCATTCGCTGGTTTTAATATTTGAATAATGGTAAATGTAAGTAGAAACAGTAGAAACAGATCCAATCCGTTAGTAAATACACTGAAATGTATGATTATGGAGAAAGACTTGATTTAACAAGATTTCTAATGTTGAAAGTTGTTAAGTGACTTGCAAATATAATATATATGCCCAATGGTGTCATGATTTTAAATTTAAAAAAAAAATTGTTTTAAACAAAATACTGTAATAACTAAAAATGGTATGGAATTATAATAAACATTCGCAAAATTGTTTGGCAATATAATTTTTTATACCAACTGAAAGAACCGATATGACATTGATGACGTTACCCAGTTGGTAAAACTACTCTATTATACTTTTTCAGCATACACAGACACATGGTGAGACCATATGCCCATACCGGTACCCAAAATATAAAAAAAAATTATTGTCAAACAGAAAATTTTCTTGAAAATTATTTAAAATTATGTTGCTTGTTCCAGTGAACAATCAGTTAACACTTAGAATTGACTGTAATGCAACTAGGAAGTGGATCGATTTCTTTAAACAATGATGCGTAATTTTTAGCAGAATTTATTTAAAGTAACGACCTTGTAATTTGTGGGTATTGTAAAGCTCTAAATAATATATTCAAACTGCAATCGTTTGTAGATAACAATTGACCTGCTGGCTTATTTATTTAATAAACCTATTAGTATATTTGTTTCAGTATAATCTAGGACAAGGTTGAAGTAATCATATCATTAGCTTTATAAATAATTACACTACTTGCTGGACTCAGCATGCATAATTATATCAACTTGGTTCTGAAGTTAAATTACAAAGATACTGAAAGCCCTTCATTGTTCTTTATGAATCCTTGCTAGTTGTTGAGGCTAATGCATTTCAGTACAGATGAAAACAGAATGCTAAGCCATTATCGACTAGCTAGGGTGATTCATCTACGTAGATGATTTACTACTTACACCAAAATGCCGCTTTTTGCTCTACTGGTTGATCAATTTAAGATCTGCATTCAACATATTTATATTAATAGAACCAATATTTCACTGAAAGGACCGAAGATCAGCATCAGTCGGATAGATGAATTCTGTTGTGTTTTTGATATTGTTTGTTTGTTAATGAAAATATAATAATTAGAAATAGTGTATGTGGGACATACACATCAGTAACCAAATTTAAGCTCTCCAAAGATATACTTTTAAATTAGAACTTTATTTCGCGTAATAATTCTTATTTCTGCAAAATGATACAGAGCCACTTTGTTGACTTGAAAATTATATTTCATTTCCATCATGTAAATAATACAATGCCATCTCCTTATATTATAACACTTGACTAGCGGTTAATTTTATTTTACAATATTACCCAGGAATCTAGTTTAAATGTCACAGATACAATACCACACATAAAAGATAAATTCATTATATATCATACATACGGACATATATATACATATGTATACATATATATATATATATATATATATATATATATATATATATATATAAATATATATATATATATATATATATATATATATATATATATATATACATATACATTTTCAGATTACCTTGGATTTGATGTGTGCAGACGATGATTGATGAAAATTTAGATTAAACACTTCGGAATTCTTAATTCAGGATCTTCACACAATGTGTATTTCTTAAATAATGTACACAAAAGAAAAAGTTCATTATTTGGAAGTACCATAGCTACAAACTTCATTAATATAAAAATAATAAATATAATTCACATTGCAAGAGACCAAACAGATGCTATTAGCTTAATGACGTAATAGAGGGAGTATATGTACAGGTTGAAAGTAACTGATCTGATTAGGGAAGGAAACATCTGGTAATGGATAGCATACACCGCGTATGCTATTTTTCATTTAAGGGGTAATGTGAATGTTGTCCTAAAAGTATCCCCCCACGGCTGCCACGGTTTATTTAATTGAACTCTTGATATCTATGAATTGTAATTTAATCTTTAAAGGCATTTTACTTCTTCACATATAGACGAAACTATAAATTACGAACGCTCTCCACTTTATTAATGAAGCATAATGTTTTGTACAGTTTCTGGCTTCGGTTCAGTATTTATGATTAAGGGTGGTACTGCAATCAACATACGGAAATTATTGATTTTATTTTAATTCTAATCCTTAGGCGTTATCTGAAATTTTCCAAACAATTATATATATATATATATATATATATATATATATATATATATTAATGTATATATACATACATATATATATATATATATATATATATATATATATATATAAATATATGTATATATATATATATAAGAATTCACTAAGCCAAAAAGTATATGTTCATCTTTCATTCTATTCGCTTTAGTAGTGTTGAAAGTAGAAACCATTATTCAAATAGGGGAGCAGAATCTAATAAACAGATGTTGTACCATTAAGAAAAAAGAATGCATCCATTTCGTAAATGTTTCAAATCTATGCATTTAAAGACATATAAATTAAATCACAGTCAGATAAACCTAGACAAGCCATTTAGGCAATTTAGGATTAGATTTGATCATTGTAAGGCTAATTGAATAGATGTCCATATATTACACATATATTATATTCTGACCATTTCTATACAAACAAATATTGAAGTCACCAAAATTTATTTAGTTGTTATATCGAAACATCAGACTTTTGTTGATATATTCTAAATTACGATAAGAAATATTCTGTACAGGTAGTAAAAAACACTTATTCCAGTATAAAATACTTCTACGAAAAATGAAGAAACTTGCCGAGCAGCTATTCAGCCAGATCTTCAACAGATGATATATTTTGACCATTTCCATACAAACAAATATTGAAGTCACCAAAAATTATTTAGTGGTTATATATCGAAACATCAGACTTTTCTTGATATAATCTAAATTGGGACAAGAAATATTCTGTACAGGCAGTAAGAAACACTTATTCCAGTATAAAATACTTCTACCAAAAAAGAAGAAGCTTACCGAGCAGCTGTTCAGCCAGCTGATGGTATAAATATTATATTATAAATATTTTGTGAGGTAAATCATTACTATGATAACAAGCTATCTACACTAGATACGCTATTGATTGATTATTACTCAATAATGTTAAACAGAGTGGTCCGAAAGTTTAGATTGCAATGTCAACTTTTACCATGTTTTGCTAATGAGATTGGCGTAAATATTAGATTATAAAAGGAGATGAAGAGTGCTGTAGGAATCTGAAAGTCTGACTTAAAATGGCGTATTATTTATGTTTTTGCGCTGGTGCGAAACAAGATGTGTAATCTCGCGTGTAACTTTTGAAAGACTTATTATCGTGTAAGGTATACTTAATGATAGATACGCAGGCATATTTAATTAAAAGGTTTATATTAATCTGATACCATGAGTCGTGGAAATTTGAATTTTTGTTACACTTTGTTTTTTTTTCCTTTAACCATGACATTATTTTTACCAACACATCCAACCCTTTCAAATAAGCTAAGTGCTATCAATAAAACTTATAGATGCTATCAGTTTGACCTGCAGTGTTTGTAGACGTTTGCACCCTATTTATAGTTAATTTATAGTCTTACAAATATGGGAAAGGAGACTTGTCAATATATTGACAAGTCTCTTAACCTAATTTGAAAGTAATTTATTTACATAGGTCAACAGCATTTATTTGTTTTTTGTAACATGTTAATCATATTCATCAACCTTTTAACAGTAATTAAAAATGTTGGATGAAAAACATCTCTTCGCAGACTTGCATCAGTTATGTGCACTCATCCCAATACAAAATAGTAATTATATTAATTCCATTTTCAAAATTAATTTCGTTGATTTTAGATGAGTGCGATTTAGACATTAAGGTTAATATGGCCGTGTTACTCAGTCTTACAATATGTGAACTTAAAAGTGGGATCGAAACTAGGTTTTACAATCTTATAGCTGGTTTGCAATATCGGTATTTGCAGGATCAATATTTTTGTTCCGAATCATTTGGTGTGCATAAGTTGGATGACACTTTGGTATTGTTATTTATATAATGAGTTCAGTACTGGATCTTCATTTATTTAAATATATAGAGTCTGCATAAAATTACAGAACTTTTTTAGCTTGATTGTTCAATAATAAAAAGAAATAATTCATTAATATACATTTAGAATTTAGATAAGTCACCTTTCTTAAGCTGTTTCTTCAAATCACATAGCATGGGTGATAATCATGAAATATGTGATAATAATGAAATCACATAGTATGGTGTTTCTTCAAATCACATAGCATCACACAGTGTTATCTGCCAAACTGCCACAAATATCATCTCTCTCTGTCTGCTGCAAAGGTGAGGCTTACAAGGATTACCAATGTGTATGTATACTCGTAACAATATGCAGTGGTGCATGTTTGACACCTGCCCCATATCTATGAGAATAGTGGCAAAAAATATAATTGCTATATGTTGTAATCATAAATTATCTCAAAATTGTTAAAATGGCAAAATGTACTATTTTATTTTATGTAGTCAAAAAAATTTGTATGCGACAATTTATTTATCAATTTCAGACAAAATTTCATTCTTGAAAATTAAAACTTTTTAATGTAAATTAAAAGTCACAAGAAGTTTGAAAATATAAAAAAAACTATATTAATTGAATAATAAAGTGGAACAACAATAAACACAAGTGAAAAACATCAAACATAATAAAGTCACTTCATCGCCTCTGCATCAGATAAAGTGTATGAAACAAGCTATAATAAGCAAATTAATTATTAAGGCCACAAGCACTTACACTTTGAATGAACGAGCTTGAGTATTCACAAACCTCACCGTCCTTACTTTCAAAATATCTTATTAGATATATAGTTTCTTGAGTGCAATTGTGTCTTTACTAAGGTTACAATTAATCTTTCGGGTCACTACGCTGTCAGAAAAATTAAACAGCAAGAAAAAAGAGATAAACATTTTTGGAAATTTGCTGGAAGGTTATGATCATTGATGGATGAAATTAATCTCTTAGAATGTTGTGTGTCATGTCCTAACAAATGGAAGTTTGTTACATTACTTATCTGCAGAAGTTGTGTAGCACAAGAATTTATTCTTGAATCTTTTAAGTGAAGAGGTGGCAGTAAATTACAGCACCAAATTCAAAAACAAGTGCTACAATGACATAATATCTGTGACTCAATCGTGCTCATGTTCCATTGTTTTTTTACTTTACAGTTCTTTTTGTGGTGTGCCATGATGTATTTATGCAGTCAGCAGATATATTGATAGTACTCCAGGCACTAACACATGGAATATTAGTACATATTTTAACATGAGTATGTTTAAATGTATGAAATGACATCTGTATGTTTAAATGCATGAATGATTGTTTGAAACATAATTTGGAAGAGATAATATATTGGATCATATTCCAATAATAAAATCATAATACCTGCTCCACTTTAGATCCTTTATGAAAAGGATGAAATAAAGAAAATAACTTTTTCCCAAATGCTACCATTATATCTGCATGTCTAATAGTAGTATGGCGATAAATATTTATAGACTCATGTGGAAAATTATGAAAATATTTAATTTCCAAGTGAGTGTAAATACTAATTAATTTAATTGATTTAATTTTGCGTTATAAAATATTTATTTGACATGTATAAATATACATATATATATATATATATATATATATATATATATATATATATATATGTGTGTATGTGTATGCACGTATATGTATGCATGTATACACATACAAAGTTTGTATATATATATATGTAGGAGTGTGCCTGTTAAACTACATTAATATATATAAAAAGAAGAAACATGGGTTCATAAGCTTGCTGAGATAATCTCTTAAACCACTGTAGTAATTTAAAACTTTATTTTAATTTTGCAAAGCAATGTGTGTCACTTTTCACTTTGAGAGGACATTGCTTATATTTTAAATCACTTTTATCATTGTTTAAATAAATATAATAAGGGAAACATATAATCTTGTAGAACATTGTTGCAGTTCAGACGTGACAGAGAAAGAGAGTGGAGCAGCAGACTTAAGAAACAGAAACAGGTTATTTCCGTGCTAGATGTCAAGTCTTTGAGACGCTCAGACTCTTACAATATTTCTGTGAGAGATTTAAAATAATTAGTGTCTTTGTGTAACTTGACCAAAGTTGAGTATCTCTTTTATTCATGATTTTATCGTCAAATTGGGTAAACATTTTTTTCCACATTTTTTTTGTTAAAAAAATATTATCTGTGTTTTTTCAGTCATTAATCAACTGCTGTTGTTGCCATTAAAGAAGTGTTATTTTATACACTATCTACTAATTTGTCCAACTTCTTAAAAGTAAGGTACATATTTCAATATTTCATATAGTTCTAAATCCATAATATATCATTACCTGAGTAGACTCCTAACAATATAAATAATCAGATATTTACACTTAACAAAATATATATTTGTATTGACAAGCAAAACCACGATAACAGGTAGTGCAAAGAAAAATATATAATAAATAACTGCATTGTATTGTCTGATTAGCATGGAAGGGAAGAGGCAAAGATCGATATCACTGCTATCAAATCTGCTCGTAACGTGCTGCGAGCGTAATTGCAATGCGAGGAGAGGGAAAATATGTGGTTCAGTCTTAGTTGATTTTCTTTGTGTTCCTTTCAAATGTCACTCTAATGATAATATATTTGCTTTAAATATTTGTTTACACCAAAACTTATGAATGAATATGTTGCACCATAACTGTGTACGCGTTGGGAAAAAATCAATATTGTGGTATGACAAAACATAATTTTTTTTTTCATAATAGTATGAACTACTTGTCATACTTTTTACTGAGGTTATTCAATAATATTTAACTCATCTACGAACAATATATGAAGGAGGTTTCAAGTTACTGTTATTGCTCCTTGTATATTACAAACTTATATAATTTTCCGGACGATAAGATGTGACTTTTATATTTTATATGTTTCAAATGCATTCACTAAACTGGCATGTATTATTAGAGTTACTCCTAAACACAATATTCTCTCTTAAATGTATTTATGATGATAATCAGCAAGTAAAAACAAATAAATTATAAAATTATATAATTAAGAAATATATATTGTGAACAAAAATTGTAACAAAAACTGAAATCAAGGTCAGATTGTATTTTCGCAGTCCGGTACATCCTCCGTATCAGCAAAATAATTGTTATCGTCACTATTATCACTATCACTCAAAATTTGCTTTACGCCAATTGTTAGCGCACCACAATGTTACTCCCACTATCACTTTCTTCACAACATGAAAAACGATCGTTTTCACTCGAATTATTTTCGTATTCCGACATAATGGGTTAAAAATTTTCTTTACCTGGATCCTTTTTATATTGTAATTACTAATACTATTATAATTTGAACTTTATGTAACACATAGAAAGATAAGAAATTAGTGATACGTGTGAGCGAACTCCCCTACCCGCCCTCTAAACTGCAACTGATTTCGCGAGCGCCATCGGGCCTTGGCAAATTTAGTTAGTATGTGCACGAGCGTGATGATGCTTATCGGCACTCCAATGGTTAATACATGTGCGCTACATTTGTTCGTATATTGTTTGCTGAGGTCACACTATTATAATTTATTTAATAATCATCCATTTCACGTAATTGGCTCAACTCTTATCAAATAACTATTTAAATCCAAAAACTGGCAATATCTTCAAATGAAATTATTGATTGGAGCTAAGATAAATAACCTCAATAAATGCCCATTTAAAACTAACCACCATCCATTAAAATGACAGGTACATGGAAAAAGTACTTGTTTTATCTTATACATAAACTCATGATATTTGGTATTTTACACAATCTGTGTGGTAATGCTTTATGAAAAGATAATATTTTCTCAAAAATATTTTTACCTGTTTATTTAATGTTAATAATGGATTTAATATAAAACAGACAAGATCAGCCATCTGGGCTAAGGACAAAAACCCCTTTTTGTTCTAAGCATGGTGGTCTAAGGTGTTTGAGGAGCACGGGTTGCTAATGTAGCAGTTTTGTATTCTTAGAATGTTAGGCTATTTCTGGAAATAATTAATACATAAGTTCTAAGATGTCTTAAACATAACAGTAAAATTTAAATAAAGTATTAATATTTTGCACTTTTTTGAATGAATTTTGTAAATTTATCATTTGAACAAAGAAAATTTTTAAGTGTTTATTTTTATTCCTCACCAGTAATAAAGTTTTACCACCATGACTTAACCAAATATTTTTAAGTATACATACACATGAAAAACACAATATAGTGAAATGGCCAAAATATTAAACTTACGGAAAATGATGATTCCAAATTCAGTAATATTATTAACGTGAAAAGGTATCAGACAATTAATTGTTACATTATTTTGAGTATGAACATAATTATTCATCTTGTCGGTAAAGATATACTTACTATGTACTTTTTCCTTTTTCTAATTTTTTGTAGTTATGAGGTAAAAACTAACAAGTTTCAAATTTTTTATTTAACCACAAGTACCCAAATAACATGAGTGTACATGGTATTGTCAAATTAGTATAGCATTTCGGCTTCCTATACATTTCTGAATCCAAAATAAGACAATTAATATTATTAATTGGCAAGGCATATGCTACACAGCGCTATTTGCCTGGCTCAGACTCATTTCCTTGTGTGCTGCAAATGTGTAGAATCATATTTAAGACCAAAATAACTCGTAATTACGTGTGTTTGGTCACAAATTCTTATCCCTTAGTCTGTTTTATTCCTTTATGTTTGTTGATAACTTCGACTTTACGAAAAAGAAGTAAAAACATTTTTCACATTTTAATATTAATGGTTTGGAAACACTACTTCTCTGTGGGATCCGTTCATTTCAAAACAATTTGTTTTGTTAACCGTTGAAACTTTTGCACTTGTCCCAGGTTATTGGTATTTTCTGTGATAGAATGTATATGACAAAGATAAGCTGCACTACATGGCATTGAGTCAAATGGCTAAATTCACCATTGCCCATTCACAAACACATTTACTGAAAACTGGAACGTTTACTGTATAACTAACAATATTTATAATACTTTTCGAATCTTTTTTGTAGTCATTTAAGGTCGCATTATAAAATGTTTTTGCAAGGCAATGCAAAAATTGAGATGGCCAATATTAAAAATGTTTTTTCCTTTTTTGCAAAATATTTTAACACACAAACTTCAATTTTACAAAAGAATTTGATCGTAAACTCTTATGAAAAATGAAAGAAAAATTTACATGTTATGAAAAAAAAGTATATATTGTAGGCAGGCTAAACCAGGTAAAATTAGAGCTCTTGATTTATTGATTTTTAGCCTTTATTGCATTTGTTTGAACAATGTCCGCATCTCAAAAGTATCGCCAAACCGAATGAAAATTAATGATATCTTTTCTTAAATAACTTCTGCATCTCAAGAATCCTTAAACTTGGGGATTCTATTTACATATATAGTAAATACATTATCCTTTGAATTGATTAATATCTCACTTGAAGTTGTTGATGAAATTCTACAACCTTTATACTACGCATAACGTACTGAAGTATTTGATGTAATACTCTTGTAAATACTCTAAATATTCCTCCCAATACAAATCAAAACTCATTTTTACCTTAATACTTTAACCTACTTTTTATATCTGGATGACTTCTGAACCTATGGGATTAACTCCTACTAGAACCTAACTCCTAGAACTATCATAATGATCTGTGTCTAGAACTATTTTTGTACCATCACATTGTTGCTCTGCTGCCTACATCTCCTCGCCTTTTTACTCCACTTTACGGTTCGAAATCAATTAAACATTTTTCAGAGCATGGCTTTGAATTGTTTTAAAATCATCAAAATATTCTCCTGATATTTATGTAACACAGAACATAATTCTGTAGCGAATCTTCGAATGAGATTACACTTTGGAATCAAGCTGATTCATGTAGTACTGTGCTCAGCGATTGGTGTAATTGCATATAAACCTACAGAGTAAGTTTAAAAAAACTTTATTATAAAAAAGTAATACATATGGCAAACAATTAATCAAAGTTCTAAATAGGAAAAAGTGTAAATTTTTTTGTTCATTAAATAGAAAAAGTTATTATGAATTTAGTTTTCACACAAAAAAATGAAAAAATTATAATTTGCAATATATAACTTAAGCGCAATATTTAACAAGACACTAAAAATATTTAATGAACTTTCTTATATGAATGCTAAAGAACTGGCCAGTGACTTCATAAGCCAGTTGGGTCTTGAATAGTGCGTTTTCACTCAAATCGTAGTTCGTCAGTTTTTAAGTTGTTATAACTTTATAACGAAAAATTCCAGGTACGATATATTTATTTTAAGTGTTTTTAATATTATTACTTATTCTCTTTTAGTTATCAAAAAAATTTAGTCAAATACCCTATTTAATTAGATAAAGCAAGAATAGAATTCTTGCTATATTTAGAGCTTCACAATACTCTCAAATTACAGGGCCATTACACATCAAAGACGGCATCAAATTACAAGGCCATTTACACATCTACGACCTAGAACAATAATAAAAATACTTTCAGACGAGACAGGTAAATAAAATAATCAATAATTATTTTAACATGGCAAGACAAATAGTCTCGTTTACTCTACCAAATTAGACCACGTCATTTCATTTACCTAAACATGTTATTTCTTTGATGAAGGGCTTCATTTTCTTTTTGTCTCGAGTAGAAGAAACAATAAATTCAGAGAAAAATGTCATGTTATATTTTAAAGGAATCGATTCACATTCTCGTTGCATTACAGTCAATACTAGATGTCAACCAATTTTCATATAAATTAGAAAATCAAACCACAGCAATTAAAATTATCCTAAAAAAATTTACTGTTTAACATTAATTTTTTTCATCAGTTTGGGTACCAGTATTGGCATATGGTCTAACTAATTTTCTCTCTACATTGAAAGAAATATAATGGAGTGGCTTTACGAGATATCCAACGTCACTAATTTAATATTGGTTTTATCTATTGATGTATTTTGGCAAAAAAAATTATTTGCCGATTGTTTACAGCAATTTGATGACATTTTTGTTTATTACAGTGTTTTGTTTAGAACAAAATGCTTTAAAAAATTAAAAATCGTGATGCTACTAGCCATATTTATTATAATTGCGAGC
This sequence comes from Druceiella hillmani, assembly GCA_039881145.1. Lineage (NCBI taxonomy): Eukaryota > Metazoa > Arthropoda > Insecta > Lepidoptera > Hepialidae > Druceiella > Druceiella hillmani. The sequence goes on from JAYKKI010000019.1 coordinate 37,440,941, forward strand.
AACTTACCAAATTATGTATTTGTCAGATAAGGAAATCTTAGTTTTTTCCACATAATCATAGATTTTGGTGAAGTCATTAACAGATTGGATCTGCTTTTAATGTGTCTACTTACAATTACTATTATTCAAATGTTAAAAGCGGTAAACAATTACTTGGAACGTGTGAGTCAAGAAATATTTCACAATAATGCCGTTTAGTATTACCCAGAATGGTAAACCACAATGAATTAAGTGAGAATAACCACTTTGATATTTCAAGGAACACTATATGCATATCGGTTTTGCCAAATGTTTTGAATATAATAATTGAAATATGCAATAGACTCAACGAAATGTTTAATATGCAGGTATACTGTAATACATCGAAATATGCAAGACATTTAGATATGACTTATTTTTCTTTTAATTTGGCCATTTAATTTCTACTTCAGGTACTTCAGCTTGTAGTCTCAACTTTCCTTTCGTGTGTTCACTGTATTCAACTAGTGTTAATCTGGTATATACGCAATGTAAGTAATAGTGATATTTCAGGTATTGTTGTAATTTAGATTCTACCTATAACATTTATTAATAGCGTCTATCTGTGCGTGAATTTCTCCTTATATTTGTATATTTAATTAAAGTTTAACATTTAAAATGCACACAGCGAAATAAAATACAGAATATGTACAAAATATTGCTACTAATCAAATGATATTTTAGCAATTATGGTCGCTGGATATGATTAACTTTATTCTATGGCTGACAATTTGCATTGTTCTCTTTTCATTTGTCTGTACCTTCAGTGAGAGTTGGTTCTGGAATTTCATAAATTGAAGATAATCATCACAAAACTAAGACTTTCGCCCCAAATGTGTAAGTATCTTTTTATTAAACATTTATTTCATATTGTGTTAAAAGCATCACTTCACTTCATTTATTTGCAAACGATATTATCTAGGTGCGAATCGGCAAATGATTCATACCGAACCATTTTTGTTTAGCAATTTTTTCTTACATGTAAAAGTGAAAATATGTTTTATCTTCTGGTATTTATTGTTACTCAATCAATTGCACTATTTCAGTTAATGTGTTGCACAGTGGTGGTCTTTCACTTTTCAATAACAATTGGTCTTACGAAGCTTGCGACTTGTGATTGTGACTTTCCATGAAATAAGTGATTTTTTATTTCATTTCTTTTCAAATAATAATAAAATACAAACACACAAGATTTTGTTTATATGATAAGCGCCTAGTATGGTTTGATATGATTTGGAATAGATTGCCCATCATACAATCTACTACTAGACAATCCAACAGCATAAATCTATTTATTGTCAATCGGGCATAGCCCAGTGGCAGCTAAATTTATTCTGAACAAAATAATTTTTACTTTTCAGTCTCTCGACCTTGTCAACCTGTCAAAGTGACATTCGTATAAAATAATCCTACGTATAAAATAATCCTGCAATTCTTCAACAATTGGTTGCGTAAACAGAATAGAAGTACAGCAAAGCACTGTCCATGTTCCCATAGATCTAAAAACTAAATATTTTGAAGCATGATATAATTTCAAGTTACAATCTATTAATAATAACCAAAGCAATTTAACGGTTCGGTGATACATTTCTCATGGCTTAATTGATGCCGATTATGAACAATCACAATTAAATGAAACTACGTGATGTAGTATTATTTCTACTTTCTTTAATTTCTTTAACCACGACCTACGTTTCGTTGTATTACAACATCTTCAGGTGGGATATTAGCAAAGATAGCTAGATATCTTTATAGATATAGATAGATAGATATCTTTGCTAATATCCCACCTGAAGATGTTGTAATACAACGAAACCTAGGTCGTGGTTAAAGAAATTAAAGAAAGTAGAAATAATACTACATCACGTAGTTTCATTTAATTGTGAATAATGAATTTCTACAAAATGAACGCCAAATATATTCAATATGAACAATCAGTCGACACAGGGGAAACTAGTATGTGATATACAAAATGGGTATTATTACGTATTCTCTTCTTTGTATTTTCTTCTATTATCCACTAAAAGTAAATTTTTTCTTCAGTAATAATGTTTTCATCTTGAAAGTTGCATTCATCAGAATGAAAATATCTAAGATCTTAGCTTGAATAACATTTTCAACTAAAAAGTATACTTGACCGGAGATAACTATTCCACGCCTTAGCTTGAACTTTAGTCTGAATCGTAGTAGCCATTCAGACTATTTGTGTTATCAGATACAAACCTGCGCACTTGAGTACCAATAATTTTATTTCAAATTGCTTAAGGAATTTCTGTTTCTTAGGAACAAATATTTTAAATTTTGATATATATCTTAGTCATTATCTCAGAGAAAGTTTAATTTAAATTGGTTTTGTAGTTTTGTTATGATGTTCAAACAAATAAACATGCAGATACTTATTTTGATTGTTTAAGAGAATTACATTTCAGTTATAAAATTAAATTTAAAATAATCCAACAAATAAAACGATTCCAAATCATATTAATTGGAGTATCAAAATAAAGAGAATAAAATGTCTACTTCCAAAGTGTGCAGCTCACCGAGTGTAAAATAAAACAACAATATACTAAGCCACAAGACAAAACAATTGCAACATTCGCCTAACCGCTCTTCAATAATGTTTGATAGATAGAATATTATTCATTTTTCAATCTTTCTTATTGCTACAGTTGTTGTGGAAATTGTTGCGGGTTAGCTGTTATACTTGTTTTTTTCTCTTGATAAATTCATTGGGAAACTGCAGTTATTTCCTATTTTTGTTAAAATATTGTCTATTCTATCGATAAATATTTTTTATTATATTTAACTTTGACTAACAAAAAGATCATGATCAAGATCAAGATCACCAAAGCCCAATTAATTTTTTGCATTTTTAACTAACTGATACATGAGACTTGTATCAGAAGAGAAGTGACTTATCTCATCATTATTCCGAGTTAAGTTCTTCGTACACTTTTGACCTAAGTACACTAAAAGGATTTCGATTTGTTAGTTAATTAAATAGAATTAAATTAATAAAATTAGACATATCTTATTTAGAAAACAATTGTTTCCACTTGTTAGGGGAACAAATAATTTAAACATATTCTTTTGTTTACATACAAATTAGTACATAGATTTGCCATTACATGAGGATGATACCTGTTTATTTTTACCCTAGGCAAATTCATCAAACTGATGACCAGTTAGAGTTAAATAATTAAAATCTTGCGGTATTAGGGATTTATGAAAGTGAAATTGTTACAAATATCATTACAACTAACAAAATAGGTTTCATATTTTTTAAAAAATAAACAACGATTGTATGACTGTAATCTGCTTACACAGTCAAGATATACATTTACCATATATATTTTTAAATTGTCATCTTTTAGACACAACTTCATGTACAAAACATTGGCTTTAGAGAAGCTGGAAGTTAATTTCAAAAGAGGCCATTAACACTACGTATCATTTGAGTATATCTGTGTAGTTTAGCAAGTTTTGGATGTAAAATAGCCGGTTTGGAGGGAATTAGTTTGACTTGATTTCCAGTCTTATGCGTATTGCTCTCCTATTCAAATTGAAACAGTCAGCTGTTTAACAATGAAAGTTTACTGACATTGTTCAAATGAAAACTTAAATCGATTATGCTAATGTATGTGTGTATTTACATATACGCACAACCTGTAAATTTATATATTAATATGGATATATTTTAATTGTATGTAAATCAATTATGTTTTTGACTCCATACAAATAAATATTTAACTCTATTTTGTGTGTGATTAACATATTCCTGTTATTTAAGGTCCTTCAATCGATAAAAAATTGGCTACGCTTGAAGAAATCATACATAGGAGTAACAGTGGAACATTTTCTGTGTGCCGGCTCTTCGACCTAAGAATATCGTTGCTGCCTAATTTTTTTAATCTTGTCGTTACCTACGTTATTGTCATTGTTCAGTTAATGGGCTTGCATTCGAGAGAATAGGTTGAATTTTTGTAATTATTATTATCATGAATTTAACTTCATATTAATGTAACCTTATTTCTTTTCATTATATATTAAATTTCTTCATAAAATGAACAATTTTTTGTGAAAAGTGAGTTTTACATATTTATTAACTTACAATAATTTCTCACTTTTTTATCTACTCAATAACACTGACAAAAATTTTGACTACAAATTTTAGGTTATTTGCTATTTTATTTATAAGTGTTGTCATAATATGTGTCAGTGGATGATATTTTAAATTATGTTGATGCAATATTATATTCTTTAATTGTTTAATCTCAGACTCTTGTCAATAGAAGTGTTCGAAGTTAAAATGTCAGCGTTGTGTTCCATTAGTTTTATATTAGTTTAGTTTCTAAACTTTTATCTATATGTAATTTTAACAATATTTATTTTGTAGATTATAAATGTAAAATTAATTCTATGTTATATTCGGACTTATTCTTAGCAGTAGGTGATAATAAGAAAAGCAAGTTTATTGCCAAAATTTTGTTGTTTGTTAATAATAATTACCACTTTTTTATTTCTTTCTATATATTTATTTATATCACAACACAACTAACTTCATATATGTCAAGACTATTTCTACATTTGTCAAAATTCTCTATTCTCAAATTTAACAAAGCTAGGTATATGTGTGAATCATCATGAAAATATTTTTTGAAAACATTTTTTATTATTTTCACACTTGCTTCTGCTAAGCCATTAGATTTTGGATAACAGGGTGATGAATTAATATACTCAAATCCATATTCTTTTGCAAACTTCTTAAATCAATAAAATCTCATTATGTTCCGAAATAGTCTCACCAAATATAATTAAATCATCAACATTGAATTCTACACCCTTCATATTCTTAAAAATTTCATCCATAAATTGTTGAAACGCTTCTGTTGATACACGTAATCCAAATGGTAATCTCTTAAAAGGATAATTCCCAAAAGGTGTTGAAAACATACAAAGTTTGAAACTATTTTTAGATAATTGAACTGTCCAAAATTCACTACTACAATCTAGTTTCGTGGTATATTTAGTACCTGCGAGTTTATCTGTGATGTCTTCAACCGTATGTAAATATTTATGTTGAGGTACAATGAATTTATTTAGATGCTTAAGATTCAGACATATTCTTAACTTTCCATCACCTTTTTTAGTTATCATAATTAAGTTAATCCATTCTACTGGTTCATCCACTTTTTCTATTATATCTCGTGCTACCATTAAATTAAGTTCTTTTTTAAATGACTCCTGCAAAGCTAGTGGAATAGACCGAAGTGGATCTACTCTTGGACGGGCATTATCCTGTAATTTAATATCATATTGTTTATTAAAACATCTAATGCTATGAAACACTTGTGAATACTTATCAGTAATTGTTTGTAAATCGTCCTTGTCTATATTATAATCACAAATTCAATATTATCATATCTTCCATTTTATAAATAACACTTAATTACCGAGATACCTTTAACAGATGTCAACTTATCATCCAGTTTACTTAATTTTATTGATTTTTTTAAAAATAAGCATTTGGTTTAACCCCATTTGTGTTACGTTTTCACATGCACTAAAAGACATGCAAATCACTGGAACACCCGTGTCAAGTTTTACTTTAATTGTCTTATTATTTACATAGATATTTTCACACCACCCACTTGTATTAGCTGCGACTATATTACCTATGAAAAAGCTTTCTTCACATTCTTCTATTTGATCAAGTAATTGAGCTGATTGTCCTGCATTAGCAAAATAATTTTGCTCAAATAAGGCAAAAGAAAAATTTCTTTTGCCTTATTTTAGCAAAATTATTTTTGCCTTTACTGTCGTTGCAACTTACACCATTGGCAGAACACTTATGTGTTGAAGACCACAAAGTTTCAGGATTGTTCTGTATTAAATATCAATAAATCTAAAATGTTTAATAAAAAAATGGAGGTTAACAATGTTTTAATGTGGGAACATTAAAACATTGTTTAACCTCCATTTTTTGGTAAATATTTTAGATTTATTAATATTTAATACAGAACAATTCTGAAACTTTGCAAATTGAAACAGCTTTCCCTTATCTTAAATTAGCTTCTCTTAACATTCGTTCTTTGACATTCAAGTTGCTTATTCCCAAAATAATGATGTCATGGATTAGTTCTTTACGCATATCGTTAAATTAGCAGTTTTGGCTTTTATTTTCTGAATCTGTAAGAAAATTATCAAACTATTCCTATTGTCTTTGGTGTAAAAAATGTATGTCTTTCTATTGTGATAGATTTTTTAGAAATAAAGTAGTTGTCAAAATTTATTTTGACATCGTCAAATGTTCCTTCTTTCCCTAAATTAAATGAGTTATAAATTTCTATATCTTTATCACCGATATTGTGTTGCAATGCAATTATGAAAAATTCAAATTTTTGATACCATAGTTTCCAGGCAAGTGCATTAATATCAATAGTGAGATTTATTTCTCCAATAGTATGTAAATCATATCTTTGACATTGTACTGATGTACCATCTTGACTGGCCCATGTGTTTTGATCTGTTTCCAACATTTTTACTTAGAGTATGGTCACATCTTTAGTTGTCAATTGTATTCGATACTCTAATAACCTTTAAACCTGATCAGTTATATTAATCAGTTTTCTTTTGACACCATGTTACGTTTTTTAATTTTATTTCGTATCACGATTATGTAATTTCTTACATCTTAAGACTTCAACTGCGGTCCTGATTGTAGGGTACACCTCACGTGACCCAGTCCTACCAATTCATTCTCTTACCATTTTCAAGATATATCTGAAAATGATGTGAAAATAGAACATGTCTGAATCTGTTAATTATTGAGAACGAAAAAGTTGTTTTCGTACACAAACCCCTTAGTATGGTCCTGGGCGCTGACGTTAAATACTGCAGGTTAGAGTGTTCATTGACCTTGTCACAGAGAATTAAAAATTAGATGTTAGTCATTTATGTTTGAAGATTAGCATTTCCCAATCATTTAAAAAAGAACTTAATTTCAATACGGACTTAAAGAAATTATTAGATTACGAGTATATCATAGATAATTAAAATAATGAATTTGAGGGACATAATAATGTATTGTAATTACTTGTGCATATAGTTTGGTTTTGAATTAATAAATAATTACTCACAGCTAATTTTATTTGTGTGGTTTTACTTTTGCCATTAAGGAAAAGAACTCTGGAATATGCCTCTGATTCTACCTATCAATAATTTATGCGTTTGTTGTTATTAATACACACCATATTAATAACAACAAACGCCAATTACCACATCCAAGTGGTATATTGAAGCTTGGTATAGTACTACGATTTTAAATATGGTTAATTACCTTACGTCCTCAAACTTTAATGGAAATTAATATCTTGGAGAATTGTTGATAAAAGTAGTATTACTTATACTTATATTTTATTATTAATATAAATAAGAAGGATAATAAAAGAAAAAAATAGAAATAATCTCTAATTTTCATTTAATTTAACCTGTTGTTGATAAACTCTCTCCGTCTAATAAGAATAAAACTGGCGGTTAGAAATATTATAACAATTACTATCAATGATCCTAAAAATTATTCTCAGGGACCCTAGCTAATTTTCTCTGCTAGATAATTCCAGTGACAATGACTTTTCAATAGAAACTGACAATGAATTATATGATATGAACATTCTACCAATAAAAAATAAAGAACTTAAAATCAATCTAACACACGATAGATACATTTGTTTTTGGGAATTTTTTCAAATAAAAGCATTAAAATTAACTTGGGTAAAATAATAGTCAGAGACGGTGAGAATTCTTGTAATGTGTTGTTTTTCCCTACGGAATAAAAGAAAAGTTAATTTGGTCTCTGGTGGAAGTTGTACATGTTATAAGTATGGGTAATTTTCAGTACATTTCACAAAAACCGAAGCTCAGATATTGTGGGGACACAATATTTAGTATGGCAGATCTGAAAAAAATTTTCAATGATATAATTTTAATTCGTTAGACACAATGGTTATCTTAAATATTTCTTCTTTACCAAGAACTTTCCAGTCTTCTGTATTTGCATAAAACGTTACAATATAGTCAGTTCAACAAAAGCATGCAGAATTACCTTTTTAAGACCTATATATTCAAATGTGAACAGTCAGCAGAATGTTTCCCCCAGCATGCTCTGTGTCAAATGTATTAGTTATCGTTTGATCATAGTCATGGGACATATTTCAACATGAGTGCAGTGTATGAGTCATGGTACAAAATCATGTTTCTGTGTTTGCATCCCAAAGAACCGAAAATACCATAGTGAGTCAATGTTAAATATGTGAATAAAAATATTGATGCCGTTTATAACAAAGTGAGCGAAAGAGTTTCTCTAAATAAAGATATAAACCCCAGTAATACAGTGTATACAGTGCTTACCAAATCATGGCTCTGAGCAAAAAACAATGAAAAGGATAGTAACCTGATTTTACAGGTGTTTCAGAAGAATCCTAACACACGTGGCGAGCAGACAGTTTTACATAAAAAGCTTCTAAATATACCATGCGATGTTATGTAAAGGTATTTATGGGCTTGCAAATTAAAATTTCGAACCACCATGAAAAAATTGCAACTGCAAAAAATACACGTCACTTGGGCGAAAGAAAACTTGGACAGAGATTAGAACAACACATTCTTTCCGACAAAATTTTTTCTAGCGTATTTTCTTATTTTAAGCATACTTTTTCTACCGAGACTTATAAAGCAGACTGTTAAAAACTCAATAATGTCATCTATGACCGTTTCTCAAGCAGTGATTTACTTCGCATATCATTCCTTCTGCCAAATATTCGAAATACGAAGCCATAATTATCCTTTGCCCAAAGATATTATATATAAAAAAAAGAAATCGGGTGCTGAATGACTGCAAAAACCCAGGTCATCTCTCTACGGTGTGGAAACAAAAAGATTTGATAGTTAAGTTAAGTGAAAAGGCATTCACTTCATCTCTAGATTATGCTGTAAAATTAGAAGAAAGCTGACCTTGTATATGCCAGTCAATTGTTAGTAACGAAAAACACTGTGTAAGGTATTAACAATTAACTACTACGGTATATTTCGTAAAAATATATCTTTATTTTTTCAATGCCTTATCCTAAATAGTTTTTAAATTTGCTGCAGACAACTCAAAAGACTACATTATTTGCATACACATAAATTTTAATGTTTGCTGATTTAATATACGTGAACTTGTCTTTTAAAAAAAGGAATATTTCAATTGTAACATCTATTTTTATTTAAATGCTTCAGATTTTCTATAGAACATGAGTTTTAGCCACCAATAATAATACATATATCTAGTATAACAAAATAACTTACACAAGTTAAATCAAAGAAATGTGCCTAATTTTGCCCATTCAAGATTTCAATATTATTTAATTTTCTTGTTATATCGTAACTACAGTTATTCATTCATAAAAAAGCCATGTAATAAATTGTAATTTAAATAGTTTTCAAACAACATTGAAAGAGGTCTGTCTCACATTTAGGGATAAGTAAAGTAAGGAAATTTCTAAAACTAAGTACATGGACAACTAAGGTTGGGAGTCTAGACCTGAAGTAATCAGGGCCACGAGAATACTTAAATTTAAAGAGAAGGGAGAGAATAAGCATATTGCAATGGCAGTATATATTTATCCAGATCATATGCGCCCTATACTCACGATACTTGGTAAAATTACCCGAGGTTGAAAATATAGCAAATGCACAATTTTCAAGTAATTCTCATTCTTATTTTATTGAGTCATTGGTAAGATCGAAATAACCAAGCAAAGGTAGCAAGAGCATTTGATTTTGGTGTAGTTTAGTTTATGTTGGGTTAGGATGTAAATGATCATTGTAAATATTGAAAGTATTCCATAGTTACTTTTTTTTACTAAAATAATTTATTTGCCAACTGAAGTGCAGTAGGTGAGTTATGGGGTTTATATATTTTTTATATACCATAGTAAAAAAATAGATAGGATTAATGACATTTCATTTAAAATCATTTTATCATATTTCAAAACGCTAAACCTCAAACTAAAATTCGAAATACAAGGGAATGGTGGTCACCCAGACTTGATTTATTGGTGTTTCATAATAGTAATACAGTGTATACCTTACATAAGCAAACATTATTAATAGGTAGTGTTTAAAGGAATGCTATAAAATTTCCACATAAAATGATCAATATTATGTTTTGTTACTTGTGTTAAGTACTCAAGAGATTCAACATGATGATAAACTAATGACTGTTTATTCAAAAGGCATTCAATCAATAATATGCCATTTGTTCCTTAGACACTGAATAAAATAGTTGTGTTGGAATTCAGTTGGAACACCAACATTTTATAAGAGTTACCAACATTTTATAAGAGTTAATATGGGCGACGAGTCTATTGAAAATACACTGTGGCCAATTTTAATATACCAACATGTATTTGGCGTGTGTAGAAAAACTGTTAACCAAATTCTCAACAGATTTATTTCATGGTTGCGAAGGATATACATATTGCTAATAATTGGAATGTTTATGGTGCAATACACTTGGCTAACAATTGGAATGTTGATGGAGCTGCAAATACCATTTTTAATTGAACATGGTCGACACGTTTTACTGGCATTTAGAACACTTCAGATGATTCTTGTTTTGCGCTTATTGTTAATTGATTGGACATGTGACAGAAATATGTTCGAACAATTGATCTTGAGAATTCAAAGAGTAGATGATCTTTTCAAACAAGAGCAAAGAAGAAATTTGTTAAGACGTGACAAATGTCGAAACCTTATAGTTGTTGGTCTTCTTGTAGCTTTTCATATTTTTGCTACTGTTTTTGGTGTATTTGTAGTAATAAAACATACACTAAACATTTTCTTTTCTGTTATGTTTAATATTGTTTCACCCATCATTTTTGATTTGGAAATAACATTATTTTGTTTCATATTATTCAGTATAACGAAACGTGTGGAAATGTTGAATAACTCATTGAAATGTAATAATGGGCAAAATATGGTCGCACCAGTCGATGCCATATTTGGCAGTCCACAACATGATCCCAATTCCAACAATCATTTTACATTTGTATTGCCGCTAAAAGAAAATTCCATTTATTGTTTATCTCAGTTCTATATTAATTTGTTAGATTTGTGCCACTATTTAAAAAAAGTGTTTGAATTTCAGGTTTGTATTAGTAATTTTAAATAAAAGTACTGAAATGACATTTTAACTTTAAATAATGCTTACAAAAATGTCAACACAAATATTATGAAATAACCTTTACTTTTCAGCTACTAATGTCAATCACTATGACGTTTTCTGTCTCACTCCTTAACATGTACATTGTGCTTGAGAACATAAAGTGTAATGTGAGTAATATTAAAACATATATTAATCACTCAAATTGAAGCATCAAGCTAAATCACATTCAATATACAACAAACTAAAGGCAAATAATTTATTATTTGCACCTACAAATGTCCCAAAAACATAACAAGTATGCTAATAAAGAAACTTGTAAACGCATTAGGTGTTATTTATGGATAAAAGTCTAGAAGAGAAAGCCAGTTCTAACAAGAATGGTACTATTGGGAAGAACTAAATCTACATCTAGAAGTGAATGAATTGAAGTTAAGGAAGATAGATTTATTTTCTTTTTCTTTCTGGAGAATAGGCTGATAGTGTGTCCTATTGACATTTAATATTTCACTTACTTTTTGTTCATATCATTGCGGCATCCAATCTTCAACATGTTCCAAACTTCAATCTTGGATTTCTGTGTTTCTTGGATTTGATTTTTGTTTTTAAGTTGATATTCAACTTAAAAACAAAAACCAATTAGAAATCTAGGATTGTTTCGGTATCCCTAACATGACTATGTGTGCCTTATATACCAATATCATAAAATATGCTGGTGACCTGTCTTGATCTACAGTTTTTTAAGAAGTAAAATATTAATTAGTACAATACTTTCAAGCATTATTCAAATACTTCTATAGCAACTACATTGTCTGCTATTGCCATCCCTATTGACAATGTTCTGGAGTTATGTATCTTATAATAATATCTAGAAATATCAGATGAAAGTTAGTTGTAAATAAGTTTAACCATTGAATACCATATGTGGTGAAGCAATAGACTCTGCTCAGAAGTAACAAACTGAAATTTCCTATTTAAAACCTTATATTTGGTGGGAAACAGACCAAAGCATAAAAAATTAATTAACAAATAATTATCCGCAAGTTGCATTAGAACTGAAAACTGCACATCCACACATGAACTTTGCCCTTAGATAAGAGAAATGAATTAAATTTTGCGTTAAATTAAATTTGTTTTTCAAAGATTTTCATTATTCAATTTTCAATTTCAAAGATTTTCATTATTGGTCACACATTCATTCATAAAGGTAATATTTCAGAAATTGGACATGTCACTTTCCATGGGTATTGCGTTTCGGCAAATCCCCTATTTTGTGCGGTTGACGGCTGTGTGTCTCATATGTGAGGAAATGTACGTGCAGATAGAAACCACAAAATCTTTTCTAACATCAGTCCAAGTCAATGAAGAATTACGTAAGTGAATAATTTTTCTTTATATATTTATAAAAGTTTTAAATGTTCATTTTATACGTCCCAAATATCAATGCTAATGAATTATATGTTATGAATGTGTGTATATTTTCATTTCACAATGTGTGAATTAAATAATTATCCATAAAATGCAATTCTATGGTATAGAATTTAGGAAGGTCTTCTCATCTTTATTAAGCCGTTCAAACTGATGA